>JARQOC010000001.1:498558564-499158564 GCA_033576535.1 Allobates femoralis | reverse complement strand
GTCCTTTATTCATCAATAACCTACGCGTTTCAGTGCTGTCCCAGCACCTTCCTCAGGGTAGTGTAACATGACACAACAGAAAATCCTTTTATATGCTGTTACAGGCTGGATGTCACTCCCACTAGAAAAAAAACTTATGTAGTCGTCATCAATGACGTCATAAATTGGGGGAACCATCCATTTACAAAGACACAACATTATATACATCATCTTTGATCTCATAAGTGTGCATAAATATATAAGTTCACTTTAAGTGTTCTAAAAAAGCCATAATATAATTGTTATATACAAGAAATGTTAGAATAGGACATACATTCAAAAATTGTTTGTGTCAGATTCGAACTCAGGAAAATAAAATAAATTCCTCTGATTTTTATATGGGAGTCATGAGTGAACCTGCTACACTATCCAGGCTGGATAGCTCAGGCTGAAAAAAGAGGATAGTTGATCTACTTTCTTTGCAGAGCAACAGTGTGGTCTGTATTTTAAGGTTACTGCATCCTGAAGTATATAAAGGATATAAATCAAAGTTCATAGAAACATTGAAAGATGTCTAGGGACCTATATAGATGGAGGAAATAAATAAAATTAACTTTATTTTAATAATAAATAATAATTTAAGAAAGATACTATCTAAAATTCTAAAAACAGCTGTCAGTCACTGTGGCTCAAGAGATTTATCACCAACATAAAGCAAATATTGCCCACAAAACTGCTGGTTCAAAACCACCAAAGGACATATTTAATTTGAAAGGAATACATAAAAAAACATTTAAAAATATATATATAATAGTAAAAAAATCAAAGACTTAAAAATGTATGTTAAAAAAGGGAGTAAAAATATATAATAGCTCTAAATAATAAAATTATGTAGATAAAATAAGAATGATATGATAAAACACTGAGAAAGCAATTTTAACCATAAAAGAGTGTAATTATGGAAAAAAGCCACAAGATGGCAGTGTTGTGGATGCAGTAACTATAGCTACCTATGTTAAGTATACGGTGGTACTCTGTAATGCAATTGTTCGCCACAGATGGCAGCAGAGTAGCTCCTTTTGAACTTCTTTCAATGTGGAGGCAAACATGGGTTAAAAATAATTAAAAGACAGAAAAAGGATGATGTTAGATTAATTCTGTTACTAAATGTAATCCCTTTGGTTTAAGAGAATCAAGCTTATACATCCAGAACTTCTCTTTCTTTTTTAGGGCTTCAAATCTATTTGTTGTATTCTCAGGGATATATTCTATAGGTAGAATTTTCATTTGTGTGAAGTCTCTATCATGGTATTTCTCGTAATGCCACGAGACTCCATGTTGCTTGAAACCCTTTTTGATGTTTGACCTATGTTTATTAAGTCTTGCATGTAATGTCTGTGTTGTTCTACCCACATATTGGAGCTTGCAATGACATTGGATTAAATAAATTACATATTTGCTTACACAGTCATGTTTTCATTATCCAGCCTGTAACAGCATATAAAAGGATTTTCTGTTGTGTCATGTAACATACCCTGAGGAAGGTGCTGGGACAGCACTGAAACGCGTAGGTTATTGATGAATAAAGGACCTGATGATGGTAACAACCTCTTTGTGAAATACTTTGATCAAAAGCAGCAGCGCGGACCGTGGAAACCATTCCTGTTTTAACTCTTGTTTTTCCCGTGGTTTTGGCGTGATGGTGGAGGTTCTGCAGCAGCTGCTAAATATTTCAAACTGGTTGTGGGTCTCACAACCTAAAAAGGTGAGTGGATCTTCATATAATCCACGTTAGAACAATCAGTGTCTTTTTGATAAGGCACAATCTGCGCCTCTTGTATCTCCTCTTTTTTTTAGCCAATGCTGCCTCACAGACACTCCAGATAATACAATGCCGCCTCACAGCCGCTCCAGATAATACAATGCTGGCTCACAGCCGCTCCAGATAATACAACGCAGTCTCACAGCCGTCCCAGATAATATAATGCCGCCTCACAGCTGCTCCGGATAATATAATGCCGCCTCACTATAATGCCGCCTCATAGCCGCACCAGATAATATAATTCTGCAAACACAGCCTGCTCGCGCACACACATTCACATACATTGCACTCACAGTCACATACACTGCACACACAGTCACATACATTGCACACACAGTCACATACATTGCACACACAGTCACATACACTGCACACACAGTCACATACACTGCACACACAGTCACATACATTGCACACACAGTCACATACACTGCACACACAGTCACATACATTGCACACACAGTCACATACATTGCACACCCAGTCACATACACTGCACACACAGTCACATACATTGCACACACAGTCACATACATTGCACACACAGTCACATACACTGCACACACAGTCAGATACATTGCACACACAGTCAATACACTGCACACACAGTCACTTACACTGCACACAGTCACATACATTGCACACACAGTCACATACACTGCACACACTGTAAACACACACACTGCACCTTTTCTCCTGTGTGCTCCATGGTACCTGAAGGTCTTTATGCCAGGCCCATGAAACAGTGACTAAAGCGGTGCTGTGTGAGAGAGAGCAGGCCTGCCGGAAGACTAACCAGCTCCTCTTCGGCAGAGAGGTAGGCGTGCTGCCGCATGTCTCCACTCCTACAGTCCCCAGCCTGCTCCCGCGGTCTGACTGCGAGAGGAAGAAGGGGGCGGGGTGACAGCGTCAGCGGTGAGTGCCAGTAGTCCTCAGGCGGCCGTGATCATCCACCTGGGGACCGGCCGGGTAGAGCGCTACACAGCTGGCGCAGTGGTAGCAGGGGTCGGCGGGCTCACTTGCGACTGCGGATGGTACGCCACTGCCCTGGTGTCAGCAAACTCCCTGGCGCACCGTAAACCTCGAGGAAGCTCCTGGTCCAGAGTGAAAGTGAGGAGGTCATAGTAATACAGTTGTGGCACATGTACGTCCTCACTTCCCATCCCAGAATCCTGGGAACTCTGGACCCGCTTGTGTTCCTTTCAGAATACGGTGCACAAATGCTTGATTTTATTCTTTACCATCGCCTTATCCCACCTCTCACTAGGGTTGTGCTCCTGGGCGAGGGTGACAAGATGGCCATAGGCCACATCCTTCACCTGATTGTTCTTGTAATCAAGTGCTAGCAGCCACCACAGGCATTCGTGCTCCTGATACATGGCCAGTAATGCCCAGCAATGCCCAGCTAAAATCCTGATTGCCCGCCATCTGCAACATAAGCACAAAGCACATCAAAAACCACACATACATGTATCTATAGTCACATAATGTACCCAGATTAATGGACACATGAGCACAACCGGTCAGTAATATGACATAATTTGGGGCAAACATTGCCCTGCAGCCTGACATTGGTAAATGTCAATACCTAGCATAACCCATCCCAAAAATACTACCCCATGTAGTTTAATAAATGTCTCCAACAACCACTATTCTACATAAGGTCGGGTATTAGCAAAGGCACTATGTCTCAACAGCAGTCCAGTTGTATGGCACTCTGGTTTGTTGTATGGCAACACTACAGGTTTAGCCGTTCTTTGTTGCATAATGTACACAAAATGCACCACAGTAGATGAGGGCGTTCAAATGTGTCGACCCACATGATGTGTCACAAATGAAATTGAAGTCCACAACATATCTACATCAACCTGAACTACAGCAGCCATGTCCCGCTACATTGCCAACATTATTCTATAGAACAATTTATATGGGCCAGTAGGTGGTGGTAGGAGCTAAAGACACAGATATGTGGAGTTGCTGAAGGCATGGAGAGCGCTATACCTACCGTCTCACCAGCAGAGTGTGCTTGAAGAGACGCTACCAAGATGTTCCATATGGCTCTGCAACACACAAGTGCTTTCAACACTGCCCTTTTTAAATGGCCCACCAACCAATCCAAACGCACCTGAGTGAGCAAATCATATGCTTCAGGTGTGGCTACGCCGAGGCGGGTGCGTGTATTGGATGACACCTGTGCACTGTGATTGGCTGCGTCGCACATAAAAATACACCACGCAAGTGCGTGCTCAAGCCAGCTCGCCAGAGTCATTGGGTAAGTAGCGCGGTTCAGAAGTCCCATCTACGATGCTTGAGTGTGTTTTCTTGTGAGGCTTCTCATTGCACATACATGTATACTGTCTGGACAGCAGCAATACACCTCCAGGTATGTGCAGGCCAGACTCCAGATGTGGGACCTTGTTTTAATTTATCCAAACTAGTGTATGCATGTTTACAAAATGGGGCATGTGCCATACTCGTTTGGCTTACATGTTGTTCTTTATATAGTGTAATGTTTATACAAGTAGGGTCAATGATGTTGTGTGGCCAACATTTTCTGTCATGCTTAATGTATCCAGACTTTGGCACACAAAATGGTTGTGTAGTGTTGATTGCCCACCTTGACTGTGTTTGCATTATTGTGCATGTGTGCGGGCCAATAAACAGTGTATCACAATGAACAGTGATGTCGTTTGGTTATGGTGCCTCATGCACTGTGTAATCTTGGCTTGACATGTCTGTGTTCATACACCATGCATGTTGACCGTGGTGGAATTAAGGTACCTTTACACGCTGACACTGTGCCCAGCAACAGGTATCCACCGCACGCGCACGTTTTTGACGGTGGATACCGATTGCCGATGCCGCATGTACACGCCGCCATGCGTTGTCAACTGAAGGCATCGTGTTGCCCCGGAAGTTCCGACAGATCCTGCGGATAACTTCCTGTTGAATACCTTCGCTGATTTACACGCCGCCACCGCAAAGGAATATGGGCGTACATCTTTCGCTCCGCAAGTACATAGGCGTGACAGAGTTGTGTATTCTGTGACGCTAATACGCTGATTGGACAACGCAATAGCATCATGATTGGCCAGCCTGCGCAGAAAGGCTGGCTAATACATGACGCCATTCCACTTGTTAACTGAAAGAAACCCGAAGGTCTCGTTCAAGGAATGAATTAATCAATGAAATCAAATTATATATCAATAATTGATTCTTTATTGTTAAACAAGTATAAAATCAAAAAACAGAGCTACACACAGGAAAAGCCAAATAGCACACGAGTAAACCCTCAAAAAATACAGGCTCAAAAAACTATTACAGTCCAGACCACTAGATCAGAAATACACCTCATAAACTATATCCATAGTTATCCATAAATACCTTGACTAGCATTGTTAATAGACCCGATCAAAGTGCCAATAGGAGTCCTGAAGGCTACAGTCTAAGACCTGAATGGTGGCAAGGTTAATGGAGTATCACTACGATAGAGGAGTAACCTGGTCTCAGGAGCGAGAATTAATCAAGTTATATTACCTGTTTAGAGGAACGCGGTGCTTAGGCTTCCTACCCCTAAGGGTACCCTAAGGGGTAGGAAGCCTAAGCACCGCGTTCCCTCTAAACAGGTAATATAACTTGATTAATTCTCGCTCCTGAGACCAGGTTACTCCTCTATCGTAGTGATACTCCATTAACCTTGCCACCATTCAGGTCTTAGACTGTAGCCTTCAGGATTCCTATTGGCACTTTGATCGGGTCTATTAACAATGCTAGTCAAGGTATTTATGGATAACTATGGATATAGTTTATGAGGTGTATTTCTGATCTAGTGGTCTGGACTGTAATAGTTTTTTGAGCCTGTATTTTTTGAGGGTTTACTCGTGTGCTATTTGGCTTTTCCTGTGTGTAGCTCTGTTTTTTGATTTTATACTTGTTTAACAATAAAGAATCAATTATTGATATATAATTTGATTTCATTGATTAATTCATTCCTTGAACGAGACCTTCGGGTTTCTTTCAGTTAGTAAATGGTTGTTTGGAGTGACATATAAAAACTAAGGACAGGTTGTTAGTTAGCCATTCCACTTGTGTAGTGTGAATGGATAGCTCTTTAAATATGGCGCCCTGTAAAGGGACAGCCAATCGTAACACAGTAACCCCTACCAATGATCGTTGATGGGGCGTGGTATCCATGACGCTGTGGCACGACCCTGGGAAATCACTAGGTGACACAAATTCCACCCCTGTGCCCCGTTTAGACGCCACTACCATGGCAATTGTGCCTTTGTGTTTTTGAGCACGGCTCAGCAACAGGTATTCGAATCAACAGCGGGTAACGCAATAAACTTCCCAATTTACACGCCGCCATTTCATAGCAATATCATGGCAACATATTGGTCACTAATTTGGGGGGGTTTGTTTTTCCATGTCAGAAATGTTTTTTTTCTAAATTTTGTGCAGTCATATTAGTTTACCTGGTGAAAATAAACAAGTGAGATGGGAATATATTTGGTTTTTATTAAGTTGCCTAATAATTCTGCATGGTAATAGTCACCTGCACAAACAGATATCCTCCTAAGATAGCCAAATCTAAAAAAAAAAAACACTAAGCACTCCAACTTCCAAAAATATTAAGCTTTGATATTTGAGTCTTTTGGGTTGATTGAGAACATAGTGGTTGATCAATAATTAAAATAATCCTCTACAATACAACTTGCCTAATAATTCTGCACACAGTGTATTGTCAATTCTTAAAGCACTTTTGGAGAATTGCTCAGGAATACATATGGTCTGTATGTAATACACATTTGCACACCTCAAGGAGGCTGAAATTCAAACAAAAAATTGGAAGACTATCATGAGCTGTGAGTCATGCCTATTTTTATTTCATACAGTGGTTAAATAAAGGAAAAAATCTACCCATTCTTGAAAAATGCCAGGTTTTTGTCTTGTAAAATCATATCAAGTTGGGTAATTTCAGAACTTTTTTTTCATGTTAATTTCACCAATAATCTGTAAACTTCGATTGAAAAATGAACCAAAATATTGTGGTTGCATAAACATTTACATTGTTCCACTAACACATTTTTGATACCATTTGAATCTGACAGGAGTTAGTCTTTGGGTAGGAGACTCAGCATGGAACATCTAAAATTTGCCATCTTTGTCCATTCTTCTAATTCCGAGGATAGCTCCTATGTACAATGCATCTTTAAGTGCATCCACAGCTTATCAGTTGGATTTAGGTCTGGGTTCTGGCTGGACTATTTTAAAACTGTGATCTATTTGCAAAACCATTCTTTTGTGGATCTGGAGGTAAGCCTAGGGTCGCCATTCTCAAAGGTAAAATTCCTATTCAGCCTTTTAGCAGAGACCTGGCATTTTTTATGCAAAATTGACTACTAGCAACTGTTCATAATTCCCCCCACCCTGACTAAAGCATTATTGTCAGTGAGGGGTCCATACTGAACATCTAGTGTCCAGGCACAGACCCCGAACATAGACTTCCCTGAGAAGTCTCTGTTTCTGTTTGTGTTCAGGGGCTGGGAGGGCTGTAAAAAGAAACCAAACATTGATTAAAATGAGTGTGATTACTTACCAGGTCGAGGCACTTGTACTTCTGGGGCCGCTAATTAACTTCCTGGTTATTCACTGCATGGTAGATGCTAAAATGAATTGCCTGTTTCAGGTTACTGCACTGGCTCCAACAGCCAATCACAGATGCCCGCTTTCTGTGACAATGTGGCACCCCTGCGGGGGCTTGCCACAGGTTCCACCGATGCAAGGAAGGACTAACACCTTGGTTAGCTCAGCACACACCACCTTCCACCCCAGACCTGAAGGGGGACCTCTACTGGCTGCATTAATTCAGTTCCCCTTTAAGAACACTCAGGCTGAGGGGAGGAGTTAGTGAGTCCCAGTAGTTCAGTTGGAGTTGAGTCCAGTGAGGAGAAGGAAGAGGGAGAGATGCTGGTCGCTGGAAAGAGATTAAGGCCCAGGACCAGGGACGACTGACCGCTGTGCATACCCCAGGGAAGGGGCTGAAGGCAAGTGGAGGAAACAGGGAACTGAGAAAAGGGAATTGGTTGCGCAGCCCTTTAGTATACACGGACACTAGAGTCCGACGCTGCCAGTCTTCAGGGCTGCAGCAGAAAGCCCAGAAGACTCAGGAGGAGTACAGCCCTGAGGAGATAAAGAAAGAGACATTAAACTGACCAAGCATAGGACCAGGGGCCACAAGAGAAAAAGGGACCCCGTAGAAGGACCTCATTGTCAGCTTAGGACTAAGATCAGAGAAGAAGTGGTGGGTTCAGGCTCAGGCAGGACTCAGCCCATACCGCAGAGCACAGACACAAAGGAGGCCTCATAACCTTCTAAGGTGGAAGTCCCAAATTGCACCGGGGACCTGGTTACTACTCTGGACTGCACCTGTTACGTTACCACCAGTTAAAGGTACTGAAATAACTACCCCAGTGTGTCTGTGTGCCTGTATAACCGTCACAATTCACCACTGTGCCAGAGAGGACTTGACTACTACTCCCCCCATCCATCCCTGCTGCCCTGAGGTAAAGCTCCATCTGTAGGGAGCTGTTCCACACTCTGCTGCACCCACCATCACCTCAGCGGCCGGCTGCTGCGCTGGTAAACCGTTACCAGGTACGAGAGGTGGCACAACGTTAATAATCCCCTTTTTCCCCTCCCACCGTTTCCCGCCATTGAGGGTCCAGGGCACGGGACCGGGATCAACCAGCCATGATCCCCCCAGCAGAACCGCCATGAGCCCCGGTACCCGAGTACCCCATACCCTGTCGACCGCCTCAACTGCATCCATTGCGTTGGCATCTGTGATTAGTTGCCATAGGCAACAAACCTGATGTCATATACAGTGTTGGCCAAAAGTATTGACACCCCTGCCATTCTGTCAGATAATACTCAGTTTCTTCCTGAAAATGATTGCAATCACAAATTCTTTGGTATTATTATCTTCATTTAATTTGTCTTCAATGAAAAAAACACAAAAAGAATTGTCCTAAAGCCAGATTGGATATAATTCCACACCAAACATAAAAAAGGGGTGGATAAAAGTATTGGCACCCTTAGAAAAATCATGTGATGCTTCTCTAATTTGTGTAATTAACAGCACCTGTAACTTACATGTGGCACCTAACGGGTTTGTTGGCAATAACTAAATCACACTTGCAGCCAGTTGACATGGATTAAAGTTGACTCAGCCTCTGTCCTGTGTCCTTGTGTGTACCACATTGAGCATGGAGAAAAGAAAGAAGACCAAAGAACTGTCTGAGGACTTGAGAAACCAAATTGTGAGGAAGCATGAGCAATCTCAAGGCTACAAGTCCATCTCCAAAGACCAGAATGTTCCTGTGTCTACCGTGCGCAGTGTCATCAAGAAGTTTAAAGCCCATGGCACTGTGGCTAACTTCCCTAGATGTGGATGGAAAAGAAAAATTGACAAGAGATTTCAACGCACGATTGTGCGGATGGTGGATAAAGAACCTCGACTAACATCCAAACAAGTTCAAGCTGCCCTGCAGTCCGATGGTACAACAGTGTCAACCCGTACTATCCGTCGGCGTCTGAATTAAAAGGGACTGTATGGTAGGAGACCCAGGAAGACCCCACTTCTTACCCCAAGACATAAAAAGCCAGGCTGGAGTTTCCCAAAACTTACCTGAGAAAGCCTAAAACGTTTTGGAAGAATGTTCTCTCTTTTTGGGCAAAGGCATCAACATAGAGTTTACAGGAGAAAAAAAGAGGCATTCAAAGAAAAGAACACGGTCCCTACAGTCAAACATGGCGGAGGTTCCCTGATGTTTTGCTGCCTCTGGCACTGGACTGCTTGACCGTGTGCATGGCATTATGAAGTTTGAAGACTACCAACAAATTTTGCAGCATAATGTAGGGCCCAGTGTGAGAAAGCTGGGTCTCCCTCAGAGGTCATGGGTCTTCCAGCAGGACAAAGACACAAAACACACTTCAAAAAGCACTAGAAAATGGTTTGAGAGAAAGCACTGGAGACTTCTAAGGTGGCCAGCAATGAGTCCAGACCTGAATCCCATAGAACATCTGTGGAGAGATCTAAAAATGGCATTTTGGAGAAGGCACCCTTCAAATATCGGGGACCTGGAGCAGTTTGCCAAAGAAGAATGGTCTAAAATTCCAGCAGAGCATTGTAAGAAACTCATTGATGGTTACCGGAAGCGGTTGATCGCAGTTATTTTGGCTAAAGGTTGTGCAACCAAGTATTAGGCTGAGGGTGCCAATACTTTTGTCTGGCCCATTTTTGGAGTTTTGTGTGAAATGATCAATTTTTTGCTCTTTGGTTCATTCTCTTTTGTGTTTTTTCATTGAAGACAAATTAAATGAAGATAATTATACCAAAGAATTTGTGTTTGCAATCATTTTCAGGAAGAAACTGAGTATTATCTGACATAATTGCAGGGGAGTCAATACTTTTGGCCAACACTGTAGTAGTGTAAAAATAAATAATTATAAAAAAAAATATGTAGAGCTCTGCTGTATTTTTGATTCTCAGCGCAGATTAAAATGGGCATCTAAGGGCTTCCCCCCAGCTGCCTAGCTTTACCTTTGCTGGCAATCAAAATACAGGGAAGCTCATTATTTATTTTTTAAATTATTTATATAAACAATAAAAAAAATAAGAAGGGCACAGCGCCCAGAGGGGGAGAGGCACAGCGTCCAGGGGGAAGAGGCACAGCGCCTGGGGGGGAAAAGGCAGAGCAGTGACTTTGTGTGTATGTAACAAAAAACACTCAAAAGAGGCAGCATCAGAAAAAACTTACCATCATTGCCAAAATCACAATCCAATACTGCACTTGCAGGCTGAAGTCAGACCCCACTGTGTGAAGCAAGCACAGGTGCAGGCTGATAAAAATCACCTCTACCTACAACAGAATGTGGGAGGTGACCTGCCCAGCACATAATGGGCTTGCTTAGGACGCCATTCACACTGATACAAAATGATGCAGAGTGTGTGAAAGCTACCCACTGGCTCTGCCACCTAACCAATGGGCCGCCCAGTACGATGCTTCTGCACCACTAGATGAACGGCGCCACATGGGGCCCAGCTGCACCCCGAAAATGATAAAAAAGTGCAAAAAAGTTTTTCTAAGTGATAAAAAAACTTAATGGTACATTTACACGCGGCCACAGGAAGGTAGGAACAGGCAGGCATCGGACACAATTGTACCTGTTGTCTTGAAAAGACCACGATGTGGCTGCGTGTAATTCAGGACTTTCCTTCCTGTGTCTTCCCTGAAGGAAGGAAAGTCCTGAATTACACGCAGCCACATCGTGGTCTTTTCAAGGCAGCAGGCAGAATTGTGTCCGATGCCTGCCTGTTCCTACCTTCCTGTGGCCGCGTGTAAATGTACCATAGTAGATGAGGTATTGGTTCATGTATTGGCCAAGACACTTAAGCTCATGATCCACGTCACGGATCATCATGCTCATGAGTCCTAACAAAATATATACAAAAACTACTCAAAAGAGGCAGCATCAGAAAAAACTTACCATCATTGCCAAAATCACAATCCAATACTGCACTTGCAGGCTGCAGTCAGACCCCACTGTGTGAAGCAAGAACAGGTGCAGGCATTTTTCTGATGCTGCCTCTTTGGAGTAGTTTTTGTAGCGCTGTGTGTTATACAGTGACGCTGTGTGTGTTATACAGTGGCGCTGTGTGTGTGTTATACAGTGGTGCTGTGTGCATGTGTTATGCAGTGGTGATGTGTGTGTTATACAGTGGCGCTGTGTGTTATACAGTGACGCTGTGTGTTATACAGTGGTGCTGTGTGTGTCAGGCTGTGTGTGCTATACAGAGGTGCTGTGTGCGTGTGTTATGCAGTGGTGATGTGTGTGTTATACAGTGGCGCTGTGTGTTATACAGTGATGCTGTGTGTGTTATACAGTGGCGCTGTGTGCATGTGTTATACAATGGTGCTGTGTGTGTTATACAGTGGTGCTGCGTGTTATGTAGTGGCACTGTGTGTAATACAGAGGCGCTGTGTGTGTTATACAGTGGCACTGTGTCCGTATGTTATACAGTGGTGCTGTGTGTGTTATGCAGTGGTACTGGGTGTGTTATGCAGTAGTGCTGTGTGTGTTTTATATAGTGGCACTGTGTGTGTTATACAGTGGTGCTGTGTGTGTTATACAGTGGTACTGTGTGTATGTGTTATTCAGTGGTGCTGTGTGTGCTATACAGTGGCGCTGTATATAGTGGTGCTGCATGCATGTATTATACAGTGGTGTTGTGTGTGTTATACATTGGTGCTGCGTGTGTTATACAGTGGCGCTGTGTGTGTGTTTATTCAGTGGTGCTGTGTGAGTGTGTGTTATACAGTGTCGCTGTGTGTTATGCAGTGGCGCTGTGTGTGTTATGTAGTGGCACTATGTGTGTAATACAGAGGCGCTGTGTGTGTTGTACAGTGGCGCTGTTTCCGTATGTTATGCGTGGCTCTGTGTCCATAGGTTATACAGTTTTGCTGTGTGTTTTATGCAGTGGTGCTGTGTGTGTTATGCAGTGGTGCTGTGTGTTATGCAGTAGTGCTGTGTGTGTGTTATACGGTGGCGTTGTGTGTGTTATACAGTGGCACTGTGTTTGTGTTATACAGTGGTGCTGTGTGTGTGTTATTCAGTGGTGCTGTGCGCGTGTGTTATACAGTGGTGCTGTGTGTGTTATACAGTGGTGCTGTGTGTGTGTAATACAGTGGCGTTGTGTGAGTGTGTGTTATACAGTGGCACTGTGTGTGTATTATACAGTGGGGCTATGTGTGTGTGTTATACAGTGGTGCTGTGTGTGTGGGGATATGTATGTTTCTGGAGCACTATAGTGATACTTTTATTTTAAAGGGCATTGAATATTCGAAACTACTTTTATTGAAAAACTATTCATAATATACATTACAAATATGCATTATTAAGGTATTAATTCAGATTTTATAGCAAAGAGCTGCAAGTATCAATATCAAAACCAGGGCTGTGGAGTCAGTAAGCCAAACTACCGGCTCCAGCTCCTCAATTTCCTTCTCTCTGACCTTATGACTCCGACTCCTTCATACATGGCTCATCTTTACAGGATAAATTTATTGAAGTAAATTGTGAAAATCAAGCTTTAATTATTATTATGATACAGTAATCAAGCTATTTAGATAGAACATAATAATAATAATTCATAATAATTTTCTATCATCGCCACGACAGCACCACCTGAGAGAGAGGATCGCCCATCCAAGACAGGAAACTCTGAGATAAAAAAGGTGTTACCTCTCCTGCACCTTAGTTTAGGTTTCCTGTGTTGGAGGTAGTAGACCTCTGAATCTCAAGCGGTCCTGGCCTGACCTGGTAGCTGGAAGATATGGTTCTTACCTAGGCCGTGGCTCTGGACTTGGGTGCAGAGGCTCCTCCACGGGGTAATCACTTGCAGTGGTGGAGGGCGCGGGGTCTGGTAGAATGGCTTGTTCTCGGCCCCAGCGCCGCCCAGGCAACACGCGTGCATTGCTCGGCCCTGTCACACTGTGCCCTGGGTGAAGCTGGATCATGGATGGCCTGGGGCGGTGTTCCCTGCCTTAGGAACGCTGAGGAGGGGCTCTGACAGCGGTAGTTTCATATTTCCCGCTACGGGACCGCTACTTCTGGTTCGGCGGCAAAACCGGAAGTGACACGGTCCCGCGCATGCGCAGTGCGGGCCAAGATGGTGGCGCCCAGCGTCCGGAAGTCGGGGGATGCAGAGCAGTTCTGGGCAGTGCGGAGGCTTCTTCTGAGAGCAGGAGGAGGCGAAGGGCTGCCTGACACCCAGCTGCACCATGGAACAAGACTCTCTCTCTGCTGGAATGGCTGACCAGACCATGGAGTCCCAACAGTCAGGGGGCAACCACAAGGCCTCACAGAAGGGGTCCAAGGTGGATGTGGACCCAAAACCACCCTGGAAGGCGGTATGCCATCATTATGGGTGAGTGCCCTCAGCATGTGCTCTGTCTTTTACACTATCCTTCTTACTTGTTCCCTTAGGACAGCAAGAAGAAATCTTACAAACTGAAGCATAAGGAGTGTGCTATTTGCAAGGTTCCTCTCCCTGAGGAATATATGAAGGAATTGTGTGCCCCTTGCATTGAGGGCATTGTACGGGGGCAGGTTCCCAGTTTGGCCTCTAGTGTTAGGGATTTAGTGAGGGAGGAATTCAGGTCCCTTCAGAAATCCAGGAAGCATAGGGGACGTAAGAGGAAGAGGTCTCGGGGTTCTTCCTCTGCCTCTCACCATGCCACACGTAAATTCCGCAAGGGAAGACGCAGGTCTAGCTCTTCCTCTACCTTGTCCTCCTCCTCGTCCTCTTTCTCCTCCTCGGGGTCTTCCTCCGACAACGACAGTGGGGAGGGGAAGCCATGTTTTCCACGGAAGGACACTGACTTTTTGGTTAAAGCTGTCCGCTCTACCATGGGGTTGGTGAACTTCCGTGACCCGACTTCAGTTGAGGATTTTATGTTTGATGGTCTCTCTTACAAGAAGAAGCACACTTTCCCTTTAAACCACAAAGTTCAGGCTCTTATTATGGACCATTGGAAGAAGCCGGATAAGAAGGGTTCTCTTCCGTATATGGCAAAAAGGAAGTATCCCTTTGAGGAAGAGGCGACCACTTCATGGGATAAGACCCCTAAAATTGATGTAGCTGTGGCCCGGCCGTCTAAGCGTTCCTCCCTTCCCTTCGAGGATTTAGGGGACCAGCTGGACAGGAGGGCAGATAGCTACTTACGAAATTCCTGGGAATCCACTGCTAGTATCTTTCGGCCTTCAATCTCAGGCACGTCAGTCGCTCACTCCCTCATGATATGGAGGAATCCCAGGTCAGTTGGATTCCCAGGTCAGGGACGAGGCTCCTAAGGAGGAGATCTTGTCTTCCTTTCCTTCGGTTCACTCTGCAGCGGCCTTTTTGGTGGACACGTCTGCGACTCTCGGAAATTGGCAGCGAAGGCTACTTCTTTTTCTAATGCAGCACGGCTCGCCTTATGGTTAAAGTCATGGCCGGGGGACGCTCAAAGCTAAATTATGCTCTTTGCCTTGTACTGGGGAGTTTTTATTTGGCAAGCCGCTGGATGAAATTTTAGAACATGCTGGCGATAAAAAGAAGATTTTCCCCTCCTTTCCCACTTCCACCTTCCATTGTCGCTCCTTTCGTAGGCCAAGGTTTACCAGACGGAGGTCCCTAGACAGACCCGTGAATCTTGGTACGACAAAAAAAGAGAAGTTGGGCTTCTTGTTCAAGGGTGCTTCCTTTGACAAGAAGCGACCAGCTAAGTGACGGCTCGCTCCAGGTGGGAGGACAACTCTCCCACTTTCTACAAGCCTGGTCCCGGATAGGTGCTTTCAATTGGGATCAGAATCTTCTCAGACATGGGTTACGGCTGGAATTCACTTCGGCTCCTGTGGGATCCCTGGTGATTATGTCTGTCAGCAACCCCGACAGATGCAGGTATCTGATAGCCGAGGTCCTGGAAAAAAAGGGGGTCATATCGCCAGTTCCGATAGCCGAACGGGGAAGGGGGTTCTATTCCATGCTGTTTCTAGTCCCCAAACCCGACGGCTCGTTCAGGACAATTATAAACCTGAAACGCCTGAACTGCCTTCTCGTACAGTGACTTTTTCTCTATACTAATTAATATTTATAGATACTGTAGCCTTTTCACTGTGGCAGGCACTATATTTTGTGTGTCGCCTGCTGTATCAGTGTTTTGCACTGTTCTTTTTGGTGCTCTTCTCTGATTGGTCCCGATGTCGCCCTGGCAACATTCGTAAATAATACGCCGTTGCTTCTATATTGAAGCGTCTGCGCACTTGCGCAGTAGGAGCAGGGAGCTGGGACCAATCGCAGAGCATCTTTAGTGCGGTCATGTGACTCACGCACGTGACCCGGAAGTGGAGAGGCGCCCGGACACCGCTACTGACACCCGCTGAGTATATCGTCAGCATGTAAGCATGAGATCGCTTCTTATTTTCTCACAATTGTTTACCTTATGTGTTTCTGATCTATATTTCTTAAGAGTTGTTTTTAAAGTTGGCCTTGTTTTTAACATTTCCACATTGTTTGTGTATTATGTTTAGCTGGTGGTGATGTCATTAGGGCGGTCTGACTCTACCTATATAAGGTTGGAGCAAGCACCACCAGCTACCAGTGACCCGTTGAAGGGCAGCACGCCCGAAACGGTGCCGTCGTCACCCGGTCCCCCTCCCTGCACTTTGTACCAACTACCCCAATAAAGGACACCGCTTACAGCAACCTTGGTGAGTGCCACTTTCTCTCTTTTTTCGTTGTTACCTTTGCGGTGGATACTCTGCAGATTCCCTGGTTCTCGGACCTCCTGTATGCCTTTCCCACCTTCATTATGATTCCTACAGTCCTTTGGAAGATCAGGGAGGACGGAGCCAGGGTGGTCTCTCCTGTCTCAGGGGTCGGTCCATCATCCGCAGGTCTCGGGTCTCCGGCTGACGGCATGGAACTTGAACGGTGGCTCCTGTCACGTAGAGGGTTCTCCCGACGGCCTGATTCGCACACTGATGTCTAGTCAAAAGCTGGTTACCACCAACATTTACGGTAAAGTGTGGAAGAAGTTTCTGTCCTCTTCTGGGGCAAGCCTGGAGGGGGAGGCTCTGGTAACAGCAATATTGGATTCCTGCAGAAGGGGTGGGAGCTGGGTCTCTCTGTCAATACTCTGAAACTCCAGGTTTCAGCCCTGGGAGCCTTGTACCATTGTAACCTTGCAGGGTCCTCTTGGGTGTCACGTTTTATCCAGTCCTGCAAGTGAGCCACTCCGGTGGCCTGTCCGAAGATGCCTTCTTGGGATCTTAATTTGGTCTTGGAAGCCTTAACCAAACCTCCCTTTGAGTCTTTTTCTTCTGTTTCACCTAAAGTCCTTACTCTGAAGGTGGTCCTTTCGGTGGCTTTGACGTCAGCCAGACGTCTTGGTGACCTGCAGCCCTGTCGGTGGTAGGGCCTTATACTCAGATTTTACAGGATAGGGTCATCCTCCGCCTGGACCCTTCCTATCTCCCCAAGGTGGCAAAACATTTCCACAGGGTACAGGAGATTGTGCTCCCTTCCTTCTGTGACCATCCATCTAATCAGAAGGAGGAAGTCCTGCATACCTTAGATGTTAGGATGGCGTTGACTGCCTACTTGGACAGATCTAAAGACTAGAGAAAGGCTCAGAATCTGTTTGTGTCCTTTTAGGGGACCTCTAAGTGTACATCAGTGTCTAAGGGTACCTTAGCTAGATGGTTGCAGGACGCTATAGCCCTTGCTTATTCTGCTAGTCAGGTGCAGGTTCCTGAGGGTATCATTGCACATTCCACCAGGGCGGTAGCAGCATCCTGAGTAGAGAAGGCTGATGTCCCTTTAGAATTAATCTGTAGTTCTGCTACATGGTCTTCTCCTTCTACTTTCTTCAAGCATTACAGACTTGATCTTTCTTCCACTGATGAGGTGACCTTTGGTAGATGGGTTCTGCAACTGGTTTTCCCTCCCTAATTTTTTTTTCTCTGAAATCTCTCAGGTGGTGCTGTCGTGGCGATGATGAAAAAATCTAAATTACTTACCGGTAATGGGTTTTTCCGGAGCCACGACAGCACCACCGCATTCCTCCCTTATTGCCTTTTGGTGTGTGTCACGTTTGGGGTGTATGCATTGTTGATTTCTTTGGTGGTGTTTGTGTACTAATGATTTTGGTTCTCCCCTCCGATCTCTGTAACCTAACTGAGGTGCAGGAGAGGTACTGCCTTTTTTTACCTCAGAGGTTTCCTGTCTTGGATGGGCGGTGCTCTCTCTCAGGTGGTGCTGTCGTGGCTCCGGAAAAACCCATTACCGGTAAGTAATTTAAATTATTCAGCACATACTCAATTGAACTGCTGTACCCAATTTATTATATATTTTAGAAGTAAGAGTCAGTTGATTTTACAGACTCTGACTCCACCAAATTGGACACCGACTCCAAGTGCACACCTCCAACTTCACAGCCCAGGTCAAAACGATGTCACAAATACAGTAAGATACCATACATTTAATGTAAATTAACTGCAATACAATATAACAAATTAACCCCTTCCCGACCTATGACGTTATAGATACGTCATGAAAGTCGGTGCGTTCCCGACCTACGACGTCTCTATAATGTAATGGCTTCTTTGTGCTCCTGCAGCTCCGGTGACTGGGTCAGTGACAAGTCACCGGAGCTGCAGGATCGCAAGGACCCATACTTTAGCCCAGGGGGGGTGGCTTAGCCTCCCTGTGGCTAAACTCGCTCTGATTTACAGTTGAAATTGAAACTGCCAATCAGAGCAAGTAACCCCTCCAGATCTGATTGGAGCTCTCCAATCAGATCTGGAGGGGAGGGTCGGCAGGTGCCCTCCCCCTCCTGAGCTGATGAGCCCTTTCTTCCCCCCCCCATCCGGTGGTAACAATCATCCGCCAGTCAGCTTCCTCAGCCCCCTCCTGGTGCGATCAAGGTGGTGGCTGAGGAAGCTGACCCCCCCTCTGTGTTCCGTGTCCCCCCTCACCTGCCAGTGCACCTGCCAGCCAGCCTTCTCTGTGATGGTGTTGGCCCCTCCTCTTCTCCTGGGCTCCTCCTCCTCACCGGTGGATGAGGTAAGTATGAATGAATGAATGAATGGATGAGTGGGTGCATGCATGCATGCATGGGTGGATGAATGGGTGAGTGGGTGCATGCATGCATGCATGGGTGCATGCATGGGCGAGAGGGTGCATGGATGGATGGGTGAGTGGGTGCATGCAAGTATGCATGGGTGGATGGATGGGTGCATGCATGAGTGGATGGATGAGTGCATGCATGGGTGGATGGATGTGTGCATGCATGGATGTGTGCGTGCATGGATAGATGTGTGCATGCATGCATATTGCATGAATGGATGTGTGCATGGATGTGTGCATGCATGGATGGATGTGGGCGTGGATGTGTGTGCGTGGATGTGTGCATGGATGGATTATTATTATTTATTTATATAGCGCCATTAGGTTCCATGGCGCTTTACATGAGGATAAGGGAGACAAGAACTGGTACACTAAATCTAGGTGATCAGGACATACAGGTACAGGAGGAGCAGGGACCCTGTCCATGAGGGCTCACAGTCTACGAGGGGTGGGTTGGGATACAGTAGGATGGGGGAATGTCAGGTATGGGGCGGTCGCCTGGGTCTCATGGCAGGTTGTAGGCTTGACGGAATAGGTGAGTCTTCAGGTGACACTTGAAGCTTCTCAGGGTAGGAGAGTGTCTGACGTGTTCAGGCAGGGAGTTCCAGAGTAAGGGAGATGCCCGGGCGAAGTCCTGGACTCGGTTGTGTGAAGAGGTGATGAGGTGGGAGCAGAGGAGGAGTTCTTGGGAAGAGCGGACGTTGCGTGAGAGTAGGTATCAGGAGACCAGGTCGGAGATGTATGGAGGGGCCAGGTTGTGTATGGCTTTGTACGCCATGGTTAGTGTTTCGAATTGGAATCTCTTGGAGGCGGGGAGCCAGTGAAGAGCTTGGCAGAGGGGGGAGACAGGGGAGTAGCGGGAGGACAGGTAGATTAGTCGGGCAGCGGAACTGAGGATAGACTGGAGAGGTGTGAGGGAGTTAGCCGGGAGGCCATTGAGAAGGAGGTTGCAGTAGTCAAGGCGGGAGATGATAAGAGCATGAATGAGTGTTTTACGGTGTCATGGGTGAGGAAGTAGCGGATCCGTGAGATGTTCTTGAGCTGGAGCCGGAGGGATGTGGTGAGGGCCTCGATGTGGGGCTTGAAGGATAGGGATGAGTCAAGGATTACCCCGAGGCACTTGGCTTGGGGGACTGGGGAGAGGGCGCAGTCGTTGACGCAGATGGATATGTTGGGAAGTGGGGGGGAATTTCTTGGGGGGAAGACTATGAATTCAGTTTTGTCCATGTTGAGTTTAAGGAAGCGAGCAGAGAAGAAGGATGAGATGGCGGAAAGGCATTGTGGGATTTTGGAGAGTAGGGAGGTGATGTCAGGGCCCTACAGGTAGATTTGGGTGTCGTCGGCGTAGAGGTGGTACTGGAGGCCGTGGGACTCAATGAGTTGCCCTAGGCCGAGAGTGTATATGGAGAAAAGTAGGGGTCCCAGGACCGAACCTTGGGGGACTCCGACAGAAAGGTGTTAGGGTGAGGAGGAGGTGTGGGAGTGGGAGACGCTGAAGGTCTGGTCCGCTAGGTATGAGGAGATCCAGGAGAGGGCAAGGTGGGTGATGCCGAGGGATTCTAGGATCCGGAGAAGAAGGGAGTGGTCAACCGTGTCGAAGGCGGCAGACAGGTCAAGAAGGGGGAGGATGGAGTACTGGTGTTTGTTCTTGGCGGTCAGTAGGTCATTGGTGACTTTGGTCAGGGCTGTTTCGGTGGAATGGAGGGGTCGGAAGCCGGACTGTAGGCAGTCGAAGTGGGAGTACGAGGAGAGGTGAGAGGACAGTTTGGAGGGGACGTGCTGTTCAAGTAGCTTAGAGGCGAATGGGAGAAGAGATATGGGGCGATAGTTAGAGACAGAGGTAGGGTCAAGTGAGGGTTTTTTAGGATGGGCGTGATTAGGGCGTGTTTGAAGGCCGAGGGGAAGGCGCCAGTGCTAAGTGATAGGTTAAAGAGGTGCGTGAGGGCTGGGATGAAAATGGAGGTGTGGTTCGGAATGAGGTGGGATGGGAGCGGGTCGTGGGCGCTGGTGGTGAGGTGTGATTTTGACAGGAGGGAGGAGAGTTGGTCTTCAGTTATGGGGGGGAAGTGGCTAATGGAGGAGGAGGGCAGTGTAGGTGAGAGGGGAAGTTGTGGGGATAGTGGACCGAAGTTGTTTCTGATCTTGTCGATCTTCTCCTTGAAGAAGGTCGCAAAGTCTTCAGCAGAGATGAGGGGAGAAGGGGGAGGAGCAGGCGGGCGAAGTAAGGAGTTGAAAGTTTTGAAGAACTGTTTGGGGTTGAGTGACAGAGAGGTTATTAGGGATGAGAAGAACGCTTACTTGGCAGTAGCAAGTGCCGTCTTGAAGTCAGTGATAGATTGCTTGAACAGAGCAAAGTGCTCAGAGGTGTGGGACTTTTTCCATCTCCTCTCGGCGACCCTGGACGCCCGTCTCAGGTTTTTAGTGAGGGTGGTGTGCCAGGGTTGCCTGTTAATGCGTGGAGCATGGAGAGTGAGGGGGGCGGCTAGGTCAAGAGCGTTCGTTATTGTGGTGTTGTATAGGGTGGTGGCAATGTCAATGTCGGTGAGAGGGAGGAGGGATTCAGAGAATAAAGGAAGATCTTTTAGGTTTCGGCGAGGGTGATCAAGTTTGCGGAGAGGGGGTAGTGTGGCAGGGGAGGAGAGGGCGGAGAAGGACAAGAGATGGTGGTCAGACAGTGTGAGTTCCGAGGTTGTGAGGTTAGAGAGGGAGCAAAGGTGGGTAAAGATGAGGTCAAGCGTGTGGCCTTGTTCATGGGTGGGAGAGGAGGACCATTGGGAGAGCCCTAGGGAAGTGGTCAGGGAAAGAAGGTTGGAGGCGGCTGGGCGGGGAGTGTCAATGGGGATATTGAAGTCGCCCATGATGATGGTGGGGATGTCAGCGGAGAGGAAGTGAAGTAGCCAGGTGGTGAAGTGGTCAAGGAAGGAGGCGATGGGTCCGGGGGGGCGGTAGATGATGGCTAGTTGGAGGTTGCAGGGGGAGAAGATTCGGACTGAGTGGGCTTCGAAGGAGGGGACAGTGATGGAGGGGGCGGGGGGATAGGGCTGAAGGCGCAGGAGTTGGACAGGAGTATGCCGACTCCACCGCCGTGTTTGCCAGAGGGACAGGGGGTGTGGGACAGGCTGAGGCCGCCGTAGGATAGTGCAGCAGGAGAGGCCGTGTCGGAGGGCGTGAGCCAGGTCTCGGTGAGGCCAAGGAATGACAGTTTCCTGGAGATAAAGAGTTCATGGATGTCAGGGAATTTGTTGCACACTGAGCGGGCATTCCAGAGTGCGCCGGCTAGAGCGGTAGGTGGGGCATGGGTTGGGGGAATGGGTCTGATGTTGGTGGGGTTGCGAGGGCAGGTGGTGATGAGGTTGCGAGGGTTGGCAGTGGGTCGTGGGGTGAAGGTTGTTGTTGGGATGTGGTGGGGGGGGCCAGCATTGGGGGAGATGTCACCGGCAAGGAGGAGGAGTAGGCAGAGGGTTAGCAGGTGGGAGCATGAGAGCTTACGAGGCGGTGTGCTTGTTTGGTGATTGAGGATTGAAAGTGAATGAAAAGGTAGGTGAAGTGGGTGAGGTGGTTAGGCAGGATGGAGGGTGAGAGCAGTATTTCGTTGTTGGGAGGGGGTATAAGTGGGGGTAGTAGGAAGTGGAGAAGGATGGGAGTGAGAGTGAGGAGTAGCGGGAACATTGCGTACGAAGAGCAGGGAGTGAGTGTGGCGGCAGGGGTCAGAAGCAGAGGGGGGAAAGTTGTGGTAGTGGGTGAATGGTCATGAGTGGGGAGCGGTCACGGAATGAGGTGATGACTGGGGATGAGATGCAAGGCGGGGGGTCGGATGGAGAGGCCGGATGGGGCAGTTGGGGGATCGGTCGAGGCAGTCGGGGTTGACAGAGGCGGTTGCGGGGTCAGCTGATGGAGCAGCCGTGGGACAGGTGAGGCATCCAGGGGTCAGTCCGGGGTGGGATGGCATCAAGGTATGAGCTACGGTCCAGGGGAGATGTGGCTGGGGACGAGATCTAGCAGTCCGGGACAGGATGGTGGAGCCGAGGACGAGGTGATACAGCCAGTGTGTGGAGGAATAGTAGTCGAGAGGAGGTAAGATGGCTGGGGAAGATGGGTGGAGAGATGACTAGTTCCTTGTTGGAGGGATTTAAGGAGTTACTATGAAATGAAGTAGTAAGGGATGGTAGTGAATAGAAGAGAGACATTGTGGTGACTTTCTATTCCTTTACCTGCCAGTCCATTTCTAGTCTATTTCTAAGTATTGTACTTAGAAAATGTACTTTGAAAGATGTAGTTTGAAAGACACATGGATCAGACAAGTCTCGATCAGACTTGTGGTTCTGAATATATCTGCAGCTAAAGATGATTCAGGTGTGGATTAGGGGCTGGGTGGGGTGAAGTGACCAGATGCTGAGAGTTAAACAAAGGTAATAAAAAGTTGGGAGGGGCTGGAGTACTCACTCCAGGTCATGGAAGAGTGACCATGAGGAATGATGAAAAGCAAAGACATGAAAGGTAAGAAATTATAAACATATATACTGTAGATATTAAATGCACAGTACATAGACAGTCAGTGGATGGGTGCGTGCATGCGTGGATGTGTGCGTGCGTACCTCCCAAGCGTGACATTATCAGCAGCCTATTACCATTTTTTTTCTCTGAGCCATTATGTCTCAGACATCCTCTGCAGATGCAGACCATCTCAGCTGAGGTCACTGGTCTGCGGACGCAGGTGGTGCAGCAGCTGCAGCAGGTTGTGGGGTATCTGGCCTCGGCTCACACCCAGGCCATACCTGAACCCAAGATATCCTTTCCAGATACCAGGTTTTCTGGGGGAAGAGATACATTTTTGGTGTTCAAAGAAACCTGTAAGCTCTACTTCAGGCTTCGGCCCCATTCATCTGGGAGTGAGGAACAGCGGGTGGGGATTATAATCTCCCTTCTTAAGGAGGATCCCCAGACCTGGGCCTTCTCCCTCCCGACCAACTCACCATCGCTGTGGTTGGTGGACAGGTATTTTGCTGCTGTGCATCAGGTGTACGGTGAACCAGATAGGGTGACTCTTGCTGAGTCAAATCTCCGTAAACTCAAGCAGGGGTCACAAGCAGTGGAGAAGTACTGCTTGGAGTTTCGGAGATGAGCGACTGACACCCAGTGGAACGACCCAGCCCTCAGAAGTCAGTTCTGTCTGGGTTTGTCAGCTAGAGTGCAAGACACCCTGGTTCAGTACACCGCACCTGAGTCATTGGAGGTTGCGATGTCCCTAGCCATCAGTGTAGACAAACGTCTGAGGGAGAGACCAAGACCAAATTTGCCCCTGTGGCTATCCTTGTTGAGGAGGCTCCACATGATAAACCTATGCAGTTAGGGGGCAGTAGGCCCTCGTGTTAAACCCCCTGTAGTTGCAGTTCATCAAGTGGGCGGAGCTTCTTTTTATTGTGGACAAGCTGATCATTTTATTAAAGTTTGTTCACATCGCTTCGGGACACATACACAGTCTCAGACGCAGCCTGCCTCGGGTCTTTCAGAAGGAGACGACCACAGGGTTTATATCTCCTTTTTTTCTCAGTCTCCATTCACACTGTCTGCCAAGGTGCTGGTAGATGGAAAAATGGTGACTATACCGGTACTAGTTGATAGCGGAGCGGGAGTCGTTCTTATGGATTCTCGCTTTGCGCAGATCCATGGCTTCATCTGTAGTGCCTTAGCGAGACCTATTCCTATCTCCGCCATTGACTCGGTTCCACTCAGCCAGAAGGTATTATCCCAAGTAGTGCATAATGTGAACTTGAGCATAGGTACTCTTCACAAGAAGTTCCTCTCTTGTTACATTTTGGAGAATTTGCCAACCCCCATTGTCTTGGGTCTCCCTTGGCTGCGAAAACACAACCCGATTATTGACTGGCAGCCTGGGAGGTGGTTCGCTGGGGTACTGACTATGAGGGTACTTGCCGGGGTACTTCCATCTACACTGTGCTGTGGTGGCTACACCGACTTCTTCGCTCGAGGGGTTTAAGAGTTTGCTTGGGGGTGGAGTGCACACCACGCTCCCGACTCCTGGTGCCTCTGGGCATCGTCCTAGGAAGAGGGGCAGGGGAAGGGTGGTTGTGTCTACGGTGTGTCCCGAGGGAGGGAGTCCTGAGAGATGGGCCTGGTACTTGCCTGCCTAAGACTGTGCCCTCTGTCTGTGCCCGCATGTGTGGCAATAAACGTACAGGTCCAGACCTGAGTGTGAATGAGTATGTGTGGGTGTTGTCCCAGCACGTCAGGTGGAGGCGTTCTAATGGGGCTCCTGGTTCCGGGGTTGTAGAACCTTTTCAGATATCGGCCATTTGCAATCCTGTGCTGTACCGCCTTGACCTATCTCCAAGTTTGGGAACCCGTAATATCTTTCAAATCTCATCTCTCAGGGGATGTGGACTTCTTTCAGATGTGCCATAGACGAGTCCGGAGGCCTCTCTTAAAAGAGGGGGTACTGTCATGCGCTTAGATGGCGCTGACATTACTGGATGCTGCTGTGTATGTTGTTTGTCTTTAAGAGCTGCATGGTTGATAGTTGTGAAGGCCCTGACTCCTGTGTTGTGCTCCAGAACTGCAGTCACTATTATGTTCAATTGCTGGTTGAGTGGTTGAAGTGTGACTCACCTGGAATCCCCTCCCCCTGGCTTTAAATAGCCTTCCCTCTCCTCTGTCAGGTGCTGCTGATAGCTATTTGCTCTAGGTCTTGGTGCTGTGTTGATGCTTAGCTGCTGGGGTAATGTCTTTCCTTAGGAGAAGCTGTGATTCCTGACCTGTGGGTGGAGGTAGAGGCCCTCAGCCTAGGGCTAATCAGGAGTTTTAGGGTACAGGGTGGCGGCTCGGAGCTCCTCACCATCAGAGGTACCTCCGAGATCAGGGCGAGCCAGGGACCCCAGTATCAGGGTCAGATTAGGCTGACCCCCTTTTGCCCAATTCACCTACCTGTTTCCCTTACTTCCCAAGCATGACAGATAGATGTGTGTGTGTGCATGCGTGGATGTGTGCATGCGTGGATGGGTGCATGGATGGATGTGTGTGTGTGGATGTGTGTATGCATGCGTGCGTGCATGGGTGAATGTGTGCGTGCATGGATGTGTGCATAGATAGATATGTGCATGGATGGATGTGTGTGTGCATGCGTGGATGATGAGTGCATGGGTGGATGGATGGATACATGGATGGATGGATGGGTGTAACAAAGGATCAAGTGTCCTCTTGTTGTAGTCTCTGGGATCATAGTCATGGTGCACTGTATGACAGATCATTGCCACACAGTGCACCATAACTCTGACCCCAGAGACTGTAGGAAGAGAACACTTGATCCCTTGCTGCAGTTTCTGGATTGAGCAGAGGCGATGGAGCGTCATGGGACCTTCGTTGTGGACTACGTTGGAGGTGATCGAGCATCGTGGGACCTTCATTGTGGACTACGTCAGATCTTTATAATAAAGATGGAGTCTGAATTTTGTTTGTGTGTTTTTTTTTTCAAATAAAAAGATTTTTCTCTGTGTGGTGTATTTTTTTTGACTATTCACTAGAGATTCCTAATGACCAGGTCTAACATTGGCCCGACATTATGAATCTTGGGTTTAGTGCCAGCTGCCAATAAAAAAAGCTGGCATTAACCCCTTTATTACCCAGTTTGCCACCTGCACCAGGGCAACTGGAAGAGCCTGGGTACAGCGCCAGAAAATGGCGCTTCAATGAATGCGCCATTTTCTGGGGCGGCTGCGGGCTGCAATTCGCAGCATGGGGGGCCCAGAAAGCTTGGGCCTCTCCATGCTGAGGATTCCAGCCCCCAGCTGCCTAGTTGTACTTGGCTGGGCCAAAAATATGGCGGAGCCCCATGTAATTTTTTTTTCTTCTAGAATTAGTTCTAGAAATAAAAAAAATTTAAAAAAATGTGCTTCGCTGTATTTTTGGTTGCCAGCCAGGTACAACGAGGCAGCTGGGGGTTGGTGGCAGTCCGTAGTTGCTAAGTTGTACCTGGCTGGACCAAAAATATGGAGGAGCCCCACGTCATTTTTTTTTTTCTAAAATCAGTTCTAGAAATAAAAAAAGGCCTTCGCTGTATTTTTGGTTGCCAGCCTGGTACAACTTGGAAGCTGGGGGGGCTGGAATCCTCAGCATGGAGAGACCCAAACTTGGGCCCCCATGCTGCAAATTGCAACCCACAGCCACCCCAGAAAATAGTGCATTCATTAGAGGCGCCATTTTCTGGTGCTGTACTCCAACTCTACCAGTTGCCCTTGTGCTGGTCACACGGGTTCTCTATACGCGACATGCTGTCCTCTAACAATTTCAATGGAAAAATTAGCTTGAATTTTTAGCGGAAACTATGTCGCATATGGAGAGCTCTTCCCTGTGTGCCTGAACATTGGAGCCCCCCCACAAATGACCCCATTTTGGAAACTAGACCCCCCAAGGAACTTATCAAGATGCATAGTGAGCACTTTGAACCCCCAGGTGCTCCACAAATTGATCCATAATAAGGAAAAAGTACTTTTTTTCACACTAATTTTCTTTTTTCATTTTTACGGATCAATTTATGAAGCACCTGGGGGTTCAAAGTGCTCACTATGCATCTAGATACGTTCCATGCGGAGGACTAGTTTCCAAAATGAGGTCATTTGTGGGGGAGCTCCAATGTTTAGGCACACAGGGGCTCTCCAAACGTGACATGGTGTCCGCTAACAATTTGAATGGAAGATTAGCTCAAATTGTTAGCAGACATTATGTCGCGTTTGGAGAGCCCCTGTGTGCGTAAACATTGGAGCTCCCCCACAAGTGACACCATTTTGGAAACTAGACCCCCCAGGGAACTTATCTAGATGGGTGGTGAGCACTTTGAACCCCAAGATGTTTCACAAATTCATCCGTAATAATGAAAACTTTTTTATTTTCACATGGGCAACAGGATGAAATGCATCCTAAAATTTGTTGGGCAATTTCTCCTGAGTACACTGATACCTCATATGTGGTCATAAACCACTGTTTGGGCGTACGGCAGGGCTCAGAAGTGAAGGAGCGCCATTTCACTTTTTGAATGGAAAATTAGCTTCAAAAGTCAAATTGCGCTCCTTCCCTTCTGAGTCCTGCCGTACGCCCAAACAGTGGTTTATGACCACATATGAGGTATCAGTGTACTCAGGAGAAATTGTCCAACAAATTTTAGGATCCATTTTATCCTGTTGCCCATGTGAAAATGAAAGAATTGAGGCTAAAAGAACATTTTTGTTTGAAAACTTAAAATGTCCATTTTGTTCCTTCCACGTTGCTTTAGTTCTTGTGAAGCACCTGAAGGGTTAATAATCTTCTTGAATGTAGTTTTGAGTAGCTTGAGGGGTGCAGTTTTTGGAATGGTGTCACTTTTGGGTGTTTTCTGTCATGTACACCCTCAAACGGACTTCAAATGTGATGTGGTCACTAAACAAAATGGTTTTGTAAATTTTGCTGGAAAAAGGAAAAATTGCTGTTAAACTTTGAACCCTTCTAACTTCCTAACAAAAATTTTTTTTATTTACAAAATTGTGCTGATGTGAAGTAGACACATAACTCTCTGGTTTAGCAGAATAAAAATAAAAAATTTGAAAATTGCGAAGATTTTTGCCAAATTTTTGATTTTTTCACAAATAAACGCAAACATTATCAACCTAAATTTAATACTAATATGAAGCCCAATATGTCACGAAAAAAACAATCTCAGAATCGCTAGGATCCATTGAAGCGTTCCAGAGTTATTACCTCATAAAGGGACACCGGTCAGAATTTACAAAAATGCCAAGGTCTTTAGGGTCAAAATAGGCTTGGTCCTGAAGGGGTTATTATATAAATTACTGCACTCTTTTGGGGAACACAGCTATGTAAATGTAACAGATCAAAATATATATTAATTGATAATAGTACATTCTTTACCCATGAAACATCAGTGCATTCCAAAAACAAACATTCATGGAACATGATTAGGGTATATAGTGGAAAAGTGAGGATTTGAATCACATAATTTCCCCCCACATTATATGGAACTTTTTAGGAGCACCCCCTACATAAATTTTCATGAGGTACTATGTCATTAAACAATTTTCTCCATTGAGTGATAGTAGGACACCTCCCTCCCATCCATCTCAGTACTATTGCCTTCCTGACAAGAAATATAGTTAGTTTCATTAAGAAATAGTTTATGTGGAAATCTCTTCACTCTGCTGTTGCACTAACCTTATGTTGTTGTGAGAGTCACAACAACTATTGAAGCATAAGCCGGCTTGCAGCACTCCGCCCAAGGGAAACCGATTAAAGCATTAGATGAAAGGTGGTAATTCGTGCGCTGCCGTCTGTCCGTTGGTTCCAAGAAATCCAAGGAATCACAAGATGTTAAAAGCAATACCTTTAATGTCTAATTCTTACGCGTTTCGTGGTACTCAAAGGTACCTTTGTGGATCTCTGATGAAGTGGTCTGAAGTACCACGAAACGAGTACGAATTAGACATTAAAGATATTGCTTTTAACATCTTGTGATTCCTTGGACTTCTTGGAACCAACGGACAGACGGCAGCACACAAATTACCACCTTTCATCTAATGCTTTAATCGATATAACATGCCAGAAATCCACAATCAGTTACCTACACCTGTGGCACCCATGCGATGACAATCTAATTATATAAGCTTGTTTTTTTCTTATGCCAATTAGCCTTTTGACTAGTTGATGAGACATTACGTTCTCCAGTAGTTAGCCCTCTCAGAGATTGGCCGGAGTTCCAACCCACCCACAGCTATTAGAGACACATCTGACAGCTGATTAAATCAACTTTCATGTGTGAGGAAGAAGCGGGCTCTGCGTTTGAGCCTGCATGGACATAACAGTTGACGTACATGTACATCAATGGTTGTAATGTGGTTAAAAATTCCTTCACAATTCTACACCAGATTCATTAACAGGTCCTAATGTCGTGTCTGTTGTTTGCCTCATCACTAACAACAGCTCCCGCAATGTCTAAAAATTATTCCTTGACTGCTAAACTTGTTATGATGAGAATTATATTTAAAAAAAAAAGTAGTAATTTATTTCGAGTTTTTAGTGTAGGGTGCGACCCAACTTGTCTCTGTACATACCTGGTACCTTGATCATGTTTTTCCTGTTACTCCCAGACACAAGGGGAATATGTAAATTCAAAAACATTCCCTAAATTAATAAGTATGTGACTATGTATCGAAGCCAAGCAATGGCTATCCACCTCTTGAACCTTTACCCCTTAAAATAAATCTTGCTGAATGCCAGTGCTTGGCCAGAGAGTGGTGGGTACACTAGCACTGAAGTAGCAACCTTTGTGAAGCTTGGTATGGTACATGGTAAGATTAAAAGAGAAGAACACATGCACAATAAATTGTAATATTTTTTAATGTTCATCAGTAGAGTAAAGAAAAATATACTTCTATAGGCTTCTTCAACATTATGTTCATGTACAATTCTCCAGATTGTCAAAAATGAGCAAAGTCCAGGTTAATACATAAAATAAAGAATTTAGCATTAGGTTGGGCTCATGAGCGCATTTCACAGTCTGTATACAGACTTAATGCTTCATATGTGGCTATAAGTGCGGGTTGAATACCCGCGGGAAGCCCTGGAATTGTGGGCCGTATACGGATAGTGAAATATGCAATTGTGAAACTGGCCTTAGGCATAATCATTTTTAGGAATCATTTTAGTGTTAGTTTGTGGTTAAACGGTGTAAGGTCCAGGAAGATATGTTGACAAAATTCCTCAAAGAGCAACAACAACCTCCCTGCTGTAGAGTAATGGACATTTTACTGAACAGAGAAATTGAACCAGGTGGTCCGGTAATACTCCTCCCCTGGATGCAGAAGAGCAGATGGGAATTGTGGCTGTAAATGAAAACACAAAGAATTCAGAGTGTACTCTTTTTGAGAGACCGCAATACTTACTAATATAATATATACTATAATACATATGAACAAGGTCCAGCAAGGAATCCAGGTGGTGCTTCTTTTCTTTTAAGATTTAACTTTTATTATAAGTAGTTAAAAAGGTCACATCTCCACACTGGTAGCAGTTAAACCATATATGGTCCATTATGGTCCATGAGACCATGATGAAGACACATTAAAAAGTGTTGAAATGCATAGTCTGTAAGGGGACCCCCCCTATATGGATTAACTGCTACCAGTGTGGAGATGTGACCCTTTTAACTACTTACAATAAAAGTTAAATCTTAAAAGAAAATAAGCACCACCTGGATTTCTTGCTGGACCTTGTTCATATTTGTCACAGGAACTTCTCCAATCCTTGCCTTTTCCGTGCAGTGGGATGTGAGGGTTGGTGTGGATTGTCACAGACTCCGGAAATAATGGTGAGCTGACTTTATTCACCTTTCTTTTATTAGAACACATATATATAATATCACACCACTAAATATTTCTACAAATAGTCAGCCGCGAAAAGGTCACTGTGATCAGGCCCTGAGGAAAGGTGGGCATGCTTGGATCCCCAGACAGGCACTACTTTTAAAGTTATCCATATCTTCAGGACTAAGAGTACAGCTGAATATTGTAGCAAACCAGGCGGCAACTTCCTGCTCATCCGTTTACGGTTGCATGCTGCTTTGGATTGTGACCTACAAGATGATAGAATGGTTTCTCCTCTTTATATTTACTTCACACCAACCTGTCCTTGGTGGCCATTGCTCTTCTGTCCTACCATGGTTTGTGTATATACCAGGCTATATTTACTTATATATTGAGATTTTATTATCTACCTTTAGTAATACTTTTATTTTTCTATTTTTTTTTTTTTTACACTGGCAAAACCATTCACCCTCTTTTTGTAAGAGTCAGAGAACACCTACACTCCATTGGTACCGCTAAAGGATCCCCCAGATTAATAAATCATGTGAGGAGTGTACATGGAGGTATCAGCAAATGCTTAAATCCTTTAGCATTGAAAAGGTTAAACTCTCAAATTCTGGGTTAGTTAGACATAGATTATTGTTACAAAAAGAATCTATGTGGAGTATGAAAACTAGTACTCAAGGCCCCGTGGGGTTAAATGACAAGAATGACTTGTCAGTCTTTCTGTGATGTGTTGAGAGAGAAAGAAAAAACATGATTTTTTTATATTGCATGTTTTTATTTTTCCTAGCATTGCAATTTTATTGACTTGATGATAATTGTTCGCAATATGCACTATACACTTCTATCATTTTTACACAGAATTTGTGAATGTATTGTCACTATATATGGTTTGGTTTGATGTCACACATGTATGCAAATTACTTTGATATATAATCAAATGTATGATGTCATTTTCTCCACTGGACCCGCTGAAGTTCATTTGAACGAAACAATCGTCAACCGTCCCCTCAGCGCCCTGACGTCCTCTCCCTCCCCTCACTGTTGGCCCCACAGCCCCAGCTGTTTGATGAAGCACTTGATTGGAATTAAACTAAAGAACACGTGGTCGGTGAGTGCTGCCTTTTCTATTTTATTGCTGATCTGGATTGCCCCCACTGCTGGGATCTTGGATTGTGCACCTGTGACGGCTTCTGTTTAGCTTCGTGGGATACCAGAGGTGGATGTACTGCACAACACGTAACGAGGTTGGTGCCAAATTTGTCTTGTCCTATCTCTATTACAGTAGTAATACTTTGCCTAGGGCTCAAGATTTTTACTACCAACTTCAAAAATGTGTTAAAAAGGTTCTTTATTAGTTTCCTTTAAAAATCGTCTGTTGAACCAACAACATGCAAATAAACAAACAACATATAACACAAACAGTTGTGGGGTTGCAAAGGCGTACAGACAAGTTCTTATATCTGCCCCTATATACTGTTTCTACCTGACAATGGATGTATTTTACCCCCTAAGGATAGTGGTGCCCCACTCAACAGTGACTTTCCCTAAGTATAACCCTATGGGTGACCTGGGCAAACAGTAAATACAAATATAAATGAATCATGGGTTGGTATTCCGAAGGCTGAACTTAACTCCTTGTGGAGTCAATGATCTGGCAGCCTCGGAGATGTCTGTGCATGACAGCAGATTGCAATCCCCAAATTGGAACTAGGATAACTTCTTCAGGCTTGACGCGTTTCACCTGGTCTTATCATACAATGCTTATCAGAAGAGGGAGACGGCATATAGGTTTGCCTACAAGCAAGGAGATCAACAGTTAGAGCCTAGTTAATACACATTCAAAAAACCCACAATCAGAGAGGTTTTTTGATTCATCACTCCCATAGAGGTAGGTTATGGTTATACACCTTCTATTGCATAATAGCTCATTGTAATGACTGCAAATTGCAGAAAAAAACATTTTTTTATTAATACAGTCATACCTGCCTCATAATTCTCAAGGGAAACTTTAATAATGGGTAGCCACAGAAGAATTCACCGAATTAGGTATGCCAGGGATGCGGATAGTAAAAAGCATATTAACCAGAGGTATAGGTAAAAAAAATATGACCATGTCAAAGTGATGATCTGTATAAACGTGCTAATTTCTTAACAGAAAAACCCCCAGGTGACTGTTCAAAATACAATAGACATCCACCACAGTAATAGACCATTCTTGTGTTTCCAATCTTAATCTGTATCAAAAAATATTCTAGTCACTGTAAACAGAAAAGCCACCTCAAAGTCAGTATAACAAAAGCTACCAATAAATAAATAATGAATAAGAGGCTTACTGGAGGGATCACAGGTTAATGATAGTTGTTTTGTCCAGGCTTTGGATATTCAGCCTTTCAAGGTACAAAAGTCCAGCTAGAATGGCTACAATCAATAGACTACCATTAGTAACATTAGTATAGACAAAAGTGTACAATAAACAGAGTATTCTGCAAAACTTAACCTGTCCAGCGGTGCTGAAAATGGCAAGGGTCCTGGGTGGAGTGCAGGGAATGTGTGCAGAGAGCTCCTTTTCATGTGCCCTTAATGATTGCCACTGCAAATTGCTAGTGATCGGCGTTAGTGCGTCATTTTTGGGTTGCACGTGTGACGTAAGCGGATACACGTCATCATGCACAGACCCTATGCATTCCACCATCCCGGGAGACTGGTGGAACGAATAGTACTGCACATGGCGGAACAACCATTATGTATCCAGCGCCCGATGTCGCTGTTTATACAAGCAAGCAGCGGCATCGCTGCTCATACACTTAAGCAGCAGGGAAGTGTGGCCCAAGAGAACGAGGTGGAGCGCACCTCAGCGTCCAGTATCAAGAGGATTTTCCATATTAGCTTTATAATGATTGGGGTCATAACAGCTTATGGCAAATATATATTTGCCTACCTACCTCTCTGGGAGTGATGAATCAAAAAAACTCTCTGATTGTATGTTTTTGAAATGTGTATTAACTAGGCTCTAACTGTTGATCTCCTTGCTCGTAGGCAAACCTATATGCTGTCTCCCTCTTCTGATAAGCCTTGTATGATAAGACCAGGTGAAACACGTCAAGCCTGGAGAGGTTATTCTAGTTCCAATTTGGGGACTGCAATCTGCTGTCATGCATAGACACCTCCGAGGCTGCCAGATCATTGACTCCACCATGAGTTAAGTTCAGCCTTCGGAATACCAGTCCATGATTCAAATATATTTGTATTTACTGTTTACCCAGGTCACCCACAGGGTTAGACTTAGGGAAAGTCACTGTTGAGTGGGAGCACCATTAACCTTAGGGTGTAAAATACCTCCATTGTCAGGTAGAAACAGTATATTGGGGCAGATATAAGAACTTGTCTGTACGCCTTTGCAACCCCACAACTGTTTGTGTTATATGTTGTTTGTTTATTTGCATGTTGGTCCAACAGATGATTTTTAAAGGAAACTAATAAAGAACCTTTATAACACATTTTTGAAGTTGGTAGTAAAAATCTTGAGGCCCTTTTTAAAATCTACCTCCTAAAATTATCAGACCTTTTGTAAATTAATACTTTGCCTGGTATACTGATGTGTCACTTTATTCAACTATTGGTATTAAGGTGATACATCTGTATATATTTATACTACTTTTTTTTGCTTTCTTAAGGCAGGAAGAACATATATGGCTGCTAGGAGCAGCATCAGGAAGCAAGCTAGAGTGAGGGAGGAGGGCAGATCCAAATATTGCCCAAGGGCCCCAGGACTCTGGTTATGTTTCTTACATCTAGTAATAAGGTTTATAACTTGTATATAAAAGAACAGTTGGTCATCATATGAGGAAAATATATTTCAATAACATTTTTGAAGTACCTTCCGTTCTCTCTGCTTGCAGTCGGGTAAGAAATCTTTTTCCGTTTACAGCCAAAATCCAGTTCAGTTTGTGGGGTAAATGCACACAAAGATTTGATGCAGATTCTCTACAGCATATCTGTGTTTTATCTGTCTATTTACCTCTATGTATTGCAAAGGGTAAATGCACAATATACATTTTCAGTTAGGCTAGCTTCACACCACGGTTTTGGGCTGTCAGGGTGGATCCTGTTTTTTTGTAGGATCCACCGGACAGAACCTGACAGCACAGGATGAGCACAAAGTGTGGTCAAATATGCCCTCCGATAATGTTTTTTGCAGGATTCGTTTTCTGCTGCTGTCCACGGTGCTGATCTGTCAGCCTGTGTGTGCAGTGCTAATCTCCATGGTACTGTACGTTCAGCCGTGTATCTGAAATGCTGCTGTCCATGGTGCTGAATGAGCACGACAGCATTTCAGAGCATGCCCTGTGCAAAAAAAAAAAATCGCATCCAGGAAACGATCCGATTTTTTCTCCGATCCGGCACCCATAGATTCCCATGTTATGGGCGGCAGATCACCCCGGATTCGTTTCTGTCCGGTTTTGCCCGATTTTTTTCACCGGAGCCCAAAACTGCTGCAGGCTCCGTTTTTGGGGACGGGGAAAAACCGGACAAAACCTAATCAGGCACAGAAAGACAGAACCTGATGGCCAAATAGGACCAATCCCACACTATAGGGATACATGGGAGGCAAAATCGGATCACGTTCTACCCGGTTCAAACCGGACAGAACCTGATGTACAAAAGCCGTAGTGTGAAGCTAGCCTAATAGACATGTTGTGGATTTGAAAATCTGCATGATAGATCAATTTACGTATGGAAAATATCAGCCACATGTATATGAGATATTTAATATTGCATCTATGTAGCTGATACCATACTGTGCTGCAGATTTTCAGCATGGAAAATCTGCACCAAATATGCAAGTGTGCATTTATCCTTATGGTATAATAGGGGATTTAGACATTAACTCTTTTTCTTCCTTAATTCAACATGAAAACTTTAATCAACCACCTCGCTTTTTTCGAATACTAGTGGGTGCAAACATTACTCCTTGCTCAGCCTAGAGACCTTCAGGACACAAGCATTTCCCCATCTCTGCTGTTAAGTCCAAGGATGTTGCTCTACACCTTTTAAACTAATAATGTTTCATTATTAAAAAATAATTGTTTTTATTTTAGATCCGCAGGCTAGAGGGAGACCAGTGCTCATGTCCCAGACAGCCCCCTTCACTAGTTGCAAGGCTTAGAAGGAGACGCCCGACTCTGTGTCCGAGTAATTGCATATATCATCTATCCTGTGGATACATGAAAAATGTTTATGGTGGGGAAAACCCCTTTATTAGGCTATGTGTAGGGACGAGCGAGTAGTCAAATACTCGGACTCGCTATACTCGTATTGAGTAGATCGTAATACTCGGGTATTCGGTACGAGTAGTGAGTCCAATGTTAGTCAATGGGAAATGTGAGTAATTGCTGGACCCAAAAAAGCGGTCTGGAGGCTGAGGAAAAGGCTGAAATGGGCACATGATTGCTGCAAGAGCGAGTGATGATGGAGGCGATCTTCTGACAGCTCAGTGTGTAAGTGGTGTAAAGAGAGCGATCTGCCCTAGGGGCTGTGTGATGGTTAACACAGGAAGAAGCCACCCATCATCATCATCATCATCATCATCATCATCATCACAAGGGCTTCACAATTATAAAGCTTGGACTACTGTCATTGTGGTTCCAGTGCCACTGCACAATGTTCAGGCATAGTGTCTCCAAAAATTAGCCCAAGGGGCTGTATCATGGTTGATGAAGGACGCAGGCCTCAAGTGCCAAACAATTATAAAGCTAAGACTACTTGAACTACTAGCATAGTTCTTGCAGTGCCCAATGTGCAGGCATAGCCACAGTGTCTCCAAAAATTAGCCCAAGGGCCTGTACCACGGTTAAGGAAGGGAGCAGGCCTCAAGGGCCAAAAAATATGAAGCTAGCCTAGGACTACTAGCATAGTTCTTGCAGTGCCCAATGTGCAGGCATAGCTATCATGTCTCCAAAAAGTAGCCCAAGGGGCTGAATTATGGTTGATGTAGGAAGCAGGCCTCAAGGGCCAAACAATTATGAAGCTAGGACTACTAGCACAGTAGTGGCAGTGCCCAATGTCCAGGCATAGCCATAGTATCTCCAAAAAGAAGCCCAAGGGGCTGTATCATGGTTGATGAAGGAAGCAGGCCTCAAGAGCCAAAAATTATGAAGCTAGGACTACTAGCATAATTTTTGCAGTGTCCAATGTGCAGGCATAGCCATGGTGTCTCCAAAAAGTAGCTCAAGAGGCTGTATCATGGTTGATGAAGGAAGCAGGCCTCAAGAGCCAAAAATTATGAAGCTAGGACTACTAGCATAATTTTTGCAGTGTCCAATGTGCAGGCATAGCCATAGTGTTTCCAGAAACTAGCCCAAGGGGCTGTACCACGGTTGATGAAGGAAGCAGGCCTCAAAGGCCAAACAATTATGAAGCTAGGACTACTAGTACAGTAGATGCAGTGCCCAATGTCCAGGCATAGCCATAGTGTCTCCAAAATGTAGCCCAAGGGGCTGTATTATGGTTGATGAAGGAAGGAGGGTCTCATCACAAGTGCCTCCGATGGGAAACGTTAATTAACGGAACATTGTTTTAGCTTATTGACCATGAGGTACATGTGGCAGAAGCAGGAGTTGAAAACGTGCAAGAAGATGGGAAGGGATGGACGTGATCACCAGTTGCATAAAATAACATTTTGAGTGACTTTAGGTTGGGTTGCTGTCATCAGGAGGGCTTAAATACTCTTGCGAAATCCAGTCCAGTATCTGTGATGATTGCCCCAGCGGCACTGAAAACACGCTCTGACATCACACTAGCAGCAGGGCAGGTCAGCACCTCCAATGGCATATAAGGAGAGGTCTGGCCAACTATGCAGCTTGGATACCCAGTAACAGAAGCGTCAGGAAGGATGCAGGTATGGTCACTTAGATAGTCGTTGACCATCTTGTTCAACTTCTCCCTCCATGACATTGTTACCGGTCCAGCTAGCCCTTGCTGATGAGCCGGTATATTGAAGATGGCCCAATTTGTGGACATTTTACCACCACCTCTTTTGGACCTGCTGGGCGTATCTCTCCCCATTAATGCATGCTGTTGCACAGAGCTGGTACCTGTGCTAGCAGCGGTGTCTGAGTGTGATGTTGCCATCAAATGATCGACAACAGCCCTCTTCAAGGATTCAATTGTGAAACCCCTTGGTAACTGCAACAGTAGTGAAGGAAATCTGTCCTTGCACCGTGGGTCTAGAAAGGTGGCCAACCAGTATAGGTTGCTGTAGAAAATGTGGATCACGTGAGCGCGAGGGTCTTGGCACAGTTAGATATGAAGTGTGCCATGTGTGCAAAGCTGCAAATGTTCTGTGAAGGAGGAACAATACCCATGCTCTCATCACACTGACTCTCCTCCTCCACTTCCTCCTCTCCAGTCCACCCATGCTGGACAGACATGAAGCTGGGGTTGGGAGTCCCTCATGAGGGGTCCCCTCGGTACCACTGAAAAAGAATTTCTCTCCCTCCTCGTCTTCCTCATCATCTTCATTCCCCAATCTTGCCTGATGAGATTGGCTGGGCTGGGTAGGATCACCCATTGTGAAATCTTGCTCCATACCCACCTGCTGGGCACTCAAAAATTCTATTATTAGATTATGCAAGGATTCTTTCAGCAGACATATAGCATATGGTTATGCTGATAACAGCCTGATCACCGCTCACAAGCATGGTGCAGTACTCAAAGTTATCAAGCACCTCACAAATGTCAGCAATCAACACCCACTCGACAGTTGTTATGTGTCTTGGCTGAGTCTCAGTCTGACGTGCATGTTTAAGCTGGTATTCAGCAAGTGCCCTCTACTGCTCACTTACCTTGCCAACATATGATATGTTGAGTTCCACTGTGTTGGCAGGTCGCAAAGTCAGTGGTTTGGCAAATTAAATTACTTTTGAAGCACTGCAAGAGTGGCAACAGCGGTTAAGGAATGGCGGAAATGGGCACAAATACGTTGCACATTCTCAAGTAGGTATGGCAAGTCAGAGTATGTTTTTATAAATTTCTGCACCACTAGGTTCAGCACGTGAGCCATGCATGGTACGTGTACCAGCTTCCCGAGCTTTAAAGCCGCCACCAGGTTACACCCATTATCGAAGACAACCAGACTGGGTTGGAGTTACAGTGGGGAGAGCCACTGATCGGTCTGTTGTTTTATTCCTTGCCACAGCTCTGCTGCAGTGTGTGGTGTTTCACCTAAGCAGGTGAGCTTCAGCAGAGTGTGTTGCCGAAAGCATGAGGGCCCTTGACGGTGTTTTGTTGCACCTTTTTTCATCTGCAGTTTGAGGCTGGGCCCTCTGGGGGCCTGTCATTTGTGAGGCATATAATTGGTGCAGAGCAGCCCGCCTGATCAAATAGCAGGGTGTGACCAAAAGGCTGGTCTGACACTGTGCTTCACATATACCTGAGTGGCAGAGCTCTATGGTAACCTTGTGTCTATAAATGCCACCAGTCACCTCCCTAACAGCATGGCCGGATGCTGGTGCTACAACCGCCCCTATCTGTGGGTTGCAGGTGATTGAGCACCGGTATACAGACACCCATGTTGCCTCTCAGAGGAGCTAGCAGCCTGCTGCTAGGTGCAATGGATATTTACCTGGCAATTTTTTGGTGAGTTTTTTCTGCGTGTCAGTTGTGCAGTACCGTGCGTGCTATTCGATATGAACACAGCAACACAACGGCAAAAAAATTGGTCTGCAGGGGTAAATGTGACCCCAAAAATAGCTGGGAAAACTGTCACTACTCCCTGACCTTATACTTTCAGCTCTGAAAAGAGCTGAAATATTGCTGACTGTACTATGTGGTACTGTAACGCTCCTGCCTGTCTCCCTGCACTACAGTCACCTAGTACTGCAATACTGGTAGCTCTCACAAGAGCTTTTGGGAGTTACAGAGGATTTCTGTACGATTTGCATAAGCACAACTCTCCCTATCAGCTGCTCACACTCTCGAACACTAGCTGTGTTCTGCATGCAATGTGCAGAAAATGGCGGCGGCATGACTTATACAGAACCTATGAGTCATAGGCTATGACTCATGTATGACACTGGGTGGCCAGCCAGTCATAATAATGCCACAACTAAGAAGGCTGTGGCATTACTGTGATTGGCTAATGCTGGGCAGGAGAACCGAATATTGCGAGGCGAGTAGTGTGTAGTATGCTTCGAGTACCGCATTACTCACCGAGTACCGAATACTTGTGATTATAGCTGCTCATCCCTAGCTATGTGTCCACATAAAAGGAGTGGTCAGTTTGTTGTCCTGAAAATTCTGCATCAAAATCTCCGTAGGTCCCCCTTCCCCCCCCAATAAAAACACACCAAAAACACATCCCAGCTTGGTGTCTGTATACCGGTGCTCTTTTTGATGGGTTTTTTGTGCTGCAGTTTTAAAGGATTGAGCACCAGAAAAATGGATCACTTGAGGCTATGTGCCGACAACTTTTTAGGTGTAAACCTTTTCTACAGCAAAAACGGTGCCAAACAGCACTCTTGCCAAAGAATGCATTTTTGGTGCAGAGTTTGGTCTTGCATTTTGTTCACTATTCTCAATGGCAGGAAGGGCGGAAAAACGTTGCTCATATGCCAAGAGAATTGACGTGCATTTTTTCTCAAAGAATAATCAAATCTGCAAGGAATAAAAAAGCATCATTGGCACAGAACTTCAGAATTCTCATGGACTTTGCTGGGGGAATGATACGTATACGTTTTTGTGACAACAAAAAATGCATTAAAAAAACGCTGCAAAACCGCATAAAAAAAAACTTCAACACATAGCTTTATTGATATCCTACGTGTTTTTCCTGATCATGTTTCTGCACAAAAACGCATCAAGAAAAAACGCAGATGTTGGCACAGCATTTCTCAATGCTCATAGACTTTGCTGGCATCTCAAAAGTTGCTTAGTTTTTTGTGCAAAAATGAAGCACAAAAAACGGATCAAAAATGCAGGGTGGGCACAAAGCCGTAAAAGGGTCATTCCATGTCAAGTGAACCTATGATTATTACCTCTATATTTTTAATTATTTTGAGATTGTGTTATTTGATAATAGCATGTCAGACAATGCAAAATGTGAAGAGAAAACATTTCTAAAAAAGGTTGTTTTTTTTAAATGATTTTCAAAGTTTGGAAAAAGTGCGAATTTCAATATTGCCTGCCTTTCCATTTCTCCTCATAACTCAGGCTAGAAATAAGATAGAGAAACAAAATAAACACCATTCTACATAGAACTGTACAGGCTTTCACCAGATATGTCACAAGAGGATCTTTGTTAATATTTTACCCCTGCAAATGCAAACATTTTTAACGCATTTCTGAAAAATTGGTTTAATTTAAAAATCTCCAAAACTGCCCATGTGTCTGCTATGCTCTTAGCCACATCTGTAGCATTCAAGTTGGGATCGCGATGGGATCATATTTTAAAATATTTAACTATTAATAGCGTCAATGGATCATTCCATATCAAGTGATCTAAACATTAATTTTTATTTACCTGACGTCTTTAGATTTTTTTAAAAAAAATTTTCTATATGAAGTACAACTTTAGTTAATTACAAGTTAAAAGTTTAGAATTTTTTTTTTAAATCAGTCAATTTTTTACAGATTTTTAAAGTTTTAAAAAAGCGCGAATTTTGGCCTGGTATGGCTTTACATTTTATATCTCAGGCTAGAATTAAGATAATGAGGTGGGAGAGGCAACATTTTTCTCAGAACGGTACCGGCTTTCATATGATATGTCACAAGGCTATGTTTCTTTATGTTTTTTGTGTGGGTAAAATCAAATTTTGATCCGCAATTGTGAGAAAATGCCTGTGTGTTACTTGTGGTCTTGGTTACATTTGTACAGAGATTCAACTTGGGACCTAACAAATTTATATATTTTTTATTTTATGGTTGTGTGAGTTATTACAATTTATTGAATAAAATATTTATATGCAACAAAAAGAAACACAAAAAACAAATCCCGTAAGTGCCAGGATAAATATATCTTAATCATCAGAACACAACTTGCTCAGCATTTTCAACCTGAATGCACTGAACAAACCAAAAGCAGAAAGGTGATCGTATCCTCAAGTGTGATTGAACAAGATTAAAAGAACGAAGAATTTTAACACCTATTTAATACATGTAAATTTGTTTTCTATTACATCACTAAACATGTCATTGTTGAAGTGTTTAATAAGAATAGTACAGTAGTTAAATCCTCGTTCTATAAAATATGAACTAATCAAACAATTAATAGTAAGTTTTTAAAGTGGCCTTTTATCATCAATTTGTCCCTTCTAGTGGGTGAAATGTAATCTTGTCCATAAGCGCTTACTAGCAATAGCCATTTCCTTTTGTGTCAGAGTATGTACGGCCTGTCACCTGAGTTAATATCTGATTTTTGTTAACTTTTAAAATGTCTGACATTCTTGGATACATGAAGGATGGCGCTAGACCAGAAGGATGCAATAAAGTCTAAATTCTTCATTTTCACAATCTTTGGAGAGTACAGTAGCCGCCACCAGCGTTTTTTCAAAAAACATTTTCAAAAGAATTGTAACAGCATATATGATAAGATATTGTTCCTTGAGAAGTAGCAGCCATTGCTGTGTGAGAAAAATATCTATTATATAATCGCGAATCGGAAAAGCGCCCCTCCGTGCGCTACTTCCGGTGTGGTCATGTGGACACGAATTTAACATTGGGCGCGAAGCGCCCAATGCTGCGCGAGCAATGGCCGCCAGGCCATTGCAAGTCGCTGGCCCAGCGCGAGCAATGGCCGCGAAGCGGCCATTGCGAGTCGCTGGCCCAAATTCGAACCACAGGCTCGGCCACAACCTTAGCGATTTACCGCTCAGGTAGCGCGAGCAATGGCCGCGAGGCCATTGCGAGTCGCTGCCTGAGCCGCAACTCGCTCCCCGGGGACCATGGAGCGGAGGCGGCACAGCCGCCTCCGCTCCCCGCTACCCACAATTCTCCCCCCCCCCACATGTCCGCACAGCCCCCCCCCATGTCCGCACAGCTCCCCCCCATGTCCGCACAACCCCCCCCATGTCCGCACAACCCCCCCCATGTCCGCACAGCCCCCCCCATATCCGCACAGCCCCCCCATGTCCGCACAGTCCCCCCCATGTCCGCACAGCCCCCCCCCATCTCCGCACAGCCACCCCCATGTCCGCACAGCCACCCACATGTCGTCCACACAGCCCCCCCACCTACCCCCTAAGCCCCGCCGCACCTAACCCCCTACCGTCCGCCGCCAAGCCCCGACCCGCCGCACCTAATCCCCTACCCCATAAGCCCCGCCGCACCTAAAAGCCCCGCGGCACCTAAGCCCCTACCCCCTAAGCCCAGCCGCACCTAACCCCCTACCGTCCGCCGCCAAGCCCCGACCCGCCGCACCTAATCCCCTACCCCCTAACTCCGCCGCCCCTAACTCCATACCCTCTAAGCCCTGCCGCACCTAAGCCCCGACCAGACGCACCTAATCCCCTACCCCCTAAGCCCCGCCGCACCTAAAAGCCCCGCGGCACCTAAGCCCCTACCCCCTAAGCCCCGCCGCACCTAACCCCCTACCGTCCGCCGCCAAGCCCCGACCCGCCGCACCTAATCCCCTACCCCCTAAGCCCCGCGGCACCTAAGCCCCTACCCCCTAAGCCCACCCGCACCTAACCCCCTACCGTCCGCCGCCAAGCCCCGACCCGCCGCACCTAATCCCCTACCCCTAAGCCCCGCGGCACCTAAGCCCCTACCCCCTAAGCCCACCCGCACCTAACCCCCTACCGTCCGCCGCCAAGCCCCGACCCGCCGCACCTAATCCCCTACCCCCTAAGCCCCGCCGCACCTAAAAGCCCCGCCGCACCTAAGCTCCTACCCCCTAAGCCCCGCCGCACCTAACCCCCTACCGTCCGCCACCAAGACCCGACCCGCCGCACCTAATCCCCTACCCCCTAAGCCGCGCCGCACCTAAAAGCCCCGCCGCTTCCTAAGCCCCTACCCCCTAAGCCCTACCCCCTAAGCCCCGCCGCACCTAACCCCCTACCGTCCGCCGCCAAGCCCCGACCCGCCGCACCTAATCCCCTACCCCTAAGCCGCAAGCCGCGCCGCACCTAAAAGCCCCGCCGCTTCCTAAGCCCCTACCCCCTAAGCCCCGCCGCACCTAACCCCCTACCGTCCGCCGACAAGCACCTAAGCCCCTACCGTCCGCCGCCAAGCCCCGACCCGCCGCACCTAATCCCCTACCCCCTAAGCACCGCCGCCTCCTAAGCTACCGCCGCTTTCCCCCACCGCTTTCCCCGCCGCTTTCCCCCGCCGCTGTCGGTAACACCTAAAGCCCTACACCCGAAGCCCCCGCCGTCCCCTAACCTAACGTCCCCGTCGATCACTTACATGCCTTCTTAGTCATCTGATCGTCCGTCCGATCCACAAGTCCTCCGTCCGGCCAGGCGTCCTCTTCCTCCGGCCCCTGGGGTCTTCTCTCTTCTTTCCGCCATCTCCGCCTCTTCGTCCGGCCCCGGGGATCTTCTGTCTTCTTTCCGCCAACTTCCAGCTCCGACGTCCTCTTCAGTTATCATTAACATAGAATGGACGACAAATCCGCCATTCTATCTTAATGAGATGTGAGGGGCTCTTCTGATTGGTCGCTCTCTACTGCCCTCAGCCAATCAGAAGAGCCCCTCATTTCCCATTGAAATACATTAGCGGTGTGTCGGCGATTTTATGGCCGGCCACCTGGTTCTATTTGTCGGCCCTAAAATCGCGGACACACCGCTAATGCATCTCTATGGGCAGTCAGCCCGATTTCGGATTGGTCGCCGACCAATCAGAATTCGAGCTCACTGCCCATAGACATGCATTAGCGGTGTGTCCGCGATTTTAGGGCCGACAAATAGAACCAGGTCGGCGGCCATAAAATCGCCGACACACCGCTAATGTATTTCAATGGGAACAAATAAATTTAATAATAAAAAAAATAATTAAAAAATAATTAAAAAATAATAAAAAAATAAATAAAAAATAATAAATAATTCAATAAAAATAATAATAAAAAAATTAAATATATGCTAATTATATCAGCCCTTTTGCGGACCTGAAAGAGAACTGGGTCTCAGCCTAAATAATAAATTTAATAATAAAAAAAATAATTAAAAAATAATAAAAAAATAAATTAAAAATAATAAATAATTAAATAAAAATAATAATAAAAAAATTAAATATATGCTAATTATATCAGCCCTTTCGCGGACCTGAAAGAGAACTGGGTCTCAGCCTAAATAATACATTTTAATAATAAAAAAAATAATTAAAAAATAATAAAAAAATAATAAATAATTCAATAAAAATAATAATAAAAAAATTAAATATATGCTAATTATATCAGCCCTTTTGCGGACCTGAAAGAGAACTGGGTCTCAGCCTAAATAATAAATTTAATAATAAAAAAAATAATTAAAAAATAATAAAAAAATAAATAAAAAATAATAAATAATTAAATAAAAATAATAATAAAAAAATTAAATATATGCTAATTATATCAGCCCTTTCGCGGACCTGAAAGCGAACTGGGTCTCAGCCTAAATAATAAATTTAATAATAAAAAAATATATAAAAAAATAATAAAAAAATAAATAAAAAATAATAAATAATTAAATAAAAATAATAATAAAAAAATTAAATATATGCTAATTATATCAGCCCTTTCGCGGACCTGAAAGCGAACTGGGTCTCAGCCTAAATAATAAATTTAATAATAAAAAAAATAATTAAAAAATAATAAAAAAATAATAAAAAAATAAATTAAAAAATAACATAATTAAATAAAAATAATAATAAAAAAATTAAATATATGCTAATTATATCAGCCCTTTTGCGGACCTGAAAGAGAACTGGGTTTCAGCCTAAATAATAAATTTAATAATAAAAAAATAATTAAAAAAAAATTAAAAAATAATAAAAAATAATAAATAATTAAATAAAAATATTAATAAAAAAATTAAATATATGCTAATTATATCAGCCCTTTGCGGACCTGAAAGAGAACTGGGTCTCAGCCTAAATAATAAATTTAATAATAAAAAAAATAATTAAAAAATAATAAAAAATAATAAATAATTAAATAAAAATAATAATAAAAAAATTAAATATATGCTAATTATATCAGCCCTTTTGCGGACCTGAAAGAGAACTGGGTCTCAGCCTAAATAATAAATTTAATAATAAAAAAAAAATTAAAAAATAATTAAAAAATAATAAAAAAATAAATAAAAATAATAAATAATTAAATAAAAATATTAATAAATAAATTAAATATATGCTAATATATATCAGCCCTTTTGCGGACCTGAAAGAGAACTGGGTCTCAGCCTAAATAATAAATTTAATAATAAAAAAAATAATTAAAAAATAATTTTAAATATATAAAAAATTAAATAAAAATAATAAATAATTAAATAAAAATAATAATAAAAAAAATTAAATATATGCTAATTATATCAGCCTTTCGCAGCCTGAAAGAGAACTGGGTCTCAGCCTAAATAATAAATTTATATAATAAAAAAAAATTAAAAAATAATTAAAAAATAATAAAAAATAAATTAAAAATAATAATTCAATAAAAATTAATAATAAAAAAATTAAATATATGCTAATAATTATATAGCCTTTTACGACTGAAAGAGAACTCGTCTCAACTAAATAATAAATTTAATAATAAATAAAAAAATAAAAAATTTTTTTAAAATAATAAAAAAATAAATAAAAAATAATAAATAATTAATAAATAATAATAATTAAAAAAAAAATGCTATTAATGTATTATTAATTTTATTAATGTTATTAATATGCTATTACTGCTAATAATAATGCTATTATGATAATAATTATGATATTAATGCTAATATTATGTTATTAATGCTAATAATTATGCTATTAATGCTAATAATTATGTATTAATGGTAATAATAATGCTATTAATGCAAATAATATTGCTATTAATGCTAATATTTATGCTATTAATGCTTAATAATTTATTCTATTAATGCTAATATTTATCTATTAATGCTAATAATTATGCTATTAATGCTAATAATTTTGCTATTAATGCTAATAATTATGCTATTAATGGTAATCATAATGTATTAATGCAAATAATATTGCTATTAATTATGCTATTAATGTAATAATTATGCTATTAATGCTAATAATTATGCTATTAATGCAAATAATATTGCTATTTAATGCTATTATTAATGCTATTAATGTTAATAATTATGCTATTAATGCTAATATTTATGCTATTAATGCTAATATTTATGCTATTAATGCTAATAATTATGCATTAATGCTATATTAATACTATTAATGCTAATATTTATGCTATTAATGCTAATAATTATGCTATTAATGGTAATCATAATGCTATTAATGCTAATAATAATGCTATTAATGCTATTAATATGCTATTAATGCTATTAATTATGCTATTAATGCTATTATCTATAATGCTATATAATATACATAAGCTATTAATGCTATATAATAATGCTATTAATGCTATTAATTGCTATGCTAAATTATTATTAATGCTATTATTATGCTATTATGCTAATTATATTAATGCTATTAATGCTAATAATAAGCTATTAATGCTATTAAATGTATAGCTATATACTAGCTATATTAATGCTATTAATGCTAATAATAATGCTATTAATGCTATTATAACTATTAATGCTATTAATGCATAATTAATATTAATCTATTATCTATCATATTAATGCTATTAATGCTAATTATAATGCTATTAATGCTATTAAAAATGCTTATTATAATTATGCTTTTGATTATATAATGCTATTTAATGCTATATTATTAATGCTAATATTATGCTATAATTAATTATTATGCTATTAATGCTAATAATTATGCTTTAATGCTATTAATGCTATTAATATAATGTATTATAATGCTATTAATGCTAATAATGCTATAACTATTAATGCTATTAATGTAATAATAATGCATTAATGCTATTAATAATGCTATTAATGCTATTAATTATGCTATTAATGCTAATATTAATCCTATTAATGCTATTAATGCTAATATAATGCTATATCTAAATGCTAATTAATAATGCTATTAATGCTATTAATTATGCTATTATGCTATTAATGCTAATATTATCTATTAATGTATTATTAATGCTATTAATGCTAATATATAATGCTATTAATGCTATTAATAATGTTATTAATGCTATTATTAATGCTATAATGCTATTATTAATGCTATTAATGCTAATATAATGTATTAATGCTATTAATAATGCTATTAATGCTATTAATTATGCTATTAATGCTAATATATTATCTATTAATGCTATTAATGCTATTAATAATGCTATTAATGCTATTAATTAATGCTATAATGCTATTAATTTATGCTATTAATGCTATAATATGTATAATGCTATATGTATTTAATAATGCTATTAATGCTAATTATAATGCTATTAATGCTATATTATCATTATGATTTAATGCTATTAATGCTAATAATAATGCTATTAATGCTAATAATAATGCTATTAATGCTATTAATAATGTTATTAATGCTATTATTAATGCTAATAATGCTATTATTAATGCTATTAATGCTAATAATAATGTATTAATGCTATTAATAATGCTATTAATGCTATAATTATGCATTAATGCTAATATTTATCCTATTAATGCTATTAATGTAAATAATTAATCTATATAATGCTATTAATAATGCTATTAATGCTATTAATTATGCTATTAATGCTATTAATGCTAATATTTATCCTATTAATGCTATTAATAATGCTATTAATGCTAATAATAATGCTATTAATGCTATTAATAATGTTATTAATGCTATTATTAATGCTAATAATGCTATTATTAATGCTATTAATGCTAATAATAATGCTATTAATGCTATTAATAATGTTATTAATGTTATTATTAATGCTAATAATGCTATTAATAATGCTATTAATGCTATTAATACTGTTATTAATGCTCATAATACTGCTAATAATGCTATTAATACTGCTATTACTGCTAATAATAATGCTATGGCTTATATTATTGCTATTGATGATGCGATTATTATTTAAAAATCTTTAAAAAAACAATAAACATATTTTAGATACCCGATGCATTTGCATCAGGCTAACAGCTATAACTACTATAATCAAATTAATGCACGTTCTAGAATCCCGATGCATTTGCATCGGGCTCACAGCTAGTAGTTAATATTAAGTAAGGAAGATGGATAATAAAAATAAAGATTTACAGTACGCTTGAGATAGAACCGTGTAACTATAAATTGAGTATTAGGGCTAGCACACACTGCTTTTTCTGTCTGCGGATAAACACTGCAGTTTTGGCAGCTTTTTTCTACCAAGTTTTTACCACATCTGCATTATTTTTTTTTTTAATCGCTAGTGAAAATAATGGCAGCTTTTTTTAAAATATAAATAGTGATAAATTCTGTGTTTACTGCAGCGATTAAAAAGTAGTGCAAGCAGTGGTTTACTCGCTGAGTGTTTCAAAAAACACTGCATGTGTTTAACCCCAATGAAATCAATAAGGGGCGTTTTTCTAAATGATGATCACTCAGAATAGCACTGTGTGTTTATTTACCCTTAATAAGAAAAGCATTAAACTTTTAATATAAATTTACTCAATCTTTAAACACACTCACCAATATTGTAGTACACAAAGTCCCTAGATGCCTTTGTACAGACTATTGCTTGTTCAAGAGTGAACATGTCCAGGTATGTCAAGACATATAAGCTCTGAAGCTTTAAATGTAATGCAGATGTGGTAAAAACTTGGTAGAAAAAAGCTGCCAAAACCACAGCATTTATCCGCAGACAGAAAAAGCTGCGTATGCACTAGCCCTAATACTCACTTTATAGTAACACAGTTCTATCTCAAGCGTACTGTAAATCTTTATTTTTATTACCCATCTTCCTTAATATTAACTGTATTTTTCTCACAAGGCATTGGCTGCTACTACTAAAGGAACAATATTTTATCATATATGCTGTTACAATCCTTTTGAAAAAACTGGACACATAATATGAAAAAATCTTAGGCCGTTACAAGATTGGATGCTTCATATACATCCATCAATCAATGAAGGCATGTAAAAATATGATGTGATAGAAAATGTAAAGCCATAAACTTCAAAATTTTTAATTTGTAATTAACTAAAGTTGTACTTCATATAGAAGAAAAATAAAAAAATCTAAAGACGTCAGGTAAAAAAAATATTCATATTTAGGTCACTTGATATTGAATGACCCATTGGCGCTATAATAGTAAAATATTTTAAAATATGATCCCATCGCGATCCCAACTTGAATTTTGGTACAGATGTGGCTAGGAGCACAGCAGACACATGGGCAGTTTTGGAGATTTTTAAATTAAACCGATTTTTCGGAAATGTGTTTTAAAATTTAGTGTTTGTGTTCGCATGGGTAAAATATTAACAGACATACTCGTGTGACATATCCGGTGAAAGCCTGTACACTTCTGAGTAAAATGGTGTTTATTTTGTTTCTCTATCTTATTTCTAGCCCCAGATATAATAGAAAATGTAAAGCCATACCAGGCCAAAATTCACACTTTTTTAAAACTTTAAAAATCTGTAAAAAATTAACTGATGAAGACAAAAAATATAAACTTTTTTTTTATAATTAACTAAAGTTATACTTCATATAGAAAAAAATTAAAAAATCTAAAGACGTCAGGTAAAAAAAATATTCATTTTTGGATGACTTGACATGGAATGACCCAAAATGGCAAATATTACTACATTCCTCCCAAATGTAATGGTCATGATCCTAGCTATATGTTATTGTAGTTGGTGTTATATCTTTTTTTTCTTCTGCTTACCAACCTTGTTTACTGCATCTGGCCATGCTTGAGTCTCAAGACAAAATGCAGACTGCTTAGGATAGAAGGCACCACCTTTTCCCTTAAGGGATCCATCCAAGAAATTAGCAGTGTAGAACTGGACGCCAGGTTGTGTTGTACGGACAGAGAACACTCTGCCACTTGGTTTGTGATATACTCTATGATAGATAGGGTATGAATAAACAAAAAATGTAATTTAGACTGCAGTTAGGCAAAACTTTAATGCAATCTTGCTAAAAACTTTCTTTTACATGTAAATCTGTTTAAAACATGTGCCATAACCTAATTAGAAGTGACTGTTCACTACCCTGGTGATGGGAAGCGATAGATGGCTGTAGTGAGAATATAACTTCATTTTCTCCTTGCAGCTGCGTTTGCATTAAGACTGTTACACAGGTTTAGGCTGAAGGCACACTGTGCGAGGGACTGACACGAGTGCAATGCGAGGGAAACTCGCATTGCACTCGGACCAGTGTTGCCCTATCAGGCAGGGCACACTGGTGCGAGTCCCCCGCACTCAACTCGCATTGCGAGTCAGAAGCGAGTGCAATTGCAGCATACTGCGACTGCACGCGATTCCCTCGCGCGAGAGGGCAACAGAAGTCTATGGGTGCAAGAAAATCTTGCACCCATACACTACACGGTGCGATACTCGCACCCGTGTTTAAATTTCCCCGCTGTTCCGATACAGTAAGCTATCATCTTGTACTGCTGTGACAGCAGCGGTACAAGATGTTTAGCTAATACACTGATGTTTTGTGTAAAATAATGAATTCCGGGGTTATTTTAGCTATTCACCCCATCAGCATCCTCTGCGCGGCATGTGTGTGCAGAGGATGCCGATGCGGCTCAAATCCCGGTGATGAAGGGGTTAATATGATGCTGGTGTGGTGGCAACATGTGTGTAGAGAGTGTCCTCACTCTTTGGACACATGGTGTCATTACACCATGTGTGTGCAGGGGTTAATTGTTCTGTAAAATGTGTTAAACTAATTGTCGGCTTTATATTTTCACTGTAAAAGCCGCCGCTCTGTTAATAGAAATGCTGAGCTGTCCCCGCTGCGTGGTGCTGAAGCCCATGCAAAGTGCAATTACATGTTTGTTTTTTGGGTTTTTTAATCGCCATGTTCAATATATGGTAAAACGGATGTCACCTTGTGATGTCTCAGGTCGGTACATGTTCGTAGATACCAAACATGAATACTTTTACTGTTATCTAAGTGGGAAAAAAAAAAAAGTAAAAAAAAAAAAAACAATCACACTTTTTGTCCCATGTTCTGTGACCTGAAGCGTTCTCATTTTTCGGGATCTGGGGCAGCGTGATGGCTTATTTTTTGCGTCTTGAGCTGACATTTCTAATGATATCATTTTTGGGTGGATGCACTGTTTTGATAGCCCATTTTTGCATTTTATTGCAATGTTGCGGCGACCAAAAAAATGTAATTTTGGCGTTTGGACCTTTTTTTCCATTACGCAGTTTATGGCTCTCGTTAATTGATTTTATATATTGATAGATCGGGCGATTCTGAACGCGGCAAATATGTGTATTTCTTTTATTTTTCTAATACTTTTATTTTGAATGGGGGAAAAGGGGAGTGATTTGAACTTGTGTTTTTTTTCATATTTTTTTTAAAACTTTATTTTTTAATTAATTCTTGTTTTTACACACCCCATAGGGAGCCACAGTGCTTGGACATGGCATTTGCTTTCACCTTCAGTGGTTGGCAGCGCTCGCCAACCACTGAGAGGAAGTGAACCATGATAGCTTCCGGGTTCACACCAGAATAAGATCGTGGGATCTCCGGTGCAGGTGGGGAACAGCGCGACGGTCGCAACAGTTTTGGATCCCGCTGTAAGTGAATGACAGTGGGATACAAGGGGTTAACAGCACCGATCGGATCAGGCTGGAAGCCCGACATCTCAGCTGATGATACCCTAAAGCAAGGGTGGGGAACTCCAGGCCTCAAGGGCCGCTAACAGGTCATGTTTTCAGGATTTACTTAGTATTGCACAGGGGTTGGAATCATCACCAGTGCAGGTGATTAAATAATCACCTGTGCAATACCAAGGAAATCCTGAAAACATGACCTGTTAGCGGCCCTTGAGGCCTGGAGTTCCCCATCCCTGCCCTAAAGCAACGGACTTTGCGTCCAGGCTGGATTATCAATACTTTAAACCTAAAATTCCCACATAAATCACCCCCCTTAAATATCAGGTGGTCGATATAGTGAGAAAAAATCCAGTAATTGTTGGTTTATATGCAAATTTATTTAAAAAAAGCAAGAAAATATATACACAAATCTTCAAAAGAAATTGAATAACAATACAGACACCCAAGGTGACAAACAACTACTAGCTGTGGTAAAAAACACAACTCACTGAGCTAATACTCTCCACTGGGAGGCATACATTGTGCACTAACTCCACAAAAGTGCATGTGCATAGAAATAAATTTTCTATCCTATAAGGCTATCCCTAAAGAAACCTGACCTTCCGTGCCAAAGGCTACCCCTGTGACTATCTCCTTATCCCCAGTACAAACTAACCAGCACTAAATTCTCACTATAGGCTCAGGATAAGGGCCACGTTAACCACATATTAAACCAAATCAATGGTCCTGACGAAGCTGCAGTAGCGGAGAAACGCGTCGAGGGTACCAGGTGGTCTGTGCGGTGCTCGGTGTTCTCCCCCCAGCTTACAATCAGCAATATGGCACAAGGTATGGCTACTACCACTGATCTGGTTTAATATGTGGTTAACGTGGCCCTTATCCTGAGCCTATAGTGAGAATTTAGTGCTGGTTAGTTTGCACTGGGGACAAGGAGATAGTCACAGGGGTAGCCTTTGGCACGGAAGGTCAGGTTTCTTTAGGGATAGCCTTATAGGATAGAAAATTTATTTCTATGCACATGCACTTTTGTGGAGTTAGTGCACAATGTATGCCTCCCAGTGGATAGTATTAGCTCAGTGAGCATGCGATGTAAATACCTTATTTTTTGTCTTCTTTGCATTTTTTTGCCCTGAAAGCATGTAGAGTGACATCTTGCCATAGAAGGAACCCTTTGTTACATTTTATTACTTTTTTATGCACCTAGCACAGACCATATCGGCTTACATTTGCTCCTCAGTTGTGGTTTTTACCACAGCTAGTAGTTGTTTGTCACCTTGGGTGTCTGTATTGTTATTCAATTTCTTTTGAAGATTTGTGTATATATTTTCTTGCTTTTTTTAAATAAATTTGCATATAAACCAACAATTACTGGATTTTTACTCACTATATCGACCACCTGATATTTAAGGGGGGTGATTTATGTGGGAATTTTAGGTTTAAAATCTCAGCTGATGAGATCAGCTGAGATGTCAGTAAATGATGTGAGCTCCGGCGCTCACATCAAAGGCGGGCACCCAACCCTTGACGTTGTATTACGTCAAGGGTCGGGAAGGGGTTAATGGAAAAGTTGAGAAAAGAGATCCATGTGTGTACTGATAATCAAAAATACTTCTTCTTACCTTGTGCAATAGTGTTGCTCGTCAGTCTTATTCAAGCAAAAATTGTGATCAAAACCATCAAAACCATTTACTTTCAGTTTGGCTATCTGGCTCCCAAGGTTGACAGACTTCCGTAGGTCAAAGCAGGTATCTTGAACAGGCACCACCTCTCCTATAGAAAACATTGGACATGAGAACAGCAAGGTTAAGTTCCCCTGATTAGTCTATTGTGTGTCTTTGGCACTACACATTTTTGCTCTGCAGAAAGCGTACCATCTTAGCATTCCAGCAAGGTGGATACAGATAACAGAGCCTTTGAACAAGCGTACAGCTGAAATGAACAGTAAATAACTCTGTTCTAGGAACTGGTGAGGGGCCAGGAGGAGGGATTGTGATTTTGCAGGACTGACAACAGCAGCTCTGAATCAGAAGCCCACAGGGTGTGAGAGGTGGGCAGCTAATTGCTGTATAGAAATTAATGGGATGGAGAAAGGTGGTCAAAATCTAGGAGTTAACCAATAAGCCTGGAATGTGCATACTGGGCCATTCTCTGGTGGACAATATCCTTGATAAAGAGATGTAAAGAATGCAAGGTAAAAGGTCTCACAGTATAACAACCATAACAGATCAATGCAAGCTTGCATAATTTTATGTTGTCTGGACTAACCATACCAATTTCATAACATGAGAATACCACTTTAAAAGGTAGGCTGTCAGTGTGGCACCCCAGAGATGCCACAATGTCATTGCCGCCCTTGGGGTGTAGTGTCATACCTGAGAGCAACAGAGGGTATCCATACCAGGTGAGCCAAACACACAACACCTTTTCCAGCCTCCAGGCCTGAAAGGGGAGCTCTGTGTGTGGCGCCCCTGCGGAACGGTGGCCTCAGAGTAGTACAGCAGCTGGGATGGTGAGCAATCCACCCCAAACTTATACAAAAATTACTAGAAAAAGCAGCATCAAAAAACTTACCATCAATGCTATAGACAAAAAACAATACTGCACTTGCAGGGCGCAGTCAGACCTCACTTGTGTAGCAAGCCCAGGTGCAGGCTGATAAATCACCTCAACCAAGGTATGGGAGGCGACTTGCCATGCACACTTAGGGCCTGCATAGGGCACCATTCACACTGATACATATGGTGCAGAATGTCTGAAAGCTACCCAAAGGCTCTGCTGCCTGAGCAATGGGCCGCATAGTACAATGTTTCTGCACCACTAGATGAATGGCGCCCCCTAGGGGCCCAACTACACCCTAAAATGAATAAAAAAGTGCAGAAAAGTTCTCTGTATGATGAACAAAAAACTTTAATAGATGGGATATTGGTTCATGTGTTGGCCAAGACACTTAAGCTGATGATCCACGTGACGGATTCCCATGCTCATCAGTCCTATCAAAATTATACAAAAACTACTAGAAAAAGCAGCATCATTTTTTGATGCTGCTTTTTCTAGTAGTTTTTGTATAATTTTGATAGGACTGATGAGCATGGGAATCCGTCACGTGGATCATCAGCTTAAGTGTCTTGGCCAACACATGAACCAATATCCCATCTATCAAAGTTTTTTGTTCATCATACAGAGAACTTTTCTGCACTTTTTTATTAATTTCAGGGTGTAGTTGGGCCCCTAGGGGGCGCCATTCATCTAGTGGTGCAGAAACATTGTACTGTGCGGCCCATGGCTCAGGCAGCAGAGCCTTTGGGTAGCTTTTAGACATTCTGCACCATATGTATCAGTGTGAATGGTGCCCTATGCAGGCCCTTAGTGTGCATTGCAAGTCGCCTCCCATACCTTGGTTGAGGTGATTTATCAGCCTGCACCTGGGCTTGCTACACAAGTGAGGTCTGACTGCGCCTTGCAAGTGCAGTATTGGTTTTTGTCTATGGCACTGATGGTAAATCCACCCCAAACCAAACACCCAACACCCCACGAATCCCTAGACCTAGGACTTTATGCCAGGCAGGAGAGAGTTGGGGGAAGGCTGAGTGGTGGGTGGAGCTTAGGAGAGAAACCTGTGTAAGGGAGAGGGGCAACAGTAGTTACCTGAGGGAGAGAGAGTGACAGTCAGTTGGAGTCAGAGGAGAAACCGATCTCCTAGATAAAACCCCTGACATAGCAAAAAGACTAACAACCGGAGAGAAAACCGGGACCCGGCGGCCGGTGTCATCTTATGGCTGACCAGGTCCGAGGCTACTGACCAGGTGTAGAAGAGAAGGAGTCCAAGGTGGAAGACCGGATTTATGGAGACACTGATGGACTGAGTTGACGGACAGGGAACCGGCCCTGTAATAGTGGTTGGCTGCTATATGCCCCGGCCACAGATTAACCGGTGAGGTGAAGGGTCTCTATGCCCAGAACCTACTGACTGTCACACAGAAGGAAAGGCTTTAGATAGGACGGGATCCAAAGGGAGGATACCCAGGAAAGTCCGTGACTGCTAGCTTGGAGGTTGTGAGTGGTCCTGAAGAGACCCGAAAGGCATTGAGAAAGGGGGTGTTTTGGTGATCCATCTCAGCTGCTGACTAGTTACCGGTGCCGCTTACTGCAGACAGAGACTGTGTAAAAATAAGAAGCAACAACAGTGAGTAAAGTACCCGGTTGAACTTGAGACTTGTGTGAGAGTTTTATTGAGCATCCTTGGTTACAGACTCTGGCGTCTGAGAAGCTGCAAGGCTGAAGAAATCAGAAGCACAGCTGTCAGTAGTAAGTTGCACTCCCACGGTCACCTCACAACCATCTTACTATAAACTTTAATCACTGGCCCAGGGAATAAACCAGCCCTGCCCGTGGAGGGCTCATCACCTTGCTGCGTCACATCATCATCCCCCGGAGCTGAGACAAGCAGCGGCGGTCACATCTGGCCGCATACCATGGGTGGCGTCACAGTGACAAACTTTAATTTTATTTTTACCCTTTTTTATATTTTTCCGTTTTTAAATTTGTTGCGGACCCTCCAGGGCCACGGAACCGGCCCGCGGCCACTACCGTGAGGTTCCCCTGTGACCAGACAGCAGGGACTGGTCCCGAGTAACCCCTGGCCCTGGTGGGCGATGCATAAACCCGAGTTCAGGGCAGCTCCCCTATATATTCTGGTCTGGGGCGGAGTTAGTCAGTTCAGTATTGAGGAAGAGCTGTGGACTTGAGCAGTGCTAAGATCGTCCCATGGTAGCTGAAACCTAGCTTGAGGGACCCGTAGGGGAGGGTCTGAGGAAGTCGAGGAGAGCCTGGGGTGCAGAGCGGTGTCGAACTCACCCCAGTGCAGAGCGCCAGAACTGGACACCCCAGAGTCCGAGCCTGTGCAGGGCTTAACGTCCTGGCAGCCAATATTGGAGGGTGGGAGATTCCAAGTCTCCTAACCACCAAAGTGTCTGCAGGCAAAGCAGCATAGAGAGTCCAGAAGCAGCCGCTAGTATGTAGCTCAGACCGAGTTACCATAGGAGTATAGATCCAATAGAGTTTTTACCAGGCTATTTGCGCTCCCAGAGGTCTATGATCCAAAACTTCTTGTAATTCATAAAGAGTTTTTATTATTTCTTAAGAAAAGCACATACAACGCGTTTCGACAGTAAACCTTAGTGATCCACACCCTATTTAGCATAATACTATTTCCTTTAAAGCTATCCACAACTTTGGAACACTTTTAACAATATACCTGAGGAAGACATTTTTTACTGTCGAAACGCGTTGTATGTGCTTTTCTTAAGAAATAATAAAAACTCTTTATGAATTACAAGAAGTTTTGGATCATAGACCTCTGGGAGCGCAAATAGCCTGGTAAAAACTCTATTGGACTTAATAGTTGGAAAGATAGAAGAAAAAAGGCGAAGAGGAAGACCGCAACCCAATGGCTTGATATTATCAAGAAAATGTCAGGGAAGACCCTGGTGAACCTATCTAGGCTTGCACAAGATCGATCTTCTTAAAATGATCTGTTTACCAATATTATATGAAGAAACATATGTCACTTTTTCACGTAACACAATTTGTAGACACTGGGAAGCATGCAACTGGCATCATTAGGGGGGCACTAGAAGAAAAAAAAGTGAGGAATCTCTGTTTGAGCAGCAAACATGCAGAGGCAAGATGTGGCTAGAAGAGTCATGGGTTTGGACAGAATGGTTAGGATGAGGCAAAAGAATACCTACAATCAGAGAAAAAGGTTCATGTGAATCTTTAGATGTAAATTATTTGTTTTGCCCGTGACTGCATCCGAATAAAGGTTTATTTTTCTCCTGTTTCAAACATGGTACTCCACTTTAGACAGTAATATCCATTTAGTTGTACGCAAATTAGTTTTTATGCGAGGCTCTTTGGCCCAAAAACACATACAGGAAGAAACTGAGTATTATCTGACAGAATTGCAGGGGTGTCAATACTTTTGGCCACAACTGTAAGCAATTTCCCTCATAAGGATCCAGGCCTGAGTGGAGGAGTCAGTTAGTCTGCTCTGAGCAGTGAAAAGAGCAGTTGAGTCCAGTGAAGCAGCCTAGAGAAGGTGCTGGAAAGACCCGGTTGCTGGGCAAAGCAAGGCCCAGAACCAAGGGAGACTGACCCGCTGTGGAGCACCCCAGCGAGAGGACGGAGGCCAGTGGAAGGAGCAGTAGGACCAGATCTAGGATCCCTTTAGCTCACCCGGACACTGGAGTCCGAACCTGCAGAACATACACTGAAGTAGGAAAAAGCCGGAGAAACCAGGAGGATCTATTCCCCTGAGGTAGTAACTTAATAGAGAAACTCAAACCTGACCAAGCACAGGACCAGGGGCCCAAGAGGAGTGTAGGGACCCCACAGAAGGCCCTCATTGTCGGTTAAAGAGAAAAGCCCTGAGAGGGAAGAAAGCGGCGAGTTCAGTTATAGGCAGGACTTACGCCAAAGCACCGTACACAGTAGCAGAGGAGGCCTCACAACTGTCAAGGTGAAAAATCCCAAACTGCACTGAGAACCTGGTAACCCTCTTGGACTGTACCTATTACCGGACATTAGTAAAAGGTACCGAAACAAAGACTATTGTGTGTGTGACTCTGCTTCCCCGCCGCTGCCCATAGCATCCCCCGCAAGCCACTACTGCAACTCCCCTCATCCACCCTCGCTGCCCTGAGGTAAAGCTCCACCTGTGGGGAGCTGTACTACACTGAGCTGCACCACCATCACCTCAGCGACCGGCCGCAGCGCTGGTATCCACCGGTACCAGGAACCACAGGTGGCGTCACTACACTACTACCCCATCCTCATCACCATTCCCCCTAATCCAAGCCACTGAGGGTCCAGAGCATGGAACCGTGATCCCCCATCAAAGCAGTCGTCCTGTCCCAGGATCCGAGTACCCCCTACCCTGTTGACCGCCTCATGTGACTGTAAGTATACAAATTACATAATTGCATGACTGTCTGCTCCTGGCACTGGAGAATCTTCGCAGTACGTGCAATGTGAGGTTTTGACAGCGTAATTGCAGACTTGCGGCCTAAGGCTGGACAACCCCTTTAAGTGCTCGTGCCCACGGCCATATCTACTACAATACTCAATGTGGAACTTTACTGACCAGAGTTTTTCACAATTTGTGGACCCAATTATTTGTTGTTCATGCAATTATGCTCTAGAGTGGATGAAAGATGAATAAGACATGCAATTACTATTTTCTACTGATGCCTAAAATATAACCTGTATAATAATATGAAAAAATGCTTAGCTCCAAGATAATGTTAGCACAGTAAATAAAATGTCTACTGTACCACACATAATCCCAAATATGCTTGTATAGATAAGCCCTGGTGGTAAGATAGCAGTAATACTAAATACAAAGCAGTATCTGCAAAAAAACTACCGTATTATTCGCTTTATAAGACGCACTTTTGTTCCCCTAAATTTTGGGGGAAAGTGGGGGGTGCGTCTTATAAAGCGAAACTAGTAGCTGTCCTGTAGGGGAGGCAGGGGGGAGCTGTGGAGCAGTGCCCAGGGGCTGTTAGGAGGCTGCAGCAGCGGCCCCGTAGTCACGTGGGGCCGCTCATTATCTCCAGTAATATTCACTGCATCCCGCTGTCAGTCAACAGCGGGGGAGTAGCGTATATTACAGGAGTGTATGGAGCAGTCCCGCAGCTCAGCAGCTGCAGTCACATGTGAACTCCCTTTTAGCAGCCCTGGCGCGTTATCTGCCCGAGGCATTGTGCCCTGCAGGTCACCATATCCACCATGGTAAGCCTGCTTTCCCTCCGCCACCGCCGCAGCCTACGTGTGTCCCCAGGGCCGTTTGTGTCGGCCTCAGCCAGAGTTCCTGAGCTGACGCATTGCAAGTGGAAGTGAGGTAGTGCTTCTCTACTAACCAATCACATCCACGCCGAGGGTTAATGAAGGAGCTGCTTTCTGCCGGGATCACTGCTGATAGATGAAGGACCTGTGGTGACGTATTATCATCGTCATCGGTCATGTGATCGGTCCCAGTGAGTCACCTGACCGGAAGAGGGACTGCTCTATGGAGGATTCGTCGCCGGCGGTGCCTGGTTTTTAACCCATTCACAACAAGGTTGTGCAGGGGTGGCACAACCTCCGAAGGTTAGAGTAAACCCCCACAAACATTAATTGAGCCCCCCACTAGACCACCAGGTACTTCTCATAGCCTGCGCCTTCTCCAAACGCTTTTGTTTTGATTAGTACACTGACATTCTACACTGAGGCACCATATAGACCACACTGAGGTGCTATATAGGTCACATTGAGGTGCTGTGCTGCACTGAGGTACTATATATACCATATTTAGGTGGTATGCTACTCTGAGGTACCATATAGGTCACATTGAGATGCTGTGCTGCACTGAGGTACTATATATACCATATTTAGGTGGTATGCTACACTGAGGTACCATATATACCACACTGAGGTGCCATACTACACTGACCGACATAGTACACTGAGGTGCCATATAGACCACAATGATGTGCTATGCTACACTGGGGTACCATATATACTGCGTTGAGGTGGTATGCTACACTGAGTTGCCTATATACCACACTGAGGTGCCATATATACCACACTGAGAAGACATAGTACAGTGAGATGCTATAATAGTACACTGAGGTGTTGTACTACAATAAGATGTAATAATTCTACTAGACAGAGGTGCCACACCGCACTGAGATGCCATAGTACTACAGTGAGGTGTCCTACTACAGTGAGGTGTTCTACTACAGTGAAGTGCCATAGTACAGAGGTCCCCAACTCCAGTCCTCATATATATTATTTGTAAGACGGACACTGGCATTATAAGACGGACCCCATTTAACATTAAAAAATATTTTTTTTCTCTTTTCCTTCACCAAATTTGGGGGTGCGTCTAATAATCAGGTGCGTCTTATAAAGCGAAAAATACGGTAATTAATTCTTGTATAAGAAAAAAAAAAAGATGAGATGCATAAGCCTGTAGTGAAGCCACAGCGATATAGAAGAATTGTAAGACTACTCTAGAGGAACAATTTAAGGGAATCTGTTCGGTGATTTATACTGATGTAATCACAGGCTGCATGAAATGGACCGGATCCCTCATTGCAAATATCTATATTTTTTTTTTCTATGTTTAAATACAGTTTAAATACAGCTCTGGCAAAAATTAAGAGACCACTGCAAAATTTTCAGTTTCTCAGATTTTTCTCTTTATAGGTATATTTTTGAGTAAAATGTACATTGTTCTTTTCTACTTAAATAATCGCCTTGTGATTTCCGCTTCCGTCTAGATGTCTACCTATATGGATCCTCCTGTGGGCGTGACACCTCAGACATAAACAGGTCACATGGGTTGTGAGGTCAGGAAAGGTCCTGCACCACGAGATGTAGAGGAGCCTTGCGACCAGAAGGACATGGTCCAAAAGCTCACAATAGTTGAGGAGACCTAAGGGAAGCCCAGACTTAGGGAGCTTGAAGCTGGTCTGAGCCCGGACAAGACAAGAGTCTGTGATCCTGCAGAGGCAGTATCTCCTCATCATAGACTAAGGTTAATGATCACGCCTATGGACTAAAGTCAGTGATCTCTATTATGGACTAACTGGGATGTGCTGTGTATGTCATCCCAGCCATTGGGACAATGTGAAGAGACATAGTGTAGGGGGCGTGGCCTAGCGAGGGATGTGAGCGGTCGCAGCAGGAGAGCTCTCCCGCCGACACATAGCTGGATAGCTGTGACCGCTGCAGACCGGGGCCGCCGATTCCGTCAGAATCGCAGCAGATTACCCTTGAGACGCCGGAGGACCTGTCGCTGAAGCCGGGGGAGCGAGTATGACCCGCAGAAGGCAAAAAGACTTAAGCGCAGCGGAGGCCGCCGGAATCCAAGATGGCGCCACAGCTGAGGAGGAGGCGGCGCGTACAAACAAAGCGTGCGCCAGGAGAATGTCGGCAGCCGCTCGCCTGCAAAAGTTTGCTAGACTGGAGGAACATGGCGACCGAGGGCAGGAGGACAGAGGATCCGAGGCTGAAGACTCTGACATGGAGCAGGTACAAGAAGGGGGAGAGGGCAGGAAGGCACTGGCCGGGCTGCAGGGAGACCCCCAAGATGAGTGCACTACAGGAGTGGTGGGGGGAGATCAGAGTACACAAGAGCCCACACTCAGAGACATTTTCTCAGCAGTAAATTTCTGCAAAGAAGCCCTGACGGTTCTGACCCAGAGAGTTACAGGAGTGCAGACTGAGATTAGTCATATAAAAAATGATATGACTAAAGCAAATACCAGACTGGGAGAAGTGGAAGAAAGGGTCGGCACTGCAGAAGATGACATTAATAAACTGCAGAAACAGCAAAAGCAATTTGATAAACTGCTGCAAGAGGTTATGAATAAGAACGATGACCTAGAGAATCGCTCACGGCGAAACAACATAAAAATTGTGGGGATTCCAGAAAAGGCAGAAGGATCACAGCCTGTGAATACTTAGAGGCCTGGCTCCAACAGAAATTTGGAGCAGAGGTATTGTCCAAAATGTTTGTGGTGGAAAGGGCCCATAGGGTCCCTGCAAGGCCGCCGCCACCTGGAGCCCTCCCCCGGGCCATGCTAGCTAAAATACTGAACTACCGGGACAGAGACACCATTCTGCTCAAGGCCAGGAGTGCAAAAGATTTAACCATCGATGGTCAGAATATTTCCATTTATGCGGACTATTCTCCTGTGGTACAGAAGATGAGAATGAGCTTTTGGGAAGCAAAAAGGAAATTGAGGGACATTGGACTCACATACTCAATGATATACCCGGCTAAACTGCGGGTGGTAGCATTGGGGAAAGTCCACTTTTTTCAAGAACCGGAAGAGGTCATAGACTGGCTTGAAAGGAATAACAAGAAGCTGAGTGTCCAGAACCCGGACTGAAGAGGTCGGATGGGCGGATGCTCCGCTTACGGCTAGACTGTTGTTGGTCTGGTTCTAGTGTCTGGCCCTCTCACATGCTGTGCAATTGTTGGGTTTCTTTCTTCTATTTTACTTCTCCATACAGGATGTGAAGTGAGAGGGCTAAAGAGGTTATAATGATGTTCTAATGATGTTTTGGTGATGTTTTTTCAGTGAGCTAACAGAGTTCATTTGCAAAAAGGGGGAGGGAGTGGCTTGGCCACGGCTGTGGCGGTGTAAAAACAGCCTGATACACAGTATTTTGAATGTTTATTTACTTAAGGCGGGAAGATGCTGTGGGTTCTGCGGGTGTTTCACAGCAAACGAAGAACTAGTTTGCGGTAAGGGGGTCTAGGTAGATCGAGTTTCCCCACTCTTTCAAGAGAGGAAATAATGGGAGGAGAGTTCAAGGGGGGGGGAGGGGCGGAGTGGGGATGGGGGAGGGGGGAGGGGGGAGGTATCGGACAATACCTAAAACACTGTGGGGGGAAGGGGATTGTTTTAAGATCAAGAAATATAGGTTATGGCTAATCAGATAAAAATTATTAGCTGGAATGTGCGAGGTCTGGCGGACAGGAGTAAGCGAGCGACTGTACTGAGATATATGATGTCATTTAAACCGTCTATTATGTGTTTGATGGAGACGCATTTGACGAAGGAAAAGAGAGGAATCCTGGGTAGGAGGTGGATTCGGTATGCCTATCATGCCACATACTCCGGTTATGCGAGGGGGGTCTTGGTCCTGATCCATTCATCCATCCCATATGAAGAGATTGAAGTGCTAGTGGACAAGGATGGCCAGTATGTATGTGTGGTGTGTAGAGTGTATGGACGAATGTTATGTCTGGTGGCGGTGTATTTTCCACCACCATACTCAGACCGTAAGCTTCTTGAAATCATGGAACTGACAAGACGCAGGGTGGGGATTCCTATCTTACTAATAGGTGATGTCAATAATGTTTTGGATTCGGAGCTAGATAGGGAAGGGAGAGGGCGGAGGCAGATGATAGGGCAAGGGGGGTGCGACTCCGTTCGCGAAACAAATAAAGGAGTTAGGCCTTATCGATATTTGGAGAGTCAGAAACAGTGGGGTGAAGTGTTTCTCTTGCTTTTCGGCTTCACATAGAGCTATGTCAAGAGTAGACGTTGCACTGGGGAATGGACAATTGGACAACAGTGTCAGCAAGGTAGAATATTTACCGAAGGTGGTTTCTGACCATAAGCCACTGGAGGTTGTGCTAAACATGGGAATAGGAGGAGGGGGCCACAGAGGGGAATGGAAGGTTCACCCAAGTTGGTTGAAGAAGATTGACATGGGAAAAATAGGTGAGGAGGTGGAGCTATTCTTCCAGGAGAACGAAGGTAGTGCAGGGCCAGGGGTAGTGTGGGATGCTATGAAGGCCTATCTCAGGGGGCTGTTTATTCGGGATATATCGAGGTGCAAAACCGAAAGTAGAAGGGAGGAAAGAGGGGCGATTGAAGCACTGAGGAGAGCGGAAGAGGAGGCAATTGGTCGGCCCTCACCGGAGACGCAAGCGTGTTTGCAGGACGCGCAGGAGGCTGTAGATAGGGTCCAGCTACAGATGACCCGGAAGCAGGAATTTCAGAAGGCAAGATTCTATGAGGATGGGGAAAAGGTGGGGCATTTTCTGTCTGTGGTGGCAGCGGCTCAGTGGGACTCCGCACATGTATACGGTCTTTATAGTAAAGAAGGAACAGTTGTGGAGGACACAAGTGATATCCTTACTATATTCAGGGATTTCTATAAAACCCTGTATACCTCTGGGCTGACGGCCTCACAGGAGGAAATAAAAAGGTACGTAGATGAGGTTCGGATTCCAGGTATCAAGGAGGAGGAGAGTGAAAGACTGGGACAGCAGGTGACGGTGGAAGAGTTGGAGGAAGCATTAGCGACTATGGCGGGTGACAAGGCCCCGGGGGCAGATGGTCTACCCACGGAAGTGTACAAACTGCTCAGAGACATATTACTACCAAAACTCTGTGGGGTCTTCCAGGAGGCCTTGGGGACGGGTTGTTTGCCAGAATCTATGAGAGAAGCCACAATAGTAGTTTTGCCCAAAGAAAATAAGGATACGAAAAAGGCGGAGTCATATAGGCCCATTTCCTTGCTGTCAGTAGATGCAAAATTATTAGCAAAAGTGTTGGCCCGTAGATTGGCAGGTGTTATTACCGATGTGATCCACCCAGACCAATCGGGTTTTATGCCACACAAATCCACAGCAATAAATTTACGAAGATTATTTTTAAATCTACAATTACCAGCGGAAAATGTGGGGCATAGAGCGGTGGTATCACTGGATGCACATAAAGCATTTGACAGCGTGGAGTGGGACTATCTGTGGCTTGTACTCGAGAGAATGGGGTTCGTTCGAGGTTTTATATCGTGGGTGAAATTGTTGTATTCTCTCCCCGTGGCTAGAGTGAGGGTGAATGGTGGGAGGTCAGATAGGTTTGCTCTTACTAGGGGAACGAGGCAGGGGTGCCCGCTTTCACCTCTGTTGTTCGCAGTTGCAATAGAACCTCTGGCCGCTCATATACGTGAAACAAGGGAGGTGAAGGGCTTTGTTTATGGCCCAGTAGAGGAAAAGATTGCGCTATATGCGGACGATGTGTTACTATTTTTACAAGATACGTCTGACTCTCTGAGACAGGCAGTCCGGGTAGTGGAGACCTTTGGTAAGATGTCTGGTTTACATATCAACTGGGAAAAATCGAACATTTTACTAGTAGATGAAGATAAGGCAGACAGGGAGGAAGTAGCGGGCTGCTCTAAGCTAGAGGTAGTGAGGCAATTCAAATATTTGGGTATCCAGGTATCTCTGCCAATAACGGACTATATTAAACTGAATGTAACTCCTCTGCTGACTAAATTGAAGGATAAGGCTCAGGCGTGGTGCAGACTGCCTCTCTCGGTGGTGGGCAGGGCTAATCTAGCCAAGATGATTCTAATGCCGAAACTCCTGTACGTGCTTCACAATTCGCCATTCTGGATTCCTAGAGAGCTTTTCCAGAAAATTAACTCAATATTTAGGCAGCTGGTATGGGGGGGTGGCCAGCCTAGATTAAAACTTGAAATTTTACAACGTCCAAAAGATGAGGGGGGGTTGGCGTTGCCTGATCCATGGATTTATTTTCTGGCAGCCCAGGGGCAACATCTAAGAGGGTGGGCATCTGATAATGGGAATGTTATTCAAACCTTATTGGAGTATAATATGGGTAGACGCCCTCTAGTATTGAGCTTGGAAGCTGGAGATTTTGGCAATCGAGGGGTGAGGTTCCCTACCTTGTGCCTGATTCAGAGAATTTGGAGGGAAATAAAAAAGCTGAGGGGAATTACGGGGCTGACGATTTATACTCCAATATGGAACAACAATAATTTAGGGGAAATTTGTAAGTTGGGAGATCAGAAGAGATGGGAGTCCCGGGGAATAAAATATGTACCGTATTTTTCGCTTTATAAGACGCACCTGATTATAAGACGCACCCCAAATTTGGTGAAGCAAAAGAGAAAAAAATTATTTTTAATGTTAAATGGGGTCCGTCTTATAATGTCAGTGTCCGTCTTACAAATCATATGGGGTATATGTCTCTTATAGCCCCCTCTTCCTGGTACATGGTCCTCATCCTGGGATATAGCTCCCCCATACTAGATATGGCCCCCTTATTCTGGTTATGGCTGGCACACATCCCCCAGGGCTCACATACGTCCCCCGGGGCTCTCACACATCCACTAGGGATGGCACATGCCCCCAAGGGCTGGCACATTCCCCCCAGGGCTCTCAAACATCCCCCAGGGCTGGCACGCTTCCCCCTGGGCAGGCACATGCCCCCCAGGGCTGGCACCTCCGCCCCAGAGCTGGCACATGCCCCCCAGGGCTGGCACCTCTGCCCCAGAGCTGGCACACGTCCCCCAGGGCAGGCACACATCCCCCTGGGCAGGCACACGTCCCCTGGGCAGGCACACGTCCCCCAGGGCAGGCACACATCCCCCTGGGCAGGCACACGTCCCCCTGGGCAGGCACACGTCCCCCTGGGCAGGCACACGTCCCCCAGGGCTGGCACCTCCGCCCCAGGGCTGGCACCTCCGCCCCAGGGCTGGCACATGCCCCCCAGGGCTGGCACACATCCCCCTGGGCTGGCACACATCCCCCTGGGCTGGCACACATCCCCCTGGGCTGGCACACTTGTCCCCCAGGCCAGGCACACTTGTCCCCCTGGGCTGGCACACTTGTCCCCCTGGGCTGGCACACTTGTCCCCCTGGGCTGGCACACTTGTCCCCCAGGGCTGGCACACTTGTCCCCCAGGGCTAGCACACATGTCCCCCTGGGCTGGCACACTTGTCCCCCTGGGCTGGCACACTTGTCCCCCTGGGCTGGCACACTTGTCCCCCTGGGCTGGCACACTTGTCCCCCAGGGCAGGCACACTTGTCCCCCAGGGCAGGCACACATGTCCCCCTGGGCTGGCACACTTGTCCCCCTGGGCTGGCACACTTGTCCCCCTGGGCTGGCACACTTGTCCCCCTGGGCTGGCACACTTGTCCCCCAGGGCTGGCACACTTGTCCCCCAGGGCTGGCACACTTGTCCCCCAGGGCTGGCACACTTGTCCCCTGGGCTGGCACACTTGTCCCCCTGGGCTGGCACACTTGTCCCCCAGGGCTGGCACACTTGTCCCCCAGGGCTGGCACACTTGTCCCCCTGGGCTGGCACACTTGTCCCCCTGGGCTGGCACACTTGTCCCCCTGGGCTGGCACACTTGTCCCCCTTGCTGCTGGGCAGAAAATAACAAACATTTTATACTTACCTCTCCGGCGCTTGCCTCAGTCTTCAGTGCCTCTCTCCCTGACTGCCGCAATCTCCCTCCGAGGTCCCGGAGAAGCCGGTCATGTGATCGGGTGCACACTGATGACTGCAGTGCGGTGATGTCATCAGTGTGCACCCGATCACATGACCGGCTTCTCCGGGACCTCGGAGGGAGATTGCGGCAGTCAGGGAGAGAGGCACTGAAGACTGAGGCAAGCGCCGGAGAGGTAAGTATAAAATGTTTGTTATTTTTTGCACAGCAGCAAGGGGGGCCATGTACCAGGATGGGGGGGACTGCAGGAACATTTAATATGCCCTGCACCCCTGTCCATACCTCGGTGCTAGCTTCAGCACCGAGGTGATGGACAGCGGCAGTGCAGTGAATATTAAATGAGTTAATGAGCGGGGGTCACGTGACCTCCCGCTGCCTCCTACAGCCCGCAGCCTGCCTGCCCCAGCCCCCGGACACACTCTAGAGCTGCCCCCACTCTCCCCTGCACCGTATGTTCGCTTTTTAAGACGCACCCCCCACTTTCCCCCAAAATTTGGGGGAACAAAAGTGCGTCTTAAAAAGCGAAAAATACGGTATCTCAATTGACGATAGATGGAAAGTTAAAATCATTCTCGTCTCTGGTTGAGGAGTTCTGGATACCGGCGACAGATGAGTTCTTGTACCTCCGTATTGCTCATGCATTTCAAAAACAAACTAAAATGGGTAATATAGCTGTTCAAAAAGATGTTGTTTTGGATTGCGTGTGTATGGAAGGAGTAACGAGAGGCGTAATATCCACTATCTATGGTGACCTCCTACATGTGGTGTTGCTGCGGCATCCTATCAAGGCAAGAGATAAGTGGGAGGCAGATGTTGGTGCCATGGAAAATGAAACATGGGATACAATATTAGATTATGGCCCTAAGCTCTCTTTGAGCGAGCCTGGTAGGATGTCGCAGTTGCTTCTCATTCACAGAGCCTACAGGACCCCTGCGTTCCTGTGTAAAATTGGGGTTAGGAATACGTCGGAATGTATGAGGTGTAAACAGGAGAATGCGGGGATTCTACACATGATATGGGACTGCCCGAAACTACAAACATTTTGGGGAGATGTAATCGGATTAATAGAGAGAAAGTATGATTGTAGGGTCCTAAGGGCCCCACTAGTATGTGTCTTGGGCTATGTCGAAGAAATTAGAGTGACGAGTCTACATAAAATCGCGGTGGCAAGAATGCTATATCTGGCAAGAAAGCTGATAGCAAAATACTGGATCAGGACCGAGCCCCCAAGCAGGACGGAATATATTAGACAGGTTGATTATATTGTGGGTTTGGAGGAGGCTATATACCAAAAAAGGAATACGATAACAGTTTTTGAAGGTATATGGGAACGGTGGAGGAGACGATGGTAGTTCCACAAATACTGATGATTGTTGTCTGCCTTCTTAGTGGGTATGTGCTAGACTAGATGGTTCATGGGTGAAAAAAGAAACTGAGATTGTGTGAAATATATTGTTCTAATGATATGATATATACACTATTACATGAGATTGTACTGAAATTGTGTTGCGGGATACTGTCTGGTAGGGAAGGGGTGTGGGGCGGGTGGACGGGGGGTGGGGTGGGAGGGGGTTTGTTTAGGGGGGGAGGGGAATTGGGTTTTGTTTGGGGCTTCCAAAGAAGAAAGAAAAATACTGTAATTATTGCTGTACCGTATATTTATGTACTATACCTTTTAATAAAAAATTTATCTGATTTAAAAAAAAGAGACATAGTGTAAGGAATCAGCAATATTTGTGGGGATTGAGAAGTATTCCAGTGGCAGCCATGTTGTTCAGATGCTGCCATGCCTTGCAGAAATGGAGATTAGGTGACAATGAAATCTCCCTTCCATTATACAAAGGAAGACTCTCCTCTGTGATCTGCAGAGAAGTGACAAACCTAATCTTCTTCCATCTGAAACGAAATTCTTTCACTCAGCACAGACTCGTGGAGCTGTAGAATAACTTTTAATATCTCGAGAGCCGTCGCTCCTATGAAAAGATCAAGCATAATTATTGCATCCAGAAATTCAGACGATCTCAGCACATATTTCATATAAACGTGGTCCCCTAAACTTGATATTGGCCAGTAGGATACCAGCAGAGTAGTCATGAGTCATATCATTGCAAAGCTAAAATCATAACTGAAAATATGAGAGCATTGTCTTCCACCTATGACATTCGCAGGCAAAGTTATGGCCAATAATAACTTTTGTATATCTCATATCTCAACTCAGGGGGGTGGGAGTTATGAGACATTCCAGAGGCAGGAGAGGTATGAGATGGGAAGGTCTCTTACAGTATAAAAATCTCTTCTCTATCTGGGTATTCTTCTGAAGGGTATAATTTCATCAAAGCCAGACTATACCTAGGAACCAGGTTGGCCCATGCTGCCCTTGTGGCACCATCAGCACCAAAGTAACTGATCACATATGTCTGTAATTCTGTGTCTATCTCATTTATCTTTTATTTGCATAACTGACTGTAACATTTCTAATATGTTATACCTTTAAATATTAACAATATATCTAGTGTACCAACAGGGTGATTAAATATATACATTTTATCTTGAATTGTTCTTTTTATCTTGATCACGACTTCAAAAGTCCGTGTGCTCATTTAACGCTACCTGGGTTGGTTTCTGACCCGATATAAGTCCGACCACGGACGAGCCTTATATCAAATAAGGAACTGTTGGCAGCAATTAGTGCTTGGGGTTATTCAGGGCCTCTATCAGTGACGGAGTGGCAGTTATTATATGTGCTTCTGGTCACAGAACAGAAGACATATATCACCCTCACTGAGAGGTCGCTTAATAAACCAGCACTGACAAGGCAGCTGCGGCCCTCCTTTTATCCTCAGACAGTTCCTTGACTGACCTGAGATTAACAAGAGGCACTGTAGAGCTGCCAGGTTCGGTGGCCCGATTCTCCACACATAGTTATGTACTATATGCAGTTTATGAGGCATGTGAATAAACTGCTGGACTTTGTGTCACTTTAAAATGCGGTCGTTTGCACTGTTTTCCGCTGCCAAGCAGTCCCCTCGGTGTGCGCTACACCACACTATCTTCCTCTTGATTACATTCCAGAGGTTTTCAATGGGGTTCAGGTCTGGAGATTGGGCTGGCCATGACAGGGTCTTGATGTGGTGCTCCTTCATCTACATGTTGATTGACCTAGCTGTGTGGCATGGGGCATTGTCCTACTGGAAAAAAACAGTCCTCAGGGTTAAGGAACATTGCCTGAACAGAAGGAAGTGTTTTTCAAGGATAACCTTGCATGTGGTTTGAGTCATCCGTCCTTCGCAAAGATTAACCTGCCTAATTCCAGCCTTGCTGAAGTATCCCCAGATCGTCAATGATCCGCCACCAAAATTTCACAGTGGGTGCAAGACACTGCGTCTTCTACGCCTCTCCAGGTCTCCGTCTAATTATTAGAGAACCAGGTGTTGGGCAAAGCAGAAAATTAGACTCATCAGAGAAGATTACCTTACTCCAGTCCTCTATTGTTCAATCCTTATGGTCTTGTGAAAACTTCAGCCTGGCTCTCCTTTGCTTCTCATTGATGACCTCAGTCAAGACTTTTCTTTTCAACTCCTCTGGCATGGTTAAAAGTTATTTTTTTACAGGAATTACTTTTGGGCTATTCCTAGCACTTGTTTTCTCATCCAGCTTGTCCTATTGCAAGAAAATTGTGAAGACCACAGCAGTGTTTTTTATACTTTCCCTCGTTAAATAAGATTTGGTTCAGGTGATCACCTAATCAGAAGCACATTAAGTAGAATGAGGTGTACTTTGGTTGGAATTCAACTGACAATGAGATGGAACGGCTGTCAGACATGTAGAGATGCAGATTTTTAGAAACGTTTGCAGTGGTCTCTTAATTTTTTCCAGAGCTTTAGAAGCTAAAAACAGAGTGAACAGTTATCTTGGCGGCTACCTGGTTCTTCTTTCCACCTTTTTCAGCTATATTGGTTGACGTTTGTCTATATACCAGATTAAGGGGGAGCCCTATTAGTCAGGCTGAGCGGGGGCTGGGCAAAACCGACAGGCTCCCGCCCATATCATTGTTCACACCATTTTAGATTTCTTTTTAAGCTCTGTTTTCTCTGTAACACAAGATGTCTAAACTGAGGCAGCTTTCCATGATTCATGCTGTCTCTGAATTTATATTACAGGAATCAAACTGATGTAAAGGATGGAAAAATCTCCCAAGCTATTAATGAAAAGAAATAGATCTCCGGTCTAAAACATAGGATGTGACCCTTGATCAGTACAAGATAAATGATGTAAGGTATACAGTTATTTTAACGAATTATCGAGAGAGTATAAAAAACCGGGCACTGACCTTTTGTTCCACCTGGAATCATGAGGTGAGGATAGAGGCACGTTGCTCAGCTACTCAGCATGAGATCAAGCGAATGTCCAGATAGATGAGCGGCAGTCGTGCTTCTTAGATAATTCCGACTTTATTGATCGTAGTTGCATGTTACAGGGAAAAGTGCTTATGGGGAGGGAGAGGCTGGAGGCCTCTCCCTCCCCATAAGCACTTTTCCCTGTAACATGCAACTACGATCAATAAAGTCGGAATTATCTAAGAAGCACGAGTGCAGCTCATCTATCTGGACATACAGTTATTTTACTTGTTATGAATTAAAAAATGGTGCTCAGCAGTTAATACTTTGTGAGATGTCTTACCCGTTGGTATCATGGTGTCATCTACAGGAAGATAGTGATCAGCATCAATAGAAATTTCATGGTCATATATGTTTTCTGAACCCTTAAAAAAAAAAAAAAAAAAGACATCAATGCAAAAAAATAACATTTTAATAAAAGTTTACCTATAGTGATAGGTATGTTTTTAAATAAGACAGCCAACCTGAGTCTCCATCCTCAGTAGTAGTATTAATAATTTCTAAATGTGTAAGTGCAAGAACAATTAAAAGGGTTGTACGTGACTATATTTTTGAACTGACAGGCAGGTAGTTCCAAACAACCTGGCTTCAATATGCACACTGCGCATACAATGGACTGTACATTGCACAGGACCGGAACTGACATACACCTGATAAACCCCCACAATGCACCGGACCAGAACTGACGTCCGGCTGCATTTCATGCTATGAGGAGGCAGGAATTTCAACATAGGGGACGCACTGGAGAAGGAATAAGGACGCCCAGTGGGGCGTGCTAAGAGCCTGCGAGGGGGGAGAATGGGGACCCGGAGACCGCCTATCTCAGTCTACATCATAGACTGAAGCCCTCATTATCGTAAGGAATATGTAAGTTAATAGTTTGTTTTTCTAAAGCTTTATAGTGCAGTTTTAGCTCAGAGAGGGATGGTTAGGGATGAGCTAGCAAGGTGCAGGGACAGGTAGTGGTATGATAGAGGGTAAAACGAGTTGACAGGTTCCATTTAAGGAGCAGTGGAGAGCAATTATATATGTACACATGTATACATAAATTATATTTTTTAATAAGACTCAACCTAACTCAAAATCACCTTTTAGGTTTTAGGGAGAGTTGTCTAATAAATGAATAAATGTTTTGAAAAAGTGTCCAGCTCTTGCTCTTATTTTGTTCCTGCTATATTCTGGTTTTTGTTTCCAGTAATTCTGCCATACGGTTCCACATGGATCCAGAGATCTTTTTTCTTTACTGCTAATTTTGAAGGTCTTTAAAAAGTGGGTATTGCCCACAGGACTCTTCATCGACACATCTTTAGGCTGCTCTGCAGTATTACCCTATGAGCACTGTCCCCTTAGTAAACACCATAAAATTAGCACTGAAAAAAAAGTCCAATATCTCTGGAACTGTATGGGGGATTGGAAAAAAAAACAAAAATATAACACTAATGAGAAAGGCAGCAAAAAAACACAAAAACTTGGCACTTTTGACTTGTGACAGGTCTTCTTTAAAAGGGTACCGTAATTCTCTTCAAAAACTCCCATTAACCAACCTAAAATAATGCTGAGCTCTGGCGAAATAGAATTATTTTCCACTTGTATACATTGCATCTCCCATTTAACTTATTACAGAGAATAGCTGTGTTGTACACGTCAGTTTTTTGTTATATATGAAAAAATATTTAAGTAAAGAAAAAGACTGCACGTAGATGGCATTCGTATGTTGCCCATTTTTTCCACAGACCTATTTACTTCAATGGATGACTTTGGACAACCGGATATGTGAGGAGTGTCTGTAATAATAGGTCTTGTGTCATCTGTTAAAAAAAATGTACATGAGAAATGAAAGTGTGAATGGGGCCTTACATGGTCAGGTAATCTGTCACAGTTAGTGATGATGATTTCACAGCTCCTGCCCCACACTTTAAATGACAGTTACCATAATTCTGTTTGTACTTATAGTCTATCAGTGTATTTAGGATAAAAAAGAGGGAAGGACAATCATACTATCCACTGGCTCTAGCTGCCCATATGATGCAGAGTATAGAATAAAAAAGTGCAGGCTAAAATTTAGAAACTAAGATGGAGTCTGAAAAAAGCAAAGAGGAGAATGAATTGCAGGAATACAGTTTTTATGAGAAAAAAAAAATGTGTCAAAGAAATCAGGGGGGTCATAAAGGGATTAAAAAAATATCACTGGATTGACTCTTAATCATTAAAATGAAGCCAAGTATAATACAGAATTATGCCTAGCACCTTAGAATAACACTAGCACTGTATTCAAGTTCTATAGCACTGAAGCTCGAAAATGGCTGGTGTACATGACACTATATAAGATACTCACTTCAGTTATTAAAAAGTAAAAAAAAAAGCATCTCTAAAAATAGATAGTTAAAGTTCATTATTATGCTCTATATTATGACATTACCTGTCCTGCCAAATTGAAGTAAGAGTGGTTTGTTAGACTGATAGGTGTGGTCTTACTGGTTTTAGCCTTATGGTTCATAGCAAGCTCAAGGCCATCAAGTGTGTACGTCAGCCACACTTCTAATTCACCAGGGTATCCTTCTTCTCCATCAGCACTTGTATAAGAGAACTCAACACCATTTTCTATCTCCTTAGGTTTCCAGAGCACCTGCGACAAAATATTCATAATTTCTGTTGTTATTTCAGCCTTGTGTTGATTTGAAGGCAACGTTAGCTTTACAAAGCACAATTTTAATATATCAAAATCTACATGAAAGCAAGATCTAATAGTAAGGTATACAAGTGATCTCTGCATCATAAACTGCTGTATGTAAATAAAGAGGACAAAATCTAGATGTGTGCAATAGAGTGCATAATAGGGCGATACCTAGGGATGAGCAGGTAGCGAAATATTCATAATCACTATATGAGTACTTTGTAATACTCGGGTACTCGTCCGAATAGCGAGTCCAATGTTAGTCAATAAGTGATAAGGCTCCGCCCACATTTGGACATAAATCGAGCATTTCCGGGGCAGGGTGGGAAGGTGGGCTTTTTTTTGCATTATCAATGTATACAACATCTTAGTGTGCCCCCAAGAGAGCCTAAAATTCAATCTGCTCTCACGAGGTGCCGACTCCCCTTGTGTACTAAATGGAGCTGGCAATATGTGTCAGATCAATCACGATGGACACATCACTCAAGAGCACCAGCATTACTTACTAAGTAATGAGTATTGCGAATACCATACTATCCATACGAATAGCGAATAGTAACGATTACACTCGCTCATCACTAGTTATACCCTATCGCGAGAGAATGGGTACATGTTTGATTAAAGCTCACCTGATGGAGTTGCGACAGGTACAACTGCAATGTAAGCAGTACGAAATACATCTTCTGTGGCCCCGTGGCTTGTGAACGAATCTTCCAGGAAATATTAGATCCAGTTGGACAAAACATGTTAGGTCGGCTGTGCTACAGGAGTAAATTCACAGGGTTCTTTTCACATGATAAAGAATCCGCTACAATTTTGAAACACATTGTGAATAAAAAACACCTTATTATCAAAATTTTGGTAGAATGAATTTACTCCAGCAGCACAACCCTCCTAAGGTGTTTTATCCAACTGGATCCATTGGATAAGTAGTGGAACACTCCAGGCAAAACTAATAAACAGCAGGGTCTAAGATGTTGGCTGTGGCTATTATGTTGCCCAATGCCACGTTGGTCTCACCACCATTTGAATGGGTGTGAAAACCTGCACAAGGATGTAATTTTCACAAGTGCTTTATTTATAGCAGAAAAGGAAGTTTTGTGGTGGCACGTAAGCCACACTGGATGGGGCATGATTTGGGAGGTCATAGGACATTATAATTTATTATTCTAACACTATATACTCCATTGCACTTTGCATGTGAAAAAGGGCATACATAAACAATAGACAAATACAATAATTATCAACAATACAAGGCACACACAGGCACAGGAAGACCCTGCTCGCAAGGGCTCATAGTCTACAAGAGATGGGTGAGGATACAGTAAGTGGGTGTGGGGCTGGTCATGAGGTGGTGACTGAGCACCACTGCAGGTTGTAGGCAAGAGAGAAATCTTGTCTGCGATTGTGGGAGGAGTTGATAAGAGGGGAGGAGAGATGGAGATTTTGTGAGGATCTGAAGTTGCGTGCAGTTAAGTACCAGGATATCATATCACAGATGTACAAAGGAGACAGGTTGCGGATGGCTTTGTATGTTATGGTTAAGGTGAATTGGAGTCTTTGGGCAATGGGAATCCAGTGAATGGAGTGGCAGAGAGGGGAGGCCGGGGAATAGTGGGGAGACAGGTGGATTAGTCGGGCAGCAGAATTTAGGACAGACTGTAAAAGTGCAAGAGTGTTAGAAGGGAAGCCACAGAGCAGGAGGTTGCAGAGATCGAGGTGGGAGATTATGAGGACAGGCACTAGAGTTTTTGCAGATTCTTGGTAAAGGAATGTATGGATGCATGAAATATTTTTGAGGTGGAAGTCAGCAGGAGGTGGAAAGGGCTTGGATATGTGGCTTGAAGGATAGAGCAGAGTCGAGGGTTAATCCGAGGTAGTGAGTATGTGGGACTGGGTAGAATAAGCAGCCATTGACTTTGATACTAAAGGTACCGTCACACGCGGCAATATTGCTAGCAATTTTACTGGCAATTTGCTGGTTGCTGTGAAATCATGGACACATTGTTCCATTTGTACACGGCAAAAAACCTTAAGATCTGATATAGGGGTAGAGAGATGGGTTAAGATGATGACTTCTGTTTTGTCCATGCTCCATTTTAGAAATGGAGCAAAAAATTTGGATGAAATAGCAGACAGACATTGTGGGATTTTGGTTAGTAGGGATGCGATATCAGGTCAAGACAGGTAGATCTGCATATCTGCATACCATCAGAGTATATATGATACTGAAAGCTGTGAGACTCTAGGAGCTATCCGAGGCCAAAAGAGTAGATGGAGACCAGCAGGCGTCCTAGAACTTAAACTTTGGGGACACCAACAGATAGGGGGCAAGATGAAGAGGTAGGGTGAGATAAACAGATGCTAAAAGTCCAGTCTGTTAGGTATGAACATATTCAGGTCTGTGATACCAAGAGATTAGAAAATCTGTTACAAGAGGGAATGGTTAACAGTGTCAAAAGAAGAAAACAGGTCCAGGAGGAGGACAGAATAGTGTTGCTTGACTTTGGCAGTTAGTAGGTCATTGGTGACTTTACGAAGGGCAGTTTCAGTTGAATGATAAGGTCAGAAGCCAGATTGTAACCGGTGAAAAAGAGAGTAGGAGGAGAGGTGGCAGAACAGTTCAAGATGGACAATGCTGTTCCAGTAGTTTTGAAGCATAACAGAAAAGTGATATAGGGCGATAGCTAGACAGAGGATGGGTCAAGTAATAACTTTTTTTGAGCATGGGCATGGTTAAAGCATGAAGGGAAGACACTAGTTGTTAGTGATAGGTTGAATGGATGGATTATGGTTGGGCTGCAGACTGTGGTGAGGTTGGGAATGAGGTAAGACGGGAGCAGATCAAGTGCACAAGTGGTGAGTAGTGATGAGCGAGTGTAATCATTACTCGGGCAGACAGTACAGTATTTGCAATACTTGTTACTCAGCGAGCAACACTTGGGCTTGTGAGTGATGTGTCAATTGTGAACGATCTGATGCAAACTGCCAGCTCCCTTCAGTACACAAAGGGATTCGACACCCCATTGAGCACAGATTGAATGGTAGGCTCTATAAAGGTGGCACAGCAAGGTGTTTTATGTTTTGAAAACGCAAACCCTCCCTGTCCCGGAAATGCTTGTTTTATGGCTGGATGTGTGTGAGCGGAGCCTATCACTAATTGATTAACATTGGACTCCCTATTCACATGAGTACGCAAGTATTACAAAGTACTCGTTACAAGTATAGCGATTATGAATATTTTGCTATTCGCTCATCCCTAGTGGTGAGATATGATATGGAGAGTAGAGAGGAAGACTGATCTTTTGGCATAGTGGGGAAGCTGGTTTTGGAGAAGAGGGCTGAGTAGGTATGAGGAAGGGCTATGGGGACAGTGGGTCAAAGCTTTCACTTATATTGTCGATATTCTGCTCCAAAAAGGAGACAAAGTTTTCAGCTGCGATGAGAGGAGAGGGAGGAGGTGCTGGAAGATAGAGGAGAGAATTGAAAGTGTTGAATAGCTATTTAGGGTTGTGAGATAGAGAGGATAGAAGAGATGATAAGTAGGTTTGTTTTGCAGCAGTGAGTTTGGCTGTGAAATTCCTGAGGGGTTACTTGTATGCAATAAAATGCTCGGTGGAATGAGATGTTTTCCATCTCTGTTCACCAACCCTGAAAGCCTGCCTCAGTTCTTTAGTCAGGCTGGTGTGCCAGGATTGCCTGTTGATTGTGTGAGTTTTGGTATTCTTGAGAGGGCAGCTGATTCCAGAGCTCTAGTTATGTAAAATGTTATGTAAACTGAAGGCAGCATCTGCATTGTGTAAGGAAGCTATGCCTGCAAGAGGTAGAAGGGACCCAGTGAGTGATTGTAACTCAAGGTGTTTGAGATTTCTGTGAGGATGTGTAACTATGGGGAATGGTAATTGTGTACTAAAGAGGAGAAGGAAGAAAATGTAAGTAGGTTGTGGTCAAACAGAGGGAGAGGTGAGTTTGAGAGGTTAGATAGAACATAGGCAGGTAAAGATGAGGGCCAGTATATAGCCATCTTTGTGGGTGGCTGCGGTGAACCATTGAGCGAGTCTGTGGGAGGAATTGAAAGTTAAAAGTTTAGAGACAGCTGATGGAGAAGTGTCAATGGGGGTTGTAAGGTAGCGGTTAGGATCGGCAAGACAGAAGACTCAGGCACTTGTTCACACAACACGCGATTTATTTATAAGTCCGTGTTAGTACAGACTTTTTGTAGCTCTAGGACACAGCCGGTATAATAGGAATTCCCGCAGTCCGGTATGGCTGTCAGGCTCTATCTTTAGCCAGGGCCTCTGGGAAGGCCAAGTCCACGCTGTCAAGCTGTGTTAACTGCACACAGCCGCTCCCAGGCTGTGTTAAAACTACACACACAGCCTGTTCACACAAATCCACACAGCTCCTGCTGCTCTGATACTTCACTCTCTCTCCCCAGCCCTGGGCAGCTCATATCCTTCCTAGCCACCCCACACCTACAAAGCAGTGTGAACATTCAGCACTCCGACGTTGCTGCCATTAACCCTGTGTGTGCTGCCACAGAGCAAAAGATACAATCATCCATGTGAGAGAATACCGCTCATGGGGCACATGCCGGTCACATCACCACATATCCCCCCCCCCTTTCCTGTTAAAACTTGTGGGGCTGAACACAGGCCATTGAACCGGGGCCCCAAGACAAGGCCTCCTACCTGGGCCCACCAGTTGAGGGGACCGTCCGAGTCAACTAGGAGCGTCTGCGTCCGACATGTGGTCCTGTACCTTCACCAACTGTTTCCTTGTGTACCAAGACCAATCAGACCCAGTCACCTTATGTCTCAGAGGTATGTCTGTGGGAGGCCTCCCCATACCCCAACAGCCAGTGTGGTAGCGCAGTCCACCTATACCCTCGACTATGGGGAGTCTATGTCATCAGCTACATGATTGGGCTTGTTGTCCGAGTCCCATAGCCCTAAGTCCACAGTGGAGTCACCGTCTGTATCTTTAGTATGTCTACGGGTCTTAGGATGTCTTCGGTAAGGTTTCCGTTGGCATTTGCCTGTAATCACCTTGGAATACAGAGATAACCCTGCTGGCGGAGCGAGCCATTAACTCTCGCTACCACCCAGCCTGGGCACAGAGGAGAGATCAATCTTGGACACTCCACCTATCATGGATTGCCTCCGGCACCCAGCACGGCTTCTTGCATACCTGTACGTGAGGTTCGGACGCTCTGCCTATGACCCTCCAGTTATATCCAGTGCCTTGAGCTGCCTGCAGTTAGGCTGCCCCAACATTATCCAAAGGTGCCACTGACTCCAGAAGTGGCTCGACAGTTTCGAGCTTTCCTGCCTTGACTTCTAGGGGTACCCATCAGGATTACACTCTGTCCCTATATTGGTGACCCCTATGGCAGGTATCCCAGAGTCGGGATCTTCGGGCTCAGGGCCCGGACCGTCCATTACCTGAGGATTAGGTTGCCTCTCACACAAAGTCCAGAACAGAGGCAAATCCCTCCCCAAAATCACATCATAGGGAAGAGTTTTCCACACTCCTACTTTGTGTCGGACTTGACCGCACGGGATATTGATAGTGACCTCCTCTGTAGGATACTCACGGAGATTCCCATGAATACTGAGCACCCCTACTGTACGGCCTGTGGGTTTTGTCTCAGAGACCAGGGATGAATGTACAAGGGTCACATTACTACCCGAGTCCAATAGGGCAGTCGCCTTATGTCCATAAATTAGCACTTGGGACAAATGTAGCCCCTTACCTGGTGTGGACCGGTTCACCCAGCAGATCTAGAAGAAGGTGGCGGACTTGAAATTCAAGTGTCCAGGGCGCAATGCCAACATTCGGGCACGGATTAGGAGGCTGCATGGTGAGTATTTGTGATACACACATACCTCATCCCAACACCAAGCAAACATGTAGCACCACATGGAAGTTTAGCCTGCCAGATAGGTACCCAGAGTAGATGATGGTGATGCTTCATCCCTCACCATCTGCAGGGTGTGCAAAATGCAACATGAAGATGCAGACTACACTACCACCGTGTTTCCCCGAAAATAAGTCACCCCCGAATAGAAGTCAGGGCAGGGCTGGCGCAGAATGTTCCAATATAAGTCATACCCCAATTATAAGACAGGGTGACTTATTTTCGGGGAATACGGTATAAGACAGGGGGGGCGCAGGGGGTGGGGGGCGCTGCGCAGTATTTCCTATCTTGTCCCCCGGTCTGCTGTGCCTTGTGGTTCCCCTGCTTCAGTTCCATCATCATCGGTGCTGGGGGCTGCCATCTTGCTTCTTCTCTCCGCCCCCCGGCCAGTGATGTCAGAGCAGGTCGCGCTGTGATTGGCTAGCACCCGTGATCACGTGTCACGGGTGCTAGCCAATCACAGCGCGGCCTGCTCTGACATCACTGGCCGGGGGCGGAGAGAAGAAGCAAGATGGCAGCCCCCAGCACCGATGATGATGGAACTGAAGCAGGGGGAACCACAAGGCACAGCAGATCGGGAACGGAGCGAGGACCCCACCGGAAGGCACAGAGGACATCCCAGCACAGAAGAAGAGGATCGAGGAGGCAGCATAGCGGTCGGCACGGGGGACAAGGTAGGAAGCTGTGTGTATGTATATGTGTGTGTGTGTATTATGTGTGTATATGTGTGTATGTATGGGTATGTGTATGTAAGTAGGCTGGTGGCTGCCAATATAAGCCATACCCCGAAAATAAGACATGGGGCCACTTTTGGCCCCCAAAAAAATATAACAGTGTCTTATTTTCGGGGAAACACGGTATGTGTTGGCATTGTTGACGTCAACATTGCCATTTTAACAGTAGAACAACACACATAACTGTGTAATAAGGCTGAAGTCAACCTCTACATCTTGTAAGTCATGTAATGCCCACCATCACACATACAGCCAATATCTGTGTGCTGTATGACATATAGCCTGCCACACAATGGTGGTGGGAATGCCAAAAGATCCATTACATATAACATAAATGTATACTGGCACATGACCAGTCCCCCACCTGTCCCGTGTGGTCATGTGCATCTGTACATTAGCCTTGATGTATATGGATGGGTCTGTTTTGCTTGTTCCTACATTAACACTGTGTATTGTTGGGCAATATGCCATAATTACTCCCCTGGATCCACATCATAGGTCTGCACACACAACATTCATGAACCAATTGTGTGTGTCACAGACACTATCATGGCCACCACCATATGCATGTGAGCAATGCATGGCCACCAAAATGTGTTTTTGCCCACGGCCTTGTACAGATGTGCACCGTCAGCTGACATCACATCACTTTGCCCAAACAAACAAACATGTACATGTTGACTGAAGACATTCCTCACACTCATACAAAAGACATTGGTGATGTAACATGTTTTTGTGATGCTGCAAATTGATTTTAAACAAATATGTTCTACCTAACAGGGGAGGCGGAAAGCCCACCAGACCGCCCATCACCAGTGGCAACCCCACCAGGTTCCAGATGTACTTCCCCGGCAGCAACACCACCTGCCAGCCCACCGCCACCTTCTTCTGGAAGGGCAGCCTCATCACCTGCTGGGACTCCCGCCTCAGGAGCAGCTTGCAGTGCCCCCTCTGCATCTGGCAGCCCAGCCTCTGTCCCACCAAGGCCAGCCTCCACCCCACCTGGAAGGGCACCAAGAGCCCCACCTGCGGGACTAGGACCCACACACCACCGGCAGCAGATGCCGTCACTTCCTACCACCCCTCCACCCAATGTAGCCAGCCCAGTTGGCAGCCCAGTTGGCAGCCCTGCCGGGGAATGGTCCCCACAGGTTGATAGTGAGCCTGGTGGAGGTGTCGCTGATGGTAAGTGTGGCCCATAAACCAGAACGTTTTTTTATACTTTGGCCCGTGTCACCTGGACATAATGCATTACTAATGTTGTTTGTTTGTGCTTTTGATATATGTAGATGGCAGCTGTGGGTGGGTGACCTGGAAGGGCCTCACCACCAGACGAAAGGGAAGTGCGGGCTCCCGTGCTAAATCATAAGTATGGTTACACGTGCACACAACATTGTTAAACTCTCACAAACATGTTCCTGAAGTGTTTTTTTTCCACATACAGGACACCAAACCATACAGGATTTGGTTGATGCCCACCGTGAGGCGCAGGCCAATTTGGACAGAATGTGGGCCATCATCCAGCGTCTCACTGGTGGGCAGCCTGGGGCTGGCCCTACTGTTTGCCAACAGCCAGTATGACTTTTTTTACCTGTTGTTTTTCCCACCCCCTTGTGTGTTGAGTGTGTTGCATGTTGCCATCATATCTTTGTTTTTTGTGTGTGTATTTGTTTTTTTTTTTTTTGTTAAAAAGGAGGAATTCAAATCCCACCATGACACAAAAGTGTTATTAACCAAAAATAATTTTATACTTGGCCCATCTTAAAAACAAAATGGCCCCCAAATTAAGGGAACCAAAAAAAGGATATAGCCAATAAAATTATTGTGCTAAGCCCACTACAGTATTTTGCGTCTTTCCTATCCACACAGAGGTGAAGGACTTTGTACTCTAAACCCATTTGTGCATAATACATCTGTTAGCCACAATCAAATGTCTGCGGCCACACATTAGCATTGAATGTGCTAACATTTAACAGATGGAAGGGCTTCAGGGAGGCACCCCATCAATGTATGTAGCACAATACAACATTACTGACCCTATGTAACCCTGACCATATCACACATCCAATGGGAAAAACCCTACTTCACATCATTGTATGTCAAACCAAACAAACATGTTTTAAGGGCTGGGTACACACTTGTAGACCCATGTAGGGCCTATAAAAATTTTACCGAGCCATTCGTACAACTAGGGGCCAAACGGATGTAGCATACAGTTGTGGCCAAAAGTATTGACACCCCTGCAATTCTGTCAGATAATACTCAGTTTCTTCCTGAAAATGATTGCAAACACAAATTCTTTGGTATTATTATCTTCATTTAATTTGTCTTCAATGAAAAAACACAAAAGAGAATGAAGCAAAAAGCAAAACACTGATCATTTCACACAAAACTCCAAAAATGGGCCAGACAAAAGTATTGGCACCCTCAGCCTAATACTTGATTGCACAACCTTTAGCCAAAATAACTGTGATCAACCACTTCCGGTAACCATCAATGAGTTTCTTACAATGCTCTGCTGGACTGCTCCAGGTCCCTGATATTTGAAGGGTGCCTTCTCCAAACTGCCATTATTAGATCTCTCCACAGGTGTTCCATGGGATTCAGGTCTGGACTCATTGCTGGCCACCTTAGAAGTCTCCGGTGCTTTCTCGCAAACCATTTTCTAGTGCTTTTTGAAGTGTGTTTTGGGTCATTGTCCTGCTGGAAGACCCATGACCTCTGAGGGAGACCCAGCTTTCTCACACTGGGCCCTACATTATGCTGCAAAATTTGTTGGTATTCTTCAGACTTCATAATGCCATGCACACGGTCAAAAGTCCAGTGCCAGAGGCAGCAAAGCAACCCCAAAACATCAGAGAACCTCCGCCATGTTTGACTGTAGGGACCGTGTTCTTTTCTTTGAATGCCTCTTTTTTTCTCCTGTAAACTCTATGTTGATGCCTTTGCCCAAAAAGCTCTACTTTTGTCTCATCTGACCAGAGAACATTCTTCCAAAACGTTTTAGGCTTTCTCAGGTAAGTTTTGGCAAACTCCAGCTGGCTTTTTTATGTCTCGGGGTAAGAAGTGGGGTCTTCCTGGGTATCCTACCATACAGTCTTTTTTCATTCAGACGCTGACGGATAGTACGGGTTGACACTGTTGCACCCTCGGACTGCAGGGCAGCTTGAACTTGTTTGGATGTTAGTCGAGGTTCTTTATCCACCATCCGCACAGTCTTGCGTTGAAATCTATCGTCAATTTTTCTTTTCCGTCCACATCTAGGGAGGTTAGCCAAAGTGCCATGGGCTTTAAACTTCTTGATGACACTGCGTACGGTAGACACAGGAACACAGGAACATTCAGGTCTTTGGAGATGGACTTGTTGCCTTGAGATTGCTCATGCTTCCTTACAATTTGGTTTCTCAAGTCCTCAGACAGTTCTTTGGTCTTCTTTCTTTTCTCCATGCTCAATGTGGGACACACAAGGACACAGGACAGAGGTTGAGTCAACTTTAATCCATGTCAACTGGCTGCAAGTGTGATTTAGTTATTGCCAACACCTGTTAGGTGCCACAGGTAAGTTACAGGTGCTGTTAATTACACAAATTAGAGAAGTATCACATGATTTTCTAACGGTGCCAATACTTTTGTCCACCCCCTTTTTTATGTTTGGTGTGGATTTATATCCAATTTGGCTTTAGGACAATTCTTTTTGTGTTTTTTCATTGAAGTCAAATTAAATGAAGATAATAATACCAAAGAATTTGTGATTGCAATCATTTTCAAGAAGAAACTGAGTAGTATCTGACAGAATTGCAGGGGTGTCAATACTTTTGGCCACAACTGTATGCGGACCCCAGCACAGACTCCAGCCAGATGCAGTTATGTGAAAGGCTGGTAGATGGAACAATCGTGATAGGGCTTTGTTGATAGACATGTATTAGCATAGCCACTATGTAGGCACAGCCAAAGAGTAGTAATACACTATGTTCTTGTGTAGAAGTATATAACAGGTTGGGGATGTGTTTGCGCCAGACCATCACAAATGCGGCACAAAATACATTGGCCAGGTGTACTATGTAGGGCCACATTATGTGTCACACATTACATTGAGGGGCGTACCTTGGCTACATAAACCTCACAAACAACATCCCTACAACGCTACATTGACAACAGCGTGCATTAAAATATGACATATGGGGCAGTAGGTAGGGGTACCAGGAATCATTCAGTAATGTACAGATGAACAAGGCATGCACATCGCTATACCTGCCATCTGACCAGCAGAGTGTGCTTGAAGAGATGCTACCACGCTGTCGCATGTGAGTTGTGGAATCACAAGTGAACTCCGCCATCTTAAAAAGGGCCGCCAACCAATAAGAACGCACCAGAGTCAGCAAATCACAGGAGTTGGGCGTGGCAACGCCGAGGCGGGTGCGTGTATTGGATGACGCCGGTGCGCTGTGATTGGCTGCTTACGATATAATAACCTGCAACGCCAGAGCAAGGTCAAGCTAGCTGCCCAGAGTCATTGGCTAAGTAGTGCTGTTCAGACGTTCCTTCTACGATGGCTGAATATGGTTTGTGTGGAGACAGTGATTTTTTGGATAACTCTACTGTGTTGGTCAGCACAACAGCACCTCCATGTGTGTGCAGTACATATTCTGAATGTGTGACATTGTTGTGCTGTGTTGGAACAAGTGTATGCATGGTTACACAATGGCAGATGCACCCTCATCATGGACCCTCCATTTTGTAGTGTCAAATCTGCAATGTGTCCCCAAGTTGCCTCTTTGCGGTAGTTTTGCAAGGATATCCAATTATCGTGGAATTATCCAGAAATGCACACACAAGATGTATGTATAGTGCTCATGCTGACACCTTCAGTGTATCGGGAGGCTTGGTAATGTGTCACAGACAGACTCCTGCCTTTTCAAGACAACATGGATGTATTGTGGTCATGCAGAATCCTGCAGTGTGTCATGAAGCCTTCACATGGCTACGTTCCCACCCCATGCATGTGTTATGTGTTGACCAATATGGTTTTGTTGGGGGGCTTACGAATATGAATTAAGGGGTCTTCTTTGTTGGGTTGTTGCAGTCCTTCTTGGAGTATGTAGACATGATGGGGTAAGATATGGGTTGGTTCGAACCAAAAATGTAAGGTGGGGATGTCCATGTACTTAATGGGAATGTGATGGGTGTAAATATAATATCTGTGTATGTATGTCGGGAAAACGAGCTTGTACTATTAGGTCATAATAGCGTTATTTGACAGGGGGATGGGCAGAGGATGGAAGCCATATTTTAGCTGCATTTATGCGTAGCAGGTGTCTAGGGAAGTAGTTCATCTCTCTTTTTGGTCACTGTTCACATGTTTGTTGGCTGATTGTTTTTTTTTTTTAAATTTTGCATAGGTTGCTTAGTGAGCTTATCATGGACACTGAACTGAGTCTTCTCGTGGCTCTTGCCTTGTTTGAAGAAGGACTTGTGGCTGGAGGATAGAGCTGAGAGACTGCAGGCTCGTAGACCACGGCGTGTATGGTCTCGGGAGTGGCTTCTGCAAAGAGACAACCTGAACCATATGCGCCTGGTCCGTCAGCTGGAGGATAGGAATCCATATGACTTCCGGAACTATCTCCATATGTCCGAGGACTCCTTCAATTTCCTATTGGAACACATTCGGCCATGGATAGTCTGTCAAGACACTGTGATGCGTCGAGCTGTGCCAGCTGAGGACCAGTTGGCTGTTACTTTGAGGTTTCTGGCAACAGGTCGTTCGATGACGGACCTGCAATACTCTGCAGTAGTCTCGCGGTCACTGCTGAGCCTCCTCATCCCCGAGACGTGTGAGGCCATCTGGAGTTGCCTGTTGCCATCCTACATGCGTTTCCCAACAACCCCCGCAGAATGGATGCACGTTGCCAGTGGTTTTGCGGATCGGTGGCAATTTCCAAACTGCGGTGGGGCATTGGATGGTAAGCACGTGAGGATCACGCAACCCCCCAACACGGGGTCCTTTTCTTACAACTATAAAGGGTATTTTAGCGTGGTCCTCCTGGTCCTGGTTGATGCTCACTACGGAGTTCCTCTACGTGGATGTTGGCATGAACGGCCGTATCTCAGATGGGGGTGTGTTTGGACACAGCTCCTTTGTGCAAGACCTGAGGAGAGGTGCTCTCAACTTGCCCTCAAATGATGTCACGACCGGTCATCTCAACTTCGCGTTTGTGGGGGATGAAGCATTTCCACTTCATGTTAACCTACTTCGGCCATATCCCCAGAGGACTGTTACTTCTGAGAAACACATTTTGAATTACCGGCTATCCCGGGCTCGCCATGTAGTTAAAAATGCGTTCGGAATCATGGTCAATAGAGTCGGCTTGTTTCATACTCCTTTGAATATGAAACTGGAATCTATAGATATAGTAGTGCTGGCATGCTGTGTGCTGCATAACTTCCTGCGTTGTAGGGATACTGCATCATACGCGTCGGCAAGTTTTGTGGATTCAGTGGACTCCACAACAGGGGAAGTCAGTCACGGGGCGTGGCGGGCATCCGACCCAGGTCTGGCGCCACTTCAGCCGGTGAGCAAGGGTCTGAGTCCGCAGGATGCCAGGAGCAGCAGGGACAACTACTGCTCCTACTTCAATGACCCTGGGGCAGTGGCCTGGCAGCAACAACAGGTGTAGGGTGGCTGGGGTTGTCAGACACCACCAGCAGGAGGAGGGTGTAGTCACCAGTGTGGCTGCACCACAAGGAGTGTGTTTGTTTCTTTTTTTGGCTTAAAATGTATTCCTTTATTTGGGTTTTGTTTGGACTTCAAATTTAATTGTTTTATTTACCTTTATTCTTTTTTTATGGCCATTGTTTGCGCTCACGTTTTTATTATTTGTGTGATGTAAACACTTGTGTTTTGGATGTGTCTGTAATTTTGTTACATTTGTTTGTGCACAAAATTAAAACCCCAAAAAAACGATCCTAACTACCTATGTGTTGACTTATAAATACAGGGCAGTTGCACATAGCATTATGCTGTGCAGTGAGGTATGTGAGACCACAATGGTCTTTATGGGTCCCTGCAGCATTGTCTGCAAATGTCCTGTACACAGGTCCAGCCCATTGGGGCACACTGTCTGCTGTGACAGTGTCTCCCTGTCCATATTAAATGGCATTACACATGGGTATGTGTCCACACACATGGACAATTGTATTGTGTTTGGGGAGGATGGAGGTAGACATCAGTACCCGCAGAGAAACATGTCTGCACCCACACAGTTCAGCCATGGCCTGACATAATCTATCCACATATGTCCAGAGTGTTGTTTGTTGCTTACCGACGTCACCAACAGACGCACACATAGCCATTCATATTGTAAGCCACAGAGCAACAGATGAGCCGTCCTGTGTGGCACTTCAGAAGCCGCAACACATGGCACAAGCGTGGAGTAACGAGATAGTAGAAAGGGCAGATACGTTATGTAGTGGGCAGACTTCCAGACAAGGCTGACCAATGGTAACACAGTTGTGTAGGCCAATCGGAGTGGTAGGGGCGCAGTGTAACACACTCTGGCACGCCTGTCTCCTCGCTGTGGTGAAACTCTACTCCCACATTGCTGATGTGGTTGTGGCGTGTGACATGGCGATGTATGAAGGGAAGATCGCTTCCGATCTTCTGCAGGCGATTTCCGGAACGCAGGATCGCCGGAGATTGCACGCGAGATCAATACGTGTCATTGCTCCATGGCGATCACAAAAAATGGCCCGAAACATGTGCGCTCACGCAAAATCGCCAGCGATATGGAAGCCATTTGGCGGCGTGTGACGGTACCTTTAGGACCATGTTAAGCTGGGGAAGGTCCTGACAGCTAGTTCTCTTCTGGGGAATGGCCTTCTTCTCACATTACTTTCATGCAGGTTTGTTTCCTTGATTATTTTGCCTTCATCACACACAGAATTTTTGCACATTTTGCTTCATGTGTGTAATGTAAATCTAAAACACCCACCTCACCCAAGAATATAAACATCACATTCAATTCAGTGGCTGCTACATCCTACCAGGAGGCATCATACACACATCAGCTTATATATTTGCCCTTCGCACATTTATAGAGGTAGACACTGACCCCACCCTAGCTAGTTTTAGAGCCTAGGTTGAAATAGGGCAGTTAGGGGAAAATGGGGGAAAAAAATTAACCTGAGAAAATAGACTTTTATTTCGGGTTACCAATGCAGACTCCCTAGATAAACCCTGGACATATAGCAAACAGTTGATTGTCCCTCAGAAATACAGCTTTCCTATTACACCTCGTTCAGGACATCCCTACTGCAGGCCATCAAGGGAAAACCCGCACTGAGAGACAATTGACTCAAATATTCTATTGGCCTGGGATTTCTCAAGCAGTGGCACATTTCTGCCAAACTTGCAACATATGTCAGCGTAGAGGGCAACCCGGAGATCACCCAAAGACATTGTTGCAACCGCTTCTTATAATAGAAAAACCCTTTCAAAGAGTAGCTGTCGATATGATTGGACACCTCGCCAAACCAAGTAAATCTGGAAAGCAGTACATTCTCACTGTTGTGGACTACGCCACCTGATATCCAGAAGCTGTGGCCTTGTCAAGTATTTCTGCAGCCAAGGTGGCTGAGGCCCTGGTTACTATTTTCGCCAGAATAGGATTCCCAAGTGAGATGATAAAGTGTTGTTCGGATCGCTCGTACTCCACAAGTTCGCCACAGACACTGTACCAGCTCTGACATGAACTGGGAGCCTTGGTCTGACAGGATCTCACTTGAATATGCAAATAGAGTCTGTGGAGCCTCGGTTAGGAGTCTCAAACACAGGACTAGCCATATATCCCTCCAGGGAAGAACCCAGCCAAGGTCTCCCATAGCCCTTGGGCCTCTCCTGTGGTGTTAGTACTCAAGAAAGGTGGGAGTGCTCGATTTTGTGTGGACTACAGATGACTAAATGATCATACCATCAGTGATCCTTACCCAATGCCCAGAATTGATGAACTCATAGACTGGATTTCAGTAAGGGATACTGGCAAATCCCTCTAACGGAAGAAGGGAAAGAAAGGTCAGCTTTTATAACCCACTTTGATCTGTATGAATTTCTAAACATGCCTTTCGGAATGAAGACCGCCCTTGCAACCTTTCAGCGAATGGTGGACCAGATCCTCCGGGGATGTGGTGACTTTGCTTGTGCCTACTTGGATGATATCGCCATCTTCAGCCAGAAGTGGGAGGAACATCTGAATCAAGTAGTAGTTATTATTGACCGGATTCTTGCAGCAGACCTAACCATTCGACCCGATAAATGCAAATTGGGATTGGGTGAAGTCCAGTACCTGGGGCATAGAGTAGAAGGAGGGAATCTATGTCCTGAACCTGCCAAAATACAGGCTGTTAGAGATTCGCCTGTACCCCAAACCAAGAAACAAGTTATGTCTTTTTTTGGCACTGCCAGTTATTACCGAAAATTTGTTTCTCATTTCAGCACTGTGGCCAAACCTCTTACGAACCTCACCAAGAAAACGATGCCCCGGCTGGTTATCTGGACTCCAGCATGTGATGAGGCTTTACGGCTGAAGGACACCCTGGTCTGCGACCCTGTTCTGGCTACTCCAGACTACAAGAAGAGATTCATTGTGCAGATGGACGCCTCTTCTTATGGACTGGGAGCAGTACTCAGCCAGGTGAATGCAGCTGGGGAGGAGCACCTCATTGCCTACCTCAGCAGGAAACTCCTTGACCAAGACGTAGCCTATGCAACTGTTGAAAAGGAATGCCGGCTGTAGTATGGGCCCTTACGAATCTAAGGCCATATCTGTATGGACTAGAATTTACTGTGGTTACTGATCACAATCCACTCACCTGGCTGAACAGAGTTTCTGGGGACAATGGATGCTTACTACGATGGAGCCTGGCTCTTCAACCCTATAACTTTACAATACAGTATAGAAGAGGCAGCCAACACCAAAATGCAGATGGTTTGTGCAGGCAGGAGGAGCCCTGAGTCAGGTCAGCCATGACTATGTGTACCGGACAAGCCACTTGTAGTGGTCACAAGTCTATGCACAAATAGAGGGGGTAAGGGGTTGTAACAGAGTGTCCCTTCCCCGCATGTGCTCATGGTGTAACAGCTTGTCCCTGTTCTCCCTCCTACCCCCCCCCCCGACTGTATTCACGTACTACTTCTGGTGGGAGATTCTGTCATTGTTCCTCTCAGCATGGGACTCATGCAATACACAAATTGATAGACAGAATGGAACCAAAATTTCTGGAATCTTCTTGAAGTCACAAAAGTGGGTGTGAACCCTTCCCCCTCCAGGAGCACATCTACAGGCACTGGAAAAAAGACTCATGGTAGATCAGAGTGTGTGTGACTGCTGAAGGGATAGGACCCAGCGGCTGCGGCCAGGTCTTGTTGCCTATATGGACTGATAGAAGCTGCCACATTGGATTATGTTGTGTCCCTCATCGGCTGAATTCAGTTAACTTCTTTCTGGACTATTTCTTCCTTATATCTGGCGTCAGGATTGCTGGGTTGCACCCCCGGAACTGCTCCTAGGCTGTGGACTTACAGACTCTCCAGAATTCTCTCATGTGTGTCGTTCCAGTTTCCCGGCCCCAAAAAAGTTCTGTTTAATCATCAGCCTGGTGTCCCTTCCTGCTCTGTCACACACCCCATCACAGTCACCTCTAGAGTTGAGCAAAAATACATTCATAGAGGGTGGCAGATAGGTAGGTGGTGATTTACAAGATCATGGTCCAGCTGCTGGACCTGTTAACCTTTTTTGGTTAGTAAGCCTGGTGGAACATCATTACGAAGTGACACCTAAAGTTGCCATTGGCTTACTAATAAGAAAAGGTGCTGGGGATGCAGGCAGGCTGGAGGAGATTGACATGGCTCTGGTCTGTCAGCCACAAACTATTAATGTGGCCAATGGACCAGGGTCCCGAAAATCTTTTTAAGTGGTAGTGTTGATCACTCAGACAGCTCGTCAATCACTCATGCATCACAGGTCAATTAGTCAGTAAACTTGGGTTTCACAATCACACTTACGGTATAATTCATATATTTATTTTAAAGCAGCACACAACAATGTCATATTCTCATCATTTGTCTGATTGACACATGCATCATACGTGGTTATAAAAATATGTTAATTTCTATTAATGTTTTGTATTCATAATAATTTATCATCATCAGGTTATAAGAGTTGTGAGAGGAAGGGTACCTCTTCTTCTGAAATCTGGAATCCTTCTGCCCACCCACCCACTTTTTTTCTATTTATGTGTTAAAAAAAAACAAAAAACAGTGCTGTTTTAACTATTATGTATTTCTGTTTACTTTGTCACAGTGGTAGGGGATAGGTCCACTTCAGAGGTAATTGGTATGTGGTAAGAAGCCACTATTGGGGTGTAAGTGACTTCTGATATAGGACATGGGAACTTGTAGGCGTTGGTCCTGCAGGTTTGGGAGTATTAAAGATAGGAGGTTAATACCCCACCCCTTGGCCTGCTTGCGATGCGGCCCGGGGATAGGTGTAAAATGGTAGGGTTGCTTTTGGAACAGACCTAACAGATGTTAAGTGTAATGTTATATACAGTGGCTTGTGAAAGTATTCGGCCCCCTTGAACTTTTCAACCTTTTGCCACATTCAGGCTTCAAACATGAAGATATAAATTCAATTTTTTTGTGAAGAATCAACAAGTGGGACACAATGGTGAAGTGGAATGAAATTTATTGGATATTTTAAACTTTTTTAACAAATATAAAACTGAAAAGTGGGGTGTGCAATATTATTTCGGCCCCTTTACTTACAGTGCAGCAAACTCACTCCAGAATGTCAGTGAGGATCTCTGAATGATCCAATGTTGTCCTAAATGACTGGTAATGATAACTAGAATCCACCTGTGTGTAATCAAGCCTCCGTATAAATGCACCTGCTCTTTGATAGCCTCAGGGTTCTGTTTCAAGTGCATAGAGCATCATGAAGGCCAAGGAACACACCAGGCAGGTCCAAGATACTGTTGTGGCGAAGTTTAAAGCTGGATTTGGATACAAAAAGATTTCCCAAGTTTTAAACATCTCAAGGAGCACTGTACAAGCACATATCATGTTGAAATGGAAGAAGTATCAGACCACTGCAAATCTACCAAGACCTGGCCGCCCCTCTAAACTTTCATCTCGAACAAGGAGAAGAGTGATCAGAGATGCAAAAGGCCCATGACCACTCTGGATGAACTGCAGAGATCTACAGCTGAAGTGGGAGAGTCTGTCCATTGGACAACAATCAGTTGTACACTGCACAAATCTGGCCTTAATGGAAGAGTGGCAACAAGAAACCCATTTCTCAAAGATATCCATAAAAAGTCTCATTTGAAGTTTGCCACAAGCCACCTGGGAGACACAGAAAACATGTGCAATAAGGTGCTCTGGTCAAATGAAACCAAAATCGAACTTTTTGGGCACAATGCAAAACGATATGTTTGGTGTAAAAGCTACACAGCTCATCATCCTCAAAACACCATCCCCAAAGTCAAACATGGTGGTGGCAGCATCATGGTTTGGGCCTGCTTATATTCAGCAGGGAGAGGGAAGATGGTTAAAATTGATGAGAAGATGGACAGAGCCAAATACAGCACCTTTCTTGCAGGAAACCTGTTGGAGTCTGCAAAAGACCTGAGACTGAGACGGAGATTTATCTTCCAACAAGACAATGATCCCAAACATAAAGCAAAATCTACAAAGGAATGGTTTAAAAATAAACGTATTCAGGTGTTAGAATGGCCAAGTCACAGTCCAGAACCTGAAATCTGTGGAAAGAGCTGAAAACCACTGTTCACAAACGCTCTCCATCCAACCTCACTGAGCTCCAGCTGTTTTGCAGGGAAGAATGGGCAAGAATTTAGTCTTGGATATGCAAAACTGATAGAGACATACCCCAAACGACTAGCAGCTGTAATCACAGCAAAAGGTGGTGCTATAAAGTATCAACTCAAGGGGCCGAATAATATTGAACGCCCGACTTTTCAGTTTTTTATTAAAAAAGTTTAAAATGTGCAATACATTTCGTTCCAATTCACGATTGTGTCCCACTTGTTGATTCTTCACAAAAAAATTAGAATTTATATATTTATGTTTGAAGCCTGAAATGTGGCAAAAGGTTAAAAAATTCAAGGGGTCGAATACTTTCAGTACTGTACGTGTACATGTATCTGTACAATGGCATAACTTGAAGATCATTGGGGCCCCCAATTATTGCAAATCTTTAATAACAATAGTCTTTTTCTATAGGCCAAAGGGACTGTTGGGGCCCCTTAGGCTACAGGACAATTGTGTGATTGCAGCCCTTGCACCTGTTGTAGTTATACCCCTGGTGTAACAGTTACATGAGGCGTAAAGCAAAATATACACAAGATGCCCTTTTACCTGAGCGCCAATATTCTATTAACCTCCTTTTTGCATATGCTAATGTATATATAAACAGAGTGAAAATTCTCAACAAATTCTTTACCTTATCAAAGCCCTTGAGTCCTCCATGGATACTATTAGGACCATTGTTAATAGGTAACTGGTAATCCTGTCCATCAAGGCTGAATTTACCCTTGGCAACCCTGTTTGCAACTCGCCCAACAACAGCTCCAAAGTAGGGATGCTTTTTTAGGTAACCTGAAAAAAATATCATATGCAAAACTGATCGATAACTGATCTCCAATGAATGAATCTTCAATAAAGTTGTGATACACATCCACTTAAATTATTGACCATAAAATAATTAAATTCACAACTAAATCATCGCTGAAACAATCAACAGTTGCAAATAAATAACATGGATAGGAATGTGTGTAGACCCGAGGTTTACAGGAACTGTGGAGTAAAAACAACTGAATCTGAAGCGGCCAACTGCTAATGATCATGGATATCAGTAATGCAGAAAAACACTCAACTGACATCTGCGATAGCCTTCTAATAAGGCCAGGGTCAGGCGGCTGTATAAAACAGACCCTGCTTGCATTAGAAAGCACGGAGTGGCTGCCTTGACCAGAGCATAAGAGCTTCATTAATTACTATGCAGCTGTCATGCTCGGGTCAATGTAGACCCGGCCACTCCGTGCATTACAATGCAATCCTCTTCAGTGTTATACAGCTGTCTGACCTCGACCTAAATGTGACTCAATCTCACCTACACTACCGTTTAAAAGTTTGGGGTCACCCAGACAATTTTGTGTTTTCCATGAAAATTCATACTTTTATTAATGAAATAAGTTGCAAAATGAATAGAAGATATAGTCCAGACACTGACAAGGTTAGAAATAATGATTTTTATTTGAAATAATAATTTTCTCCTTCAAACTGCTTTCGTCAAAGAATGCTCCCTTTACAGCAATTACAGCATTGCAGACCTTTGTCATTCTAGCTGTTAATTTGCTGAGGGAATCTTAAGAAATTTCCCCCCATGCTTCCTGAAGCCCCTCCCACAAGTTGGATTGGCTTGATGGGCACTTTTTGCGTACCATACGGTCAAGCTGCTTCCACAACAGCTCAAATTGGGTTGAGATCTGGTGACTGTGCTGGTCAGTCCATTATAGATAGAATACCACCTGCCTGCTTATTCCCTAAATAGTTCATGCATAATTTGGATGTGTGGTTTGGGTCATTGTCCTGTTGTAGGATGAAATTGACTTCAATCAAGTGCTGTCCACAGGGTATGGTATGGCGTTGCAAAATGGAGTGATAGCCTTCCTTATTCAAAATCCCTTTTACCTTGTACAAATCCCCCACTTTACCAGCACCTAATCAACCACAGACCATCACATCACCTCCACCATGCTTGACAGATGGTATCAGGCACTCTTCCAGCATCTTTTCAGTTGTTCTGCGTCTCACAAATGTTCTTCTGTGTGATCCAAACACCTCAAACTTTGATTTGTCTGTCTGTAAATCCAATCCAATCATCCTCTGTTCAATGTTTGTGTTCTTTTGCCCATATTAATCTTTTCCTTTTTATTAGCCAGTCTCAGATATGGCTTTTTCTTTGCCACTCTGCCCTGAAGGTCAACATCCCGGAGGCGTCTCTTCACTGTAGAAGTTGACACTGGGGTTTTGCGGTTACTATTTAATGAAGCTGCCAGTTCAGGAGCTGTGAGGCGTTGATTTCTCAAACTATAGACTCTAATGTACTTGTCTTGTTGCTCAGTTGTGCAGCGGCGCCTCCCACTTCTCTTTCTACTCTGGTTAGAGCCTGTTTGTGCTCTCCTATGAAGGGAGTAGTACACACCGTTGTAGGAAATCTTCAGTTTCTTGGCAATCTCTCGCATGGAATAGCCTTCATTTCTAAGAGCAAGAATAGACTGGTGAGTTTTACATGAAAGGTCTCTTTTTCTGGCCATTTTGAGAGTTTTATAGAACAAACAAATGTAATGCTCCAGATTCTCAACTAGCTCAAAGGAAGGTTAATTTTATAGCTTGCCTAATCTGCAAAACCGTTTTCAGCTGTGCTAACATACTCGTACAAGGGTTTTCTAAACATCCATTAGCCTTCTTACACAGTTAGCAAAAACAATGTACTATTAAAACACAGGAGTGGTGGTTGTTGTTGGAAATGGGCCTCTATACACCTATGTAGATACTGCATTATAAACCAGACGTTTGCAGCTAGAATAGTCATTTACCACATTAACAATGTATACAGTATATTTCTGATTCATTTAAAGTTCGCTTTATTGAGAAAAAACGTGCTTCTCTTTAAAAAATAAGGACATTTCTAAATTACTCCAAACTTTTGAATGGTAGTGTGTATGCCACAATTAGTTTTTTGTGCTGTGTATTTTCATTGCACAGATATATAAAAATCTTATGTTCACTATGTTTGGTTATTTTTTTCTAATGTACAGAAAACTGAACTGCATTGCATTTTATTAAATGGCAACATGTCAATTTCTCTTGTGAGTACACTGAGTTTTATATGCATTGGATGAATTTCAGGTAATTAATGCATATACAAATTCAGCGCATTTCCCCTGCAGAAGTAAACTAAATGCATGTAATCCACATATGAGAATATCAATAAAGTTTTGTCATAGCCAAATATCAGGAAGTATCAAAAAAATGCAGCCTTATTTAAAAGATGACATACAAAAATAGTGCAACGTTAAAAATGCAATAAAAGTGCAAGTAAAACGCACTACAAAATGCACTGAAAACAGTGCAAGTAACCTAATATAGCCAAAAGGTGCAGAAAATTTGCAGCATGAAAAAAGTAAATACTCATTGTCGAAATGTAGCATTAAAGGGAACCTTCTCTGTGATCTGTTTCTCAAGGCTGACACCTAATATAGGCACTTAGTTAAGGTAAAGAATATTTATACCATGTTAGCCAATAGATAGAAAAATATATTGTAATCTGAAAGTCCTCAGGGGTTCATACCTTTTAATGGCTAACTGAACAGATGGTAAGCATAGCAAGCTTTCGGGACACTATGACCCCTTTGTCAGGCTGATAATGACACAGATTCTGAAGACACATACATATATACTATACTTAAACAGGATGAGATGGTGCAGTAAATACGACAGGTGACGTAAAGCAGAGTCAGGCTGGGAGGGGAGGAGCTGGGAAAGTGAAACCAAAATTCTAAGGTAAGAGGAAAAAGTGTCAAAAGTTCATAGTCCTTTAACTTGAATCTGTTGCAAGATATGATATCCACAAATGCCCTTTCATTTTATATAAAAATGCATGAATCTGATATCCCCAAATGCCCTTTCAACATCTTTTCAGTTAGCCATTTAAGTTAGCCATTAAAAGGACTCTCAGATTACAATATAGGTGCTGTCACTTCTGTGGACGGCATATGCATGCGCTGTAACTTCCTGATAACACTGCAAGAACTGGACTGTGCATTCACCTCCTAGAATGAAGTCGCCTGGCGGAGGAGCAGGCCACAGAGACTGAGTTCCATAGGTGCCATCATTCCAGGGGACAGCACATACGCAGATAGGCTCTGAAAATGTCATCCTTGCACAGCCCCTCAGGAATGACAGCATCTGCACAAAATGTCAACTGGGGAGCAGATCATAGAGAAGAGTGACCTGTCAGTCACTGACAAAGGGCCGGCCGTGGGCAGGAAAAGAAGTAGAGAAGCCAGAGAGGTGGAAGTACAATTACAAGCCCCAGCATTTGTGAGCTCATTATAATAGGAATCCACCAATGGATTAGGGCACAACAGAAACATGAGCTTTTATAATAAAGTTAACAGTATTTCTCATTACAGGTACTTTACTGTAATGTTACTTTAGGGCAGGAGTGGCGAACCTCTATTTTTGCAGCCCCCTGCCAAAAAAACAGTGTCCACAGTGTTTGGCTGAAGCCCTTTAATCCCCATGTGGTCACAGTGTTCACTGCTGAACACTGCATGTACATACATGAAGGATTACGGTCTCACGCAGGCGCCAAAGTGAAGACACATTTTGTAGGTGGGGTTAGTGTGTGATGAGCTCTTGTCCCACACGAAGTGTATGTGCTCCCCAGTACTGTATGTGCCCCCCAGTGATGTCTGTGCCCCCAGCACAGTATATGCCCCCCCAATAATGTATATACCCCCCAGTGCTTTATATACCCACAGTGAAGTCTTTGCCCCCCCCAGTGAGATTGATACCCTTCAGTGATGTCTATATGCCCCCCAGTGATGTATATTCCCCAGCCTCAGTGATGTACACTGCTCCAAAAAAATAAAGGGAAGACTAAAATACCACATCTTAGATCTCAATGAATAACATATTCCAGTTGTAAATCTTTATTCATTACATAGCGCAGTGCGTTGACAAAAATGAAACATAAAAATTACCAATGTAAATCAATATTGATATCCCATGGACATCAGGATTTGGAATGATAGATACTCAAAATCAAGTGGAAAATTGAATTACAGGCTGATCCAACTTCAGTGGAAATGCCTCAAGAGAAATGAGGCTCAGTAGTGTGTTGGCATCCACGTGCCTGTATAACCTTCCTACAATGCCTGGGCATGTTAATGATGAGGCAGCCGATGTTCTCCTGAGGAATCTCCTCCCAGATATAGTTTAAAGCAGGGGTCTCAAACTCGGCTGGGTTGGTGGGCCGCACATAGAAAAACAATTCTATCGGGGGGCGCATTACTTAGTGACATTTTTAGTAATTCCAGAATTTTTCACTCAATGTAGTAATGTTCAAATCCTGATCTCCTTTTAGTAATGTCCCCACAGTGGTTCCCTTCTTGTAGTAATGTCCTCATATTAGTCCCCATCCTATATTAATGTCCCCCATCCAGATCTCCCTCTTGTAGTAATGTCCCCATCCTGGTTCCCTTCTTGTACTAATGCCCCCATCCTGGTCTTCCCTTGTAGTAATGTACCCATCCTGGTCCCCTTCTTGTAATAATATCCTCATACTGCAAAGTATTCACTGATCTCAGGGAGACCAGTCCAAGAAAATGTGGAGCCCCAAGGGACGTGGGGTACTCGGTACCGGACCGGTCTGCTGCTGGGGGTGTCACTGGTGGCTTGGTCCGGACCGTGTCCCTGGCTCAGCACAATAAAAGGGAAATATTTACAAGGGATATTGTCACGGGTGACGCCACCCACTTGATGCGGCCAGTAATGGGGGCCGCCGCTGCTGCAGAACCTCCGGGGGTGATGTGAGGGCAGCGGAGGTGGTATAGTTCCAGTGGGGGGAACTGTATCCCCCGGGGCAGTAAAGGGTTAAAGTCTATTGGGGTTATAGATGGTGGAAGAGGGGTTGGAGGACACACACTCACGTTTAGTTGATACTGTAATTCCCTTCTTGTCCTGATGCTGCAGAGCTGACAGGCTGGATCTGCAGGGAGGAATTGTCTCTGTGCTGGATCTGGAGCAAAGGTCGTAATCACTACACAGACTCCAAAGTTGTTTTCCAAGGCTTTACTGCTGATATTATTGCAGATTATAGTCCACGGAGTCTGTAATGGAGCTGGGCTCTCTCCCCACACCCTGTCCGGGTCGTTGGCCTCCTTGTGCTGCACTGTGTGTGTGTCCTGAGCTGCTGCTTCAAGCTAAGCTGCTGGGATTCCTCACGTCTCTCTCTGTATGCTGCTGGTACCACTTGGCTAGGCAACTTGGGTCCTCTATGCTGCACTGACCCCTCCGTGTTGCTTCACTCTGGTACTAGGGGGCATCTAGAGATCCCGCTGTTCCTGGATTCGCTGTGCTGTGGGTGCCAGACACAGTACCGGATCCGGTGTCCGTCTCTCTGTGCGTACTTCTGGGGCAAGTGAAGGTATCACTCCAGCTCCCAGACGTGTTCCTCTGTCTTTCGTTCTCCTTGTTCCTCTGACCCTTGCTAGGTCTGCACTGAGCTAACTCTGCTCTCAATAAGCTCTCAGTTCTCCTGAGCTGTTCACAGCACTACACCGTGCTGTGCGGTCTCAGCTCTTCCTCAGTTCTCTGGGAACTGAACTGAGCTCTCCCTCATGGGCAAGAGTATATATGGAAGCAGGAGGTGCTCCCTCTATTGCCCAGAGGTGGTAGTGTTTGTTAGTGTGTAGTGGGGGAGAGAACCCATGTGATGTTATTGTGGCACATTAACCCATGGGGTGCCACAAAAACACTGCGGGCAGCTGGCTAAAGCGCTCAAACACAGTGAATTCCTAGGCACATTGCTCCCTGGGAAATATGAATATGCAAATAGAGTCTGTGGAGCCTCGGTTAGGAGTCTCAAACACAGGACTAGCCATATATCCCTCCTCATACTGGTCCCCATCCTATATTAATGTCCCCCATACTGATCGCCTTCTTGTAGTAATGTCCCCACCCTGATTCCCTTCTTGTAGTAATGTCCCCACCCTGGTTCCATTCTTGTAGTAATGTCCCCATCCGGGTCCCCTTCTTGTAATAATGTCCTCATACTTGTCCCCATCCTATATTAATGTTCCTTATTATGGTCCTTCTTGTAGTAATGTCCCATCCCGATCTTGCAGTAATGTACCCATCCTGGTCCTTATCTTGTAGTAATGTCCCCATCCTGGTCCACATCAAGTAGTAATGTCCCCATTCTGACCCTCATCTTGTAGTAATGTCCCCATCCTGATCCTCGTCTTGTAGTAATGCCCCCATCCTGGTCCTCTTCTTGTAGGAATGTCCCCATCCTGATTCTCATCTTGTAACAATGCCCCCATCCTGGTCCTCTTCTTGTAGTAATGCTCCCATTCTGACCCTCATCTTGTAGTAATGTCCCCATACTGGTCCTCTTCTTGTAGTAATGCCCCCATCCTGGTCCTCTTCTTGTAGTAATATCCCCATCCTGATGCCACTTTGTAGTGATGTCCCAACCTGGTCACTCTTCTTTTTGCATACAGTCTCTCATACACACTCTCTCATACATACAGTACAGACCAAAAGTTTGGACACACCTTCTAATTCAAAGAGTTTTCTTTATTTTCATGACTATGAAGATTGTAGATTCACACTGAAGGCATCAAAACTATGAATTAACACATGTGGAATTAAATACTTAAAGTGTGAAACAACTGACAATATGCCTTATATTCTAGGTTCTTCAAAGTAGCCACCTTTTGCTTTGATTACTGCTTTGCACAGTCTTGGCATTCTCTTGATGAGCTTCAAGAGTATACAAGGATTAGCTGGTCACAGCACCTGAGGTAATCTGCAGGACCTTCAATTATCATCGCACTGGAGCACGTCCACACCGGAGAGTTCCATCCGGTTATTGAGAATCATTAAAATCAAAAAAGACAGCGTCACAGACCTTCGATGGTGAAATTCAAGGCATCCTTTATTCCATGGTCAACAGAAGCGACGTTTCGACCATGCTGTGGTCTTTATCAAGCTTCAAGAGGTAGTCGCCGGAAATGGTTTGAACTTCACAGGTGTGCCCTGTCAGTTTAATAAGAGGGATTTCTGCCTTAGAAACCATCAGTTGTGTTGTGCAGAAGTCTGGTTGATACACAGCTGATAGTCCTACTGAATAGAGTGTTAGAAATTGTATTATGGCAAGAAAAAAAGCAGCTAAGTTAAGAAAAATGAGTGGCCATCATTACTTTACGAAATGAAGGTCAGTCAGTCCGAAAAATTGTGAAAACTTTGAAAGTGTCCCCAAGTGCAGTTGCAAAAACCATCAAGCGCTACAAAGAAACTAGCTTATATGAGGACCGCCCCAGGAAAGGAAGACCAAGAGTCACCTCTGCTGCAGAAGATAAGTTCATCCGAGTCACCAGCCTCAGAAATCGCAGATTAACAGCAGCTCAGATTAGAGACCAGGTCAATGCCACACAGAGTTCAAGCAGCAGACACATCTCTACAACAACTGTTAAGAGGAGACTTTGTGCAGCAGGCCTTCATTGTAAAATAGCTGCTAGGAAACCACTGCTAAGGACAGGCAACAAGCAGAACAGACTTGTTTTGGCTAAAAAAAACAAGGAATGAACATTAGATCAGTGGAAATCTGTGCTTTGGTCCAATGAGTCCAAACTTGAGATCTTTGCTTCTAACCACCGTGTCTTTGTGGGATGCAGAAAAGGTGAAGGGATGGACTCTACATGCCTGGTTCCTACTGTGAAACATGGAGGAGGAGGTGTGATGGTGTGGGGGTGCTTTGCTGGTGACACTGTTGGGGATTTATTCAAAATTGAAGGCATACTGAACCAGCATGGCTACCACAGCATCTTGCAGCGACATGCTATTCCATCCGGTTTGCGTTTAGTTGGACCATCATTTATTTTTCAACAGGGCAATGACCCCAAACACACCTCCAGGCTGTGTAAGGGCTACTTGACCAAGAATGGAGAGTAATGGGGTACTACGATGGTTTGGGGTGAGCTGGACCGCAGAGTGAAGGCAAAAGGACCAACAAGTGCTAAGCATCTCTGGGAACTCCTTCAAGACTGTTGGAAGACCATTTCCGGTGAGTACCTCTTGAAGCTCATTAAGACAATGCCAAGAGTGTGCAAAGCAGTAATTAAAGCAAAAGGTGGCTACTTTGAAGAACCTAGAATATAAGACATATTTTCAGCTGTTTCACACTTTTTTGTTAAGTACCGTATTTTTCGCTTTATAAGACGCACCTGATTATAAGACGCACCCCCAAATTTGGTGAAGGAAAAGAGGAAAAAAATAATTTTTAATGTTAAATGGGGTCCGTCTTATAATGCCAGTGTCTGTCTTATAATCAGTATAAATGTCCCTCATCCTGGTACATAAACCCCCCTCCCCATCCTGGTATCCCGGTATATATGTCCCCCCATTCTGGTATATGTGTCCCTCATCATGGCTTACATGTCATCATCCTGTATATATGCCCTCATCCTGCTACATATATCGCTCATCCTGGTATAGATGTCCTTCTTCCTGGTATATATGTCACCATCCTGTATATATGTCCCCATCCTTGTACATATGCCCCCATCCTTGTACATATACCCCCCCATCCTGGTATATATACCCTCATTATGGCACACATGTCTCCATCCTGTAAATATGGTCCCAAATCCTGTATATATACCCCCATCCTGGAATACACATTCCCCCATCCTATCTATATGTTCCCCATCCTGTATATATGCCCTATGTCCCCCCATTCTGTATATATGCCCTATGTCCCCCCATCCTGTGTATATGCCCCCATCCCCATCCTGTATATTTGCCCTCATCCTGTTATGTCCTCCCATCTTCTTTATGTGCCCCCATCCCCTATATATGGCCTTACCGATGGTGGCAGGTTCCGGAGGGTGAGGGGCACAGGTGTAGGACCGGAGCTGTACAGATATACCGGCAGCAGCAAGCGCTGGGCGCCGCCATGTTTGTTTGTGGGCGGCTGCATTCACTATATGCAGCCGGCAACATAGACTTCAACAAAATGGCTGCGCCCATAGAGGATACCCGCGGCCAATTTGCAGTGTCTACCTCTACCGGCCGGCTGCGCATACTGAATGCAGCTGCCAACAAAAACATGGCGGCGCCCAGCGCTCGCTACCACCGGTTTTCCCCCGCACCTACGGTCCTACACCCGTGCCCCTCACCCTCCGGAACCTGCCCCCGGCACCACCGCTTGGCACCCGCACCCCCCGGCCCGGTAATGTGGTGATATTAAATTTTACATTTTTTTTTTTTTACATTCTCTTTTTAAGACGCACCCCCGTTTCCCCCTACAGTTTGGGGGAAACAAAAGTGCATCTTAAAAAGCGAAAAATACGGTATATAATTCCACATGTGTTAATTAATAGTTTTGATGCCTTGAGAGTGAATCTACAATTGTCATAGTCATGAAAATAAGGAAAACCCTTTGAATCAGAAGGTGTGTCCAAACTTTGTCTTGTACTGTACACTCTCATACACACACACACATAGATACACACACTCATACACATTCTGATACACACACACTCTCTCATACACACGCCACTCATATACACCCACTCTTATACACACACTCATACACACACAGTCTCTCATACACACAAACACACCCCCTCATATACAAACATACACACTGACACACACTCTCATACACACACACGCAGATACACACTCTCATACACACACTCTCATACACACACTCTTATACACCCACACACTCTCTCATACACACACACGCTCACTCATACACACACTTTCTCACGCACTCACATACACACACTCTCGTAAACACACACACACACTTTCTCATACACACTCATACACACACACTTTCTCACACACACACCCATACACACTCACATACATACACACTTTCTTATACACACACTTTCTCATACACACAATCACACTCTCTCACACACACCTTAACGATGCCAGGATCTACTGTGCAGGGGGCCGCCACAGTGCGCTGTGTAAGTGGCCGCCACAGTGCGCTGTGTAAGGGGCCGCCACGGTGCATAGTGCTGGGTACTGCGGCTTTATTATCACTTCCTGCGGCCGCTACAACAAGCTTCAGATCTCCTTCCCTCAGCTACATCAATGGAAGCTGGTGGGCCAATCAGATCACAGACCCGCAAGTGACGTCGGCGTATGATGTCACTTGAGATTTCTAATTGGCCGACGTCACTTGCGAATCTGTGATCTGATTGGCCCGCCAGCTTCCATTGATGTAGCTGAGGGAAGGAGGCCCAGAGCTTGTCGTAGCAGCCGCAGGAAGTGATAATAAAGCTGCAGTCCCCACACACAGCACCATGGTGGCACCTTACACAGCGCACCATGGCGGCCCCTGCACAGTGGATCCCGGCGTCCTTACGTTGTCCACGGTGCCGCGGGCCGCAGTTTGAGGCGCCTGGTTTAAAGCATCAGTCAACTCCTGGACAGTCTGTTTTGCAATGAAGCATTGGTGGAAGGAATAAGACATGATGTGCCAGATGTGCTAGATTGGATTAACATCTGGGGGAATGGACAAGACAAACCATAGAATCAATGCCTTCATCATGCAGGAATTGCTGACACACTTCAGCCAAATGAGGCTTAGCATTGTCATGCACCAGAAGGACCCCAGGGCCCACTGCACCTGTATATGGTCTCACATGGGGTCTAAAAATCTCATGCTGGTACCTAATGGCATTCAGGATACCTCTGACTAGCACATATAGAGGGCTGTGCGGCCCTCTAAAGAAATGCCTCCATACACCATTACTGACCAACTGCCAAACCGGCCATGCTGAAGGATGTTGCAGGCATAAGAAAGTTCTCCACAGCATCTCCAAACTATGTCAAATGTGCTCAGTGTGAACCTGCTCTCATTCGTGAAAAGCACAAGGTGCCAGTGTCGATTCTGCCAATATTGGTGTTCTGTGGCCAATGCCAATCACCCTGCGCTCTTACAGTCCAAAACCCACTTGTGGATGTCGGGCCTTCATACCACCATCATGTAGTCTGTTTCTGAGTTTGTGCACACACACAGATATTGGTGACCTGCTGGAGATAATTTTGCAAAGATCTGGCACTGCTCATCCTGTTCCTTCTTGCACAAAAGAGGAGGTAGCAGTCCTGCTGCTGCTTGTTGCCTTCCTACAGCCCCCTCCATGTCTCCTGGTGTACTGGCCTCTCTCCTGGTATCTGCTCCATACTCTACACACTGCGCTGACAGACACAGCTAACCGTCTTGCCACAGCTCGCATTGCTATGCCATCATGGATTAGCTGCACTACCGCATCAACTTCTGTGAATTATAGACACCACCTCATGTTACCTCTATTGGGGAGAGCAATAACAAAATGCAAAATTCACCAAATTAACAGCCAAAAATATGAGAACAGAAAAATGGTCTATAGTCACCACCAGCAGAATCACTCTTTCTTTAGGAATTGTCTTGCCTATTGCCGATCATGTCTAACTGTAGTCTGTTCCATTTGCACAACAGCAGGAGAAATTGATTCACAATCAGGGTTGCTTCATAACTGGACAGGTTGATTTCACAGAAGTGTGATTGACTTAGGGTATGTGCCCACAGGGTGTTTTTTGAGCAGTCATGAACGCAGGAAAACCTGAGGATCCTAGAGTCCTTGACAGGAGAAATGCTATGATCTTGTGTGCGTTTTTTGCGCGCTTTTACTGCGTTTTTTGTGCGTTTCTGCGTTTTTGATGCTGCGTTTTTCCCATTGACTGCACCAAAAACGCAGGAATAATTGACATGTCAATTCTTTGCTATCCGCACCAAAAACGCAGGTATTTAACAGTTCTTGACACTTCCAAAACCAATGTGTGTGCACAGCGTTTCTGTAAAACACATTGGTTTTGCTGGGAAGCCCAACCGCAGGAACAAATTAGCATACATTACCATAAAACCAATGGTTTTCTGCATGCGGAAAATGCAGCAAAAACGCCCTGTGGGCACATACCCTAAGAGTTACAATGTGTTGTTTAAGTGTTCCCTTTATTTTTATGAGCAGAGTATATGCCTCAACCATTCCTGTGATGTACATGCACCAGCCCCTCCCAGTGTATTATGTGATGCATATATACTGTAGCCTCCAAGTCTTCAGTGATGTATATTCAGCAGTCTCAGTGTCTCCAGCGATATATATACAGTGGTCCAGTGTCTCCTACAGTGGGTACGGAAAGTATTCAAACCAATTTAAATTTTTCACTCTTTGTTTCATTGCAACCATTTGGTAAATTCAAAAAAGTTCCTTTTTTTTTCTCATTAATGTACATACAGCATCTCATCTTGACTGAAAAAAACAGAAATGTAGAATTTTTTTTGCAAATTTATTAAAAAAGAATAACTGAAATATCACATGGTCATAAGTATTCAGACCCTTTGCTCAGACACTCATATTTAAGTCACATGCTGTCCATTTGTTCATTTCCTTGTGATCTTCCTTGAGATGGCAAGGCACAGATCTGGCCAAGGTTACAAAAGAATTTCTGCAGTACTCAAGGTTCCTAAGAGCACAGTGGCCTACATAATCCTTAATTGGCAGAAGTTTGGGACCACCAGAAGTGTTCCTAGATCTAGCTGTTCAGCCAAACTGAGAAATTGTGGGAGAAGAGCCTTGGTGAGAGAGGTAAAGAAGAACCCCAAGATCACTGTTGCTGAGCTCCAGAGATGCAGTAGGGAGATAATAGAAAGTTTCACAAAGTCATCTATCACTGCAGCCCTCCACCAGTTAGGCCTTTATGGCAGAGTGGCCTGACGGAAGCCTCTCCTCAGTGCAAGACATATGAAAGCTGCATAGAGTTTGCAAAAAAAACATGAAGGACTCCTAGACTATGAGAAATAAGGGAAAAAAAAGATTGTCTGGTCTGATAAGACGAAGATAGCACTTTTTAGTGATAATTCTAAGTGGTATGTGTGGAGAAAACCAGGCACTGCTCATCAACTGCCCAATACAATCCCAACAGTCCAACAGTGAAATATGGTGTTGGCAGCATCATGCTGACTGATTGGAATTGAAGGAAACAAGAATGCGGCCAAGTATAGATATATTCTGGATGAAAACCTCTTCCAGAGTGCTCTGGACCTCAGACTTGGCCGAAGGTTCACCTTCCAACAAGACAATGACCCTAAGCACACAGCTAAAATAACTAAGGAGTGGCTACAGAACAATTCTGTGACCATTCTTGACTGGCCCAGCCGGAGCCCTGATCTGAACCCAATTGAGCATCTTTGGAGAGACCAGAAAATGGCTGTCCACCAACGTTCACCATCCAACCTGACAGAACTGGAGAGGATCTGCAAGGAAGAAAGGCAGAGGATCCCCAAATCCAAGTGTGAAAAACTTGTTGCATCATTCCCAAGAAGATTCATTCATGGCTGTACTAGCTGAAAAAGATGCTTCTACTCAATACTGAGCAAAGGGTCTGAATACATATGACCGTGTGATATTTCAGTTTTTCTTTTGTAATAAATTTGCAAAAATGTCCACATTTCTATTTTCCAGTACGTCCCCATGACAGCACCACAGGATAAGTAATCCCATATCCATCTGTAGGGACAGGAAGCACAAGAGTTTAAAAGCCCTCCCCTAACACCACCTCCTCAGTGTTTTTCCTGTCCCTACACAGGACAGGGAGTACAGGAGAGTGCTTGTGCGGGGAGCACTGGCCAAAGGAGCACTATTAGCACTGAATCTACTTACAGGGAACCGGTGGGATCTGGGGGGCTGCGGCTCTCTCCTTCCCGCCGTCAAGCGGGTTCCGGGGCCGACACTCCCTGCTGGGAGTCCCTCAGCTTTGCGGGGTCAGGAGCCTCCAGGTGCCGCTTCCTCCATCATCAGAGGCTCTCGGCGTCCTGTTCCAGCGGCCCCCGGCTTCTCACAGCTGTGGGGACCGCTCAGCGCCAAACCGGAAGTTCGGGATGACGCACTTCCGGTCCGCGGTTTCAAGCGGGAAATTCAAAAGTGCCGTCCAGTGGTGGGCGCCAGAGGAACAGGAGGACATGGTAGGGAGACCTGACCTGCCTGGGGGTAAGAGCTGGTGGTGCCACACTGTACAGATCCGTGTTTATATGTCATCTGCCATCCTGTACCGGGCTGTGCCGTGTTGTGCCATGCTGAGCTGTGATGCTGTGCCATGCTATGCCTTACCATGCCATTCTGTGCCATACCGTATTGTACCATGCAATGACATGCTGTACCATACTGGGCTGTGTCGTGCCATACCATGCTGTGCCGTACCATGCTGTAACGTGCTGTGTCATGCTGTACTGTGCCATGCAATGACATGCTGTACCATACTGGGCTGTGTCGTGCCATACCATGCTGTGCCGTACCATGCTGTAACATGCTGTGTCATGCCGTACTGTGCCATGCAATACCATGCTGTACCATGCCGTACCATGCTGGCCATGCTGTGCTGTACCGTGATGTCTCATGCTGTACTGTACCACGCAATGTCATGCAGTACCATACTGTGTTGTGTTGGGCTGTACCATGCTGAGCCTTGCTGTGCTGTACCGTGCTGTGTCATGCCATACTGTGGCTGGAATGCCATGCTGTACCATACTGTGCTGTGTTGTGCTGTACCATACTGAGCCAAGCTGTGCCGTACCATGCTGTACCGTGCTGTGTCATGCTGTACTGTACCATGCAATGCCAGGCAGTACCATAATGTGCTGGGTCATGCCGTACCGTGCCGTACCCGGCTGTACTATGCTGGGTCATGCCGCACTGTACAATCCAATACCATGCTGTGCCGTACCATATCATGTTATACTGTAGCGGGCTGGGCCATACTGTGCTGTGCTATTCCATGCTGTACCATGCTGGGCCTTGCTGTACCATGCTATGCCATACGGGGTCAGGCCGTGCCTTGCTAGGTCATGCCGTACCATGCTATTACATGCTGTCCCATACTGTGCTTTGCTTTACCATGCTGTGCCATTTTGTACCAGCCTGGGACATGCTGTGCTTTGCCATGCTGGGACGTGCTATGCTACCGTGCCATGTTTTTCTGTATCATGCTGTACTATGCCTTGATGTACTAGGCTGTGCCATACTGTCAACTTCTGTGCCAGGCTGTGATATGCTGTACTGTGCTATGCCGTGCTGTACCTGTCTGTACTGGGTTATGCGCTGCGATGATGTACTATGTTGTACCTTGCAGTACTAGGCAGTGCTGTGCCGTGATGTGCTGTGCCGTGCTGTACTGGGCCGGGCCGTGCTGTGCGGTGCTGTGCCATGCTATGCCATGCCTTGCGGTACTAAACTGTACTTGGTCAGGTCGTGCTATGCAGGGAGGATTCATCATTATCTGATGCCCCTCCCAAATACCCTAGGGTCGTGTACGGATCGGGTTCTAATGGGCCCCATTTTTTATTGGGTCGTCTATTGATAGACCTCAGTCCTTTTTGTATGCTAGCTCTGCAATGGTATTTTAATTAGGGGACAAGGAGAGGAGATTCCGGCCCTGTTCTCTACTATCCTCAGGAACAGGACGGGTCAGAAGGGAGTCTCTAGATTTGGCCACTATTACTCAGGACTTTCGCATAGAGGCCCGTTCCTGCCTCCTACATTCGGGGGGATAAAGGGTCCCCACATCTTTCAGTCGGCTAGAAGCAAACGTAGAGAAGCTTTGCCTCAGGTGGTACTTATTCCTTTTGGACCTGTATTTTGATCATTATCATCCCGGGATTCCATATTGACCCTGGCCGGGAGGTTTCTTACGGTGATGCATTTCATACCCCTGTCTCGTTGGGTCAGATACGAACTGTTCCGCATGGTATTTAAAATCTGACAGGGCTTGTTGTATATGTCAGTTTGCCCTAGGCCCGATGGAGGTTGGTTATCATCTGTCGATTCTTCCTCCGGTCATTGATATAGGAGGTGGTCTACCTTAGGGTCGGGAACTCTGGTTCTCCACTACAGATTCCGGTGTCTTCCTTTTCTGCCTCTCATTTGCTCTCGAAATCTAAGTCGCTCAGGGTGCCTTATCTAGGGTGCAGAGGTATAAAAATCATCGTCTGCCTGGACAAATTCTTGTTAGTGACAGATTCCCCTCAGTTGATGAAGGGGCCTCTGTGATTGCTCTTCTTGCTACTACCCTAGTTGGGCTGGATCCTTGGGAGTTTGTCTCGACTCTTGTACAGGAACATCCTTTCTCCAGACGACAAGCTGATCTCAATCCCTCACAGGCTTTGTTTCTTGGTACGGTAGACACTTACATCAATCCACGAAGCGATGAGTATTCTGGGACTCTTGACAGATGGAGTCAAGTCCATTCCGGGGCTCTGCTGTACTCCATCCTGGCAGTGACGGACAAACATCAGATCGGTCTGGACATGGAGATATTCTCTGTCCACGGACGCCCAGGACTCCCTATATTGATGGCTCGACAAGGAAAATCTACGGACGGGATTGGAATGGACCTCGGAGCCTTGTCTGCTAGTAACCACAGACGCCAGCCACGGCAGAGGGGGAGCTCGAGTGGAGGACCGTCATCTTCAGGGGACTTGGTCCACAATGTTCAGACCCGATCGTTGCATTTCCGGGACTTCCAGGCAAGTTGGGAAGCTCTAAGGTGAAGCTGAGCTGTCCTGACGGACAGACAGGTGAAGATCCTCTCAGACAACATCATTGCAGTTTCCTTCCTCAGACATCAGGACGGCCGAGGCATCCGATGCTTAGGTGTTTGGCCAATAAGATATTCCTGGCCATGGGTAAGATGGCGAGCTCCATCTCTGCGGTTCATCTTCGGGGATCAGAAATTTGAGAAGCAGACTACCTCAGCAGGCGTCAGATGAAGGCTCTGGAATGGGAACTGAACACGGACGTGTTCCAGCAACTGACTCGCAGATGGGGTCATCCTCGCCTAGATCTGTTGGCGTCCAGGACGAATACGAAGACTTCATCTTTCTTCTGTCTCAGGAGCTCATCCTCTGGCAGTGGACGCTCTCTCACAGTATTGGAGAAACGGCTTAGCATGTGCCTTCCCAACTACTCCCCTCATTCCAGGGGTCCTGCGAGACCATGGGGAAGACGGGGAGTTGGTCATAACAGTGGTCCTTTCTGGTTAAAGTGGAGTTGGTTCTCCCTTATCTGGCATTGGAGGACCCAATCTTTCCTACCGTTAAGGGAAGATCTTTTGATGCAAGGTTTGCTATTTCATCAGAATCTTCAACAACTCCAGCTTTTGGTCTGTCCTCTGATGAAGATATCCTAAAGACCCTTGGCTTATCCGATAAAGTGATCCAGCCTTTGCAGCCTAATGGGACGCCTGTCGGTCGGCAATATATCGGGGTTACGTGATTTCTTCAAGCGGGATTTGACACAGGCCTTAATCCACGTACCTTGAAGGTACACATAGCGGCTCTAAGTGCTTTCTTCGCCACATCATTGTCCTCACATCCTTGGATACTCAGAATTGTCACGGCAGTCCCGCAACTTTGTCTTGCCCAGAGAATGTATTCCCCTCTGTGGGATCTTAATTTTGTCCCGAGAGTCCTTTGGACCAGTTAGGGAATTGGACATACAGAACTTAACTCTGATGGCAGTCTTCCTGGTGGCTATCACCACGGCTAATCGGTAGGGTGAGATACAGGCTCTCTCTATGGTCATGCCATATATACAGCTACGAGAGGATTGTATCATTCTCATACTAGATCCAAGTTTCTCCCCGATGGTGGTGTCACCAGTGACTTTAATCCACACAGAGGTGATTCTGTCATTCTGCGACAACCCTACGGCTACGGAGGAAGAGGACGTTCACAGTCTCCATATCCACAGTGCATTACTGGCCTCGGTGGAAGCCACTCTGTACTGGAGTTTGGATTCTACGCTTTTTCCTGCAGTTTGGGAGTAACAATGGTGGAAGGAACGCTTCAAAACCATCCTTAGCTAGATGGATCAGGTTCAGGTTTCATGTATCTTTCAAAGGGTAGTCCCCCTGAACTTTTCTTGCACATTCTACCAGAGCAGTTTAGACGTCATGGGCTACTGGAGCTGGTGCTACCATTGAATAGATATATACTACAGCCTCCTAGGCAGGCCATACTACATTTTGCAGACTCTGCGACTTGGATATTCTCTCACAACTGAGAGCTGTGTTTGGTCGGAAGATGCTTCAGGCACTTGTCCCACCCTAAGCTATGAGTTCTTGGGTATACTCCTGTGGTGCTGTCATGGGAATCTAGTGAAAAACCGGAGTTAGTCTTACCGGTAACAATGTTTCCAGGAGTCCACATGACAGCACCCTTATTTCCCTCCCTAATGTTCTACTGTATGTGAATTTAACATATGTATGACTTTACTAGAATAATCTGGTGTTGTACCCTTCCAATGTGGTTCTTGGAAAATCACTGAGGAGGTGGGGTTAGGGGAGGGCTTTTAACCTCTTGCGCTTTCTGTCCCTACAGAAGGATATGGGATTACTCCTCCTGTGGTGCTGTCATGTGGACTCCTGGAAACATCGTTACCGGTAAGACTAACTCCGGTTTTTTATCAATCAAGATGGGGTGCAGAGTGTACACATTAATGAGAAAAAAAAATGAACTTTTTTGAATTTACCAAATGGCTGCAATGAAACAAAGAGTTAAAAATTTAAAGGGGTCTGAATACTTTCCGTACCCACTGTATGTAATATATAAATAGTAGTTCCAGTGTCTTATTTGTGATGTATATAAAGTAGTCTCCGTCTCCGATGTGATGTATATTCAGCATTCCCAGTATCTCCAATTGAAAAGTATATGATTTGCAAATTTGTAGAAAAGTATCCAGCTCAAACAAAGTGGTGATTTATTGATCATGATTAAGAGTGTGAAAAGACAGCTGAAACGCATAGCTATGTCCTAACGCTATTCATGTTATTATTACCTGCCTTGAAATGCATTTATGAAGCATCAATAAATCACCGCTTTGTTTGAGGTAGATATTTTTAATTTTTACAAATTTCTTCAATTTTATTGAGTTCGAGCAGTACCTGCATCCGTGCCCCATGCAGAGAAGATTGGCTAAACTGTGAGCTGGAGTTTGTTCATTTGATATGATTTACAAAACTTAATGTGATCAAGCATTGACTGCGCTCCAAGCCAACACAAACCTGAAAAATCAGTTGTGAGAAGCAACAGGTCCAATATCAGTTAACATCAGACTTCACCAACAAGAAGCAGCTCCAGCCATCAAAACAGGGGAGAGTTAATTAATTGTTTCACCCAGGGCTGTGCAGTCAGTAAAGCACTCGGTAAAGTGACTCCGACTCTTCAATTACTCTGAATCCAACTTCAACTTCACCAAAATGGACACCGACTCCAACTCCACAACCACGGCTGTGAAGTCAGTAAGCGAAACATCCAACTTCGACTCCTCAATGACCGGCACAACAAAATGGCAGAAATAGGGATGGCAAGAGAGGAAGGCCCAAACGGTAGGGGGATGGAAACAGGTCATTTACTGACACAAGTATCCGGATGCCTGAGCTCCCTAACTTCCCTATAAGGGTCCTCCCCCCCATCGCCGTCATGAGCCTAATAGAGATGAGTGAACCTTTCAAGTTTCAGTTCGGTTGTAGTGATGTTTGTACCTATAGAAGTTCAGGTGGTGCCCAAACTTAACCCTAACCTAATTTGAAGTCACTGATTAGCAGTTCAGCACTCCGCTCATATACAGCCAGCCATAAGCAAACCACTTCCAGGGGTGGCCGGAGATTATTTATTAATTTTTTTTACAACTACACTATGACTGATAACTCCTTTTTTACTCTAAGTGCCACCTGATCAAAGACTGCAGGCAGCTTGCACTGGGCTAAGTACCAAGCACACACAAGAACAGCGATGCGCGCTCCAATGATTTTCATACGTAAAGCAACAGAACAGGTTCACTCATTTTCAGTCTGATCAGCCTGATCAGGTCCGGGGCTGTCCGGTGTTAAACCTGACAGCCCCGGACCCGATTTTGACATAATGCAGCCTTATGGGGCTGGATGGAACCGGATGGCAGCTATGTGCCATCCGGTTTCCATCTGTCCGTGAGGATCCGGGTGAATTTAGATTCTTCTCCAGGACACGAAAACGTTGCTTGCAACGTTTTTGTGTCCAGGGCGAAAATCTGCCCAAATCGGATCCTCCCGGATCCGGGGCGTTCCGGCGCTCCCTAACATGGGAATCTATGGCACCGGATCGCCCCAGTCCGACAGCAACATCGGATCCGGCAACCGGACGCCGGCTGCTGAAGTTTAGCAGCGAGCGCTGCTAAACTTCAGCACCACCAGCTGTCCCCTGCAGAGATTTCAGGACCGCGGCTAGCTCCCTGCTACCCGCGATCTTGAAATTTCAGCAGCTGCTATCAGCTGAATAAGGCTGCAAACCGGACCGGAGGGTTCTGTTTGTAAATCGGGTCCGGGCCTGTCCGGTGCACACCGGATAGCCCCGGACCTGATCACACCGTGGTGTGAAGCCGACCAAAGGCTGGTGAGCACGCTATTCTCACTCCAGCAGTAATCAGACACAAGGGAAGGAGGACAGACAGGGGGACATAGACAAAAAGGACATACTTCAACTTCAAAATTACACAGACGCACCAGGACTGCAAGGGTCACGACTCCCAACTACAAGAGACTTGCTTCTTCAACTATAGCAAACACAGAAATGGATTCTATAACCAACATTCGATGATGAAGACCATGACTGGTTTCCTTCAAAAACAGGGCCACCCCTGTCTACAGGTTGTGTGTCATTGGAAGTGCACTGAGATACAGGCTGATTTGCTGCTAAGGGAAAAAAAGAAAAAAAAAAACCTCTTTATATCTGATTCTCTAGCGAGTGTGACCGCGAGCTTTGTGTGACAGAGCGCAAGTGCGACAGAAGTAAGTGTGTGACTTGTGATTCAGTGACTTTGGATTCAGGGAGTTTGGAAGGGAGGACTTACTGAATTGCTGGTTGTATTTTATTAATACTTTGCATTTCTTTTTACTTATCATTTCTGTCTGGTGCAATCCCCATTAGGAAATGAGCTCCATGATTGGCAATGCCATCCAGTGTACATCTTGCCACATGTATGCATTCCTTGACCAGCCGGCCGAGGGTGCATACTGCTGTGTGAGATGTGAGTACGTTGTGCATTTGGAAGCCCAGATACTGGATCTAAATGAACGACTGACAACGCTGAGATCCATAGACAATATGGAAAGGAGTCTGCTGCTCACTGAACAGCTGCTCAATGGGATAGATGTGGGGGAGGATGGTACTATGGAGCCTCAGGACCATGAGGTAGCTAGCTGGGTGACAGTTAGAAGGCGGGGTAGAGGGAAGGGTGCCAGGGAGGCTAGCCCTGATCTGGCACACCCCAATAAATTTGCTATGTTGGCAGATGAGGGGGGTGTGAGTTCAGGGATAGCACTGCTGCAGCAGGGCATGACCTCTGAAAGCCAGAGGAGTGTCTGCTCCAGTAAGGGGGAAAACAGGAGAGTAGGGCAGGCCAGACAGGTGCTGGTAGTGGGGGACTCAATTATTAGGGGAATAGATAGGGCAATCTGTCACAAAGACAGGGATCGTCGAACAGTGTGCTGCCTACCTGGCGCTCGAGTCCGGCACATCGCTGATCGGGTTGACAGATTACTGGGAGGGGCTGGTGAGGACCCAGCGGTCATAGTGCACATTGGCACAAATGACAAAGTTAGAGGTAGGTGGAAGGTCCTTAAAGATGATTTCAGGGAATTAGGCTGCAAGCTTAAGGCAAGGACCTCCAAGGTAGTATTCTCTGAAATACTGCCTGTACCACGTGCCACACCAGAGAGGCAACGGGAGATTAGGGAGATAAATAAGTGGCTCAGGAATTGGTGTAGGAAGGAGGGGTTTGGGTTCCTGGAGAACTGGGCCGACTTCTCTGTTGGCTACAGGTACTATGCTAGGGACGGGCTGCACCTCAATGGGGAGGGTGCAGCTGTGCTGGGGGAGAAAATGGCTAGAAGGTTGGAGGAGTGTTTAAACTAGGGATTGGGGGGGAGGGTATTCATTGTATAGGAGGGGAAGATAGTGTAAACAGTAACCTGGACACAAGTAATAAAATTGGGGGTGGCATGGGGGGTGGGGTTAGAACAGTCAATCTAGTAGGAAGGAATAGAGGTAAAGAGAGATGCATAAAGTGCATGTTCACTAATGCCAGAAGCCTCACCAACAAAATGGAGGAATTAGAATTGATTTTGTTGGAAAATAATTATGACATGGTGGGTATTTCGGAGACTTGGCTGGACGAGAGCCATGACTGGGCTGTTAATTTACAGGGCTATTGTCTGTTCAGAAATGACCGTACAAATAGGCGAGGAGGAGGTGTATGTTTATACGTAAAATCATCCTTAAAACCCATCCTGTGTGATAATATAGGTGAATCTAATGGAAATGTAGAGTCTCTGTGGGTGGAGATAAGGGGAGGGGGAAAAAATAATAAATTACTGATAGGGGTTTGTTATAAGTCCCCAACAATAATGGAAGTGGAGGAGAATATCCTCATAAAGCAAATAGATGAAGCAGCGACTCAGGGAGAAGTCATTATTATGGGGGACTTCAACTACCCTGAAATACATTGGGGATCAGAAACCTGCAGTTCCAGCAAAGGTAATAAGTTTTTGAAAACTATAAGAGACAATTACCTTTCACAACTGGTTCAGGACCCAACAAGAAGGGGGGCACTGCTGGACCTAATATTAACCAACAGGCCAGACCGCATATCAAATATACGGGTTGGAGGTCACTTGGGTAATAGTGATCATAACTTAATAAGCTTTCAAGTATCCTTTACTAAGACGTGTAGTAGAGGGGCCACAAGGACACTAAACTTCAGGAAGGCAAATTTCCAACGGTTGAGAGATGATCTTAGTGCAATAAACTGGGACGATGTCCTGAGACATAAAAGTACACAACACAAATGGGAGATGTTTATTAGCATCCTGAATAGGACCTGTGCACAATATATACCCTATGGGAATAAGCATGCTAGAAATAGGAGGAAACCACTATGGCTAAATAAAGCGGTAAGAAGTGCAATATGTGACAAAAAGAAAGCATTTAGGGAATTAAAGCAAGTAGGTAGTGATGAAGCATTAAATAAATACAGAAAATTAAATAACATTTGTAAAAAGCAAATCAAGGCAGCAAAGATTGAGACAGAGAGACTCATTGCCAGAGAAAGTAAAAAGAATCCCAAAATATTTTTTAACTACATAAATAGTAAGAAACTAAAAAATGATGGTGTTGGCCCCTTTAAAAATAGTCCAGACAATATGATCAGTGATAACAAAAATTCTCAATTAAACGTCACCTGCTTAACCCAAGAGGAAGTACAGCATCGTCTAAAAATCACTAAAATTGACAAATCCCCGGGCCCAGATGGGATACACCCCAGAGTGCTGCAGGAATTAAGTACTGTCATAGATAGACCATTATTTTTAATATTTAAAGATTCCATAATAACAGGGTCTGTACCACAGGACTGGCGTATAGCAAATGTGGTGCCAATATTCAAAAAGGGGACAAAAACTGAACTTGGAAATTATAGGCCAGTAAGCTTAACCTCTACTGTGGGTAAAATCCTAGAGGGTTTTCTAAGAGATGCTATACTGGAGTATCTGAAGAAAAATAACCTCATGACCCATTATCAACATGGTTTTACGAGGGACCGTTCCTGTCAAACTAATCTAATAAGCTTCTATGAAGAAGTAAGTTCTGGACTGGACCAAGGAAATGTAGTGGATGTGGTGTATATGGACTTTTCAAAAGCTTTTGATACGGTGCCACACAAAAGGTTGATACATAAAATGAGGGCAATGGGGATAGGGGAAAATATGTGTAAGTGGGTTAAGAACTGGCTTAGTGATAGGAAACAAAGGGTGGTTATTAATGGAACACACTCAGAATGGGTCACAGTTAACAGTGGGGTACCACAGGGGTCAGTGTTGGGCCCGCTTCTATTTAATATATTTATTAATGACCTTGTAGGGGGCATACAGAGTAGAATCTCAATATTTGCAGATGACACTAAACTCTGCAGGGTAATCAATACAGAGCAGGATAATTTTATATTACAGGAGGATTTATGTAAACTAGAAGCTTGGGCTGCTAAATGGCAAATGCGCTTTAATGGGGATAAATGTAAAGTCATGCACTTGGGCAGAGGAAACAAAAGGTATAATTATGTGCTTAATTGTAAAACACTGGGCAAAACTGTCACTGAAAAAGACCTGGGTGTATGGGTAGATGACAAACTCACATTTAGTGGCCAGTGTCAGGCAGCTGCTGCAAAGGCAAATAAAATAATGGGATGTATTAAAAGAGGCATAGATGCTCATGAGGAGAACATAATTTTACCTCTATACAAGTCACTAGTGCGACCACACTTAGAATACTGTGTACAATTCTGGTCTCCGGTGTATAAGAAAGACATAGCTGAACTAGAGCGGGTCCAGAGAAGAGCGACAAAAGTTATTAGAGGACTAAGGGGTCTGCAATACCAAGACAGGTTATTAAACTTGGGGTTATTTAGCTTGGAAAAACGAAGGCTTAGGGGTGATCTTATAATAATGTATAAATATATGAGGGGGCAGTACAGAGGCCTTTCTAAGGATCTCTTTACTCTTAGGCCTGAGACTGGGACAAGGGGGCATCCTCTACGTCTGGAGGAAAGAAGGTTTAATCATAATCACAGACGCGGATTCTTTACTGTAAGAGCAGTGAGATTATGGAACTCTCTGCCACATGATGTTGTAATGAGTGAGTCACTACTAACATTTAAGAAGGGCCTGGATGCCTTTCTTGAAAACTATAATATTACCAGTTATATATACTAGATTCTTTGATAGGGCGTTGATCCAGGGAATTAGTCTGATTGCCGTATCTGGAGTCAGGAAGGAATTTTTTCCCCCAATGTGGAGATTAGTGTTGCCACATGGGTTTTTTTTTGCCTTCCTCTGGATCAACATGTTAGGCTATGGGTTGAACTAGATGGACTTAAAGTCTTCCTTCAACCTTAAAAACTATGTTACTATGTTACTATGTTACTATGTCATATTGCAGCTCAGCTCAATTGAAGAGAATGGGCCTATGCTTTAACACCGCATGTGACCAGTAGACACTGTTTTTAAAATAATGTAGTACAGTTTTATTAATCCTGGACATCCTCTTTAACCACTGCAGCAGCAAAAGAAAGAACATTTAAAAAAAACAGAGTTTCACAAGCGATGCGACCCTCAGGTCCTGAACTCATCAAACATCTCCCCAGGATTGGAGACACCCATGACAGCTGCACAGTTAATGCATTACTGTAATGTTAAAGGGAATCTGTCTAAAGATTTCTCAAAGTAATCTGTAAGCATCTGTAAACTGCACTATGTAGACATTTAGAGCCTGATTCAAACAATGAAACACCTACTAAGCTGTATGTTGGTGACAGACTCTCTTTACACCAGACCAGAAATAAGCATAAATAAAACTCACCTTCCAAATGATCAAACCCAAGAACAATATCTGTGAAATTTCCATGTCTATCTTTTGTTTCTAAACGAGTTATGATGCAGCCATAGGATATGATCTCTGCTCTTACGAAGCTGGACTCAAGAAGAAAACTCTCCACCGTCTTGCCGTCCGGCAGATTTCCAAACACATTTCGCTTAACTGATGTCATTGCTCTGGTAAAGTGTGAATGGAAAAAAGAAAATGTCACCATAGACTTAATGCTATTAATACTCACGTGAATATCTAGGTGCTGAGGTGGCTCATATGGTGAAGGAATTATTACACCATATTTTCTAGGGAATTATGTGGATTTGTTATGAGTCTGTGTATGGCATTCTTGTGATAGCACTGTGATTTCACAAAGTGGGATTTCAATAAGTGGTCTGCAAAGATATTCCAGAGATAAACCAGAGGAAACTAGAAGGTACCAGCTATACCCGTCTGCTACCTGTCTCTAATACTTTGCTCTCTCACTAACACTTTAACCATACTTAGTTATAACATAACAGTAATTGCTCCACTAATCCCTCACTTTCACTTTCCCCAAGCTCCATCACTCCCAACACAAATCTTTATCTCCCCATCCCTCTTACCTCCCCACCTGAGCTCTTCTGCTGACCTGCTTCTTAATCTCACACTCTCCTGCAGAAACATAAAACAAGCTAGCCACTCTCATTCTCCCACCTACTTGCTCTCTTTGCTTCTGTTATCAGCTGGTGACATTTCTCCCAATCCGGGACCTCCACTGCCAACATCCTCCACTATTTCTCCCTCCTATCACCCCACACCTGCAAGAAACAGCCGCAATCTTTTAAATATAAAACCCATTCCACTGACCCCCTCTCCACCTCCCCCTCTCTCTGGAGCACTCTGGAATGCTTGTTCCATCTGTAATAAACTCCACTACATTCACAACCTCTTTACCTCTCACAGACTTTCCATCCTGGGCCTCACAAAAACATGGCTGACATCCTCAGACACGGCCTTCCCTGCTGCACTGTGTTATGGCGGACTTCCTTGCTCCCACACACCTCGCACTGGCAACAAACATGGTTAAGGAGTTGGTCTTCTCCTTTCTAGCAACTGCACCTTCAACCCAATTCCTCCTCCTCCCTCCCTTATCCTCTCATCTTTTGAAGCGCACTCTGTCCGTATCTACTCTCCTTCCAACCTCCAAGTGGCCGTCATTTATCGACCCCCGGGCCCGACCACTGCCTGTTTTGACCAATTCTCCATCTGGCTTCTATACTTTCTCTCTGCTGACATTCCCACCATCATAATGGGTGACTTCAACATCCGCATTGACACCCACCGGTCAACAGCCTCCACAGTCCTGTCACTTGCTTCATCCTTTGGCCTCTCACAATGGTCCTCCACAGTCACCCCCACAGACAGACATTCACTACACCTTATCTTCACCCGCCTCTGCTCCCTAACTAAACCCACAACCTCCCCTTTCCCCCTCTCTGACCACCATCTACTCACTTTCTCATCCTTGTCCTCCTCACCTGCCACCCATGTCCATCAACTCGCACACCCTCGCAGAAACCTCCCACATCTTGATGCTCACACACTCTCCAACGCCATTTTACCGCTATCATCTATATCCTGACTCCACGACACAGATAATGCCACAGCTTTCTACAACTCGAAACTCACATCAGCTATTGATGCAGCTGCCCCTCTCATTCATGGCAGGACACAACAAATCAATAGACAACCCTGGTACACTGACACCACTAAAAAGCTATGACAAGAGTCTAGGGTTGCTGAGCAGCGCTGGAAGAAAACACATTCACAAAATGACTACACAGCATTCAATCAAGCAGTTCTCAAAATTCAAGTCAGCACTCACCACCACTAAACAGAATTACTTAATTACTCTCATATACTCTTAGTCCCACAACCCCAGGCAGCTATTCAACACATTTAACTCCCTCCTATGCCCCCCACTGCCCCCTACTTCTCATATCTCTGCAGAAGATTTTGCAACACACTTCACCAGCAAAATTGATCAGATCAGATTAAAGGCCACGTCACACGCATCAATCTTATGAGCGATATTGTTAGCGATCACGTGCACGCGCGATCGCTAACAATATCGCTCACATCGCTGGTGAGCTGTCACACAGACAGACTCACCAGCGATGTGGGCCAGCGAGATCGCTGGTAACTATGGTAAACGTTGGGTTACTAGGCGCCGCGCAGCGCTTAGTAACCCGACGTTTACCATAGATACCATCTCCCAGCATAGACTCTGCCGCTGGGAGATCGTTCATCGTGGTGTCACACACCACGATGAAGCAGATTGATCAAGCGTTTATCGCTTGATTTGAGCTCCGGCTCACAAATCTGCAATCAATCAATCAATCAAGCGATTTTACATTGTAAAATCGCTTGATTACACGCAGCGACGCACAGACGATATCGCTTAAGCGATCAAAAAAGCAGATCGCTTAAGCGATATCGCTCAGAAGATTGATGCGTGTGACGTGGCCTTAAGTCTTTGCTGCCCAACCACCACAACCCCCATGTATACCAGACCACTCCCCTCCCTCACTAACCTGTTATGAACCAATGACTTAGGACTAACATTCAGATTCCATAGAAGTCGTTGGTAACTGCACTGACCGCAATCCCTGACTATGCACCGCAATTAGAAGTAGCCATGGGATGTAACTACCCAGACCTAGACACCTCTGCACAGCCGGAGAACTGCTTCTAAAGATGGATGTAGAAAAAGCTATGTTGCCTCAGAGCAGAACCCCAAAAGAATAGCAAGCCCCCACAGATATTAACTGGAATTCAGAGAAAGCAAAACAAACACTGGCAGAGTAAAAAGTTTAGCAAAAGAGGCCAAATTAGCTATATAGGAAAGACAGGATAGCTACTATTGCGGTCAGTATAAAACACTACCAAAAAACCACCAACAGCAGATAGTACAAAAATTATCCTAAGTCAGTAAGACTCGGCGCCCTCTATATCTGCAGACTTCTATAAATCAAATGGCAGCAGAACTGGAAATAACACATGATAGGAATTTTACCATTCACTAGGAAGAAAACTTCCTATCTGAGAGCAGATAAAAAAATATAGACTAAATTGCAAACCCACAGCTCAGAATAAGACAAAACATAAGCAGAACCTTAAGCACACAAAAGTGTGCCACAAAATATCAAAAAACCATCCACTTAGCTTGCAAAGAATTCCACAGAGCAGAAGAAACCAGAGAGATGTGAACTTCTCCAGGAACCAAAGACAACTTGCAAGGATTGATCCACTTCAGACCATTATATGCTCCAAGAACCAGATTGCCAATCATCACCATCACCTGTGAAGCCCACACAGTCAGCTGCATCACCAGCAACAACCACCGGAGGCAGCTCCAATGAATTCACAACACTAACCCTCCTCCCCTCCATCACTGAAGGAGAACTTGCATACCTCTTCTCCAGATTGCACCTCACCACTTGTGCACTGGACCCCATCCCATCCCAGTTCCTGCCCAACCTCACTACAACACTTATCCCAGCCCTAACCCACCTCTTCAACCTATCACTAACTTCTGGTACCTTTCCTTCTGCTTTCAAACATGCAACAATTACATCTATCTTAAAGAAGCCATCCCTCGACCCCACTTCTACATTCAGTTACCGGCCCATAACCCTGCTCCCGTTCGCTTCCAAACTTTTCGAAAACATGTCCACACTGTACTCTCATCCCACCTCTCATTCAACTCTCTCTTTGGCAACCTTCAATCTAGCTTCCGCCCCCACCACTTTACTGATACGGCCCTGACCAACGACATACTCACGGCCAAAGCAGACATTTCACCGTCCTCCTCCTTCTAGACCGGTCCTCTGCACTGGACACAGTCGACCGCTGTCTCCTATTACAGATCCTCTCTTCCATTGGCATCACTGACCTTGCTCTCTCCTGGATCTCTTCCTACTTTTCCAACTGCACATTCAGCGTCTGCCACTTCCACATGAGCTCCTCTCCCCATCCTCTCTGTTGAGGTCCCTCAAGGCTCTGTCCTGGGGCCCCTCCTTTTTTCAATCTATACCCTTGGTCTAGAACAACTCATAATGTCCCATGGCTTCCAGTATCACCTGTACACTGATGACACTCAGATCTATCTCTCTGGCCCAGATGTCACCTCTCTCCTGTCCAAAATACTGTAGTGTCTATCAGCCATATCCTCCTTCCTCTCCTCTCGCTTCCTAAAACTTAATGTAAACAAAACTGAACTCATCATCTTCCCTCCATCTCACACACCTTCCTTACCAGATCTATCACAATAAATGACATCACACTTTGCCCTGTACCTGAGGTCCGCTGCCTCGTGGTAACCCTTGACTCTGCCCTGTCCTTCAAACCGCAAATCCAAGCCTTTGCCACCTCCTGCCACCTCTAACTCAAAAATATTTCCAGAATCCGTCCTTTCCTCAATTCACTAAACTACTAGTGCATGCCCTCATCATATCTCGACTACTGCAACCTCCTTCTCTGCGGTCTCCCTGTTTACACTTTCGAACCTCTCCAATCTGTCCTTAACTCTGCTGCCCGACTAATCCACCTCTCTCCTCACTATCCCTCCACTTGCTTCCGATTCACCAACGAATCCAATTTAAACTGCTAACACTGACTTACAAAGCGGTCCACAATCTGTCCCATCCACATATCTCTGAACTAATCTCCCAATATCATCCAACTTGTAGTCTACGATCCTCCCACGACCTCCTCCTTTCCTCCACACTTGTATGTTCCTCATCTAACCGCCTGCAAGATTTCGCCCGAGCATCCCCCATTCTCCGGAATTCTGCACCCCAAAATGTCCGACTGTTCCCCACACTTGGAACCTTCAAGCGGAACCTGAAAACACAGCTCTTCAGAACAGCCTACAGCCTGCAATGACCACAGTGCCACCTCACCACCACTGGACTCGGTGCTCCACCACCACTGGACCTGGTATCCCCACCACCATTGACCCGACACTCCACCACCACCAGAGCAGACCCAACCTATTGTCTCTCTCTCCACTGTCCTGTAGAATGTAAGCCTGCAAGGGCAGGATCCTCTCTCCCCTTCCACGGCTGAGATCAGAAATACACCATTGAGGTGTCGACTGGTGGCTTGAGTGCAATGGAAGTAGCCAAAAGTGGATGAGCTACACAGTTAACGTCTATGGAAATGAATGAGCGTTACAGAAGCAGAGTCACACCTCCAGTGGTTGCATCTGGATTATGTAATTTATGTCTCAGACATGAAAGGCTGAAATGGAAAAAACCCTTTAAAGTCAAAACAATTACATATAGGTTGGGTTTAGACAACTGCGGTAACTATCAGGCCACTCACGGGGTCAATGTGCTGATTCACAAGGCGGACACGTAGATGAGCTGTCATTATCTATACTATTCTCTCCCATAAATGGACACAATTTTTCCACAAGGACCTATTACGTATGTACGGTACTAATATATAGGGTAACAGTGGACTGTTGGCCGTCCCTTTGCAGTCTGTCGCACCCATGGATAGTGTAGTAAGTAAAAACAATAGTGTAAACCCAGTCATACATAGAAGTAATGGATCACTGCTTATCAAGTCCACATTTTTGTGGTCATATTTGTAACATACACTTAGTGGTTCCACTTATTATAATGATCATTTGGGGAATTACGGTATGTGCATTTTTGGTAAAAAAAAATATGTTTTGCTAACAATTATTTTTGCCTTAGGGTTTCAAGGGTTAAAAGTTTAGATTTTTTTTAGCTTCTACAGCCTCTATGTATCACAGTATATATCAGACTGAAACTGAGGTAACAGTCAAATATGTATATATATATATGCTAGGGAAAAATATAATACAGTAAACACAAGTGTGGATATTTTTAACTGTGGTGTGTTTTGCTTTTTTTTTTTAAACTGTAGCATTGAAATTATTTCACTGTTTCGCGTTGTGGGTTTTTTTATTACATTTTTCAAAAATATTGGCGGTAATGTATACAGGGTTTGTCCTGCCAACACCGTTTTTCACACAGAAATGTGAAAAACGCTACAAAAACAAACAAACAAAAAAGCACCAGGGGAACATACCCTTAAAGCGGCCGTCACACGCTATGATATCGCTAGCGATATTGTTAGCGATCACGTGCACGCGCGATCGCTTACAATATCGCTCACATCGCTGGTGAGATGTCACACAGACAGACTCACCAGCGATGTGGACCAGCGAGATTGCTGGTAACTATGGTACACATCGGGTTACTAGGCGCCGCACGTCGCTTAGTAACCCGACGTGTACCATAGTTACCATCTCCCAGCATAGGCTCTGCCGCTGGGAGATCGTTCATCGTGGTGTTATACACCACGATGAAGCTGTTTGTAAAATCGTTCATCGCAAGATCTGAGCTCCGGAGCTCAGATCTCGATCTTGCGATTTTAACCATTCTCGTTCGTCGTATCTTGCCGTCACACGCAGAGACATCATTCAAGCGATGTTTAATCAGGCGCGTTCAAGCGATATCTTTCAAGATATCGTAGCGTGTGACGGCCGCCTAAGGGGAACATATGGTTTAACAGATTTCCATTTCTACTAAACAATCTGTTACAGTTCCCAGTAAGGGTATGTGCCAACGCTGAGTATTTGGCGCAGACGTTTTCTGCAGCAAAACTGCACCCTGTGGCTGGACACGCACTACAAAACGCATGCGTTTTTGGTGCAGATTGTCGCCATGCGTTTTTCAATAGAGAAGGCTACAAAACGCCCCAACAATTGACAGCTCATTCTTTTGTCTTGACCCAATCTGCACTTAAACTGCAAGGAAAAAATAAAGAACACTTCAGAATTCCCATACACTTTGCTGGGGTAAGGATGGGCATGCAGGTTTGTGACAAAATGTGACACAAAATCACTGTGTGCACATACCCTAAGACGTTACATGGATGCTTTTCATGAACATTACATAATGTAGCCATTGTGCATGCAGCTGCCATAAATCACTTTTATCTGCATAGCATTGAAACATGCATATAACCATCCTGCTGTAAACTGCAGAAAGCAGAATATACTGCACCTGAATCAGTGACTGCAAAAGACTCATGTGATCTGCTCCCCCTGTGTCCTTCCTGGAGGAGGAGACACTCAGCTCCTACTACTACAGAGCACAAAACTTTATTCAACTGGAACAAAGGAGCAAAGTGTATGTGACTCGTATCGTTCACAAAGGACACATCACTATGTGCATGGGTGGCAGCCTGCAGTTTGCGATCATCAATGTTCTCTGCATATTTATTTTACTCATGCCAGATTCACACAGGGCAGTACAGGTTTGTCAGAATTATTCACATCTTCATAAATAAGATAAGATAAGATAAACTTTATTGATCCCGGAGGAAATTACAGTATGGGACAGGACTTAGTTTTGCAAATTTACTGCCAATTACTTGGGATGAGCAAACCCGAACTGTAAAGTTTGGGGTTCATACCGAATACCTTAGGTCCATTGCCATATCCCAAACACAGACTTTTCACTGTATTTCCACTTCCTGTTCATTTCTGTAAAGGCCAGATCACGGGTTGCGCTGCCACTTTGCTTTGACTAGTGTGCTAGGGTTAGGATGCTGAGGTGAGGCACAGTCAGTGATAGGTGCAATTCATCCAAAATTTGATACAGCATAGAGATAGGAGGCTCTTGGAATGAGGGACAGTGATAGGTGAAATTCATCCAAAATCCGATACAGCGCTGCATCACGCAGCTTTGCGTAGCACTCAAAAGACAGCTTCTCAACCTGAGCACCAGATGATGCACGATGCATCATCTCACTTCAAAGCACAGGCTGCAGTGGATTAGTCTTGAGAAATCAGGAAAGAGCTCAGGCTCCCACAGCTCCCTCTTCTGCCGTAGTGTTGGCCTCTTCCTGCCACTCACGATCACCAGGGTCAGCTGCCTCCCTGCAAACACATGATGTGGTAGAGACACCACCACCACTGGAAACACCTACTATATCCACACCATCACATGGATGGAAGTTACGCACCCAGGGCAGGGTACTCAGATCTCAGGCGGGCAGGCTGGAAGTCACGTGTGGCTGCCTGAGACTGTGGCCCTGGTAGTCAATGGTTAAATAAAGAAAATAAAGTTTCTGTTTCGTGACGCCACCTGCAGTACCTGGTGATGCTCACCAGCGCCGCTACAGTCCTCCGGTGGTCGATGGTATTGCAGTGGTGGTATAGTCCTCCACAGGCAGGAGTGGACCTCCGGGGCAGCATTTCTGTGGGAAGAATCAGTTTAAGCAAGGAAAGATGCAGCGGAGTCGAGAAGTCACTTCACCATGTACTTTACTGAAAAACCTTTTGTAATTATTACAGTCCTTCAGTGCAGTAAGATGTTACAGCGACAAATGGCTACAGGTGCTGCAAGTGCTCCCAGTGGCGGTGAAGTCTGACCTCCTGAAGATTGTGTCTGACCTCCTGCTGTTCCTCTTTACCTCCCTTGCTCCCGTCGGGTGAACCTTCTGTTGAATACCGCAGCCAGCTACTGCGGGTCAGATTCCCCTCTAGTATCTGAAGATACCCCCGGTCAACGGATTCTCTGCGGTCCGTAAAGGTTGCCACAGGTGCGGGCTCCGGTACCCGGTTTCTACTCTGAGTGGACTCCTCCAGCTTCTTGAGTCCCTTACTCCTTTCTTTCCTTCTGGGATCTGTTCTGTTCTTTCCTGGGTCCCTCAGCCGAGGAGACCCTCCTTTCTCCTGGTGAGCCTGACCCAGACGCCCATTATCTGGTCCAGACCCACCGACCGGCCGCCTTCTTCCCAGAGTTCTAGACTGACTCTAGTGCCCCCTGGAGGTGACTATATACCCTCCGGGGTCCCTCCCACTGTTTGACTAGTGTGGGGGTGTGGGTACAGGGTTCCACCTACTGCCCATAATTCCACTTGCAGTGGGGTGACTACACCGCTTTTATGGGTGTAGTACCCCTTTTGTGGCACCTACATGGTGGGGCGCCACAGAAGTGTGCAGGTCTCCATTCCACAAACCCTTTATAGAAAGAGGAAATACCCACCCACGAGCCCTGGCCCTAAATGACATAATTTCAAAAATGCTTACCTTTGAAATGTTGCTACTGAGACTGGTGGAGATTGAGAGCTTCTAACAAATGATGTCTGTGGCTACACCACAGTACGTTGTGCTCAGCCACCACTATTTCTCAGGCATGCCATCCCTGCTCTGCACACACATGTAGTGGAACAAATCTGTTGTTCACTCCACAACACCATAAGTGGAAAGGTCCACGTAATTACGGATACGTGGACCAGTAAGCACAGGTAGGGATGGTATATCTCTCTAACTGCACACTGGGTAAACATAATGGTGGTTAGGCCTGAGGCACAAGGCGTTCCAGTGAATGTCTTACCCCCACATCGGATCACTGGACGCTTGTTGGCCAGTGTTGCCTCCTACTCCGCTTCCTCCACCATTTCCACATCCTCATCTGGTCACTGTAAAGGCCCCATTAAATGGCACGATGTAGAAACAATGTCGGCAACGATTTTGGAGACGCGTGGTTGTTTTTAGCGTCATTTCAACATCGCTGGTGAGATGTCACATGTCTAGATATCGGTGACAACTCACCAACGATATTGTGAGCAGGTATCGATCACAACCCCGCGAACAATCCCTGCTCATTGCTGTGAATGGGCGAAGTCGTCCACGACATTGTTATCGCGGTGTCACACAAAACAATACAGCAGGTTGCTTGAGTTGATATCATCAGGTTTTACAACATGATGGTAAACCTGTCAACTCCGGTCCAACAATTTATCGTCGCTATTTGCCAGAATCACACACAACAAGGTTGCGACAACGTCGCTGGTACGCCTCCAAACCCGTGATGTATCAGTGATGTCGTTAATGATGTCGTGCCGTGTAACAGGGCCTTAAGACCTGCACCACCAACTTCAGTACAGCAAGGGGTAAACAGCTGTTCTTAAACTCATCTGCCTGGGGTACAAACCTCACTCCGCACAAGAGCTGTGGATGGGCATAAAACAACAAAACAGATGAGTAGCTGTTGCTGGTGAACTTGGAGCCTGGCCTGGTGGTGTACCATAATGGCAGAAATCTCGTTGCAACTCTGGGAACTTGGCTGCTTGACACACATCCCTTGCCTAGAGCATGTGCTGAATTTGGTGGTGTAGAGTTTCCTGAAAAATGGCCCACATATGTCAGAGCTGCTGCAGAAAGGGCACTTTTGCTGTTCTCACCCTGAAGCTGCTCTTCTGTCTGCGCTGCAGAGTCACTTCGGCCTTCCCGCTCACCACCTTATATGCGATATACCAACAAGGTGGAACTCCATCTTGCATATATTGGAAAAACTGCAGCAGGCAATATTGTAATTTCAGCTGCAGCATTCATGGCAGAATCACTCTGTAGACCAACATAACTTCAGTACCAACATGTGAGCCTCCATGCAGGGCCTGTGCGCCGTGCTGCTTTTCTTTGAATACTCTACCAACATGGCTAGCGCTGATAATGCCATAATCAGCGTCACTATATCTATTTCATTCCTGCTGGGTAAAACACTGGAGACCATAATGGACGAGGTGGTGACGCAGGAGGAAGAGGGAATGCTGACCCTTTTATCTGGGCTGGTATCCTCACAGGTATCTGAAGTTGGGTGCTGGCCTGAAAGTAGCCATGTCTCCAACTTTGTAGCCAGGGGGCAGGGTTATCAATGCAGCGTGGCTTTGGGGATACAGAGAAGCCAATACACACACCTGCAACTGACGACAGCTCATCAGTGACTCCAGGCAGCCTGGCACACATGAATCAATATATGCTGTTGTGCCTGCACAACAACCCTCAAATTGCAAAGATTCTGACCATTGTCAATTACTGGGTGGTAACCCTGCTGGATCCATTCTACAAAGACAATGTAGAATCGCTAGTTTCACAACTGGAACATGATCAAAAAAATGTGCGAATATAAATCCAAGATGTGTAAGGGTACCTTTACACGCCGCCACAGGAAAGCAGAAACTGCCAGGCACTGGGAACAATTGTGCCTGTTGCCATGAAATCACTACGAAATGGTGGCGTGTAAATAGGGAAATTCCTCCCTGTGTCCTGCAGTTCCTTCGGATACCTGTTGCTCAAAAACAGGAAGGCACAATTCCTAGGGTGGTGGCGAGTAATCGGGGCACAGGCAAGGTATTTGCATGGCCTACAAATTCCCAGGGGCGTGACACAGCGTCATGGATACCACGCCCCATCAGCGATCATTGGAGGGGGCTACTGTGTTTCCATTGGCTGTCCCTTCACTGGGCACCATATTTAAAGAGCTATCCATTCACACTACACATTTGCTATGGCCTCATGTATTAGCCAGCCTACCTGGGTAGGCTGGCCAATCATGACGCTATTGCGTTGTCCAATCAACGCTTTAGCGTCACGAAATACACAACTCTGTCACGCCTATGTACTTGCGGTGCGAAAGATGTACGCCCATATTCCTTTGTGGTAGCGGCGTGTAAACCAGGGAAGGTATTCAACAGGAAGTAAGCCGCAGGAGCTGTCGGCACTTCCGGGGAACGCAGATACCTTCAGTGGAGCACGCAATGGCGGCGTGTATATGCGGCATTAGCAATCGGTATCCACCATTAAAAACGTGCGCGTGCACATGCAGTGGATACCTGTTGCTAGCCACAGTGGCGGCGTGTAAAGGTACCCTAACACTCTACTTGCACACCTGATAGCGGGGGCTCAGTGGAACAAGGCAGAGTAAGTTAAAAATGCAGCTGTTGCCACGGACACACCATGGAAGGGAGGGTATGATGGCCACAATGTGGCAGCAATTCATGTGCAGCCCAACACACCATACAGCAATACTATCTGCTATGGTGTGTATTATCAGGAGGCAGCGTTTATCAAACATGGTGGAGGAGTACGTGTGCACATGTCTCGCAGTAGCTTTCTCTGCCACCAGTGTACTGTCTGAATGTGTTTTCAGCACGGCAGGCAGGTTCATCACAAGTAGGCAAATCTGCCTGTCCTCAGCTAATGCAGTCAAGATGACTTTTATTAAAATTAATAATTTGTGGATTACATCAGACTTGTTCATACCTTTGATAGAACAGACAACTATACCACCTGCAACCAGACATGGGTATACTCTATTTGCCATGCCCAATGTTTGGATATTCCCAAAATACAGTAAACCCACAAAAAAAAAATCACATTGAAAAACCATTACATAAATGGTTGGCTTCCTCCTCCTCTGCCGCCTTTTAGACAGACACTGCCACGTCCACCTGAACCTACTCCACTTCCACCTCCTTCTCTGGGATCCCTTTTTTTTTTGTTTGGGGGAGGAGGAGGCTAGAGCTTTCTATTAGGCTGCTTTCACACATCCGTGCCTCCGGCACGTGTGCAGTCTGTGTGGACACATGCCGGAGGCACGGACATACGATGTGGCTGCGTGTAATTCAGGACTTTCCTTCCTTCAGGGAAGACACAGGAAGGAAAGTCCTGAATTACACGCAGCCACATCGTGGTCTTTTCAAGGCAACAGGCACGATTGTGTCCGATGCCTGCCTGTTCCTACCTTCCTGTGGCCGCGTGTAAATGTACCATAACAGTTGTCTGACGCCTATTTGACCGCCACTGCCACATCCTCCTATTCCACCTCCACCTTCTCATTTTCCTCCGGGTTCCTTTTTTTTTTTATTTTGCGGGGGTGAGAGCTTCTTGTAAGTTCTGTTAATTGAAAAAAAGAACACCCCATCCACAAAAAAAGACTATTAAGAACAATAAATATAAAAAAAATCCATTGTGGCTTTCTTTAACACAAAAACAATGTAAGCCACAGTGTACCAGGATATGTCCTCTTAATTTTGCCCCAGAAGGGTACCTCTCCTCACTGTGCAGCCTGGTCTGTGGCTTTCACTTTAAAAAACATAAAATAAAAATACCTCTCACCCCTTATCAGCTGGGTCTGTGGAATTAGTTTTTCTCAAAATTCTACCTCTTACCACTGTGCAGACTCGGGCTTCAGCTCTTCCCAAAAATTAAACATTGGTCACTGTGCACCAGGTGCAGTGTTGCGGAGCTCTAGGGTCGGCTTCACATAGCGGGTTTGCTCCGATCCGTGGCTGTCCGTGTAAACCAGACAGCAGGGCCGGCTCTAGGTTTCTGTGGGCCCCGGGCGAAAAAGTCTCAGTGGGCCCCGTATAGTACATATCATGGACTATAATATATATATTGCCGCACACTTACCGCAAGCCCCATAGACAATGCATGGGGCTTGCCGCAAATATGCAGCAAGTGCAGCCGCTAGGCGGAAAATGCGGCAGTGCCTTTTTTTTTACCGCAGCTGCCACATTTTAAAAAAACGCCTATGTGAAGGCAGCCTTACAGGAACAGTGACTGCCGAAACCAGCAAGACCTGTTTCTGACAGTGAGTATATTACACGTTGTTAGGAGCGGGCTAAAATGCGTTTGCATTCTCTTGCGCTTTTTAAAAATACCCTTCAAATGCAAAATGTTGCATTTTTGGGCGTCTGAGGATGCTTTGTATATACACAAGCATCCTCAAGCACACAAATAATGCAAGCAGCTCAATGGAGCCACACTGCATTATGGGTGGCACCGCAGCCAAGTGGAGTGTCTGGCCGTTCGGATCTCTCTTCTCCTCACCTTTCTTCTCGCCGCTCCGGTCTCCTCCGGTCGCTCTGCACATATCAGCACAGTCATGACAACATCGTGCCCCTCCATGCTGAGCTGCAGAATGCAGACAGCGGCAGAAGAGACTCTGGAGAAGAATGCTGCTGGCAAAGGTGGCTGAGACTATAGGAGCGGAATCCGCAGGGGGCTACCACTGGTACACATACCTTGTACACACGCGGCTCTGCTCCGTACACCTCCTACCCACGCGGCTCTGCTCCGTACACCTCCTACCCACGCGGCTCTGCTCCGTACACCTCGTACACACGCGGCTCTGCTCCGTACACCTCGTACACACGCGGCTCCGCTCCGTACACCTGCGGCTCCGCTCCGTACACCTTGTACACACGCGGCTCCGCTCCGTACACCTCGTACACACGCGGCTCCGCTCCGTACACCTCGTACACACTCGGCTCCGCTCCGTACACCTCGTACACACTCGGCTCCGCTCCGCACACCTCGTACACACTCGGCTCCGCTCCGCTCACCTCGTACACACTCGGCTCCGCTCCGCACACCTCGTACACACTCGGCTCCGCTCCGCACACCTCGTACACACTCGGCTCCGCTCCGCACACCTCGTACACACTCGGCTCCGCTCCGTACACCTCGTACACACTTGGTCCGCTCCGTACACCTCGTACACACTCGGCTCCGCTCCGTACACCTCGTACACACTCGGCTCCGCTCCGTACACCTCGTACACACTCGGCTCTGCTCCGTACACCTCGTACACACACGGTTCCGCTCCGTACACCTCGTACACACAAGGCTCCGCTCCGTACACCTCGAACACACACGGCTCCGCTCCGTACACCTCGTACACACACAGGCTCCGCTCCGTACACCTCGTACACACATGGCTCCGCTCCGTACACCTCGTACACACACGGCTCCGCTCCGTACACCTCGTACACACTGGGCTCCGCTCCGTACACCTCGTACACACTGGGCTCCGCTCCGTACACCTTGTACACACACGGCTCCGCTCCGTACACCTAGTACCCACATGGCTCCGCTCTGTACACCTCGTACACACTGGGCTCTGCTCCGTACACCTCGTACACACTCGGCTCCGCTCCGTACACACTCGGCTCCGCTCCGTACACCTAGTACTCACATGGCTCCGCTCTGTACACCTAGTACCCACTCGGCTCCGCTCCGTACACCTCGTACACACACGGCTCCGTTCCGTACACCTAGTACACACTCGGCTCCGTTCCGTACACCTAGTACACACTCGGCTCCACTCCGTACACCTAGTACACACTCGCCTCTGCTACATTCACACTGTAAATCCCTCCTGACCCCACACATAAACTTCACCAAATTGCCATACACCTAGTACACACTCACCTCTGCTACATTCACACTGTAAATCCCTCCTGACCCCACACATAAACTTCACCTAATTGCTTTGCTGGCCATCATGATGCTCAGAGTCCTGCATACACTGAGGAGCTGGTCATGTGACCCCTGACTCCACCCTCCATTGACATCATCACAGGTCCTGTCAGCCCAGAGTGTGCAGCTCTGTCGGCTCCTACGGAGGGAGATCTCCGGAGCTGCAGGAGGCTGAGTGCGCCCTCCCTGCAAATGACCCCCCAGCTGCCCCCTAGATATGGCCCTGGCTGTGGGGGCAGTGTGCTCAGGGCCCCCTGAGGCTAGGGTCACACTTGCATTGTGACCCTAGCCTGATGCAAGTATTTTCGGCTGCAGCACATAGCTTTTAATGCTATGCGCTGGAGCCCATAGAAACCTGATGTTTACCTTGCCAACCATTGGTTGTCAATGTAAATATCGGGTTTCTATGGGCTTTGTTGCTGGAAGCGCATAGCATTAAACGCTCTGCGCTGCAGCAGACATTACTTGCATCAGCCTAGGGTCACAATACAAGTGTGACCCTAGCCCTCAGGGGCCCGGTGGGCCCCCTCCAAGCAGTCGGGCCCCGGCACTTGCCCGGGTGCACCCGGTGCTGACGCCGGGCCTGCCAGACAGCCCCGGACCGGATTTTGGCCCCATAGTATCCTATGGGGCCGGATAGATGCCAGATGGCAGCTCTCTGCCGTCCGGTTTCGATCTGTCCGGGACAATCTGGGAGAGTTCAGAATTCTCTCACAGACACATAAACGTTGCTTGCAGCGCTTTTGTGTCTGAGAGGAGAATATCTCCTCTAATTACCTACTCGAGGATTCGCCCACATCCTCCCGGATCCGCAGCATGCTGCGACTGCACGCGATTCTGACGCGCATGAGGCCAATGCAAGTGTATGGGGGTGAGAAAATCTCGCCTCCATACAGCACACGGTGCGATATACGCACTAGTGTGCTGCGCAAATTGCTTTAAATTTGCCGGCTGTCAAAACCAGCAAGTTTAAAAATACCGCTTTCCCGGTACAGTAATTAATCATTTTGCATTGCTGTGTCAGCGGTGCAAGATGATTAATAAGCACCCAATTGCTGGGGATCTATGTGTCTTTTTTGGGGTTGAACAGCATATGCTGCATCTGTGCGGCATATGAGCACAGATGCTGCATATGCGGTACTTAACCCGGTTAATAAAGGGTTAATATGTGTTTACTATGTTGGCATCATGTCTCTAGGGAGTGGCCACCCTTGCTAGAGACATGGTGCCTAAATTCATTGGTGATTCAGGGTTTAATATGCTATATTTTTGTTTAGCCGGCATTTGCCGGCTTTCTGTACTTCTTGCTAACAGCCGGCGGCTCCTGGCTGTCAGCGTGTGTATGCAATGCATTTTGCGTAAGCACATTGCTGGGCAGCATCCTCAATGAGGAGCTGTCCCAGGTACTTACGCTAATTGCGTACTGAAGCTGCCACTCTCCATGGTGCTGAAGAATTCAGCATCACCTCCATGGCCAGGGCACCGGAGTTTCAATGTGCACTGGCTATGGAGGTGATGCTGAATTCTTCAGCACAATGGAGAGCAGCGGCTTCACTACGCAATTTGCTGCATCTCTACTGACCTCCGATGCCGGCGTGTGACAGTGAGCCACTCAGTCACGCCTGGGCCCCGGCATTTGGGCGGATCCGGGTGCTGACGCCAGCCCTGCTCCACAGCTCCGCCATTTTCCGCCGCCGAGCTGCCAGGGAGTAGTGGGCAGGGACATCTGCGGCTAATTCTGTCTGTTTCTCTGATTGGTTACGGCCGGCCGGGTGCGACCAATCAGCGACGTGGAATTTCCGTTACAGAGAGACAGACAGACACGATAAGATGATTATATAGTAGGATTATTAGTCTTGGTATAGTGGATTGAGGTCGGTCATTTGTTTTTTTCTGATATCAATAAGGGGAAAATTCTTTATTTCCAATAGATATTAAATACTTGGATGTTTAACCCCTGCCTATCCTGTGACACAGTAGCAGAGATGCACTTACAGAGGTTCTCTAGAGAAAGCAAGTAATCATCTCTTATAAGGCCACGTGCACTTGTTGAGTATTTGGTGAGATTTGTACTTCAGTATTTGTTAGGGTACTGTTACATGTCGCAACATTGCATGCAATTTCACTTGCAATTTGCAGTGAAATCATGGATACATTGTTCTATTTTGTTGCTGTGTCCAAATGGAACAATGTGTCCATGATTTCACTGCAACCAGCAAATTGCCAGTGACATTGAGTGCAATGTTGCGACATTTAACGGTACCCTAAGACAAAACCAGGAGTGGGTGAGAAATCCAGAAGTGGTGACTTGTTTCTTTTATACTTTTCCTCTGATTGTTCCACTCCTGGTTTTGTCTTACAAATACTGAGGTCAAAAACTCACCAAATACTTAATGTGTGCACATGACCTAAAGATAAGTTATTTATTGGTGGAGGGTCCGCCTGCTGATTGTGCAACTTTTATCCCCATTATGTGTCCAAAAAATAGAAAAATATCTAGCACAGAGTCCTGGGATCTATAGATCCTTAAATATTTATTTTATTAGAAAAAAGTATTAAGACGCACATTAAAAACATCATCCTTCAATACAGTCCTGTCATATGTTTGTTTTCTCCCCATCAGACTGGAGCTGATGTACAGCTCGACCCCTGATCTGCTCATTTCCTCAGTGGCTGTGAGCGCTGGGTTTGGCTTTTTCTGGGAGCCCCAATGTTGATGAATGGAGCCGCACACTGCATTTTACAATGGGGATAATAGCTCCACATTCTTCGGATGGAGCGGTTTCCACTGGTCGGATTCCACCAATAAATGATTACCGACCGAACCTGTGCATCGCTGATAACTTGTTTTCACCAAAGAATCTCTTTAATGTAAACTACAGTAGTTGTACATCGCCGTTATGCTGAGCGCACAATGATGTGCAGGAGCCGTCAATATAATGGCCAACAGGTATTTGTGTATAGCTGAAGGGTGGGCCCCAGACACCCCAGTCTGACCCTGCTAACAGGTATTTGTGTATAGTAGTGATGGGCGAGTCCTAAATTACTCGGAATCGCTTGACTCTAGCGAGTCCGAGCCCGGGACTCGCTACTCGTTGCGAGTCTAGCGAGTCCAATGTTGATGAATGGGGAAGCGAGTAATAGAGAGTAATGTGCGATTTAAAAATCGCAGATGTGTCTCGGAAAGCGCTCGCATTGCCGTTTTGGAAATCCCACTCGCAACAGTTTTTTACTGCTGTGTCCGAGGGCAAACTCGCATGTGTTTGTCTTATTTTGCGCCGATGACGCGAGGTAAGCGATTTGCTCCAGCACACACCATGCTTTTAGCAAACAGGAAATAAGCCGACTCGAGCTGACAGACGCACACACACACAGAGCAAGCATGGCCCGTGTCAACACGCTGCAGTTTATTGACCTGTTGGAGGCTCGGCCCCTGCTTTGGCTGCCCACTGACCCTGCCTATGGGGATAACATCCAGCGGACTACAGCCTGGAGGGAGATCACTCAAGTCATGTTCCCTGCATTCCATCGCAGTGGCCAGGATGCACAGAGCAATATGGGTCAGTTAAATGTGTTCACACGTTATATTGCATTTACCGTATATACTCGTGTATAAGCTGACCCGTGTATAAGCCGACCCCCCTACGTTTGCCCCCCAAAACTGGGAAAACATATTGACCGCCATCCTGGTATACAGTGGCTATCACTGGTAGACAGCCCCCCAGCAGAGTATCCAGCTCCCCCTGCAGAGTATACAGGCCCCCCAGTGGGTATACATGCCCCCCATATTAGGGTATACAGGGCCCTCAGTGGGTATACAGGCCCCCCAGCAGTGGGTATACAGGCCCCCCGTGGATATACAGGCCCCCCAGCAGTGGGTATACAGGGCTCCCAGTGGGTATACAGGGCCCCCAGCAGTGGGTATACAGGCCCCCTATAGTAGGGTATACAGGGCCCCCATGGGTATACAGGCCCCCCCAGCAGTGGGTATACAGGTCCCCCATGGGTATACAGGCCCCCCAGCAGTGGGTATACAGGGCCCCCAGTGGGTATACAGGCCCCCCCATAGTAGGGTATACAGGCCCCCCATAGAAGGGTATACAGGCCCCCCGTGTATACAGCCCCAGTAGGGTATACAGGGCCCTCAATGTGTTATCATGCCCCGTCGCACGTTTGCCTATATTTGGATGGGGTCACAACAGTACACTTAGTTTAAGGGCTGGTCCTCCTGGCTCTGAAGGCCAGGGGTTTGGGTGTATATTAATACCACTAATGAGCGGAGTCTGGTGCCAGCACTATTACATTCTCTATGCGTTGACATGTGCCCTGCCTCATTTGTGAATGTGGCGACGTGAGCTCAATGTCCGTAATGCTGTTGATGATGTTCCACACTGTCGTGTCACTGTGCCTTGTATACACATTACACACACAACATAAATAAAATGTTATTGTTGATTTGTACACATACTTTTTGTGTTTCAAATGTTACACATGTCTAAACCCGGTTTGAAATCATTTCACAGTTGACCTGCTTATAAGACGGTGGAAGAACTGACGGGATCAGCACAAAAAGCAGCACCGAAAGATCTTGGAGAGGGGACCGGAAGCAGATCCAGGGCAGATATATCGCCACTACGACCGGTTGTCCTTCCTTGAACCGGTGGTCCGTATGCCAAGGTATGTGTCTGCAGCACTGTTGTGTACTATTATTATTTATATAGCGCCATTAGGTTCCATGGCACTTTACATGAGGATAAGGGTTTACGACAAAAAACATTAAATGAAGACAATCAGGTCATACAGGTACAAGAGGAGAGGACCCTGTCCACGAGGGCTCACAGTCTACGTATGAAGCTCTATAATGAGTGTGGTGGTTTACATACCCACACTGGGGTTTGTTTCTGCCATGGTGCAACAGAATTCTATTACCTTTGGCAATGATCCAGGACATACACATTTATAGCCAAATTGTGACGTTGGGACAAATAAGCAATGTTCTGCAGGGTGGGCAGACACAATGTTCCGTGACCTCACAATTAGCTATTATTGTTGGCATGTTTGTGGAACAAAGCCATGTTCTTCCCTGCAATGGCCTCTAAGGTGGGTGGCCTTGTCTGGTTTGCCTGTCGTAAGCATCATTTGTATGTGTTCCTAATGGCCTCCACTTGCATAAGTAATGAGATATAGAAATTGGTTGCGCCACGCTGCTTTATGTTTTATATCCACCCTCTGTTAAGTCACCGTTACACTCACCTTTTCCTGTTGTGCTGTCCGCACAACAGGGGGCTCACGTAGTGAGTGCACGGGGTCTCTCTCTGGACGGTGTGGATTTCTTTCCCTTTTTCCTCGGTGTCCGCCTGTGCAATTGCACGTGATCCCTCACGTGCTTTCCTCTCCTCTGTTAGGTTTGTCTTCTCCTCCGGAGCTGCTCCACCGCTCTCCCCATAGGGAGATGGATATGCAGGCAATGGAATAAAACGATGTTTGGGTGAGCGCTGGGATATGAAGACAGCTACACTTCAACAAGTATTTTACCTGTAAGTTTATTGTTCAAATCACACTAGGTCCTCTCCCACAACATGTTTCGACGCTCAGGGCGTCTTCCTCAAGTGGATCCACTTGAGGAAGACGCCCTGAGCGTCGAAACATGTTGTGGGAGAGGACCTAGTGTGATTTGAACAATAAACTTACAGGTAAAATACTTGTTGAAGTGTAGCTGTCTTCATATCCCAGCGCTCACCCAAACATCGTTTTATTCCACTTGCATAAGGGCCACATACATCCCTACACGTTTAGTTGTGGGTGTTTTTTTCGGCTAAATAACGTTGTAAGGAAATACCCCTTTTGCACTAAACTGTTTGTACACCATCCCAGATTGTTGACACAGTCACACACATTTGAGGACATACCCTGTATCACTACAAATACGTGTGGGTGAGTTTTCCCATGGGTATATTTGGGCCTGCAAGGTGATGGTGTAGATATTAGGGCCCACATGTGAATCTTATTTTTTGGTCGTTAACTGATGGCCACATTACGAATCCTCCAGAAAACATAGTGTATTAATGCTGTATAAAATCAAAGTAAAGGGGGCCATATTTTCAGTGCAACAGGCTTTTATGTCCAAGGTCCTTTAGGAAACCAGAAGTTTGCCCTTGCTGCTCCCGGCTTTGTGTTCGGCCCCGTTGGAATAATTGTCAAACTGTCCATCTGTGCATACCACCTTGTTTGGCACCAACGATGTGTGACCTGCTGCTCAAAAACAACCCCATACTCTATGTCCATTACAGTCGTTTCAAAAGCCAAGCCATATGTTTTGTGGGTTTTATTTACCAAGACATTCCTGATTAGCATACATGGCAGCAACAAGGAGTGTAGGCCACTAACGCCGAATGCTCATGTGTCACCTATGCTGCAGGACTCCATTTCCTGTCTTGCTCACCTGCCCTCTAGATCTGGGTTATGTGCATTGAGACCAAGGCCGCCCACACTGCGTCTTTTAGTGTCCATCTGATGGCAAACAACCCTGAAGAATGTGTTTGCCTCACAGTGTCAGGCTATAGCTTTGTCCACATAAAGTTACAGCAAAAAGTCAATGCAATAGTTGTGGCCACTAATATGTCTTCAAGTGCCTAAATAGCTGTCCTGCCTAAGGCAGGGCACAGTGTAATTGTGCAGACAAATTTTTAAATTTCTAATGTAATGGCAAAAAATCGAGGACCATCACTACCCACACATAGAATATTGGTTGAGGCATGAGCCAAAATGTCCTTCATTTATTTGCTGCAATTCCATCTGAAGGCCAACAATGAAAACACAGAATACACAGAGTCAAAAAAGCGTGCACATTTTAGGTTTGGCCTATGTTTTGGTTTCCAAATGCAACCCATTCACCAAATTTTTTTTGTATTTACCCACAGAGCTGCTCACTACCACAGGCGGCGTGGAAACCCTCCAGCACAGCTGCCTGAAGAGGCGAGGGAGGCCCCTGAACCACCTCGACTTGGAGTGGAGGAACTAGGCCTACCACCACCACCACCACCACCTTTGGGGCATGGCCGGCCACAAGAAGAGGAGGTTCAAGGGCCACAACCACGCTCTCCCCACCAAGACCAACCTCCTGCAGTGGAGGAAGCTGGATGGCCTGTGGGGACTCTGCAGAAGAACAGCAGCCATGGTCAGATGCCGGTGGCACAAACTGACCAGCTTGGACAATGTGATGCTGACTTTGCCCGCAGTCTGATACCTTTCCTGGCTCTCATTCCATTGGAGAGACGACTGCGGACAAGGTCAGCAATCCACATTGTCCTTGATGCCTGTCGGCCCCCAAACCACCCTGGCGAGGTATTTAGCTATTTGGAGGGGTGGCAGCAGTCTAGCTCCAACAGGCTAGACAGGCCCACACCCCGGGACAGCTATGTGCCGACCCAGAGGCCTATACCATCTTTGTGGCCACCCAACAGGGACCTCCTAAGACAAGGGCATTTCCCCACACCGGCCCAGATGACCCACCCTACAGGGTTACAATCTGTGGCGGAGGCCATCCATGGAGCCCTGGTGGGCAGGTAGAGCCTACCCCACCCAATCACCCCACCTACCACTAGCTGTAGGTTAAATTTTTGTTTCCTTTTTTTTAAATTTTTTATAAAAAATGTGCAGTGCACAATTTGTTTATTTTTTTTCTTCTTTTTTTTATATATTGTGCGTTTGTGAAGTAAAAGTTATTTTACATCTTTGCCATTAAGGCGTGTTAATACACAGTTTGAAAAAACAGCTTTGTGTCTGTCTTTTTTCAGGGAATGGATGTGCAGGTTGTTTTGTGGGTGGGCTTAAAGTCATCATCATTAGCAAGTACTTTACGGCCCGCATGGCGCATGAAGGCACCTTGGTTAGTATGTGTAAAATCATGACTCCACATACAAATGTTGCTGACAAATAAATAGTGCCTGTGTTTGGGTGGGTAACTTAATGCCTCGCTATGGCAACAAGGCTAGGAACACAGATGAGAGAGGCTGGGACGTCTACTTGCAACACAGCGCGTCTATGCGTTTTCTCCGAAGCGTACAGTGGGACCCTTGGCCAGGCTCCAGCAGGATCATAGTACAAGCAACGCCCACGATGCAGGCATAGGCTTGTTGCCTCAAAAAATTAGCTCAAAAGGTACCTTTACACGCCGCTACAACAGGATGGATACAACCCGCTACTTCACGTGCACGAGCACACCCAAACGGTTACAAACGGGAAACGCACCACCTTTACACGCCGCCACAAGGTGCGCTACGCTACGTTACATCTACAGCTAGATACATCGCCGGGTGTCTCAAGTAGCCATCTGTAGCTTACCTTACCTCATTTACACACCGCTACAACAAGCTAATATGGGCGGACCTGGTGCAGCAGGGACAGCACATAGGCGTGCCACAATTGTGGAGTACGAGACGTCCTTACGCTGATAGGACAAAGCAAGAACATCATGATTGGGCAGGCATCGCAGGAGGCTGATTAATACATGACGCTCGAGCAATTGTGTAGTGTGACTGGTCACCTCCTTAAATATGCCGCCCTGTGCAGCGACAACCAATCGCAACACAGGAGCTTCCTCCAATGATCGCTGGAGGGGGCGCGGTAACCCGGAGCCTGTGTCACGCCCCAGCTACATAGCATGGTGTAGAAACAACCCTTCTGTTCCTTCTTTACACGCCGATACAGCTCGCTGCAATCGGCTTTGTAGCCACCTGTTTCAGAGCAGTGCTCGGAAACAGATGTATCTGTTGCCGGCTGCCTCCTACCGTCTTCACACGCCGCTACTACGGGCTATATTGACAACGCAAGCTACAATCGTAGCCTGTAGCGGGTTGTATCCATCCTGTTGTAGCGGCGTGTAAAGGTACCTAAAGGGCTTAATAAAGTCTTTTTTGAAATAGAGGAGGGCGCGTGGCCCCTAGTATATACTTGCTTGTCCTACGAGCATAGTACAAGCAACGCCCACGATGCAGGCATAGGCTTGTTGCCTCAAAAAATTAGCTCAAAGGGCTTAATAAAGTCTTTTTTGAAATAGAGGAGGGCGCGTGGCCCCTAGTATATACTTGCTTGTCCTACGAGCATAGTACAAGCAACGCCCACGATGCAGGCATAGGCTTGTTGCCTCAAAAAATTAGCTCAAAGGGCTTAATAAAGTTTTTTTTTAAATAGAGGAGGGCGCGTGGCCCCTAGTGTATACTTGCTTGTCCTACGAGCATAGTACAAGCAACGCCCACGATGCAGCCATAGGCTTGTTGCCTCAAAAAATTAGCCCAAGGGGCTGTATTGTATTGGATGGAAAAAAAAATAAAAAAATGCTCACAAGCGGATGCACTTCTAAAGTAAAATGATTTTTACTGATTGCGTAGTTTTGTTATCATGCAGCAAATGTTGCAGGAACATGACTTATCACATCGTCTGAGCTGAGGGACATGCCGATACTTCCTGTCTTAAAAGGGCATAAAGTTAAAAGCACAATCTTCCAATCATATTAATTATGATTTGGTTACTCTACATTTGGGTACTGTCGTGTGGGGGGCTTACGAACTGCGATGATACCCAGTCCTCGTTGAACTTAATGAGAGTCAGCCTGTCGGCATTTTCAGTAGTAAGCCGTGACCTTCTATCGGTGACTATACCCCCAGCGGCACTGAAAATACGCTCTGATGTCACACTAGCAGCTGGGCAGGCCAGCACCTCCAAGGCATATAAAGAGAGCTCTGTCCAAGTGTGAAGCTTGGAAACCCAGTAATTAAAGGGTACAGAAGGGTCAGTTAGGAAGCTGGTACTGTCACTGACATACTCGTTCACCATATTGGACAATTGTTGTCTCCTACTCAAGGTGACGGTAGGCATGATCCGTTGTTGATCGGAAGGTCTGTTGAACATCGCCCAGTTGGTGGACATCTTACCCCCACCTCTTCTTGACATTGATGGCGTTTGTGTCCCAACCAAAGGCTGCTGTTGCAAAGAGCTGGTTCTTCGGGGTATAGCGGAGTCAGACGGTGATATGGACATCAAATTGTCAACAACAACCCTCTTGAAAAAATCCATCGTTAAGCCCCTGGGTGACTGCAACAGCAGAGATGGAAATTTGTCTTTGTACCGTGGGTCCAAAAAGGTTGACAACCAGTAGAGGTTGCTGTCATAGATGTGAATGATGCGTGGATCTTGGGAGAGACATTGAGACATTACGTCAGCCATGTGTGCTAAGCTGCAAAGACTCATCTCCTCGGTTACAACAGAATGAGGATCACTACGCATCATGGCCTCTAAATCAGTCTCCGCCTCCTCCTCTTCAGCCCACCCATGCTGTACCGACATAAACGTAGGGTTGGGAGTACCATCAGGGTTCACATCAGTACCACAGTAAAGTGAATCTTCTTCATCATCACCCTCATCACCTTCTTCTTCCAGACCCAATGTAGCCTGCTGATATTGGCTTGGCTGGCTAGGATCAGCGATGTTAAATTCTGGCTCCATAGCCATCCGCTGGGCCCTCAAAGATTCTGTTTTCAGATTCTGGAGCGATTCTTTAAGCAAACAGAGCATGGGGATGGCGAGACTGATAATGGACTGATCACCGCTGACAAGTTTGGTGCAGTATTCAAAGTTCTCCAGCAACTCGCAAAGATAAGCGATCCAGACCCACTCGAAAGTACTAATGTGTCTGGTCTGACTTCCGGGGTGACGGGCATGTTGCAGCTGATATTCCGCTATTGCCCTCTGCTGCTCATTAAACCTTGCCAACATATGGAATGTTGAGTTCCATCGCGTGGGCATGTCGCAAATTAGCCTGTGTTTAGGCAAATTTAATTTGAAGGGCTGAAAGACTTCCAACTGCTGTGTACAAATGTCTAAAATGGGCGCAAATTCGCCTCACCATCTCCAGTAGGTCAGATAACTCGTGGTATATTTTCAGGAATTTCTGAACTATTAGGTTCAGCACGTGAGCCAGGGAAGGCACGTGTACAAGGTTACCGTGCTTTAGTGCTGCCACAAGGTTTCGTCCGTTATCGCTGACAACAAGACCTGGTTTTAGTTGCAGTGTGGCCAGCCACTCATCAGTCTGTTGCTTAAGACCTTTCCACAGCTCAGTTGCAGTGTGAGGTGTGTCACCTAGACAGATAAGCTTCAGAAGAGCCTGTTGTCGCCTTGCTGAAGCACTACTGCAAAGCTCCCAACTTGGACGTGATGGTGCGGGCAGCTCAGCAGTGGACAAGGAAGTTGCAGAAGCAGATTGTGTACTGGACATATATGATGAAGCAGCCACCCGGAATGATGTTGTGCCCGCTATTCGTGGAGTTGGTAGTATCTCAGATGGTCCACTTTGAGAAGTTGGGACACTGTCCACCAGGTTGATCCAGTGAGCCGTTACTGAGATGTATCTGCCCTGTCCACAACTACTTGTCCACGTGTCCGTTATTAGGTGGACTTTGGCGGTTACAGCATTTGTTAGTGCACGCTTTAAGTTGGTAACAACGTGCTGGTGTAACGCGGGTACGGCACTACGTGAGAAAAAGTAGCGGCTGGGTACAGAGTATTGTGGTGCTGCCACAGCCAACAACTCCCGAAAAGACTCTGTACCCACAAACCTAAACGGCAACATTTCCACAGCTAACAACTTTGCTATTTGCACAATCACTTCTTGGGAAAATGGGTGTGTCGATTGGTACTTCCGCTGCCTTTCATACAGCTGTGGCACAGACAACTGGACGTTTGGCGCACACTGACCAGTGGCTTGACTACTGTTATGTCTCTCTTGTACCGCAGCTTGGGAGGAGTACGTTTGAGCAGGAGCTGATGCCTGAACACTAGCTGGTGAAGGATGGATCTGAAGTGGCCCGGAAGTGTTGGGATCAGAAGGCACTTATTTTGAACCCGGATGGGCCGACCACTGAATTGGGTGCTTAACAGACATATGCTTACGCATACTGCTGGTGCTTCCTTTTCCCAGGCCTCTGCTTAGCCTTGCATGGCAGATGTTACAGATAACCATATTTGGTACAGATGTCGCATCCTTAAAAAATTGCCAGACAATGGCTTTTCGTCCTTTATGTTGAATTGGAGGCAGAGGAGGATGACTCTGTACAACACCAACTGTTGACACAGTTTGGGCAACTGTGTTTACAGTTTGTGCAACAGTTGGTACAGTTTGTGCGACAGTTGACACAATTTGGGCAACTGTTGTCACAGTTTGTGTTCTGGAGAAAGGAGTAAGCCTTGGTGCTTTTGGCGGTGGTACATAGCCACTTTCCTCCTCCTGGCTGCTCTGTTGGCTATGCATGCCAAGAGTCCAGGTAGGATCTGTGGTCTCATCATCCACGCCTTCCTCTTCAAAGTCTTCTGGATAACGTGACTGAGCAAGCTGGCCAGATGAGATGTGTGTCTCATCATCCTCCACCTCCTGAGATGCTGTATGCCTTTGGTGAAAGTGGCTTTCTTCAGTACGAGGTGCTTCTAAACTTTGGCCATGAATAGACATTACGTCTTCTTCAAGTATCTCGTCAGGCAGCGACAAAGAAAGGCCAGATGCAATAGAGGGCTGATAAGAACCAAATAAATCATCAGAGTGACCAAGGTCGCGCTCCAATTGTTCCTCTGGCTGCCAATGGGTTAAGGAAATAGGAAGACTTTGAAGATTGGATGGCCCTGCGTTGTCTGTAGCGACACTAGACTGTGCTGGCAAGGACGATTGTGTACTGCAAGAACCAGTGGTCGAGGTGTTATCAGCCATACAAGATGTTATCTGGTCATGCTCTTCCGGCCTCTAGACACGTTTTTGTTGAGTACTGGTAATTTTAGACAGGAGAAAGAGAGATCTATCAATCCTTGTCTGTCTACCTGTACCAGTGCCTTCTTGGGCACGACTGCTACGGCCACGACCTCATCCCCGTCCCTTTGCAACCTCTTTTTTGGGAATTGTGGTTTTTGTGACATTGTTGACAAATGCACAGTCACCAAGATGGAGTTAGGTGTTGCTGTAGGCGTCACCTGCTGGCGGGTTAAGTGCGTGCTAACACTTGGCAGTGAAGCAGCACACTAGTCCCTGCAAAAATTATTAAGTGCGCACAGCCACCGAGATGGACTTAGGCGTTACCTGATGGCGGGTTAAGTGCGTGCTAAGACTTGGCAGTGAAGCAGCACACTATTCCCTGCAAAAATTATTAAGTGCGCACAGCCACCGAGATGGAGTTAGGTGTTGCTGTAGGCGTCACCTGCTGGCGGGTTAAGTGCGTGCTAACACTTGGCAGTGAAGCAGCACACTATTCCCTGCAAAAATTATGAAGTGCGCACAAGTAGGTGGCGTACGTGCTATTTGCAGGTAGGAGAGCAGCAACGCACTGGTCTGCCACAGAGAAAAGAAAGCTGAAGGGGTTATTATGACCCAAAATCTATCAGGTGCAAAAAAATAGGAAATAGTACCTCAGCTAAGCCTCTGACTTCAGCTATTAGGACAGCTGAGTGAGTAAGCTAAGCTATGAGGTCGGTCCTGTGTGCACTGTAAGGCTGCTCCTCCCTGCCTGCCTACAGTCCTCTACACAGTACTCCTCTGTCCTCCTGGTAGCTCTCAGAAGAGCTGTTTGGGTTAAATATAAGGAATTTTGAAGTTTCCCTACACTGACTGACACTCCCTATGATCTGCTCCAGCATCTACCTCACCCTGCACTAGCTCAGATCGTCACAGGAATGTGCCCAAAATGGCAGTGGCAAGGCTTATATACAGCCTCGCCTCTCATACATGACATAGGCATCACGATGGACAGAAGCCAATCATAGTCCTGCCACAACCAACATGGCTGTGGCATTACTGAATATGATTGGCTAACATGCTTGTCCATCTTCACAAGTTTTCTGACCTAACACGCTAGGCTGTCTCAGAAGCTTTGTCGGAACATATCAGATTCTGTATTCGCGAGTTCCGAATATAGTATACAGGACTCGAATTCGTAGACTCGCTCAGACTCGCTGGGGATATTCAAGCTACATAGCGATGTGATATAGCGAGTCTAGCGAGTGATAAAAAGTAAACTGACAAAACTAGGATTGCCATTGACTTGCATTGGACTCGTTACTGTGCGAGTAATCGCTGGGAAACTCGCCGAGTACAGAGTCCTATGAGTCCCTTACTACTTGCCGAGTAACGAGTCCTAGCGTGTAGACTCGCCCATCCCTAGTGTATAGCTGAAGGGTGGGCCCCAGACACCCCAGTCCGGCACTGCTAACAGGTATTTGTGTATAGCTGAAGGGTGGGCCCCAGACACCCCAGTCTGACCCTGCTAACAGGTAATTGTGTATAGCTGAAGGGTGGGCCCCAGACACCCCAGTCTGACCCTGCTAACAGGTAATTGTGTATAGCTGAAGGGTGGGCCCATACACCCCAGTCTGACCCTGCTAACAGGGATTGTGTACAGCTGGTGAGCCCCAGACACCCCAGTCTGACCCTGGTAACAGGTATTTGTGTATAGCTGAAGGGTTTAGCACCCAGACACCCCAGTCTGACCCTGCTAACAGGTATTTGTGTATAGCATAAGGGTGAGCCCCAGACACCCCAGTCTGACCCTGCTAACAGGTATTTGTGTATAGCTGAAGGGTGGGCCCCAGACACCCCAGTCTGACCCTGCTAACAGGTATTTGTGTATAGCTGAAGGGTGGGCCCCAGACACCCCAGTCTGACCCTGCTAACAGGTATTTGTGTATAGCTGAAGGGTGGGCCCCAGACACCCCAGTCTGACCCTACTAACAGGTAATTGTGTACAGCTGAAGGGTGGGCCCCAGACACCCCAGTCTGACCCTGCTAACAGGTAATTGTGTACAGCTGAAGGGTGGGCCCCAGACACCCCAGTCTGACCCTGCTCCCTATACTACGTGTATACATGGCGCATCATGTGGCTATACCATCACGTACACCATGCAGCTCTGTAGATAGGTCACACACGGGCTTCTCACACAATCACCCGTCTTCCTCTGGCTCCTATTGTTCTGGACACTGTTACCTAGCAACAATCTCTTCCGGTTTCCTTGGCTCAGCCTACTGGTTTAGCTCCTCCCTTTCCTCTTGGATCACGTGACCTCTTTGGAGCCACCAACGTTAGCGTAAACGCGGGACAAAGGCGCCGAAGATGTCATCAGCGGCCACCGAGCAGGAGGAGAGTCAGGCCAAGAAGATGAAGAGCGAGAATGGGGAGAAGGCGGTTATCTGCAAGAGCGGTGCGCAGGAGCCGGCGGTAATGTCTGCATGTGTGCTGGAGGGCGGAGCGGCCTGTCTGTGTGTACACGTGTGGATTGTACATCTAGTCAGTAATATATATGTATACGTCATTGGGGCACAGAGGAAGAGAGGCACAGTCCGGGCACCATCCCCCTGTGTACCCTGGACCTGGCACAGTCCGGGCACCATCCCCCTGTGTACCCTGGAGCTGGCACAGTCAGGCACCATCCCCCTGTGTACCCTGGAGCTGGCAAAGTCCGGGCACCATCCCCCTGTGTACCCTGGACCTGGCACAGTCCGGGCACCATCCCCTGTGTACCCTGGAGCTGGCACAGGCAAGGCACCAATCCCCTGTGTACCCTGGAGCTGGCACAGTCCGGGCACCATCCCCCTGTGTACCCTGGAGCTGGCACAGTCTGGGCACCATCCCCTTGTGTACCCTGGAGCTGGCACAGTCCGGGCACCATCCCCCTGTGTACCCTGGAGCTGGCACAGTCCGGGCACCATCCCCCTGTGTACCCTGGAGCTGGCACAGTCCGGGCACCATCCCCCTGTGTACCCTGGAGCTGGCACAGTCCGGGCACCATCCCCCTGTGTACCCTGGAGCTGGCACAGTCCGGGCACCATCCCCTGTGTACCCTGGAGCTGGCACAGGCCGGGCACCATCCCCCTGTGTACCCTGGAGCTGGCACAGTCCGGGCACCATCCCCCTGTGTACCCTGGAGCTGGCACAGTCCGGGCACCATCCCCTGTGTACCCTGGAGCTGGCACAGTCCGGGCACCAATCCCCTGTGTACCCTGGAGCTGGCACAGGCAGGGCACCAATCCCCTGTGTACCCTGGAGCTGGCACAGTCCGGGCACCATCCCCCTGTGTACCCTGGAGCTGGCACAGTCCGGGCACCATCCCCCTGTGTACCCTGGAGCTGGCACAGTCCGGGCACCATCCCCCTGTGTACCCTGGAGCTGGCACAGTCCGGGCACCATCCCCCTGTGTACCCTGGAGCTGGCACAGTCCGGGCACCATCCCCCTGTGTACCCTGGAGCTGGCACAGTCCGGGCACCATCCCCCTGTGTACCCTGGAGCTGGCACAGTCCGGGCACCATCCCCCTGTGTACCCTGGAGCTGGCACAGTCCGGGCACCATCCCCCTGTGTACCCTGGAGCTGGCACAGTCCGGGCACCATCCCCCTGCGTACCCTGGAGCTGGCACAGTCCGGGCACCATCCCCCTGCGTACCCTGGAGCTGGCACGGTCCGGGCACCATCCCCCTGCGTACCCTGGAGCTGGCACGGTCCGGGCACCATCCCCCTGCGTACCCTGGAGCTGGCACGGTCCGAGCACCATCCCCCTGCGTACCCTGGAGCTGGCACGGGCCGGGCACCATCCCCCTGCGTACCCTGGAGCTGGCACGGGCCGGGCACCATCCCCCTCTGTACCCTGGAGCTGGCACGGGCCGGGCACCATCCTCCTCTGTACCTGGGAGCTGAAGTACTGCATACCTTAGAGTACCGTTACACAGTTCCACATTGCAGCAATGTCGAAAGCGATGTCGCGGGTGCGTGCTCACTTCTGATATTGTTGCCTTAGCTGTCACACAACTTGAAATATGAATTAAAGTGCTGCAAGGCAATATTTAAGTAGTAATATACAGGGGTGCTACAATATGTATGTGATTTTAGCTGTCACACGGGCAAATGTTGCCTGTGACTCCGCTGTGATGTTGCCGCAGCGATCGCTGTGAACGATACGCTGAAAGCTGCGAATAGGCAGCATCGCTGGCAACATCGCTGTTGTGGTGTTGCACAGCAACATGCAGTCAAATCGCTGGTGCAACATGGCCAGGTTTCTGAACACTGTCAGTAAACCTGGCAACTTTCAACCAGCGATTGTGACAGCGATGATACTGCACGATGCTCCTGTAATGTTGCTGCAACTTCGCTGACACACACTGAGTGCTCACATTGAATGCTGTCAGCCTGATCCTCCCACACTAGAAACTAGGAAGTCCCTCATCTACAGGACCTTCAGTGATGTAATAAAGAGGCAGAGCTGGAGCAGCACAGAGCCCTCCCTCTTCATTACATCACTGCAGGTCCTGTAGATGAGGCTTAATTGTTTCTAGCAGGGGAGGATCAGACTGGGAGCATTTAATATGAGCACACCATGTAAAACCTAAGAAGAAATTGTTGATAAAATAGTGTGTACATACAAGCATTTTAACACTCCTGTGGTGTACTGTGACTCCCCACATGCCAAAAGTGAAAGTTCAAATCACCCCCCCCCCCCCCCCCCCTTTTCCTCTATTGAAAATAAAGCTATTAAAAAAAAAAAAAATTCACATTTGGTATTGCCACGTTCAGAAATATCCAATCTATCAAAATATAAAATAAATTAATTAAATCTGTAATATGTGTAATGGAAAAAAAGAGTCCAAATGGCAAAATTATTTATTTATTTTTTTTCTTTTTTAGTTGCTGCAACATTGCAATAAAGTTCAAAATCAGGCGATTGAAACAATGCAACTACCCAAAAATGATATAGTTAAAAACGTCAGCTCAAGAAGCATAAAATAAGCCGTCACACAGCCCCAGATCCCGAAAAACGACAACGCTACGGGTCACGGACAATGGCACAAAAGTGCAATTCTTTATCTTTAAATACTTCTGAATTTTTTTCACTACTTGGATAACAGTAAAAGTATAGATGTTTGGTATCTACAAACTTGTACCAACCTGAGGCATCACACCGACACGTCAATAAACGGAAAATCAAAAATCGCCCGAGGATAGGGCTGAAGGGGTTAAAGCAGCACTCCACAGTTTTTTTTTCTTCAGCACTAGAGTGGTGCTTTAATCCCTTCACAACCTATAACGGTAAGGGGGTTTTGATGTGAGCTCCATCGCGGAGCTCACATCAAGCACCCGATATCTCGGCTGATCTCATCAGCTGAGATGTCGGGCTAACAGCACCGATCGGATCCAGGATCCGATCGGTGCTGTTAACCCTTTGGATCCTGCTGTCAAACACTGACAGCGGGATCCAAAGGTGCCGCGGTGGGGAACATGCTGTTCCCCGCCTGCATCGGAGATCCTGTGATAGTATTGCGGGATCTCCAGCACTCACGTCACAGCCTGTGGTCCTGGCTTGACCCTGGAAGCTGTCACGGAGCACTTCTTGGGTCGTGGTTGGCAGGTGCTGCCAACAACACACAGTCCGCGATTCCGAGAGATACCGATGAGCTGCAGCTCATCGGTATCTCCCAGAAGTGATCGGACTGTGCAGCAGGATGCCTCTCTATGGGGCAGAGTACAAGTAAGAATTAATTTAAAAAATAAAGTTTTTAAAAACATGTAAAAACGCATAAGTTCAAATCACCCCCCTTTTCCCCTCATTCACAATAAAAGTATTAAAAAATACACGTTTGGTGTTGCTGTGTTCAGAATCGCCCGATCTATTAATATCTAAAATCAATTAATGGTCCAAACACCAAAATTACGTTTTTTTTTTGGTCGATGCAACATTGCTATAAAATGCAATAACAGGCGATCAAAACAGCGTATCCACCGAAAAATGGTATCATTACACTCCCTGACAGAAGTGGTGTTGCTTATCCATGTTATGTAAATAAAAGCTTGTAACCTGACGTTAGGTTCATCCATTGGTTGAATAAATTACTCTTTTGAAAGCTGAAACCCTCCGAAATGAGGTTTAGGGTAAGAAAATAAATTGGCATCAATGCTGAAATATTGATCATTTAATGAACACAGAATGGTCAAATTTTGGCAAGACAAAAGTTTTGTCGACCACAGAAAGTAATGTGATTTTCAAAACAAAAAATTAACTTAAAATACAAATATATGTTGCATAACATTGGTGAATGAAGTTTTGGTGCTATTAGAGTTATATTTAATATTTTGTGTGACTTCCATGAGCTTGAAGGACTGCATCCATGCGGTTCAACAATGATTCATACAATTTATTAATGAAGTCATCAGGAATAGCAAAGAATGCAGTCTTACATGCCTCCCATAGTTCACCTAGATTCTTTGGTTTTGTCTTCCAAGCTTACTCTTTCATCCTGCCTCAAACATGCTCAATGATGTTCATATCTTGTGACTGGGCTGGTCAGTCCTTGAGCACCTTGATCTTTTTTGCCTGGAGGAACTTTGTTGTAGAGATGGATGTATGAGATGGAGCACCATCCTGCTGCAGAATTTGACCCCTTTTATGATTTGGAATGTAGGAGGTAGTTAATGCTTCTTGATATTTTAGGATATTTATTGATATTGCCTTCCACCTTGAAAATGTTTTGCACACCCTGATACTGAATGCAACCCCAGACCATGATCTTTCCACCACCAAATGTAACTGTTTTTCTGGGTGTATTTTGGATCCATACAGATTCCAGTAGGTCTCCTGCAGTGTTTCTGGAGGCTGTGGTGTAATTCTACTGAAGAGTCATCAGAGAAATCCACCTTCCAGCGTCCGTCTGTTTAGCAGGCTGTGGGACTTTGCAAATGCCACACGGTTTTTTATTTTGCCTTTTGTTCAGTGCTGGCTTCTGGGCACTGGTTTGACCATTGAGACCATTTAGAGACAGAATACTAGAAACTGTACTAGTTGACACAGGGACTTGAGGTGATCAGGCCTGTTGGAGCTCTCCTGCAGTGGAAGAGGGGCTTTCTTTGGATTTTCTAACCAACAAACGTTCCTCCTGAGCAGTTGTCTTGCAGGGTCTGCCAGACCTGGGCTTGTCAAACTCATCTCCAGTCTCTTCAAATCTTTTTTTAATTCTTTGTACTTGACGCTGAGTTAGAGGTACCAGCCACCTCTGCAGTGGATCTGGTCTTCAGCCTCTTGATAATCAAAGCTTTGGTCGCAGGGTGGATTTTTGGCATGTTGTCAGAGCTCAGGTTGCAGTTCAAGTGAAGGTCTGGGGTGCTGGGTTTCTTTTTAGGAAAAAATATGGATGATTGGGAGTTTTTCCGCTCTGACCACACGAGACTTGATGAAGATTCCTTGTATTCACACACCGTTTGCTTACGCTTTTCGTAGCCTGCAGGCTACTTCATCAGATTATGCCCTGATGGTAAATCCTTGGTGTCCCTCTTTTACCGCCCTATGTGCGCTCCCCTCTTTGTATCTTCCAGGTTTTTTTTTTTTTTTTTTAGACACACCCACTAATTACCCGATCATTTACGGAGCACAGGTGAGGATGTAAACTGGGATTGGGTGCATTATATGACCAGGCGACAAAACTTTTGTCTTGCTAAAATCTGACCATTCTGTGTTCATTCAATATTTCAGCATTGATGACAATTTATTTTCTTAACCTAAACCACATTTGGGAGGGTTGAAGCTTTTAAAAGAGTAATTTATACAACCAATGGATGAATTTAACGTCAGGTTATGAGCTTTTATTTACTTAAAGGGAACCTAACCTCACAAACTGACCCCCCCCCCCCTCCCCGCATCTTTCTACCTGTCCCTGCACCCCCTATGCTCATTTCTAGTCATCCCTTTTGCAGAAAAAAATCGATTTTGTAAAGTAGAGAAGTTTATATTTACCTCCGTCCTGTGTGGGTTCTCTGTTTCTGAATTAGTCTCAATGGTCTGCCAGTCTGCTGCAGCCTTGTAATTATGCACGCCCCTCTCTGCTTGATGCCTTGCTAAGAGCCTGGCCGCGTCATGAAAGTGGGCGGGGCTACCGACATGACGCGATTTAGCCATGTCCCTTTCATGATGCGGCCAGGCTCTTACCAAGGTATCAAGCAGAGAGGGGCGTGCATAATTACAAGGCTGTAGCACACAGGGCAGCCTTTGAGACTAATTCAGAAACAGAGAACCCACACAGGACGGAGGTAAATATAAACTTCTCTACAAAATCGATTTTTTTCTGCAAAAGTGATGACTAGAAATAGGGCTGGGCGATTTTGGGAAAAATCAAAATCTCGATTTTATTTTAACCTATGGACGATTTTCGATTTAAATCTCGATTTTTTTTTTCTATTTTTTTTTTTTTTTTTTTTTTTTTTTTGCTTTTCTTTGATGAATAAAGAGAAAAAACTGAACGGAGCAGGTTCCCCAGGTATATAATCTATGAGGGGGAGGGGATATAGGACCCAGGTATAGAATATATAAGGAAGGGGAGGCGATATAGGACCCAGGTATAGAATATATGAGGTGATATAGGACACAGGTATATAATCTGTAAGGAGGGGGAGGGATATAGAACACAGGTGTATATTATAGAATATATAAGGAAGGCGAGGGGATATAGGACCCAGCAGGTATAGAATATATAAGGAGGGAGGGGATATAGGACCAGTCACCCAGGTATTATATAATCTGTAAGGAGGGGGAGAGATATAGGACCCAGGTATAGTATAGAATATATATAGAGAGGAGGATGGAATATAGGACCTGGTCCCCAGGTATAGAATATATAGGGAGGAGGATGGGATATAGGATACAGATATACAATATATAGGGAGGAGGGATATAGGACACACAGGTATAGAATATATGAAGGGATATAGGACATGCGTCTGTGTCATGCGTGACATGTGTCACAGGTATATAATATATAGGGAGGGGAGGGGGATGGGATATAGAACACAGCAGGTATATAGTATATAGCAGAGGGAGAGCTCGGTATATACACATTACACACAATTATACAGTATGGCACCCATGTGCAGAATATTTTTGGCACGAACCGTTTGATCTAAATGGGTCCTTGTGTCTGGTTGTTGCCGGCCAGAACCAGTCAGGTCACCATATGAAGCACACGGGACACACGACCGAACTAACAGAATATGAGAAGATTTACAGCAAAAAGGGATTAAATAAATAGAATCGCAGAGATTTGGGGAATAAAATAAAATGAAGAAGTTGAAAAGTGATAAAATCGTCACATCGAGATGCAAAAACAGGTGGTGACACGACGGTACAGACCGGACAGTGACAGGTCAGGGGGTGAAATATGTGCAGCAGGGACCAGATTGGATTTTTTTGGGGGAGAGGGGGTATATGTGACCCCAAGTTGCACAAAACCCCCTCCCTCCTCCCCCATAGTCCCATAGCTCCTCTGGGGGTCTTGCCCAGTCCTCCGCCACACACAAGGGTAGTCATTCCAGCAACACCCACAGGGAAGCATCACCGGAGCCACAATAGAGAGCCACACACATGGGGAAGCGCCGCCGGGGCCACACACCAGGGGGCCACACACCAGAGGGCCACACACACACACAGGGGAAGCACTGCCGGGGCCACACACCAGAGGGCCACACACACACCAGAGGGCCACACACACACCAGAGGGCCACACACACACCAGAGGGCCACACACCACCACACACACACCAGAGGGCCACACACACACACACACACACACCAGAGGGCCACACACACACACACACCAGAGGGCCACACACACACACACCAGAGGGCCACACACACACACACCAGAGGGCCACACACACACACACCAGAGGGCCACACACACACCACCAGAGGGCCACACACACACACAGAGGGCCACACACACACCAGAGGGCCACACACACACACACACACACACCAGAGGACCACACACACACACACACACACACACCAGAGGGCCACACACACACACCCACCCAAGAGGCCACACAAACACACCCACCAGAGGGCCACACACAACACCAGAGGGCCACACACACACACACCAGAGGGCCACACACACACACACCAGAGGGCCACACACACACACACCAGAGGGCCACACACACACACACACCCACCAGAGGGCCACACACACACACACACCCACCAGAGGGCCACACACACACACACACACACACACACACACACACACACCAGAGGGCCACACACACACACACACACACCAGAGGGCCACACACACACACACACACACCAGAGGGCCACACACACACACACACACACCAGAGGGCCACACACACACACACCAGAGGGCCACACACACACACCAGAGGGCCACACACACCCACCAGAGGGCCACACACCCACCAGAGGGCCACACACCCACCAGAGGGCCACACACCCACCAGAGGGCCACACACCCACCAGAGGGCCACACACACACACACACCCACCAGAGGGCCACACACACACACACACACACCAGAGGGCCACACACACACACACACACCAGAGGGCCACACACACACACACACACACACCAGAGGGCCACACACACACCAGAGGGCCACACACACACCAGAGGGCCACACACACACACACACAGGGGAAGCACCGCCGGGGCCACTCACACACACACAGGGGACGCACCGCCGGGGCCCCCGGCCGCACACAGAGTTGCACCCACCATCTTTCCTCCTGGATCTGGCCTGTGCCCGGGGAAGCCCCGCTCCTCGGCCTGTTTTGTGGCGGTGCCGGGTCTGTCCTCCGCCATCAGGAAGTGTCAGCCTCCGGCCCGGAGCGGCGCAGGCCGGGAAATACACGCGTTGCTACGCAACCGCTCTTAAAGGGCCCGCAGACATGAGCTGGTGCCGGGTGACACAGAGCAGAGGAGCGCTGCTGGGGCCCTCACACAAGACAGCGGGAGGCCGCACTGACACCGGAGTATGGCCAGCACCTGGTGTGAGGAGGAACGTAATCCTACACTGAGGATGGCTGCACCGGAGCACCCTCACGTGCTCTAAACAGCGGTCCGGCCGCCATTTTTAATCGAATTTGACGATTTGGACTAAAACCAAATCGTGGCCACAGCAGGGGGGCGAATTAATCGAATTAATTCGATTAATCGCCCAGCCCTAACTAGAAATTATAATAGGGGGTGCAGGGACAGGTATAAAAATGCGGGGGGGTCAGTTTGTGAGGTTAGGTTCCCTTTAACATGGATAAGCGACATAACTTCTGTCAGGGAGTGTAGAAACGTCAGCGCAAGATGCAAAAAATAAGCCATCACACAGCCCCAGATCCCGAAAAATGAGGATGAACATGGTGCAGAACATGGTGCAAAAAGTGCAATTTTTAAAAAAAATTTTTTCCCAAACTTCTGAATTTTTTTCCCCATTTAGATACCAATAAAGGTATACAGTTAGGGCCAGAAATATTTGGACAGTGACACAAGTTTTGTTATTTTAGCTGTTTACAAAAACATATTCAGAAATACAATTATATATATAATATGGGCTGAAAGTGCACACTCCCAGCTGCAATATGAGAGTTTCCACATCCAAATCGGAGAAAGGGTTTAGGAATCATAGCTCTGTAATGCATAGCCTCCTCTTTTTCAAGGGACCAAAAGTAATTGGACAATGGACTCTAAGGGCTGCAATTAACTCTGAAGGTCGTCTCCCTCGTTAACCTGTAATCAATGAAGTAGTTAAAAGGTCAGGGGTGGATTCCAGGTGTGTGGTTTTGCATTTGGAAGCTGTTGCTGTGACCAGACAACATGCGGTCTTAATTGAGGTGAAGCAGAACATCCTGAGGCTGAAAAAAAAGAAAAAATCCATCAGAGAGATAGCAGACATGCTTGGAGTAGCAAAATTAACAGTTGGGTACATTCTGAGAAAAAAGGAATTGACTGGTGAGCTTGGGAACTCTAAAAGGCCTGGGCGTCCACGGATGACAACAGTGGTGGATGATCGCCGCATACTTTATTTGGTGAAGAAGAACCCGTTCACAACATCAACTGAAGTCCAGAACACTCTCAGTGAAGTAGGTGTATCTGTCTCTAAGTCAACAGTAAAGAGAAGACTCCATGACAGTAAATACAAAGGGTTCACATCTAGATGCAAACCATTCATCAATTCCAAAAATAGACAGGCCAGAGTTAAATTTGCTGAAAAACACCTCAAGAATTCAGCTCAGTTCTGGAAAAGTATTCTATGGACAGATGAGACACAGATCAACCTGTACCAGAATGATGGGAAGAAAAAAGTTTGGAGAAGAAAGGGAACGGCACATGATCCAAGGCACACCACATCCTCTGTAAAACATGGTGGAGGCAACGTGATGGCATGGGCATGCATGGCTTTCAATGGCACTGGGTCACTTGTGTTTATTGATGACATAACAGCAGACAAGAGTAGCCGGATGAATTCTGAAGTACCGGGATATACTTTCAGCCCAGATTCAGCCAAATGCTGCAAAGTTGATTGGACGGCGCTTCATAGTACAGATGGACAATGACCCCAAGCATACAGCCAAAGCTACCCAGGAGTTCATGAGTGCAAAAAAGTGGAACATTCTGCAATGGCCAAGTCAATCACCAGATCTTAACCCAATTGAGCATGCATTTCACTTGCTCAAATCCAGACTTAAGACGGAAAGACCCACAAACAAGCAAGACCTGAAGGCTGCGGCTGTAAAGGCCTGGCAAAGCATTAAGAAGGAGGAAACCCAGCGTTTGGTGATGTCCATGGGTTCCAGACTTAAGGCAGTGATTGCCTCCAAAGGATTCGCAACAAAATATTGAAAATAAAAATATTTTGTTTGGGTTATGTTTATTTGTCCAATTACTTTTGACCTCCTAAAATGTGGAGTGTTTGTAAAGAAATGTGTACAATTCCTACATTTTCTATCAGATATTTTTGTTCAACCCTTCAAATTAAACGTTACAATCTGCACTTGAATTCTGTTGTAGAGGTTTCATTTCAAATCCAATGTGGTGGCATGCAGAGCCCAACTCGCGAAAATTGTGTCACTGTCCAAATATTTCTGGCCCTAACTGTACATGTTTGGTATCTACGAACTCGTACCGACCTGAGACATCACAATGTTACATCGGTATTACCATATAGTGAACATGGTGACTAAAATACCCAAAAAGGGTCATTCCGTGTCAAGTGAACCAATGATTATTACCTCTATTTTTAATTATTTTGAGAATTTGTTATTTGATAATGGAATGTCAGACAATGCAAAATGTGAAGAGAAAAAGATTCTAAATTTTTTTTTATATTTTATTTATTTTTTTATTTTTTCAAAGTTTGGAAAAGTGTGAATTTCAGTGTTTCCTGCCTTTACATTTCTCCTCATATCTGGGGCTAGAAATAAGATAGAGAAACAAAATAAACACCATTCTACTCAGAACTGTACAGCCTTTCACCAGATATGTCACAAGAGTACATCTGTTAATATTTTACCCATGTGAACGCAAACGCAAAATTTTAAGACTCATTTCTGGAAAAAACGTATAATTTAAAAATTCCCAAAAATGCACATGTCTGCTATTCTCTTAGCCCATGTGTCTGCTATGCTCCTAACCACATCTGTACCAAAATTAAAGCTGGGATCGTGATGGGATCATATTTTAAAATATTTAATTATTATAGCGTCATGGGGTCATTTCATATCAAGTGATGTAAATATGAATATTTTTTTTTACCTGACATCTTTAGATTTTTTTTTTTTCTTTTTGTACATGAAGTACAAGTTTAGTTAATTACAAATTAAAAGTTTTGAATTGTCTTCATCAGTTAATTCCTTACAGATTTTTAAAGTTTTAAAAAAGCGCAAATTTTAGCCTGGTATGGCTTTACATTGTTTATCATATCTCAGGCTACAATTAAGATAATAAGGTGGGAGAGGCATCATTTTTCTCAGAACTGTATGAGCTTTCATTTGGTATGTCAGAAGACGACTTTCTTAATATTTTAATAATTTTATTTGGTTAATAATCTGCATATTCATAAAGGCTCATCAACATAATGAGCTGGTCTATGAATCCCTGAATGTCTATCACATAGACAATCTGACAAGATAATAGGAATCTATGGAACCATTACTAATGCTCCACAGCTCAGACCACTTTGTGCTACGAAGTACAGTATACATATTAACAAAATTATTAACAAAATATTAAGAAACATACCATAGTCTTGTGACATCAAATGAAAGCCTGTACCGTGCTGAAGAAAATGATGCCTCTCCCACCACATTATCTTAATTATCTTCGATGTTAGAAAGTGATTTATTCAAATCCTCTATTGTTAAATCAGGATTTATAAAATCCTCTGTGTTGGAAGCTACAGGTTCTTCACAATGTTCTGCCTGCAGAGTATTTTTCTCTTTTGCAAGTTGCTTTCTACAACTGTCATGTTCATGCCTGCATTGAATGATGGATTTATATCAAAAATCCAATCTTGGACCGGCCTAAGATTTTTTTTCTTGTGTGTCCAGTTTTTTAAAGGGATTGCAACAGCGTATATTATAAGATGCTGTTCCTTGAGAAGCAGCAGCCATTGCTCTGTGAGAAAATTAGTTAATATTAAGTAAGGAAGATGGGTGCTAAAAGTAAAGATTTAGGCTGTGTGCCCACATAGTGGTTTAGTGACGTTCAAATCGTCAGTAAACCGCTGGAAAATTCAAGGAGCCTAGACTCCTGAGCTCAGAAGTGTCCAGCTGTTTTCCGGCGGTTTTTCTCAGCGTGTGCACAGCGGTTTTCCGGCGGTTTTTCCAGCGGTTTTTCCAGCGGTTTTCTATGGAGGATTTTTTTCATGGAACCGATCAAAAACCACTGAAAAGAATTGACATGCTGTATGCTGCTAAACCGCTGGAAAACCGCTCAACCGCTGGCGGATCCGCTCACATAAACCCACTATGTGTGCACAGCGTTTTCTAAATTACATAGGGTTACTTGTAAGTCCTAAAGCTGCTAAAAATTTACATAGATTTAAATAAAACCTATGCTAAACCGCCGGCGGTTTTCGCTGCTAAACCGACGTAAAACCACTATGTGGGCACACACCCTTACAGTACACTTGAGATATAAGTGAGTATTAGGGCTGGCGCACACACAACCTTTTCTGTCTGCGAATAAACGCTGCTGTTTTGGCAGCTTTTTTTCTACTGAGTTTTCACTATATCTGCATTAGTTTTTTTAATCCCTAGTGAAAATGCCGGCAGATTTATACCAGGCCAAAATTCGCGCTTTTTCAAAACTTTGAAAATCCGTAAAAAATGAACTGGTGAAGAAAAAAAATTCTTAACTTTTAATTTGTAATTAAAGTTCTACTTCATATAGAAAAAAAAATCTAAAGACTGATATCTGATGGTAAAAAAAAAATTAATATTTAGATAATTTAATATGGATTAACGCATTGACGCTACAATAGTTAAATATTTTGATACCATTGCGATCCCAGCTTGAATTTTGGTACAGATGTGGCTAAGAGCACAGCAGGCACAAGTGCATTTTTGGGAATTTTTAAATTCTGTTTTTTTTTCGGAAATCTGTTTTAAAATTTTGCGTTCGCATGTGTAAAATATTAACAAAGTTACTCTTGTGACATGATATGGTGACAGTTTGTACAGTTCTGAGTAGAATGGTGTTTATTTTGTTTCTCTATCTTATTTCTAGCCCGAGATATGATAGAAAATGTAAAGCCATACCAGGTCAAAATTCACGCTTTTTTACAACTTTAAAAATCTGTAAAAAAATTAACTGATTAAGAAAAAAATTCAAAACTTTTTATTTGTAATTACGGTAACTAAAGTTGTACTTATATATATATATATATATATTTATATAAAAAAATAAATCTAAAGATGTCAGGGAAAAAATATTAATATTTGTATCACTTGACATGGAATGACCCAAAAACAAACGTGTAATTGCACTTTTTTTGCGATTTCACTGCACTTAATTTTTTTTGCAACTTCTCTGTACACTATATGGTAAAATAAATGATTGCATCTGAAAGTACATCTTTTCCCGCATGTGACTATTGACAGAAAAATAAAAAAAAGTTATGGCTCTTAGAAGCAGGGGAGCGAAAATGAAAAATGAATAATTTCAAGGTCATGAAAGGGTTAACTGTAAGTTCGCCCCTCCCCCCCCCCCCCCCCCCCCCCCCAATTCGTGTACTCACCTGGCGTTTTCATACGGTACTTTACCAACACTGCTCAGATCCCGCGGCACCATCTTGCCTTTGTAGCTTTTACCAAATTTATTTGCTTCAAATCTTTTTCTCCCTATTTTCCACCTCTAAAACCTAGGCTTGTCTTATGGTCCGGTGCATCTTACAGGTGGTACGGCTTGCCGTGCTTCCGTATATTAGTTGAAAGTGACCTCCAGCGGGTGAATGCAGGGAGAAGCCGCCCTGCATTGAATGCAGATCGTGGGCACAAGGCCGCTGTGTTCTCCCTGTGTTCACCCGCAGCTTCCATTAGGTCTGGATCGTCTGCACATACCCTTAATATTTTGGAAATTGTTCTCATGTTCAGTGAAATATTGATTTCAATATTTTAATCTGGGTGTAGTTATTTAAGCTGACCACTGTATAGATAAAACCGATCCATTATAGTCTCCTGAGCTGTTCACGTGTGTTTTTTGTGTTATTTGAACACAGAGTTGTCTGCATAACATTAGTGATATGTCCATTTTTTTATTATTATTATTTTTTTGATCACTGGTAAGTCAATGAGTCCTTAAAAATCACAGACAGCATAGCTGCAACAGTGCACTCCGTGTGCTGTCCATGATTACCATTGTAATGAATAGGATAAGCTTTGCAATATATATATATATTTTTTTTATTTTATCAGTGAAAATTACTGATGGTAAAGCTGGCACACTGATGATACTCTGATCCAAAACAGCCTCAGTCTGTGTTTATTTATGAGAAAAATTACTGCCGTCTGAATAAGGCCTTAAGGCTGAAGGCACACTGTCGTGCATCAAACTCGGAGCGTGATGAGAGTGCTGTGCGTGTTTTGGGTGTGTGTGGTGCGAGTGGCTGTATGTATGTATGTATGTGAGTGTGAGGTGTGAGTGCGTGTGTGGTGCGTGATTGTGATGCTGTCCACGGTCCTGAAGGCCGCTGGCAGCATTTGTCGGGAAATTTATGCTCCTCTGCTGTCAAAGCCACAGAGTTTAAATTTCCCTCTTGCCGGTACAGTAACTAATCATCTTGTACGGCTGTGACAGCAGCAGTAAAAGGTGTTAAGCTAATATAGTGATTAATTTTGTGAAATACTGATTTCTGGGGTTATTTTAGCTATTAACCCCATCAGCATCCTCTGCGCGGCATGTTTGAGCAGAGAGTGCTGCTGATGCGGCTCAAATCCTGGTGATGAAGGGTTTAATGAGATGCTGGTGTGGTGACACCATGTATGTAGAGAGCGTCCTCACTCCCTGGACACATGGTGTCATTACACCATGTGTGTGCAGGGGTTAAGCAATTAGTGTTTAAATAATTGTCGGCTTTTATTTTACTGGATATGGGGAGCTGTCCCCACTGTGTAGTGCTGAACACTACAGGTGCTGAAGTCGAGACAGGGCTTCACAAAGCGAGAGTAATACGTAAAAGTCGCATTGATGTGACCTGTATCATTTAAAGATACAGGTCCGAGTGCAATGCAATATTTTTTTAAATGTTTTAATTTATTTTTTTTTCTTCTCTCGCATTACACTCGCGCGAGTCTTGCGCCAGTGTGCCTTCAGCCCAAAGGGCATTTGCACTGCAAGATAATCGTGAAGGAGCGTTGTTGAAAATGCTTGTTTCACAATTGTCTTTCCATGTAAACAAGCTGTCGATTTATTTGATAAACAAGAATTTAACCCCTTCGTGACCCTTGACGTCAGGGGTCGGCTCCCGCACTTTCGTGTGAGCTCACATTTTTCACCCGACATCTCAGCTGATCTCATCAGCTGAGATGTGTGGCTAACAGCACCAATCTGATCTGCGATCCAATCGGTGCTATTCACTGACAGCGCAATCCAAAGGCGGGTCATTCCGTGTCGAGTGAACCAACGATTTTTACCTCTATATTTTTAAATCTTTAGAGATTTTGTTATTTGATAATAGCATGTCAGACAATGCAAAATGTGAAGAGAAAAAAATTCTAAACATTTTTTTTTTGTTTTTTTTTTTTGTTTTAAATGATTTTCAAAGTTTGGAAAAAGTGTGAATTTCGGTGTTGCCTGCCTTTATATTTCTCCTCATAACTCAGGCTAGAAATCATATATAGAGACAAAGTAAACACCATTCTACTCAAGGCCACATTATACACACACACACACACACACACACACACACACACATATTGGTCACAGATCTCTGGTTGCAGTGAAATCATGGACACATTGCTCCATTTTGTGGCTGTGTACAATGGAACAATGTGTCCATGATTTCACTGCAATCAGAGATCTGTGACCAATATCTGAACAGATATCTGTGTGTGTAACGTGTCCTTTAGACCTGTACAGGCTTTCACCAGATATGTCACAACAATATCTTTGTTAATATTTTACGCATGTAAACGCAAAATTTTAAAACTTATTTCCGAAAAAAATGTATAATTTAAAAATTCCCAAATATGCACGTCTGCTATTCTCTTAGCCACACCTGTACCAAAATTCAAGTTGGGATCGCGATGGGATCATATTTTAAAATATTTAATTATTATAGTGTCAGTGGGTCATTCAATATCAATATCAAGTGATGTAAATATGAATATTTTTTTTTACCTGACGTCTTTAGATTTTTAAAAAAAAATTTTTTTCTATATGAAGTACAACTTAGTTACAGTATTTTTCATTTTATAAGACGCACCGTATTATAAGACGCACACCCAAATAGAGGAATAGAGAAAAAAATAATTTTTAATGTTAAAGGGGTCCGTCTTATAATGCCAGTGTCCGTCTAACAAATCATATAGGGTATATGTCCCTCATAGCCCCTCATCCTGGTACATTGTCCCTGATACTGGGATATAGCCCCACATCCTAAAATTAGCCCCCTTAATCTGGGTATGGCGCACGCCCCCTTAATCTGGGTATGGCGCACGCCCCCTTAATCTGGGTATGGCGCACGCCCCCTTAATCTGGGTATGGCGCACGCCCCCTTAATCTGGGTATGGCGCACGCCCCCCTGTGTTAAATATTGCCCCGTGCTGCTGCCCATAGTAAAATAACAATCTCTTTATTTACCTTCCTCCAGCACTGATCTCCCGGTGTTTCCTTCCATGCTGCTGCACTCCTACACTTCCTGCGTCTCTGTGCCGGTCATGTGATCAGCACAGCAGAGCGACATCATCTCTGCGTGCCCGATCAAAAGCGGCAGTAGGGAGACCGGCGAGACACCCAGGGATCAGCACTGGAGAAGGTAAGTAAAGCTTTTTTTCTCCTTCGCCTCATTGGGGGACACAGACCGTGGGTGTTATGCTGCTGTCCACTAGGAGGCGACACTAAGTAAAATCTGCAAAAGAGTTAACGTGACTCCTCCTACTCAGCATACACCCCTGGGGCAGACACTGCCTCACCAGTTTTGCTTAGTGTCGCTTAGGAGGCAGACCTCTTTTATTGTTTTCCCTTTTTTAGATAGATTTATTAGGATTTTACTTTTTCTCCCTCTTTTTTTCTACAACTCCATAAGAAAAAGAAGGATCTTTCTCAGCTCCCCACATGGGCTGAGTTTATAGAACCTAATCATCTCCTTCCCAGCTTCATCTTAGAACCTGGGCCAAGGTTTAGGCAGACTCCTTTATTAACAGCCTTCCCCAGGCCTCATACTGAGCCCTGGGTTGAGGGACGGAGGTCTCATCTCACTCTCCTCTTCAGGATACTATCTTTCGATTTCTGGATGGCAGCAGCAGGCCGGTCACTTGTCCTCCACGCAGGACGGACATTGCCCTCCCCAGTCTCCCCTCTCAGGGACTCCGGGTAGAGGAGCCAACCTCAGGTACACATTTACCCAGGGCATTGGAGCCCTGTTTGTCCCCTTCCCACATGCCTTCCAGCGGCCGCATACCTCCGGCCTCCATCCCGACAGGACCCGGACACCGATGGCTCCCTGCATCCGGGGATTCCTCCCACGGTGCAGCAGCAATCTGGTTTTTTGCCTTTGCCCCCGGGTCTGTCGGGACCTCCGCGCCGGCCTCCCCTCTTTGCCGGGGCCGCGTATTACTCCAGGCCCCGGCTTCGGCCTAGCCTCGATAGTCCCCGCCTTTCTCCGCCCCTCGCGTGACGCGCATTTCAGGCGGAGCCCGCCCAGGACGCGTCAGAAGGGGGCGGAACGGTTGTCTCTTCGCGCTTCTCGCGCATCGCGTGATCCACAGCGAGCCCTGTGATCTGGCCCGCCCCTTCCCTCCATGTCAGCGGTCGCCACTTCCTCCCGGAATGCACATGGCGCCGCTGTATACTCGGCCCCCGGAGGGGCACCGACTTGGGCGACCTGGCGTCGCTGTATACCTGGACGTAACCAGACCCTGGACGTGCAACAATGTGGCAAGCAGGGTAAGTGCCCTTATGCTTCCGCAGCTGTGGCTCTGCACCAGGGACACTATGGCACCAAGGACGTTGCCAGGCTGGTGATTCTCAGCCTGGTGCTCGGAGACCCCTCCAAGGGCCACACGTCTAAGGGATATCAGCATTCTCATTGGGCTCATCCCCTCATTCCCTGTATGGAGTGTCACTGCAGGAGCTTCATTATATGTCACTGCAGGACCTTCACTATATGTGTCACTGCAAGAGCTTCACTATTGTGTCACTGCAGGAGCTTCACTATTGTGTCACTGCAGGAGCTTCAATATATGTGTCACTGCAGGAGCTTCAATATATGTGTCACTGCAGGAGCTTCAATATATGTGTCACTGCAGGCACTTCATGATAGGTGTCACTGCAGGAGTTTCACTATATGTGTCACTGCAGGAGCCTCATTATATGTGTCACTGCAGGAGCCTCATTATATGTGTCACTGCAGGAGCCTCATTATATGTGTCACTGCAGGCGCTTCATTATATGTGTCACTGCAGGCGCTTCATTATATGTGTCACTGCAGGCGCTTCATTATATGTGTCACTGCAGGCGCTTCATTATATGTGTCACTGCAGGCATTTTCATTATATGTGTCACTGCAGGCACCTCAGTCACAGCGGGCACTTCATTATATGCGTCACTGCAGGCACTTCATTGTAGGTGTCGCTGCAGGAACCTCAGTATATGTGATTTTTCTGACTTCAGCAGTTCCTACCCTCACTGCCACAATCGTACTCTTACCAAGTACAAGATTTACCATTCCCCCCCATACATACCTGGGCAGGTTTGCGTCCATACTACGACACAGTACAGGGACGAGACCCCAACGTGCGACTCAGACCGGTCCGATTTGCACCGTGGACAACCATGGAACAGACAGCACACCTCCTCAGGCGTGCATACCATCGTTGCCTGTAGCGGGATGCTATATTAGGCAGCTGTCTGTTGTTGGATACCTGGCCTTGGTATTCCCTGGTCATATCTCTAAACTTGTAAGGGAGCTGGATATTGACTACAAGGGCCACTTATCATGGTGGTAATGGTGTTCCCCGCAGGAGCCACCCCTTAGCTGAATCTTTCCTTAGAGGGATATCTGGCTAGATCTGTGTTTTGAGACTCCCGACCAAATCTCCACAGACTCTATTTGCATTTTAAGTCAAAGATTGCGGGGAAAGCTGTCTGGTTTAGCCATTGGCCGTCAGATCTACTCTCTAGACTGGGGCCCTGATCTTCCACGCTCACCCTGCTGGACATGTCGCACATTTGGCGAGGGTTATTACCCTATTCAGGCCATTAACAAACACTTTTTGTACCTTCTCCATCCATGGACAGTCCTATGTCTCACGGACTAATTCACAGAAAGGAAACGGCCGCACAAAGGTTAAACGATTCATCACGCAATCCAGGCGCTCCTTCAGATGTACATGTCCCATTCACACCGCATATATCCTCCCAGTGCCGACTGGAGTCCACATCCACCACCCACGGGAGATAGAGGGCGACGGTACCTATGCGTACCGCTCTCCCAAAACCAACAACAGGCGGGAACGCGGAGTGTTACCTCCACGTACCCCCTCCTGCTCCGAGGGACATCATTATGACGACGGTTTCTCAGCATTCCAATCTTCAACTAAGAACTGTTTTTGAAAGTTGATTCAGACATTCATCTGATACTTTCCCTCCTCTCCAGGATAGAGTCTTCGCGAGGATGCATTAGACCGTCAGTTAAGCATACAATGCAGATGATAACCGATGGAGCAGCCGTAGTGGCTTCAAGCGCCATTGAGACTAGACAAGCCATCTAGCCACAAGAGGAACGAGTACTGAAAGATGGAGGGCGACAGTACCTGTGAGTACCGATCTCCCAAAACCAACAGGCGGCAACGCGGGGTGTTACCTCCACGTTCCCCCTCCTGTTTTGAGAAACATCATTTATGGCGACGGTTCCTAAGTGTTCCGATCTCCAATACAGGACTGCTTGGCTCGCAGATCCGGACAATCATCCCCCCTGGTTCCTCTACAATACAGAACAGCTTGGTATGCGGATCCGGACAATCATCCTCCCAGTTCTCACTGTAGGAGCTGGGTTTGCAGTGCATGGCGCTATGATTTCGTAGCCCTCAGTCTCCCCATTAGCCTTCCTCAGGGCACTTGGGTTGTAGCACTTTTATATTGCCGTCTTCGATTTGAGACTCCTTATCACGCGGATCTGAATATTCATCCTCTCCAGCTCCCACAGCTGGGTGTCTGGTTTGCAATGGATGGCACCACTATTTGGTACTCCTTAGTCTCCCCATCCGTCTCTTCAGGACATTGGGTTGCAGCACGTGCACAGTACCGTCTCCAATGGGGGACCGTCTTACAAGCAACTTCGGACGATCCTCTTCCTCAGCTCCCACAACTGGATGCAGAGTTGCAACAACGCCTTTCCTTAGTAATCCTCAGGCTTCCATCCGTTTCCTCATGGCATTGAGGTCGCAGCTGAAGCGGGTGTCTATCTTGACTGATCGTCACCAAGTCCTCTTGTGGTTCCCAAACAGGGAAACGTTATGCGACCTCCCTGAACTTCTTTCATCCATGGAAGTACAAAGATTGCTGGCCTTCATAAATGTCGACACTTTTGTCTACATACTCTTGGGTGCTCCATAGTTTTGTTCTCTCTACCTAGCCCTTCGGTGGCTCCGTGTAATACCAGCGATTATATCCATTTCTCAATCACGACGACAAGTTGTCCTCCCTTATCTAGAGGGTCTGTGCAGATGCGTTTGCACACTGCAGTGGATCTCCCAGTTCATTTAACCTGGTTGCTCACCAGGGATACACTCAAGACGCGTTCTTTTGGGACTGCGCAGCGGTGATCACACTATAGTGAACTCCCTAAATCATCGTATCTAGTTATTTCATGCCGAGGAAGTTTATCCAGTTCCAATCTTGATGCCATCGTCACAGACGCAGACCCTCTTCGGTCCGTCACTTCTCTTTCCGTGCAGTTAGGGCATACGGGTTGGTTACCTATTGACCAACCATTCCTCTGGTCTCCCCACACGATTCTCCTCCTGGGGATTTGTATCTCATCATTGGGGCCTCGCAGGTGTAACCCACTCATGTAATGTCCAAGGTAGGACACAGTATACAGTGAATCAGATCACTCCGGTTTTCTTCTTCTTCGTTCCTAATACACAGCAAGTCCCTGTATCGGGGCTATAGCTCACAATTCACAACTTATGAGAGCGGATACACCTCGGCCTCTCTTTCTTAGTCTGAGGCGAGGATTTAATCTCACGGCCTTGCAATCATCCAAAAGGCCTTGGCAAGGTTCAGGTCCAATGGCGCTAGTCTTCCAGAGGACCCCGGTTTGGTCCAGGCGCACTTAGTATGCTGGCCTATTTTCACTCACCACTGGTTTTCCCTGGCATTGTTCAGACCGTACAGGCCCTCTTTCCAAGGTCCTTTTCTCAAAGAATTCGGAAACTCTATTCTTAGTGGGGCCCTGACACCTGGTTGTAGCTCTGATACTTAGTTCTCCTTTTGCGAACAGGCTCTACAACCTTGTCTCGGGAGGTAAACACCTGTTTCCGGTCTCATCGATTCTCTCCCTCGAGTGCCTCAGGGCCGCATCCCCATGCTACCTTCTCGGTTACGCCTCCATTGCGTGGCTGTGGGCTCAGGTTAGCACCTTCCATCCGGGACATTTTCACGCATTGTCCCCTCCTTCATTACAACAACGGTTGGTTTCATGGGACTTCGTTCCGGTCTAATATGTGCTGCGGAATTCTTCCTTCAGACCTTCACAAATTTTTTCTCACCTTTGTTACCAAGGGTGGTGTTAACTTTACCTCTACCTTTACCCTATCCGTTGAGTCTTTGACCCTAGCACTCTCCTCGAAGCGCCCCTTTTTAGGTGGTCGCCAAGATACGTTGAGTTGCGACCTGTCCCATTTTTCTTCATAAGATGACAGGGTCATGTTATATAAACAAAGACCACACCGTTCCGGCTCTTTTTCAGTCGTTCAGCACTGATGCACCGTAGCAACATGGCTCAGCTCACGTTGGATTCACCTGAACTCTACGTGTCTATGAGTCTGTTGCGGCAGCTTCCAGAAGTTCCTTCTGTCCTTCAAAGAAACTCTTGAGAGATTGTTCTTCATCCCCTTGGTGGTCCGCTTACTGCGCATGCCGACATCCTCAGCCAAACTGGTTACACGTACAGACTTCCTATCAGGAAGTTTAGCAGTTGCAAATATTACCGTTTACATCGGGTATAATGTCGTGCACGCACTTGTACAACCAGGGGCACTCTACCTCCTTTGGGCCCAGGCTTCTCCGTTGTAGGTAGACGAGGCTGTCACCTGGTTCAGTTTTTACTCTGTTGGGGTACAGCACAATGTTCGTATGCTTACGCTTTTGTGTACCAGCACAGTGTTCATTTTCTTTCCTTATTAGACGCAGATCTAGTTGATGCGTCTCCCTGGTGGCAGCAGCTCACCGATAGGGTGCAGCTTGTATAAGAGTCTAATGTATTTTTTTTTTCCCGCCCAGGGACTGCTTTGGGACGTCCCACGGTCTGTGTCCCCCAATGAGGCGAAGGAGAAAAGGAGAATTTTGTGTACTCACCGTAAATTCCTTTTCTCTTAGCCTCTAATTGGGGGACACAGCACCCACCCTGTTGCCTGTTCATACCTTCTTACTGGTTTTTCAAGTTTCTGGTCTCTCAGGTTACTTCTGAGATATTACATACGTGCCTGTTCTTACAGGCCCGGTTGTTTTAATATTCTGTTACTTGTTCTATAGGTGCCTGGGTTTTTACAGGCCTTATTATTTCGTTAATCTGTTTACTTGCTCCTACTGCTTTAGCACAAACTGGTGAGGCAGTGTCTGCCCCAGGGGTGTATGCTGAGTAGGAGGAGTCACGTTAACTCTTTTGCAGATTTTACTTAGTGTCGCCTCCTAGTGGACAGCAGCATAACACCCACGGTCTGTGTCCCCCAATTAGAGGCTAAGAGAAAAGGAATTTACGGTGAGTACACAAAATTCTCCTTTTTATTTTAGGATGGGCAGCAGCATGGGGGCCATATAGAACAGAGGGGGGGGCATGTGCCATCACAGGAGGGCTAAAGCAAATATAATATGAGCCACTTCCCCAGCCCATTACCGTGGTGCGGTTTCAGCACCACAGTGATGGAGAGCGGCTATGCATATTATATAAGCGGGAGCAGGAGATCTTCCACTGCCTCCTCCAGCACCCGGACAGGCTCCAGAGCTGCCCCCACCTACCCTGGGCACTGCAGTACAAAATCCGTATACTGTATTTGGATTATAAGACACACCCCACTTTCCCCCAAAATGTGGGGGAACAAAAGTGCGTCTTATAATGCGAAAAATACAGTAATTACAAATTAAAAGTTTTGAATTTTCTTGATCAGTTAATTTTTTTTACAGATTTTTAAAGTTTAAAAAAAGCACGAATTCTGGCCTGGTATGGCTTTACATTTTTTATTATATCTCAGGCTAGAATTAAGATAATAAGGTGGGAGAGGCATCATTTTTCTCAGAACGGTACGGGCTATCATTTGATGTGTCATAAGACTGTTTCTTAATATTTTGTTTTGGAGAAATCAAATTCAAAATTTTAATGCGTAATTGTGAAAAAAACATGTTTTAAAACTGTGAAATAATGCCTGTGTGTTACTTGTATACTTGGTTATATTTGTGCAGGGATTCAACTTAGGACCTATCAAATTAGATTTTTTTTTTTTTTATTTCATGTTTGTGTGAGTGTCTTCCTTTTTTCTTTTCAAATTACAGCTTATTGAATTCTAATTATATGAATTTCTATGGAACAATAAAGATACACAAAAAACAAATCCAGTAAGTGCCAGTATAAATACCATATTTTTCGCTTTATAAGATGCACCCCCAAATTTGGTGAAGGAAAAGAGAAAAAAGTTATTTTTAATGTGAAATGGGGTCAGACTTATAATGCCAATGTCCGTCTAACAAATCATATAGCGTATATGTCCCTCATAGCACCCTCATCCTGGTACATTGTCCCTCATCCTGGGATATAGCCCCCCATCCTTAAATTAGCCCCCTTAATCTGGATATGGCCTCCTTATATTGAATATAGTCCCCTTGTGCTGGCACACATCCCCCAGTGATGCCACATGAGGACGTCAGGGACGACTCTGGACGTCAGGGACGACTCTGGACGTCAGGGACGACTCTGGACGTCAGGCGGGACTCTGGACGTCAGGCGGGACTCTGGACGTCAGGCGGGACTCTGGACGTCAGGCGGGACTCTGGACGTCAGGCGGGACCTCAGGGTGGACGTCTGGACACAAGCAGGAATCCACATACAAGGCAAGGACGTTGGTACCAACACATAGGCTAGACAGGTACAAGGACAAGGGCAGACACACCAACCATCCAGAGCTAGAGCAGTATGGCTGGAGCAAACACACAGGGCTAGGTTCAGCAACCTAATGAGAGGCTCTGGCCACGGCCAAAGGAAAGAGGAACTTTAAATAGGAGCTGACCCTCAGCTATAGGCTGGGGACAGCAATTCAAGCGCACAGCCTCCATCTTACAAAACTGGGGAAGGTGTGGCGGCGTGCACAATAGGCACAGACAGAACCCATACAGCATAGCCAGCACAGGGCACCTGGCAGCAGCTGCAAGCCTAGGCACACGTGGAAAGTCATGCACCAGCTGCAGAGGACCTCACAACCCGCGAATAGCTTCCACAGCGGGAGCCAGGGTCCACACATGAATGGTAAGCAACGGAGCAAAGACATTACAACACATGTGCGGCTACGCAGCGGAGTTGGGAACTGAGCAGTATCCTATACAGGTAACATACTACAGTCTCCCAGCTGGTCAGGGAGGAAGGTGCATTGGGTGAAAGCGCAATAATGCGCAGTAACGCTTAGGGAACGGAGACACCAGCCCACCGCCTTACATAGGCCCTTAATAAGAAAAGCATTAAACTAGTATTATAAATTTACTCAGTCTTTAAAGGGAACTTGTTGGCTAGTTTATGCCCCTGCAGCTCTCTCTCTCTGCATCTGCAGTTTCAAATTACTATTCTAATCATCCCTGTCTGAGCTCCTAGTGTAATGTTAAAGGTGAAAAAAAGCATTTATACACTTACATTTTCTGAGGCAGTCAGACTACACCTTGGAGGAGGTAGACTGTCTGGCAGGTTAATAGTTAAACTCACTATTACCCTGTCTGTCTAAAGGACCTGTGTGATGTTATGATCATGTGACCATAGTGGACGGAGCTAAGTGAGCAAACTCATGTGCTATGGGGACTTAACTCCGCCTATTGTAGTCACATCATTGTGACATAACAAAAGGTCTCCCAGCATGTTCTGACATTCAGCTAAAATGTTAACTCTTAACCTGCCAGTCCATCTCCTGCAAGATGTAGACTGACTGCCTCATTCACATAAGAAAATGTAAGTGTATACAATTTTGCTTTTGCGTTCGCATGGGTAAAATATTAACAAAGATACTCTTGTGACATATCTGGTGAAAGCCTGTTGTACTTCATATTGAAGAAAAAAAAAAAATCTAAAGACGTCAGGTAAAAAAATATTCATATTTTGATCACTTGATATGGAATGACCCATTGACGCGATAATAATTAAATTTTTTTTTTTTTCAAAATGTTTTTATTGGATTTTCAGAATATAACATAAAACAAACAAAAAAAACAACAACACATTCTTTAACATTACTGCTAACAACAGCATCAAACAGTCCCGAACTCCCTCCCCCTCCGTCCTTCTCTGGTGCAATAAATATCCTCAAAGTCGCCTCTCGGTATCTAATTTAAGTTGTAATGCCTCTCCAAGTTTAGTCCCCTAGAACATCCGAGCGTAATATCGTTTCCGTGTTGTATTGTACTATACACACCACTCCCACCCAAAGGTTACCGCTCCTTCCCGTGAATTCTATCCCTGGTTTATTTTCAACGGCCCCAGGGTACCCTGAAGGTCCTCCATGCAATACCAGCTAGAATGACGGAAAGGCAGGACTACCCGTCTAATGTCTTCCCCGGAATGCTGAGTGCAGATAAATGACCTCCATTTCGTGAAAAATTTCTCTGATTCCTTCTCTTTGTCTTTTTCCGCTAACACCTGTTCTGAAGTCATTGCCCGCTTCACCTCCACCACTACTTCCCCCAGACTCGGGGGTCTCGGATTTAGCCAGTGTGTGAGAATAAGTCTCCTCGTGAGTATAACCAGTGTATGAAAGATAGACAAGCCACCCCCCGTCAGTGCAGTCGTACCCAGGTCGTGCAAAACCTAAATAATAGGAGTCAAAGGGGCAGCCGATCCCGTCGCCCGATGCAGTAACTCCTGTACCTCAGTCCACAGTTTCCTAACGGCTATACAATCCCATAGACCGTGATACATGTCCGTCCCTTTGATTTTACATTTTGGGCAATGATGGATCCTGTCCGGGTGTGAAGCTGATGGCGCCAAATTAAATCCATAAATCGTCCTATGTATGATTCTGAAGTAGGAATCTCTCCATCGCTCATTTATGATATGTTTCCTCATTGCCTTCCACCCCTGCTGTATCCTGGTAGCAATATCGTCGTCTCCCAGTTGTCTCCTCCAACCCCCATACATCTCCTTGGGGCCAGGCGAGAGCAGGTGTTCTCTCAGTATCGAATACACGGAAGAGACAGTAGTCTCCGCCACCTCCATCTTCAACACTTCGTCCCATGTATTTAGGACGTGTTCTGCCTTCACCCTTACCAAGGAGTGCATTATATGGTGTTTTATTTGGTAATATTGAAAGATCTGTGTACGAGGTAAATTGTATTTATCTAGATTTCTGATGTGTGTGCAACAGATCCTTCACCGTGCGGATTCCTCTATCCCTCCAAATCTCAAATAATTTATTATCCCTCCCCTGGGGAAAATCAGGATGGGTCCACAGCTCGAGGTATTTAGAGACTTTCCATGGCAATCCTAGTTTTTTCCGAACTGCTTTCCATGAGACTATGGTGTCACGGAAAATGGCCATCTTTTTGATATGTTGTGGTAGCCGTGCTCCCGGCGTGTGTAGTAGGGACGCCAGGCTCCATGGCCTACATAGAGAAGTCTCTACATTCCAATCGGAAAACATGCTGGAGCCCCTCATCCAATCTGCCACGTGCCTAGTCAGACAGGCAAGATTATATCCCTTGACATTAGGGAAGCCCAGACCTCCCACCTCCCTGGCAGACATCAATGTGCGGAGCCTAATTCTAGGTCGTGAATTCCGCCAAATAAATTTAGAGAAGATTGCATAGATTCTGTCCACGTCTTCCCGCCTTAGCAACAACGGCAAGGTTTGCAGTGGGTATAGCAGCTTCGGGAAGCTGACCGTCTTCACCAGATGACAACGCCCCAGCAGCGACAAAGGCAGGTCTTTCCACCTTTCCAGCTCCCCTTTATGTTCTCTAGCAGGTGATCATAATTTAAGTGGTATATCTGGTCCACCGTTCTTGCTATCTGGATGCCTAAGTATTTTAAGGATTTCGAAGCTGTCGGAATCCCACAGAGACTCGACGTCTCGCCCCTCCTCGCCTCCCCCTGTGAGGGCTGTTTTAAAAAGAGAATATCGCATTTCCCCCTATTTAATTTGAACCCCGAAAACCTCCCAAACCGTTCTATGTGTTGTAAGACCGTAGGTAGGTCTCTCCGTGGATTGTCCAGGTATAGTACTAATCATCCGCAAACAGATTAATTCTCTATTCGACATCTCCCACTTTTATTCCTGAGTACCCTCCCCCTTTATTCAAAAATCTGGACAGGGGCTCAATGGCCAAGTCAAAAAGGAGCGGTGATAATGGGCAACCCTGCCTCGTTCCCCTTCCCAGACAAAAAACTGACGACAAGAATTCCGGAATACTAACTCTAGCCTTGGGGCCATGATATAAGCTACGGAGATATGTTCTGAACGGGCCCAGTAGACCAATCGCGTCAAGTACAAGATCCAGCCATGGCCACCTCACGTTATCAAAGCTTTTTCAGCATCGAGCGTGACCATGGCTGGATCCCCACAACCTCCTCCCCTATCCTGTCCAACCACATCTACCACCAACACCGCCTTTCGGATGTTCCCCGCCGCCGAACGCCCCTTTACAAATCCCGCCTGCTGCGTATCTATTAGAGAAGGCAGCACCACCGCCAGTCTGTTTGCCAGAATCTTTGAGATCAGCTTTAGGTCTAGATTAATCAAGGAAATTGGGCGGTAGCTCCCCGGGTCATCCAAATTTGTATTCCCTTTTGGAATTAACTTTATATGCGCCGTGTTCATTTGTTCCGGGATTTTACCACCCCCCATGAAATCATTAAAGAGAGCCTTCAAAGGCGGTGTCACCTGTTCTTTCAGGGCCTTGTAAAAGCCTCCGCCAAAGCCGTCCGGACCCGGAGCCTTGCTCGAATTAAGGTTTCCGATGGCGTCTTTGACCTCGTCCTGGGTAATTTTCGCATTAAGCGAGTGTAAGCTAATAATTAAATATTTTAAAATATGATCCCATCGCGATCCCAACTTGAGTTTTGGTACATATGTGGCTAAGAGCATAGCAGACACATGTGCGTTTTTGGGAATTTTTAAATTATACTTTTTCTTTTTGGGAAATGCGTTTTAAAATTTTTGCGTTCGCATGGGTGAAATATTAACAAAGATCCTCTTGTGACATATCTGGTACAGGTCTGAATAGAATGGTGTTTATTTTGTTTCTCTATCTTATTTCTAGCTTGAGATATGATAGAAAAGTAAAGCCATACCAGGCCAAAATTCACACTTTTTTTTTTTAAATCTTTAAAATCTGTTAAAATTAACTGATGAAGGAAAAAAAATCAAAACTTTTTATTTGTAATTAACTACCGTATATACTCGCGTATAAGCCGAGTTTTTCAGCCCAAAAATTGGGCTGAAAAGTTCCCCCCTCGGCTTAGGCTGCTTTCACACAGCGTTTTTTTTGTGATCCGTGGCTGTCCGTTGTAAAACTGACAGCCACGGATCCGATTTTGGCCCCATGTTATCCTATGGGCACGGATCACATCGGATTTGGCCTTATTGGCATCCGATTTTTGTCGGATCCGATCCTGGCCGTTTTTTTGCTGTGCCCAAAATCGCAGCCTGCTGCGATTTTTGGCACAGCGGGTCAGATCGGACCGAATTGGATCCGACATGATCCGCGCCAAATAACATGGGGCCTATGGAGCGAGGATCCGAGGAAACAGCTGAGCGTTCCTCGGACCCGATGTTAGTGTACTGAGCATGCTCAGTACACTAACACCGCTCTGTGCCATGTAATATCACTTCTGCAATGTATATTCATACATTGCAGAAGTGACATCTCCTGAAAATAAAGGGTTAAAAATAAAAAAATCTTCATTCTCACCTCTCCACGATCCAGCGATGCCTCCTGCGCTCTGTGCCTTTAGGACCTGGCCTGACGTCACAGTTGAGTCACATGGCCGGTTACCGCGGTAACCGGTCATGTGACTGTGACATCACGCCAGGTCCTGTTGATCAGAAGAAGCAGGAAGCACCGCGGGTGTCGCGGAGAGGTGAGAATGAAGATTTTTTTATTTTTTAAACTCTGCAAACAGGGGAGCAAAGAGGGGGGAGACACAGGGGAGACACAAGGGGACAAAGAGGGGAGGCACAGGGGGACAAAGAGGGGAGACACAGGGGAGACACAGGGGGACAAAGAGGGGAGACACAGGGGAGACACAGGGGGACAAAGAGGGGAGACACAGGGGACAAAGAGGGGAGACACGGGGACAAAGAGGGGAGACACGGGACAAAGAGGGGAACACGGGGACAAAGAGGGGAGACACGGGGGACAAAGAGGGGAGACACGGGGGAACACAGGTGGACAAAGAGGGGAGACACAGGGGGACAAAGAGGGGAGACACAGGGGAGACACAGGGGACAAAGAGGGGAGACACAGGGGGACAAAGAGGAGACGGGGGACAAAGAGGGAGACACGGGGAACACAGGTGGACAAAGAGGGGAGACACAGGGGACAAGAGGGAGACACAGGGGGACAAAGAGGGGAGACAAAGAGGGGCAAAGAGGGGAGACACAGGGGACAAAGGTGACAGGAGGGAGAGAGAAGGGGGACGAGATGACAGGAGGAGCAGGGACAGGATCCAGCTGATGCTGCAAAATATCGGGTCGGATGCCTATTTGGCATCCGATTGCAGGCATCAGTTAGGATCCGTTGCTGTCCGAGGGGAGCTGCAAAAAGTCTGATCCCCTCGGACAGCACAAAAACGCTGTGTGAAAGCAGCCTTATACGCGAGTCACTACACGAGGGCCCCCCCCATTGGTATACAGGCTTCCCCCATCAGTATCCAGGGCCCCCCCCCCCCATGCTCCGCAAACCTGTAAAGTAAGATGATTATACTTATCACTGTCCTGTCGCCGCCGTCCCCGCCGCTGCCGACATCGCGATCCTCCGGCTTCATCCGTCTTCTTCTGGCTTCCTGTGGTTGGCGCAGGCAATGACGTCATTGTCTGCGCCGACCACAGGAAGCCGGAAGACGCTGGATGAAGACGGAGGAGCGCGATGTCGGCAGCGGCGGGGACGGCGGCGACAGGACAGTGATAAGTATAATCATCTTACTTTACAGGTTTGCGGAGCAGGGGGGGGGGGGGGCCCTGGATACAGATGGGGGGGGCCTGTATACCCCTGGGGCATGCTGCTGTAACACTGCTGGGGGCTGTATACTACCACTGGGGAGACCTGTATACCACACTGCTGGGGGCTGTATACCTGTGCTGGGGTCCACCCTCGGCTTATACACGAGTCAATAGGTTTTCCCAGATTTTGGGGGCAAAAGTAGGGGGTCGGCTTATACACGGGTCGGCTTATACACGAGTATATACGGTAAGTTGTACTTCATATAGAAAAAAATGTAAAAAAAGCGAAGACGTCAGATAAAAAAAATATATTCATATTTGGATCACTTGATATGGAATGACCCAGGCACCGCGGCGGGGACCATGCCGTTCCCTGCGTTTTATTAATTTATTTTTTTTCCCCCCATTTTCCTGTACACTATAGGGTAAAATAAATGATTTCATCTCAAAGTACAACTCATCCTGCAAAAAAACAAGCCCTCATATGTCTATATTGGCAGAAAAATAAAAATATTATGGCTCTTGGAAGAAAGGGAGAGAAAAAACAAATAGCTGGGTGATGAAGGGGTTAAATTACTTAATTGGTAAATGTTTACTATTCGTTGGTCTTATAGTGCCACTGGCCAGTCCATCTGAATGGTCCTTTTATAGAGGTTTTCTCAAAATCTGTCCCCTTTTACTTAAATTAATTGAACGCCTAGGTGGCAAAGTTTTACCCCTGCTCCAAGGTAGCTCGTTAACCCTCATGTAAGTGCTTGCCTCTCAGTACCTGTCACCATACCATAGTGCACAGGCACAAAATGTATGGAGGTATGGTAAGTGTAATGGAAAATATTGGCCGACTGATGAAAGAGGGGCTTTATAATCTACTTCTGTGTCACATTAATGGGTACATACACCATATGGACATTTCTCTTCATTGTTTAATTTCATTCAGTCCTGTTGCTACTGGTAAATAATCTCCAGCCACTTACCATGCAGTCTGCTTTTGATGGACATTTGTGGAAGATCAGCTTCTTAAGAGCTCTCTAAATTTGAGGGTGGTACTAAAATAGGAGGCCATCAATGTAACAAGTCAATTCCATGGGGTTTTTGCCTTCTTCCAGATCAATATGTTAGGCTATAGGTTTAAAGGGCAACTCAGGGAAGATTAAACTTTTTTTTTTTATACTGTCCCTGCCCGCCTACAAGATGAAGCAGAGCTGGGCACTACAGTTCTGGGTTCTATAGATAACTTATAAATCAATAAAATCATATCTGCTCCTCAGCCCTCACCCCTCCCTCAGGAGAGATAAATCAGCCCCATGCAGTAGCAGTGACAGGAGGTGTTGGGGGTGTGGACATTGGGGGCTCCGGGATCATCTTACATTTCTGTACAGGCGGGGCTGCCTGCCCCATGGTAACACTTCAGTCCTGCCCCTAATATACCATCCTATGTAGTGTTAGGCCCCTTTCACATCAGCGTTTTTTCAAATCGCGGCAGATGCGGTAAAAAAACCGCATCTGCCGCGATTACCGCATACCGGCTGCACTTGCGGCACGGTTGCGGCAAGCCCCATACAATATATAGGCGGGCTTGCGGCAGGTGCGGCAAGTGCGGTTTTGGCACTTGCGGCAGGTGCGGCCGCGGTAAAACCCCACGGTCAGCCGCGTTTTTTTCGCGGCCGCAATTGCCAAAACCGCACTTGCCGCACCTGCCGCAAGCCCACCTATACATTGTATGGGGCTTGCCGCAACCGTGCCGCAAGTGCAGCCGGTATGCGGTAATCGCGGCAGATGCGTTTTTTTCACCGCATCTGCCGCGATTTGAAAAAAACGCTGATGTGAAAGGGGCCTTAGAGCAAGGGTGTTCTCCCTGCAAATGGCAATCATGTCACCAAGCAGATATAAATACACGCATCCTCACCTCTCAGTCTGATGTCCACCTCTTCACCACCTATATACCACCACCAGAGTCCTCCTATTTAAATCCTGACTGCTTCAAAATTTTACAAAGAGAATCTGCCAATGTCAGGCCCTGGGCAAAGTTCTCATCTTTGGAGACCTCAATGCAAGAACAGGGAAAGAGAAAGACTTGACCACGGATGGAAGCATCTACATACTTGGAGCAGAGAATGACGGCCAGGACTCTGTACACACGGAGAAAAACAGCTATGACAGTACAGTCAACAAAAGTGGTGAAAGCTCCTGAACGTATGTAGACATTTAGGACTTCATATTCTTAATGGATGAACCAAGTAGACTCTTTAGGAAGGTATACACTAAAATCCCATGTAGGGAGGAGTGTAGTAGATTATGGCATTACAGATATGAACCTGGCAAATATCAGCACCTTCATAGTCGCCCCACAAACGCACCTGTCAGACCACAGCAAACTTCTTCTGTACATGAACTCTACAGAGAAGCCATCCACACACAAACCACAGCAAAGCGGACTCTTCAACCGACCTCCATCTTATAACTGTCCAAAATGTCGGCATTAAAGTATATAGAGGCTCCCAGCAGACCTGAAATACAGGGGATGCTCCACAACGTCTACAACTACGAGTACAAGCCTAACCCAAAAGGAGTGAGTCAAGTTGCAAAAGACCTCAACGATCTATTCTACACAATGGACAGACTATTCGACCTAAAAATTCAACTACAAGAGACCATTAGAAAAACAGATCAATGGTTGGTTTGACAGAGCATGTGAAGTCGCACAGAAGACCCTGAGAAGAGCCTCAAACAAGAAACAGAGACCCCCAACCACTCGGGTCTGAGGGAAGCCAATGAAACCATACAAAGACAGTACAAAACCATCCTCCGGAGGAAGAAGCGGAGTTGCATCTCAACCAATGTTAACCAACTCCAAAATGCCTCCAAGACAACTCCTTATGAGAACTATGGAACCACATGGGCACAGAAAACAAGAAAAACAACATCCATATCCAAAATGGCAACATTTGCCTCCAGTACTTCAGAGGCCTCTATAAAGACATTACAAAGGAAGAAAAGCAAAGAACAGGAAAACATAATGGCAAAAATAAAAGCAATGGAGGAAAAAGTTAAAAATATCCAAAACCCTGTGGATACACCTATTACATTACAAGAAGTAGCAGAGAGAATCTCTTCCATAAGATGTAGAAAAGTCAGTGGCCTGGATGGAATCCTACCAGAAATACTGAAGTACAGCGCACCAGTAATACAGGTTGCAATGGTTAAACTGTTCAATATTGTGCTGAGTGCCGGCTACTTCTTTTGTACCTGGAACCAAGGCTTCATCACATGCAATCCACAAGAGTGGGAACAGGTATGACCCAGCCAACTACAGAGGTGTATATGTGTCAGCAGCAACTTGGGAAAACTGTTCAACAGCATCCTGAACAAGAGGATCCTCCGTTTCCTCACTGAGCACAACTTCCTCAGCAAGAGCCAAGCAGGGTTCATGCTAAACCACCGCACCACTGACCACATCTATACTCTGCACAGCCTCATTCAGAGACAAGTCCACAATACAAAGAACAGGAAGATATACACCTGCTTTGTGGACTTTAAAAAGGCCTTTAATTTGGTGTGGCACCTGGGCTTATTCCTGAAACTGCTGGAGAGCGGAATAGGAGGAAAGACAAATGTCATCAAAAGTTCCTACACTGAGAACCTCTGCAGAGTGAGTGAATGGTAAAAGAACAATTTATTTCCATCAGAGCTGTGGATGCAGACAAGGCTGCAGCCCAAGTCCAACACTCTCAACATGTACATCAACGAGCTTGCTGACGCTCTGGAATCTTCCACAGCACCAGGTCTCACCCTCCACAAAGCCCAGGTGAAATTCTTGCTGTATGCAGATGACCTGCTGCTGCTGTCACCAACCGAGAAAGGCCCCTGAAAATCGTAGAGAAATTCAGTTCCACCTGGGCACTACCGGTCAACTTAAAGAAAACAAACATCATGGTGTTCCAGAGGAGAAAGAGAAGGTCAGACCAGCACCCATCATTTGTCCTCAACTGCTCCCTTACAGGGGCCTGGAGATTCACAGGTCAGGGAGTTTCAAACAAGCCATTGAGACGCTGAAAGACAAGGCCTTCAAAACCTCCTATGCCATCCAAAGGATACTCTTATCATTTGAAGCCACCAGTGAGGGTCTGATTAAAGTTAAAAATCTTCGACTCTCATCGCCCCAATCCTCCTGTACGACAGTGACAGATCACTCTTCTCAGTCTGTTGGACAAGTCTGGTTGAGGCAAATGGCAGGAGAAGGTTACCCATCTAAATGCATTATGAACCCTGTAAAGTTTGATGCTGGATTGATAATGCTACGAGGTTGTTTTTCAGGGGTTGGCCAAGGACACTTGATTCTAGTGAAGGAAAATCGTAATGCTGCAGCATACCAAGACAATTTGAACAATTGTATGCCTCCAACATAGTGGGAAACCTTTTGGGCGGGCATCTTTCTGTTTCAGGATGACAGTCCAGTGCATAAAGTAAGGTCCATAAAGACAGGTTTAGATTCGTTTGGTGTGGAAGAACTCAAATGATTTTTAACCCCTTTGGACACTTTTGGAATAAGCTGCAAATTTTTTTCTAAGACATCTCTTCCAACATGAGTGTCTGACCTAAGACATGTTCTACGGATGAAAGGGCAAAATATTTCAGACGCTCCACTAGATCTTGTAAAAAGGTGTCCTGAAAAAGTGGAAGCTGTTTTAGCTGCAGGAGGAGGACCAATGCTATATTAACACGTATGGATTTAGTATGGGATGTCGTAATTGGCCCTGTAGGTGTCCCAATACACTATAGCAGTGATGGCGAACTCCAGGCCTCGAGTGCCACACACAGTCCAGGTTTTCAGGATTTCCATTGCATTTGACAGTTGACAATCAAATTACCAACTGCCAAACTCTAAGGAAATCCTGAAAACCTGCACTGTGTGCGGCACTCGAGGCCTGGAGTTCGCCATCACTGCACTATAGTGTTTGGATAGTTTTATGGAAAGGTATAGTTTTGCCTAACACACAAAAACTGGTCACAGAGATGTGATGCTAGACTAACTCTATCTTAAGGCCCTGTTACACGGCACGACATCGTTAACGATATCGCTTAAACGTCACCGGTTTGGAGTCGTTCAAGCGACATCGTTAGCACGTCATTGCGTGTAACACCGAGATTCAAGTACGATACTTATTGGATTGCTGATCGCAGGTTTGAGAACGTTCTCAAATCACACGATCAATGATCAGCCAACCTGGTATATCGTTGTGTGTGACACCGCGATAACTATGTTGTTGACGACTTCGCCCATTTACAGCAATGAGCAGGTATCGTTCGCTGAGTTGTGCAAGCGATACGTGCTCACTACATCGTGGGTGAGTCGTCCATGATATCTAGACGTGTGATATCTCGCCAACTGTCAAACTATGTCGGACACGACCGCGCGCCCACGAGATCGTTGCCGACATTGTTTCAACGTCTTGCCGTGTAACGGTACCTTCAATAAGACATAGCTTGAAACTGCAGTAGTAATGTTTTGGGATGCTTATTAAAGAAATGTCAAGCTGTTTGTTTGGTATGCTACACTTACTAACATTGAGGTAATGCTAAGTTTCTTGCCTTGAAGTCTATGGGGGTGGGATGTAATCCACAGTAATTTGGATAGTTTTTTTTTTTTTTTTTAATTTGTCAGACCTATCTAGGCTGTATTTGGAACAGTAATTACGTTACATATGATTATTGACATAACTACTTGTTATCTAGTAAAATTAAGTTTTACTGTAATATCTTCTAATGTCTACAGGAACCAGATGGAAACTATCACAAAGTAGCACTCTCTCCAGTAGTTCACGTTCAAGGGCTCTCAGAGTCTGTGATGGAAGCCGACCTGGTGAAGGCAATCGCTAAATTTGGCACCATATGGTAGGTGAGCTTACATATATTTTATTATACTTACTGTATATAGCACCATTATTTCCACAGTGCTGCACAAACACCTTCATGACTGTCCCCATTGGGGCTCACAATCTAAGGTCCCTGCCAGTATGTCTTAGGATCGTGGGAGGAAACAATGGGAGAACATGCACACCCTCCTGGCAGATGTTGTCTTATGTCATCTTGAATCCAGGACCCCAGAGCTGCAAGGCAACAGTGCAAACATCTGCATTTTATTTTTCTTATGTACAGGACATATTTTATCATTCAGTAATGACTTCCATTGTAATTTAAAGTGATCTGGCAGGTTAAACACAATCTCACTGTGATCTAGACTGCTATAATTCCTTTATTTCTGCCCTTCTACCTGAAAGCTGAAATGTAACATACAAGACAGACACTAGGGAATATGCCTGAATATGATTTAGTTTATTTATTTGTATTGCACTGTTCGTATTGGCTACTAACCAGCTACAAACATAGCATTATATAGCAGCCTTATACTCTAATTGGTCACATGGACAGGAGTAGTCTTCAAGAGACACAAGGAATCCCTCGTAGGTTTTCTTGCAATGACAAACATATCGTCTCCTGCCAGGCACAGCTAGGACACATTAAAAATGGATGGAAACGAACTGGAAATTGTAAAGGACTTCAACCTATTTGAATCTATGATCACACAAGATGCAGACACAACACCCGAAGTCAATAGGAGAATAGCTATGGGAAAATCAACAATGAAGGCACTGGACGAGGTCTTCATATCAAGGAACATTTCACTGGTGATGAAGACACGGCTCTTATATAATCTGTTATTTTTTTTCTGTACTACCATGGATGCAAGGCCTGTATGATAAGGGAATAAGTCAGAAAAAGAATCAATGTCTTTAAAATGTGGTGCTAGAGAAGGATGCTATCAATACAATGGATGGCAAGAAGAACTAAGAAATCAGTTTTGGAACAAATTAAGCCAGACATGTGACTCGTGTACAAAATAGAGTTGTAGATTGTTGATCATCATATGAAGAGAGAAATCACTGGAAAAGAACATTGTGGTTGGAAGAGTAGAAGGTACAAGGTGAAGAGGAAGAGCAGCAACCCAATGGATTACAGAAAATGGCAGAGAAGATCCTGGTGGACCTATCTAGGCTGCACGAGATCGATCTTGCTACAGAGTGTTCATCTATCAAGTCACCATGGCTGGAGATTGAAGCTGAAGGCCGTATAAGCTAGGCCCCTGCAGTGTAGCACCACTGATATTATCTGTATGGGTTGCTTGGTATACAGGGGAGAAAAAACATCTAGCTGTGAAATTGTACACATTTTGTCATATTACTGAAAGCTGTTTGAGTTCTTAAAACTGAGGCTAAGCAATATTAAAATGTGCCAAATTTACCACGATTCGCAATACACCACCTATTAGTTGGCTAACTTTGTGCTAGAAACGCACACCGTGTCACAAGTGAGGCCACACCTCTTTTTGTACATGTTTTTAAAGTGTCAAAAACACCATAAATATGGCACATGTCTTTATCCACAGTATTAATGCAAATTACACTATCGTTCTGGCTCATTTAAGTTTATAAATATGACCCATTGTTTTCCCTATCGCCACGACAGCACCACCTGAGAGATAGGACCGCCCATCCAGACAGGAAACCTCTGAGATAAAAAAGGCGGGACCTCTCCTGAACCTCAGTTTAGGTTTCCTGTCTTGGAGGTGGGAGACCTCTGAAGCTCATGCGGTCCTGGCCTGACCCGGTAGCTGGAAGAAGCTGTCCTTCCCTAGGCAGTGGCTCCGGACTTGGGTGCAGAAGCTCCTCCACGGGGTATTCCCTGCGGTGGTGGAGGGCACGGGGTCTGGAGAGGGCCATCAGCGGCTTGTTCTCGGCCCTTGTTGCCGCCCGGGTACCCCAGCTGCACGGTGGGTGGCGGCCCTGCAGTCTGTGCCCCGGGTGAAGAGGATGGTTACAGGCATGGCGCAACGTTCCTGGGTCTGTAATGGGCCTGGGAGCGGTTTTTCCCGGCGGCAGGTTTGAATTTCGCGCCGGGAGCCGCTACTTCCGGTTTCGGGCGCGGACCGGAAGTGACGTTCCGCGCATGCTCTGTGCGGGCCAAGATGGCGGCGCCCAGCGTTCGGCAACACGGAGACGCTGGAGCGATTCCCGATGGTGAGGGGCAAGCAAGGAGGGCAGAGCCAGCCAGCGTCCAGCGGTGTGACAGCATTCCCTTTCGGCTCCAGTTATGGGAGCCTCAGCAGTGGCGGCCGCAGGTCCTCAGTGATGGGATCCAGGATGAAGGGACCCTGATGCCCCGGAAGTCGGTATGCGCCTGGTGGGTGAGTGCCTTCGGGCTGTACTGTCTGTAATTTCACCACCTGAGGTATGTGCTTTCTGCAGGGTTCCTCTTCCAGAGGGTTGTACTGCCGGATTTCTGTGGCCCTTACTTTGGGGAGACTGTGCGAATCACTGTCCCCAGTCCGGCCTCTAGCCTTGGCACTTTAGTGTGGGAGGCTTTTTTCCGTCCCTGCAGCTAGCCGGGATGGATGGGGACTTATGCGGCAGGAGACTTTGGGCTCTTTCCCTGGTCTGAGTGACACTCGTGGTTTTCACTAGGGGGGAGCCACAGGTCTTGCTCATCCTCTGCCTCGTCCTCCTCGTCATCCTCCTCCTCTGTTAACGGCAGAGAGGGGACGCCGGGGGTTCCACATGATGGCTCTGGTTTTTTGCTTACAGCGGTCTGTTCGCCTGCGGGTTGGTGCCCGTGGCCCCTCTTCGGTGGACGGATTTAAGGTGCAGTGGTCTGTCTTCCACGCAGAGCCGGACCTTTTCCCTTAAATCTGAGGGCCCAGGCAAACATTTTAGCTCCTGGACTAAGCCTGTTCGGAAGGGCTCTCTTTCCTTTTGGGCTACTGGCGTAATTCCTGGGAATCCACTGCTGGCATTTTTTGGTCCCTCGTGTCTTGGTTGCAGCAGTTGGTGGATGTCAGCATCCTTTGCAAACCTATTGTGCAGGCCCTTGACAGACCATTGAAGCTGTGAGAGCCTTGGTCACGGGCTGGATGGGAGACCTCATGAGAATCTCTATGGGTGTCCCAATGGGAATCTCAGTGGGAGATCCTATCGCAATTTCAATGGGAGACCATAGCTGCATTGACTTTACTCAAGTGAGGGACGGGTTTCCTACGGTGGAGACCTTGTCTTCCTTCCTTTGACTCTTGCTGCAGCAGCTTTGCTGGCGGATTCCTCGTGGAATTGGGCTGCAAAGTCTCAGTCTTTCTTTAATGCTGCTCATCATACCTGATGGTGGGGGCCTGGCCCGGTGTTGCCCACTCTGGGTTTCTTTCCCTGGTGCGGGGTGCTTTTCCGGTTGGTACGTCGCTGGCTGATATCCTGGCCCGGGCTTGTGCTGATGTGGATGCTTTTCCCTCCGGGGTTCCGGCTCCCACCTTCCGGGGCCGTCCCCCTTCGTGAACCTCGGTTTGCTAAACGAAGGTCCCCTAGTCGGACCCGAAGTTCTTGGGCCAAAGGGGAAGCATGTAGTCTGGTTTTTTGGTTCGGGGGTTCCTCCTTTGGCGAGAACTTCCGGTATCAGTGACGGCTCGCTCCAGGACGGAGGAAGGCTTGACCCTTTCTCTCGGCAGGCTCCGGGGTTGGGGCTTGCGAGGGAGCTCTCGCTCTTCTCAGTGTCTGGTTGACACTGGGGTTCCCTTCGGCTCCTGGGGGCCCCTGGTGATTGCGTCTGTCCGCTGTTCAGGAAAAGGCGCTTTTCTGATAAGAAGGAACGGGCCCTTGTGTGATCTAAGGGGGGTTTCCCCGGTTCCTCCAGCCGCCTGCGGCAGGGGGTTCTGTTCCCCGCTGTTTTCTCGTGCCACAGCCAGTCAGTTCGTTCCAGTCTTTTATACCCCTGAATCCCCGTTACAGCTTTCTGGTGCGGAGCTCGTTTGTGAGGGGGACTTGGTAGTCGACAATCGGGGTTGGTTTCCAATTGTTTCTGGGTGGGGCTGGCTCTGCCGGACGCATAACACAATGTTCCGGTTCACAGTCACCAACGGCAGTTCTGATGTTCGCCCGGTTTGGGGGGATTCCTCTGCCTTGCTGTGCCAGACTCTCCCCTTCGGCCTGGCGATGGTTCCTCGGCTTTTCACGGCGCTGCTGCCCGTAGTGTGGCCGCTTCCGACGTCCGGGGGATTAATTATTCCATATCTGGAAGTTTGCTGCTTGTGGGGGACCCCTGGGGGTTGTGCCCCTCTGCGGCTGGTTTAGTCTTCCCTGGGTCAGCTGAGTTGGATTGTTGATCTGGGTAGGTCCAGGCTGTTCCCCGCCACGCGTCAGCTGGTTCTGGGGTTTTTTCTGGGTTCCCAGTCTCTGCTTGCCTCCTTCTGGCCGTCGGGGGTCGTGGCGTGCCTGAACGCAGTCCTGCGACCCCGCAGGGGCATAATGTCGGGAAGCTCCCCGCTGCCTCGAGGCCGTTGCGTCTTCGGTCATCCCTTTCTGCAGTACAGGGGCTCTCCTCAGTGGGGTTTCTGGAGGGCTGTGTCCCTTTTGGGCTCCCTCTCGTCCTGTATCCCCGCTGTTCCTTGGGCACAGTTGCGCTCTCGGGCCCTTCTGTGGATGGTTCCCCCGCATCGGCTCGGGTTGGGGGTGGCCTTGGACGCATGGATGGTTCTGTCCCCTCTGCCTTTAGATTCTCTGGTGGGGGGGCTGCTCCCTGGGCGCCTCTCCAGGGGCGTCCCGTGGGGTGGTCCGGTCTCCGATGCTTACCACAGAGCCAGTTCCTGGAGATGGGGGCCCTCCTTCGGGACCTGTCCGCTCGGGGGTGCCTGAGACTCCTCGCCTCTCCAGGCTGTCCTCCCTTATGCGGGAGTTCCTGGCTGTTTGGAAGGCAGTTCTGCTTTCCTTACTTCCCTTCGGAGGCCCCATCTTAGTGTCCTCTCCGGCTACAGTGTGTTGGCTTCCTGGCACCGTCAGGGGGACACCCGGTCTCAGGCCCTCATGGGAGTTGCGCGGGGCGTTGTCAGCTGTTGGAACGCCCGTCTGCTTCCCTCTCTGCCCTTCGCATGCGGGGGGGTGGCAACTTCCTGGACGGATTTTCTCTGCAGGGTGCAGCTCCAACGGGAGCAGTGGGCCCTGGATTTGAGTGTTTTTTTTCTTTTTGGCTCCGATTGTGGCCAGGTTGGGCCTTCTGGAGATGGTTTTCTTTGACACTCGGAAACACGTCTGTTCTCTGGTTCCCGGAGTCCGGCCTGGGCTGGGGACGCTCTACTGTTCCCCTGGTCCTTGGGCCTTCTGTGTCCCTTCCCTCCCTTGGTTCGGTTCCTGCAGTGCTCCGGAGGGTCAGGAAGGACAGGGCGAGGGTCGTCGTGATGGCGCCCTTCTGTCCCCGAGGAGCTTGGTTCTTTTGGCTCAGTTGCCTGTCCAGCCAGGCTCCCTGGACTCTCCCCTTATTCCAGTCTCTCCTGCAGGGGCCGGTCCCCCTTCCGCTGGTCTCCGGCTGCCGGCCTGGGACTTGCCCAGGCGGCTCTGGTCACGTGGGGGATTCTCTGGTGGCCTTGTTCTTGTGCTGTGGCCCGGTCGAACGCCGGTTGCCACCGTTTTTTTTTCTGGTGCCGGGTGGTTTACCTTTTCTGTCTTCTTCGGGGACGAGTCCCGACGGTGGGCTCCTGTGCCGGCAATTTTTGACTTCCTCCAGTAGGTGGCGGATTGGTCTTTGTCGATTCCCTGGAGCTCTGGTTTTCGGCCTTGGGGGGCCTGTGCCTTTGTTCCCTCGATGGGTCTCATTTTTGAATGCCTTAACCAAGCCTCCCTTGGGGTTTTTTCTCTTGTGCTTCGCCTAGGGTCCTGCCTCGGCAGTTGGTGTTGGGCGGTGGCTTGCCGTCCGCCAGCCTTTTTTTTTTTTTGTGGCCTTGTCGGGGGGCCTGGTTCTCCGGGTTTGGCTGGACGGGGTCGTCCTGTACCTGGTTCCTTCCTTCTTCCCAAGGTGGCTCTCATGTTCCGCGGACGGCGGGTGCTTGTTCTCCCTTCCTTCTGTGGTCTTCCTGCAATTCTGATGGCCGTGGTTCTCCACACGTTCGTGGTCTGGTGGGAGTTGCTTGCCTGCTTCGTCGGGCCACGGCCTGGCGTCTGACTCTGTCCCTCTTGTTTTTTCTTTCGAGGGGCCTCTTGGGGTGAGGCAGTGTCCGTGGGTGCCCTTGCTTGGTGGTTGCGGGAGGCCTTCGCTCTTGCTTCTTCCGGTCAGGTGCGGGTCCCGGGGGGGCCTTTGTGCGCTTCCACCAGGGCAGTAGCTGCTTCCTGGGCGGGGGTGACTGTTGTCCCCTTAGCTTTGATCTGTGGGGCTGCTCCCTGGTCTTCTCCTTCTCTTTTCTTCGAGCATGTCAGGCTTGATCTTGCTGCCGCTATGGTGGTGACCTTTGGTAGACGAGTTCTGCTAGCGGTGGTCCCTCCCTAATTTTCTTTTCTCTGAAATCTCTCAGGTGGTGCTGTCGTGGCGATAGGGAAAAATCTAAATTACTTACCGGTAATGTGTTTTTCATGAGCCACGACAGCACCACCGCATCCCTCCCTATTGCCTGTTGGTGTTGGTCCTGTTTGGAAGGGGGGGGTGATGTGTTGAGTTCTTTTGGTTGTGTACTAATGCTTGTTGGGTTCCCTCTCCGGTCTCTGTAACCGAAACTGAGGTTCAGGAGAGGTCCCGCCTTTTTTATCTCAGAGGTTTCCTGTCTGGATGGGCGGTCCTATCTCTCAGGTGGTGCTGTCGTGGCTCATGAAAAAACACATTACCGGTAAGTAATTTAGATTTTTTATAATAGAGCATTACTAGTAATACTAACTTAGTACTTATTGTGGTAGAATAAAGGACAATCGTTGCATCCAATCATTAATTAGCTCTTTGTGGGTAATCTGTTTTATAGCTGTTCAATCAGTATCAGAGTGTGTATATAGCAAGGGCAATTGTAGTGCCCATGCCAACAGAATAGTCTTACATTTTCAAGAGAAATAGAAGCATGGCATAACATGGAATGCTCCAGATTTATTCTTTTAGTTTGCGTTCAACACATCCTTTTTTTCCTCATCAATGTGCAGTTTTTAATATTTTATTATTCTCATTTGTTTTTGTGGCTCAGACTTGGCCATTTAAGTCTATAGTCCATGAAAAACGGAAGGCATCACCTTCAGTTTTGCCTTGGCTTTTAACTCAACCTTTCTGAAATGTCCCTAGAAGAAAAAGGTTAGACAGTTTACCCCTTTCAGTTTAAGAAATAAAAAACAAACAAAAACTGGACAAGGTGGGGTAATGGATGCAGAATGATGTAAAGACACACAGGCGAAAAACTGTCTGTTTTTGACAGGTGTAAAAGCAGAAATGGATGTGATAAGTCAGTTATTACCCTTTTTAACTTATTTTGTTACTTTGCATATTTTAAAAAAAGGTTTTCTTGCCCTGTGTGTGTCAAGCATTCTCTCTCCGCTGCTGCCCAGTGTTTGGGTACAGTCATCGTAACCTAGATGCTGCGGTAATTACTGAACACCGCAGCTTAAAGGGGAACTCTGGGGAGATAAGAAAAAATGTATACTGTCCCTGCCCTCCTACCTGATGAAGCTGAATGTGTGTATGTATGTGTGTATATCCGGGATTGGCATCTACACCATCGCAACTACAGCCACAAAATTTTGCACAGTTACACGTTTGGACCCCGAGAGCGTCATAGGCTATGTTGTGAGGCGAAATTTTAACCTTGCGCGTTCCAGCGCCCCCCCACACACACACACACAGGGACACACACACATACTAACCCTATAGGGACACATGAACTCACCCCACAGGGACACACACACACAAAAACAGCCAATGTGCAACACATGTGCCATATAGGGAAATAAGGCATATGTCAGTCACATGAGCTGTCTTTTATGTGTATGTGTGAGGTAATATATACTGCCCGGCCGAGGGGAGGGTTTACTGTTGACTGGAGATTTATCAGGCTACCTATAGCAACCAATCACAGCTCAGCTTCTATTTTCCTACAGGTCATTAATATGACATATTCAAATTCTATTTTGTTATAGCTAACAGCAGTTATTTATTAACCCGGGCGTAGCCGGGTAGTACAGCTAGTAGCGCTATATAAATTAATAAATATTATTATTATTTTATAATATAACTAGCTGGGTGCCCGATGCACATGCATCGGGATTCTAGAAGAGCGAGTCGCTGACTCGCAATGGCCGCTTCGCGGCCAATGCTTCGCGCTGCTAAGGCGCCTCGCCATGCCCGCTGCGCGGGCATAGCGAGTCGCCTTAGAACTGCTCGCAATGGCCGCTGCGCGGCCAATGCTTCGGGCGTATCCACATGACCACGCTGACTCGCAGCGCGAGCGGACTCAGAAGGGGCAAAAAACCCATTCGCAATTATATAATAGATAATAATAATAGGATCTATAGATAGCTTATTAAATCAATAAAATCCTATCTGCTCCTCAGCTCTTACCCCTTCCTTAGGGGACAGAGAAATTCAGTCATGCATAGTGCTAAAGTTTCAGGGGACGGGAAGCTGTCAAGTTGATATGGAGGAGGGGAGACCATGGCAGTGTTGAATCAATCAATGTAGTGCTTTGCCTCTGCTCCTAACCTGATACATGATGGTACACATTATGTACTATTATAAGTTGTACAGCATGTATTTATATCGGCTTGCTGACATGATTGCTATTTGTAGGGAGAACAGCCTTGCTCTTACATAGGTTGGTATATCGGGGCAGTATGTACTGTGACCATGGGGTCGGTGTCCATTCCCCCTGCACATACAGAAGTGTGAGGGTGCAGGAATGTAAAATGGAGCTCCCAGTGTCCATGCCTCTGACATATGCTGATGGTGAGATCGGGAGGTGAGGCTGAATTTCTCTGTCCCAGATAGGAAGAAGTGAGAGCTGAGGAACAGATATGATTTTATTGATTTATAAGCGATCAATAGATCCTAGAACTGTAGTGCCCAGCTCAATTTCATCATGTAGAAGGGCAGGGACAGTACAAAAAAATGTTTTATCTCCCATGAGTTCCCCTTTAAGTTGTTCACATCGCCACTGAGCTGTTGGTTGGCTGCAGTCATTGATGTCACTGTTGAAGTTGATTAAGCAAGAGCTGTGGCAGCAGCAAAAAGGAAACGTTTGATCCAGGTAGTGTAAGTGAAAGTCAGATAGTTACTTTATATATTACTGAATGGTTGGAAAGGAAAAAAAACCTGAACGGGGACAACCCCTTTAATTTAGTCCAGACATATCAGGAAGGCTGACAGATTGTATTGTTAATGTTTGTTATCTGTTTTATATTGATTAATATTGTTTATATATTTTTTGCCTTCTTTAGCTATGTATCGATGATGCCTTTCAAGCGCCAAGCTCTAGTTGAATTTGAAAATACAGATTTTTCGAAAAAGTGTGTGACTTCTGCTAGAAATGAACCCATCTTCTTAGGAGGTCAACAGGCATTGTTCAGCTACTCCAAAAGCAAAAAGATTACCAGACCAGCCAATGCTGAAGATACGTTTGGAGCAAGTAATGTTCTTCTGGTTTCCATCTACAATGCAGCCTTTCCAGTTTCAGTGGTAAGTGAGAGAAATGTATGTAGCAGACCATATAAGTGGAATGGCCACTTATAGGGGTTTTCCCACAAACAAAGGTAATTTTAAAGTTTATTTTAATCAATAGATCTTGGGAGTAACATGTTCCACATCCCCTGCCCAAACCATGCTCCAAGCACAGTCTGATACGGCCATTGCACATTACATAGCAGAAGCAGCATATGAGTATCTCAGCACAAGCACATTATTTTTTTAAACACATCCTATAGTGGAAACTATTATTATTCCAAGATCTATTGATTAAAATGTGATTTTAAGGTACCTTTGTTTGTGTGGAAACCCCTGTAACTGCGTTCAAATCCCACAAAGGACAAGATCTGCAAAGGAGTTTGCATGTTCTCCGTGTGTTTTACGTGGGTTTCCTCTGCGCACTCAAGTTTCCTCCCACACTCCAAAGACATACTGATAGGATGTATAGATTGTGAGCCTCAATGGGGGGACAGTGTTGTAAATGTATGTAAAGCACTATGGAATTAATAGCGCTACATAAATGGATGAGTATTGTTATTAACTGCTTATTTGGGAGCTACACTGTTAATGTGCAGCCATTGTTGAGACTGATAACGTTTTCGGCCACTTGTTGGTGCCTTTTTAGAACACTAATGAGCATGGCAGATGCCAAAGTTAGTCGCTATATTGGATTTTCTTGAAAAGTCTTTTATTATTATTATTATTATTATTATTATTATTATTATTATTATTAGATCTACCTCCTGTTCATGGAAGCGCATGGTTTTCCTCTGGGATGACATTCAGATAACTTCCATGAGGCACAAGTCGGTCCGGGTGAAAAAAGCTTTAAGCAGATATTGCAGCCATGTTTTTTAGAAGATTTATATATGTACAGATTTTATGCACATCTTTTTTTTTTTATCAACCTGTAGATATAATCAATTATTTGCAAGTTTGAAAAAACAATATCTGCGCTCCTGACGCCTGTAGAGCTCCGTGTCTTGATTAGAGACAGGGAGTGAATAAATAGACAGCTGATCTTATATCGTCTTCAGGACAAAAAGAAAATAACCCCACTCACTCCCGTTTTCTAAATGTGTCTATGATGGGGAAGACCAATACTTGATTTGGTAAGGGGTAATAACATGAGGAAAAGTTTCACTAACGGTTGCAAATGAGGACAGATGAGTGGTGTGTGATCTCCCTTCCGTGTGGAGTGGTCGTGTGATCTCCCTTCCGTGAGTGGCGTGTGATCTCCCTTCCGTGAGTGGCGTGTGATCTCCCTTCCGTGAGTGGCGTGTGATCTCCCTTCCGTGAGGTGGCTGTAGTGTGATCTCCCTTCCGTGAGTGGCGTGTGATCTCCCTTCTTCGGTGACTTGTGGGCGTGTGATCTCCCTTCCATCTCTTTCACTGTAACAGAACTCGAAAGTAAACCTTATGCTCCATGTCTTCAAAGGAGTGACTCCAAATATTACACTTCAAGCATCGATCCTGATATATCCTAGCGAAGTTAATTGGGCAAGAACCTTACATATTGGTTTCCTCATTTTAGCCACAATAAGTCAAGATGTATTACATAAATCTGTTTGTACTATGGAAACTACCGTATTTTCCGGCGTATAAGACGACCCCCAACTTTTCCACTTAAAATATGGAGTTTGGGATATACTCGCTGTATAAGACTACCCTTCTTCCAACCCAGCTGTGCCCAGAAAAACATGCCTTTTTCACCCATATGGCACACCCTCTCCACCCAGCCCGCCCCTACCACATCTGAGAAGCAGAGAACAAAAAGGTACTTTCACTTTCTTCCCTACCTGACCTGTGGCACCCACCATCAGTAAGTACAGTGAGGCTTCCCAACTGTCTCTATTCAAAGCTCCCGGAGACAGCTTTTGACAGTGCACAGGAAACGCAGTCTGCAGCGGTTTCCTGTGTGCTGTCCTAACTCCTCCGGGAGCTTTGAATAGAGACAGTTAGCAAGGTATTAAGGGGGAGAGCACAATGCCCTGCCTTGTGATTGGGCTACTGGGGGAGGTGCCTCAAAAATATCTCTGCCGCTGCCTCCTCTCCGATGCCTGCGGGTGATTAGTGTCCCCTGCTCCCCGCACCTCATGTATACGGCGGGGATGCATCCTTCCAGGCAGTGTGTGCCGTCCCGGGGCTGCAGGAGCGGTGTGGAGGAGGATGTCTGGGATCAGTTGTTAATGTAAACATCGGGTTGTCAGGGGCCACAATAACAGCAGCGCTTAGTGTTCCTAGCAGTTAACACTATGCGCAGAGGCACAACAACTGTTAAAGACCTTCTGTCAGGCTAGTATGTACTGTCAGGCTTATGTACCTGGCGTATAAGACGACCCCCCCAACTTCAGAGTAGATTTTGAGGGGTTAAAAAGTCGTCTTATACGCCGGAAAATACGGTATATTGTGCTTATATAGGTATTTTCACCCTTTGTCAAGAATGACGCACTTCAGTTGTTCCAAATAGTGGTAAACACAACAGAGCTGAAATAATATTTGTAAGTAATGCCATTTATACACTGGGCAGACACAGTGGCCTTATAACATCACATACTTGCTATAACGGGATGGTCATGCACTGCTGTCCACATTGGCAGGAGCTTACATTCGAGCAGCTCCTCTATATTGTTGAATTGCGTTGCACCACTTTTGCTATATGATAACTCTCTTCTGAAGGGACTGATGTATTATTTCATGACCAGGACCTGCATCCTCATGTGACTCCATATAACCACCAAAGTTGTTCTTTGTAGATTTGAAAGCGTTTTCATCATTTAGTTTAATTGTGCAAACAAAAGAAGAGCAGCACTGTGCTAAAGCACCTTTACATGTGTATGTGGGCAGTATTTTTATTAACTTGCCTGTCTTTCTTCTGTAGGATATCATTTATTCTGTCTTCAACCCATTAGGAAAAGTGGACCGCATAGTGATTTTTAGGAAGAATGCAATTAAAGCGATGGTGGAATATCCTTTAATGGAGCGGGAATCAATCTGACAAATTATGGGACCTCACATACAATTTGCTTACACAAGTCTGTGATTTACCTATTTTTTCCCAATGTTCTATGAATATACACCTTAAAATCACACATCTTGTCCCTTCTCAGAGATGGGGGAAAGATGTCTGCGTCCCTTTTACAGAGATTAAATCAGAGTTACTGGTAAATCAGTCAGTTTTTTGTTAGCCATATAGCCTGGCATATGATAATTCTCCTGTATGACCATTACCCTGGGTATATACATTTCTGCTACCATTTTTCTAGACCTGTACAGTTGGTCCTGTAATGATGATCTCCTTTAATTTATTAAACCGCTGCAGCCACTTGCCATACATGAAAACTTCACAGATGAGGCTGGTGATTGGCTGCAGTGGTCACATGAACAATGGATGGGAACATCATCCTAGTAGGGGACAGTGAGTGACCTGAACGATGTTGCTGAAGCAATGTTGGATTTTTTATGAGGGGTAATTCTTTTTTGCTTTAAATTTTCTAAAATCCTTGAAAACCCCTTTTTTAAATTGCCTACCTTCTATGAATTTTGCTCCAGATGGGGAGTGGACTGGCTGATATTTCTGTAACCTGTGTGCAGCAGTCATGCCTAGCAAACCTGGTGTATGAGAGATGGGGATAAGATCATGCTACCCTCAGAAGTGGCTGTAGCATGCTGGTCAATAAAGTAATGTGCAGGAAGACAGTAGATCAGTTATTAAAAGCAGGAGCATCTCAGTCTTTTTCTCTAAAGCCGATCCCTCTTTATAAGTGTCCATGGTCGATAGCTGTAATCTAGTCTCTCCATAAAACTGATAATCCATCTTCCTTTTCTCCTGTGTATTGCATTAATTTAATCCAGTGAATTCAGTAAGCGATCAGTTAAGGATACAGAAGATACTGTATTTTTCGGATTTTAAGACGCACTTTTGTTTCCCCCAAACGGGGGTGTGTCTTAAAATGCGAATGTAAAAAAAAAAAAAAGTAATAAATGAAATATTACAGGGGTGGGGGGTGCGGCAGCCGAGGGGGGGGGCCGGAGGCAGGTTCCAGAGGGTGAGGGTCAGAGGTGCAGTGCCTGAGCTGCAGGAGATGAGTGGCTGCTGCAGCCATGTTCTTTGTGCCCGGGTGCATCCACTGCATTCACTAGCAGTGTGTAGCCAGCCAATAGAGGTAGAGACTTCAAAATGTGTCCATTATGGGCATGGCCATTTTGTTGAAGTCTCTACCGACTGGCTGCACAGTTAGTGACTGCAGCCAGCCACAAAAAGCATGCTCAGGTCCTGCACCTGTGCCCCTCACCCACCAGAACCTGCCTCGGCACACCTGCTCAGCAGCTGTGGCTCCCCCATCAGTATTTCAGTAGGGTTCAAGAACATCACAAAACATGGTTAACCCTAAAAATCTAATCTTTATTGTTATCTACAAATAACAAACAGAGATAAAGACTAGGTGCACAGAAAGTATGGAAGAAAGGGTCAAAACCTGATAAATTACTGCCTCCTTCCTCTTACCTGTCAGCGGAGGTCTGCACCCTTAATTTGTCATGGCACCCCCGCTCAACGGCAGCTGTCCCTACACTTCCCTGTGCTGATCCTATAAGCAGGAGAAAGGTGCTCCCCTTCCCTAATGTCCAGCTAAGGGCCAAACTACTATGGAGTGTTGGGTTGTGTTCTGTGTCCTAGTATTAAAAGAACTTGATCCTCCTCGATACAGCACCCTGTTTGTCAAAAATGTCACCTTATATACGTTTTATATTTCCATCTAGTGTAGGCTATCACCATACATATCCTCCCCAATATTCCTCAATGACTTCCCACTTGATAAAAGGAGGGTGTGGTGAATCGGCCACCGAACCTGGCAGCTCCACAGCGCCTCCTGTTAAACCCAGGTCAGTCAGAGAACTACCTGAGGATAAAGAAGGGCCCAGCTGCCCTGTCTGTGCTGATTTATTAAGGCCCCTCTCAGTGAGTGTGGTATATGCCTTCTAGTCCGCAGCCAGAAGCACGTATAATCTCCTCCACTCCCATCACTGACAGAGGCCCTGGATAAACCCCAAGCACAATTGCTGCCACCAGCTCCTAGTTTTAATATAAGTCCGGTCTGTGGTCGGGCTTATATTGGGTCAGGAGCCAACCCAGGTAGCGTTAAATGAGCACATGGACGTGGGAATGTGTGATCAAGATTAAAAAGAGCAACTAAAGATTAGATTTATATATTTAATCACCCTAATGGTACACTAGATATATTTACAGTTATTAAGATGCTACAAATATTACAGTCAGTTATGCAAGTAGAAGGATAAATGGAATACACAGAATTACACACACATGTGATCAGTTACCTTAATGCTGATGGCACCACAAGGGCGGCGTGATGCCAATCTGTTCCTGGGGTATTCTCTGGCTTTGGTGGAATAATGCCTCTTCAGAAGAAATACCATGTGGAGATGGGGCAGCAGATGTTTATAACTTATGGGCTGACCCCTGTCCCCACCCATCTCGCACCTCTGGGCTGTCTCACAATTCCCACCCCTCTGAGTGGAGATATAGGTATCCAAACTTTATTATCTGCCCTAGCCTTGTCTGTGAGCATCCCCGATGGAAGACAATGCTTTCATATTTTCAGTTACGATTTTATCTTCGTCTGGATATGAAACATGACTACTCTGAGAGCATCCTACTAGCCAATATTACGTTTAGATGGCTTACAGTCATCCTACATTCATATAAATATAAGCTCTATGACCGCCTAGATATGTAGAATTCATATTTACATTCGACATTATCACAGGATGGACGGCTTATGAAATATTTAAAAGTTATAACTCGTCTCCTCTCAGTCTAGCTGGCTGAAAGGATTTTCCCCTCCACTTGTGATACAGGGAAATTAGATTTGCCACTTCTGCAAATCCCAGCAGGGAGTCATCCTTTGGATGAAAGGCTGGGTACAAAGTGTCATCTAATCTCCATTTCCTAGGAAGCTTCATACACCTGGCTAAATGACATTTCCCTAGCTGATTAGCATATCACAGGTGAGGAAGAGCCCTTTTGTGTGGCCTGTTGGCATCGACCGTTTTCCAGAGATAGATTGCCTCTGGCTACCAAGGCTTATCTCTTTATGAATCAGATGTGTCTTATCTGAACAGATAACTAGTATGGAATCTGGGGAGTATGGCAATATTCCTTACAAATATGGCTTAATGATCACAGAGGGATCACTTAGAATTACATATAGATATTGGTGACAGAGTTAGCAGGGTACTTAGCTTGTGTAGAGCTTCAAATTGCTCCCCATGCCTCAATACGTTTCAATAAATCATCATCAGCAGGCTTGATGTCGTATTTCCCATTGTGACTGCTGATTCGACAATAATGATGTGCCTTGGGAGGGGGACGCCCTGATACTGACGTGCTCCTTAAACCTGCTATGGACCTCTAAGCCACGTTCCACCTTCAATGATCTCACTTCCTGTTGTGTTAACTCCAAAAGCAGCGATAGACCACTTCAAAATGATTGATATATTGAAGTGGCTTATAATACTTCCTTACACATCACTGCCCAGACCATCTGCTGTCTGTTATTTTAATGCAGCAGTGGCGTAGGGTGCTTTAGAGCGCATGCTAAAACTCCCATCACTCCCGGGGGAACGCATCCCTCACCAGAAGTGACGTGCATGCGCCGTGGATAAACTACACAGTCCGACGCTATGGCCAGGCGGCGGTACACACACTCGATAGGAAGCACTTCTGCTCTCACCGCTGCACGGACAAAGCCTCCCACTCACAGGGGCTGGCTGATAAAGAGCAGTGAGGAGCGCTGATGGACTAATCTACCCCCTGACACACTATTCGAGGCCGGAAGTGCAATGCTAAACACCAAACATCCTGCCAATATACTTTATGCAGGTTTAGTGCCGAATTATCACAGGTCACCAGGCGTTAGCACAGGGTCAGCACAAGGAAGTGTAGGGGCAGCTGCCGTCGAGCGTGGGCGCCATGACGAATTAAGGGTGCTGACCTCTGCTGACAGGTAGGAGGAAGGAGGGAGTAATTTATCAGGTTTTGACTCTTCCTTCCATACTTTCTGTGCAACTAGTTTTTTTTCTTTCGGTGTTTGTGATTTGTAGATCACAATAAAGATTTGCTTTTTAGGGTAATTGTTTTGTGAAACATGTATTTGTAGGCAATGTATGACTGGCAGTAGTTGGCATCAGTTCACAGGCTGCAGTTCTTCACCAAAGGTCATAACCAGTGTTATATTGAGCACAAAGGTAGCTTTCCTGTCACAGGGTCTCCAGTCTCTCCAGGGGGCCTTCCTGAGAAAACAGAATGGAACCATTTCACACCTCTTATGCCTTTTGAAGACTCCACCAAATGAGACCTAGTACAGCCAGACATTTTCTATTTACTGTGGGAAAGAGAATGTGTTAAGACAAAGCAGTTAAAAAAAAAAAAAAATGTGTGCATGGCTAAATTAGTTAGGGATTCAATCATAGTCCCAGAATTAGAATATTAATATGGAAGGCTGGTCTAGAAATCTGACCTCCGGGCTGAGCCTATAACTTGGGCCCTCCGCAAAGTCCTTTGTTTACAGATTTTGGGGTGGCTAAAACACTGCTGTGATCCACATTCATCTTCCTCCTTCCCCATAGGATACGGAAAAAATAGACTGCAAAGTTTAGGTATTTCTGTAAGTTTTTCCCTTTTTATTTTATAACTGTTTTGCATATTTGTATGCCACTTTTTATTTTCATTTTTATGTTTTTTTTTTTTTATAGCAAGCACTGTGCCTTTCCTATTAAAGCTTAAAACTTTGAACCTTTTATACTCTAAAAGAACCCATAACCCTAGAGAGTGTGCGATCCTGTTGATTGTCTGATAAATTTAATTAAGGGGAACTCATCGCCCCTTTACTTCTGGTGAGCGGTGGAAGCATGTTGTGAAGCGTGGTCTGGGTCGAGGTGTGATTTATGCTCACTTCCAGCATAGGACAGAGGTTGAGTGCTGGAATGAGTGAGAGGAGATAGATTAACTCTTGCAGGCGCAACACCAAGTCTAGTGCTGAGAGTCAGGTACGTGACCGTATAAAGGTTTTTTTTTTTTTTTTATTAAATATACATATATTGTGTATTGTGTGTGTGTGTGTGTACATTATAGATTTAGAGGTGAAAAAGTTTAAGTGTGGACAATACATTTAATAAGGTAAAAAATGTTTGAGCCATGGTAGCCAGTAGATAGAAAAATTTTAGAATCTGAAAGTCCTCAGTGGTTGATAACTGAAAAGATTTTAAGAAAAAGCAAAGCAGGCTTTCGTGACTATGGCCTCTTCATCAGGCTATATGAGACAAATTCTGAAGGCACACAAACATATACATATGCAGGATAGAATGATGCAGTAAATGCGACAGGTGACGTAAAGAAGAAACCTCAACCCAGCGAGCGATCATTAACATTGCAGGGAATAGGGGAAGTTGCTTTCAACATCGCTGTTGCGGTGTCACACAGAGCGATGATGGCAGATCACCTGAGCAACATCGCCTGGTTTACCAACATGTTGGCAAACCTGGCAACTCCGCTCAAGCAACTTATTGCCGTTGAAATCACCCTGTTACACGTAGCTACGCACTAGCTATGTTGTTTCAACTCGCCACGCCCCTGAGTTGCCGGCGATGTTGCCCCATGTGACGGTAACTTAAAAGGTAACTTCAAATCACAGAGAGACAGAAGAGTGTGGGAATATAAACTGATAATTAACTTTGACACACTTAAAGCAGTAATGAATGTCTCAAATGGATTTATGTCTTTCTGCATTCATTGAGAAATTTTCAGGTCTCGACCAACCACTAATCAAAGAACGATAAAACAATCTGCCTTTTATCTCGGAACTTTGATGTTTCTTCCCCAGCTGCTCTCCCTCTGCCAAGACTGAATACTATCTTCTGCTTTATGTCACCTGTCGTTTTTACTGCATCATCCTACCCTGCATATGTGTGTGCCTTCAGAATTTGTCATCTAGCCTGATGAAGAGACCTTAGTCTCGAAAGCTTGCTTTGCTTTTTCATACCAACTTTTCAGTTAGCCATTAAAAGGTATCAACCACTGAGGACTCTGATTCTCATATTTTTCGACAATACATTTGATCATTGATTCTTTATTTTGACTGTCTTTAATGAATACCGTAGAAGCCAATAGATTGTGGGACATTGTTATCATTAGTTCAGTTGTTTTTTGTTTTTTTTTGTTTTTATTTTCTCACCTTAATTACTGTATATTGACAACCTTAGATGTTTATGATGCATCTCTAGTAGCTGATATCTCTTTTAATGTGAGCACAAGTCTGTAACTTACCGTCATTTAGATATTGCTAGACATTATCTGTTTGTCAGCATCCATGTTCCTTAACTCCTTTTTTACATTTGAGACTGTGTATGCTGCCCAGAAGGCCAAAAGTGCATTGAATGGAACAGACCTTTTTACAGGATGCGGCACATTAAACATAGACTATGCCAGGGTGAGTCTTGTTCTCTCTGTCTACATCTTTACTGTTTCCATATCTGCAATGACACTATCTATTTGTTTCATTGAACACAGCCCGCACGTCTTAATGTTTTTCGGAACAACAATGATAGTTGGGATTACACCAAACAATCTGGGAATAGATCAGGTAAGAGTTATATCATTATATGTGACTAGCTGTGAGCCCGATGCAAATGCATCGGGATTCTAGAACGTGCGTTAATTAGATTATAGTAGCTATATTATTTTTTTTTTTATTATTTTTTTTTATTTCCAATTTTTTTGAATAACTTAATGTTATGAATATTTTATTTATTAGTTTTATTTTATTAGAATTAGTTAATGTTATGAATTTTTATATGGAATATTTTTTTTTATTATTTATGATTTTATTATTGTAATTATTTATTATAGAATATTTTTAGAATATTATTATTTTTTTTTTAATAGATTTTTTTTTTATTTGAGTAATTTGAATTTCTTAGAATTAGTTAATGTTATTAATATTTTAATTATATATATATATATATTTTTTTTTTTAATTTTGATTTATTTTAATATTTATTATTTTTCTTATTTGTATATTAATTTTTTATTTTAATGAAATTTATTTGTATTAGATTATTTTTTTTTATTTAAATTAGTTAATTTAATTAATATATTAATTTTATATATTATTATTTTTTTTTATTTTTTATTTTATTGGGGGTGTGTGAATACTTTTTGGGGGGTGTAAGGACTTTTTGGGGGGGTTGAATACTTTTTGGGGGGGGTTGAATACTTTTTGGGGGTGTGTGAATACTTTTTGGGGCTGAGTGCTCGCAATGGCCGCGAAGTGGGCATTGCGAGTCGCTGGCCGAAAATCGAACCAGAGGCTCGGCCACAAAGTTAGCGATTTACCGCTCAGGCAGCGACTCACGCTACATGAGCGGTTAATCGCTAACTTTGTGGCCGAGCCTCTGGTTCTATTTTCGAGCAGCGACTCGCAATGGCCGCTTCGCGCCCATTGCTCGCGCTCAGCCAGCGACTCGCAATGGCCTCGCGGCCATTGCTCGCGCAGGCCAACTGGTGACGTCACAGAGTGACATAGCCACGCTCTTTTCGGGGTCCGACACGGAAGTGCCTACGGCAATTATATAGTAGATATATATATCAGTACGATGGTATATGGTGGTAATTAGAGCACATGTATAGCAGCACTATAGTATATGGCGGTAGATTATAGTAAATGTATAGCAGCACTATAGTATATGGCGGTACATTACAGTACATGTATAGCAGTGCTATGGTATATGGCGGTGCATTATAGTAAATGTATAGCAGCACTATAGTATATGGCGGTACATTACAGTACATGTATAGCAGTGCTATGGTATATGGCGGTACATTAGAGTACATGTATAGCAGCGCTATGGTATATGGCAGTACATTATAGTAAATGTATAGCAGCACTATAGTATATGGCGGTACATTACAGTACATGTATAGCAGTGCTATGGTATATGGCGGTACATTACAGTACATGTATAGCAGCACTATGGTATATGGCAGTACATTATAGCACATGTATAGCAGCACTATGGTATATGGCAATACTGCGGTCACCGCGGTCCCCCACTCCTCCTGGCCCCCGGTTGTCCACAGTAAAATTAAAAAAATCCTCAGTGAGGATACTCACCTGTCCGGCGGCTCGCTCCACCTCCGCCTTGTAGGTCCTACAGGCCTTTAGGACCTGTAGTTGCCTGGGCAAGCGATCAGCTGAGGAGGGGAGGGGGGGCAGGATTGTGTTGGGGGGGCAGAATGAAGCGAGCGGGGCAGAATGAAGCGAGCGGGGCAGGATGGAGCGAGCGGGGCAGGATGGAGCGGGAAGGGGGGGCAGGATGGAGCGGGAGGGGGCAGGATGGAGCGGGAGGGGGCAGGATGGAGGCGGGGGAAACAGGATGAAGCCGGGGGAAACAGGATGGAGCGGGGGGGAACAGGATGGAGCCGGGGAAACAGGATGGAGGCGGGGCAACAGGATGGAGGCGGGGCAACAGGATGGAGGCGGGGCAACAGGATGGAGGCGGGGCAACAGGATGGAGGCGGGGGAGGGGGGCGGCAGGATGGAGCGAGCAGGGCAGGATGGAGGCGGGGGAGCAAGAAGAGCGGGGGGCAGGATGGATTGAGCGGGGCAGAATGAAGCCGAAGGGGCAGGATTGAGCAGATGAGCAGAATGGAGCAAGCGGGGCCGGATGAGTAAGCGTGAGGGCAGGATGGAGGCAGGGGAGCAAGAACAGCGGGGGTGAGGATGGAGCGAGCAGGGCAGGATGGAGTGAACGGGGCAGGAAGTAGTAAGTGGGGCAGGAAGGAGCAAGGGGGGCAGGAAGGAGCAAGGGGGGCAGGATGGTGGGTGGGGGGGCAGGATGGTGGGTGGCGGAGCAGGATGGAGGGGGCGGGGCAGGATGGAGGCGGAGGGGCAGGATGGAGGCGGAGGGGCAGGATGGAGGCGGAGGGGCAGGATGGAGGCGGAGGGGCAGGATGGAGGCGGAGGGGCAGGATGGAGCCGGAGGGGCAGGATGGAGCCGGAGGGGCAGGATGGAGCCGGAGGGGCAGGATGGAGTCGGAGGGGCAGGATGGACGGAGCGAGGCAGGATGGAGAAGGCAGGGCAGGATGGAGAAGGCGGGGTAGGATGGAGACGGCAGGGCAGGATGGAGACGGCAGGGCAGGATGGAGACGGCAGGGCAGGATGGAGACGGCAGGGCAGGATGGAGACGGCAGGGCAGGATGGTGGCGGGGGGAGGGGGGGCGGGGAGGATGGAGGCGGCGGGGCAGGATGTTGGCGGGGGTGAGGATGGTGGTGGGGGTGCGGGATGGAGTCGGGGGGGCAGGATGGTGTTGGGTGGGGCAGGATGGATAGGGGGGGTGCAGGATGGAGGCGCTCCTCCTGACCCCCTCCGCTCCCCGTGGCACCCGTCCCTCTGGGCCTCCAGTCTCTGCGGCCCCCCTCCCTCTGGGGCTGCACACCCCCCTCCCCCCTCCTTCATGGTGATAATAAAACTAAAAAAACCTCAGTGAGGATACTTACCCTGCGGCGGCTCGCACCACCCGTCTTGTAGGTGGCAGGACAGGACCTGTCGTTGGCTGGGAAACCGATCTGCTGGGGTCAGTGGGCAAAGCGAGCGTCAGTGGGCAGAGTGGGGGATGAGTGGGAAGAGCAGGGGTTAGTGGGCAGAGTCATTGGGCAGAGCAGGGGTCAGTGGGCAGAGATGGGGTCTGTGGGCAGAGCTGGGGTCAGTGGGCAGAGCTGGGGTCAGTGGGCAGAGCTGGGGTCAGTGGGCATGGTCAGTAACCAGAGGGGGGGGGGGTAAGTGGGCAGAGCAGGGTCAGTGGGCAGAGCGGGGGTGAGTGGGCAGAGGGGGGGTGAATGGGCAGAGCAGGGTCAGTGAGCAGGATTTGGGGGTCAGTGGTCAGAGCTGGGTCATAGCGGGGGTCAGTGGTCAGAGCAGGGGTTAGTGGGCAGAGTGATTGGGCAGAGCAGGGGTCAGTGGGCACAGTCAGTAGGCACAGCAGGGGTTAGTGGGAAAAATCAATGGGCAGAGCAGGGGTGAGTGAGCAGAGCAGGGGTGAGTGGGCACAGTCAGTGAGCAGAGCAGGGGTCAGCGGGCAGAGCGGGGGTGAGTGGGCAGAGCAGGGTTTAGTGGGCATAGCAAGGGTTATTGGGCACAGTCAGTGGGCAGAGCAGGGGTTAGTGGGCAGAGCGGCGGTCAGTGGGCACAGTGAGTGGGCAGAGAAGGGTCAGTGGGTAGAGCATGGGTGAGTGGGCACGGTCAGTTGGCAGAGCAGGGGTCAGTGGGCATGGTGAAAGGGCAGAGCGGGGGGTGAGTGAACAGAGGGTGGTCAGTGGGCAGAGCAGGGTCAGTGGTAAAAGCAGGGGTGAGTGGGCAGAGTGGGAGTAAATGAGCAGAGCAGGGTCAGTAGGCAGTGTGAGGGGTCAGTGGGCAGAGCATGGTCAGTGGGCAGTGTGAGGGGTAAGTGGGCATAGCATGTTCAGTGGGCAGTGTGAGGCGTGAGTGGGCAGTGTGAGGGGTCAGTGGGCAGTGTGAGGGGTGAGTGGTCAGAGCAGGGTCAGTGGGCAGAGCAGGGTCAGTGTGAGGGGTGAGTGGGCAGAGCAGGGTCAGTGGGGTGTGTGAGGGGTCAGTGGGCAGAGCAGGGTGAGTGGGCAGTGTGAGTGGTCAGTGAGCAGAGCAGGGTCAGTGGGCAGAGCAGGGTGAGTGGGCATTGAGGGGTCAGTGGGCAGAGCATGTTCAGTGGGCAGAGGAGGGTCAGTGGGCAGTGTGAGGGGTCAGTGGGCCGAGCAGGGTGAGTGGGCAGAGCAGGGTCAGTGAGGGGTGAGTGGGCAGAGGATGGTCAGTGGGCAGAGCAGGGTCAGTGTGAGGGGTCAGTGGGCAGTGAGGGGTGAGTGGGCAGAGAATGGTGAGTGGGCAGAGCAGGATGAGTGGCCAGTGTGAGGGGTCAGTGGGCCGAGCAGGGTGAGTGGGCAGAGCATGGTCAGTGGGCATAGTGGGGGTGAGTGGGCAGAGAGGGGGTCAGTGGGCAGAGCAGGGTCAGTGGTCAGAGTGGGGGTGAATGGGCAGAGCAGGGTCAGAGAGGGGGTCAGTGTGCAGAGTGGGGGTGAGGGGGCCAGGGGGAAGAGTAGGGGGGTGAGTGGGCAGAGTGGGGGTGAGTGGGCAGAGCAGGATGAGTGGGCAGAGCAGGGTGAGTGGGCAGAGTGTGGGTGAGGGGGCAGAGAGGGGGTGAGGGGGCAGAGTAGGGGGGTGAGTGGGCAGAGTTTGGGGGTGAGTGGGCAGAGTTTGGGGGTGAGTGGGCAGAGTGGGAGTCAGTGGTCAGAGTGGGGGTCAGTGGGCAGAGCACGGTCAGGGGCAGAGTGGGGGTCAGTGTGCAGAGTGGGGGTGAGGGGGGCAGAGAGGGGGTGAGGGGTAAGAGTTGGTGGGTGAGTGTGCAGAGTTTGGGGGTCAGTGGTCAGAGTGGGGGTCAGTGGTCAGAGTGGGGGTCAGTGGTCAGAGTGGGGGTCAATGGTCAGAGTGGGGGTCAGTGTGCAGAGTGGGGGTGAGGGGGGCAGAGAGGGGGTGAGGGGGAAGAGTAGGGGGGTGAGTGGGCAGAGTGGGGGTCAGAGTGGGGGTCAGTGGGCAGAGCAGGGTCAGGGGCAGAGTGGGGGTCAGTGTGCAGAGTGGGGGTGAGGGGGGCAGAGAGGGGGTGAGGGGGAAGAGTAGGGGGGTGAGTGGGCAGAGTTTGGGGGTCAGTGTGCAGAGTGGGGGTCAGTGTGCAGAGTGGGGGTCAGTGTGCAGAGTGGGGGTCAGTGTGCAGAGTGGGGGTCAGTGTGCAGAGTGGGGGTCAGTGTGCAGAGTGGGGGTCAGTGTGCAGAGTGGGGGTGAGGGGGAAGAGTTGGTGGGTGAGTGGGCAGAGTGGGGGTGAGTGGTCAGAGTGGGGGTCAGGGGCAGAGTGGGGGTGAGTAGGCAGAGCAGGGTCAGGGGCAAGAGTGGGGGTCAGTGTGCAGCGCTGTGGGATGAGTAGGCAGAGTAGGTTAGATCGGAACAGGACCTTTGATGACGTCACGATCATGTGATCTGTGACTCCACCCATCATCGTGACGTCATCAGAGGTCCTCAAGCAGGATGAAGAGAGATCGCGTCTGGCTGGAAGGAGCTGTGGTAAGAGGCCGGGGGGGGGGTGACCGGACAGTGGAGGGGGTCTGTGCTGACGTGGGGGGGGGGTGACCGGAGAGGGGGGGGGGGGCGATCGGGGAGCGGAGGGGCAGTGGTGACAGGCGGGGGTGAGCGGGCAGTGGAGGATGGCTATGGTGACAGGCAGGGGGGTGATGGGGCAGGCAGCGCGGGCAGGAGGAGGATCATCACTATTAATATGTGTGCTGACAGCGGCGACGGCTCGCAATGCCCGCTACGCGGGCAATGCTTCGCCGTGGTGACGTCACATAGTGACAAAGCCACGGCGTGCCGGGGGCCGACACAAAACGTGCTACGGCAATTATATAGTAGATTTTATGGTTCCATTCTGGATAAGGCCAAGGGTCACTGCCCTAAAAGATTTTAGAAGCAGTTTGATGAATGTTCAGATCCTAAGAGAAGCACCCACGTGCTAACCTGCATGCAGTACAGAGTCTCTATTCCCTGTTTTCCTCTCACTTTCTATCTACCGTATATACTCGTGTATAAGCCGACCCGTGTATAAGCCGACCCCCCCCCTACTTTTGCCCCCAAAACCTGGGAGAACCTATTGACTCGTGTATAAGCCGAGGGTGGACCCCAGCAAAGGTATACAGCCCCCCAGCAGTGTGGTATACAGCAGCCCCAGAGGTATATACAGCAGCCCCAGAGGTATATACAGCAGCCCCAGAGGTGTATGCAGCAGCCCCAGGGGTGTATACGGCAGCAGCCCCAGGGGTGTATACGGCAGCAGCCCCAGGGGTGTATACGGCAGCAGCCCCAGGGGTGTATACGGCAGCAGCCCCAGGGGTGTATACGGCAGCAGCCCCAGGGGTGTATACGGCAGCAGCCCCAGGGGTGTATACGGCAGCAGCCCCAGGGGTGTATACGGCAGCAGCCCCAGGGGTGTATACGGCAGCAGCCCCAGGGGTGTATACGGCAGCAGCCCCAGGGGTGTATACGGCAGCAGCCCCAGGGGTGTACACGGCAGCAGCCCCAGGGGTGTATACGGCAGCAGCCCCAGGGGTATACAGGCCCCCCCATCAAGATCCAGGGCCCCCCCCCCCTTGCGCGGCAAACCTGTAAAGTAAAGTCATACTTATCACTGTCCTGTCGCGCTGTCCCGCCGCTGCCGACATCACGATCCCGGGCTTCATTCAGCGTCTTCCGGTGGCTTCCTGTGGTCGCGGGCAATGACGTCATTGCCCGCGACCACAGGAAGCCGCCGGAAGACGCTGAATGAAGCCCGGGATCGTGATGTCGGCAGCGGCGGGACAGCGCGACAGGACAGTGATAAGTATGATTTTACTTTACAGGTTTGCCGCGCAAGGGGGAGGGGCCCTGGATCTTGATGGGGGGGCCTGTATTCCTCCGGGGGTTCTGTATACTCGCGTATAAGCCAAGGGGGGACTTTTCAGCCCAAATTTTGGGCTGAAAAACTCTGCTTATACGCGAGTATATACGGTATATGCTGAGGGAAGGGATGTATTATCAATCCATAAAGTTGCACACTGCATTCATCGTGACAAGACGTTACTGTCCAACTGAACAAGCATGTCCTGACATTTTTTTTTTTTTTCTTCATAAATTGTTTTACCTTACTGAAATAATTGTTTGTGATCCCATGTAGTAATATCTGTACTCTCCTCCACCCCCACCCCCCTCCCGGCCCAGGAGATGTGCTATGTTCAGACCATGTCCCTGTACGGTCAGACACATCAATTACACAGCACATAGCGCAGAGACATACATAAGATTATCTCAGCACAGGAGATTTGGTATGATCAGCCCATGTCCCTGTATGGTCAGACACAGCCATTACACAGTACATACTGTGTTTCCCCGAAAATAAGACCGTGTCTAATATTTTTTTGGGCACCAAAAGTGGCACCCTGTCTTATTTTTGGGGGATGGGGGGGGGAGGGTCGTCTTCTATTGGCATCCCCAGCCTCTCATCCACACTGCAGCCTCCCATCACACACACCCATACATACACACACACACACACACACACACACACACACACACACAAATTGCCTCCTACCTTTGTCCCCCGCTGTCCGGTGCCGTCCTGTGTAGTGTCTCTGGTGCTCCTCCGGCCTCGGTCTGCGGTGTGGTGCGGTCCAGTCCGATTCCCTGTTGATCGGTGCTGCCCCGGGCCACTTCCTGCTTTACCCGGAATCCCCGCCCAGGTCAGGCCCTGCACCAATGAGAGCGCAGGACCCGTGATGTCACATGGGCGTCACTGGGCTGTGATTGGCTCAGGACCCGTGAGCCATTCACAGCCCAGCGGCGCCATGTGACATCATGGGTCCTGAGCCAATCACAACCCAGCGACGCCCATGTAACATCACGGGTCCTGCGCTCTCATTGGCGCAGGGCCTGACCTGGGCGGGGATTCTGGGTAAAGTAGGAAGTGGCCCGGGGCAGCACCGATCAATAGGGAACCGGACCGCACCACACCGCAGACCGGGGCATCACAGAGGAGGCTGGATGAGCATCGGGGACACCACACAGGATGACACGGACAGCGGGGGGCAAAGGTAAGGCCTTATATTGGCAGGCCCTCCCCCCAGGCTTACTTGTATTCGGGAAGGGGGGGACTTATATTAGCCAGCCCTCCCCCCTAGGCGGACTTATAATCGGGGGGGGGGGGACTTATAATCGGGGAAACACGGTAGCATGGACACATATATAAGATTATATCAGCACAGGAGATGTGGTATGATCTGACCATGTCCCTGTACAGTCAGACACGGCCATTATACAGTACGTAGTAGGGACACATAGTCTTATAGTTTATATATCTTAGTACTGGAACATGTTTTTTTTTTTTTTTCTCAAAACATCCAATTGTGGAAATTATTATTATTCCAAGATCTATTCAGTTAAGTCAATTTTGTGTGAAAAACCTCTTAAATACTCTTTGTGGGGAAAAACTGGCATTAGTGCTAAGGTGATGATTTGGCGTACAGTGAATATTAAAGTATCTTAACTTTTTCACAACCTATGACGTACATGTACGTCATAGGTCGCCTCCCATACTTTTGATACGAGCTCAAGCTGTGAGCCCGCATCATCCCCTGAACAGATCAGCTGATGTCATGAGCAAAGATGTGTACCTAACAGCGGAAGTCAGATCCACCATCTGATCACCACTGTTAACCTTTTGGATTGTGCTGTCATTCGTTGACAGCACGATCCAAAGCTCCACGGGAGCATTGCGCTGTTCGCCGCTGTGATCGGAGATACAGTGAAGTGATCACGGGATCTCAATCTGTCACCTGCAGAGCCCTGGGGTCCTGTAATGACCCTGGAAGCTGTCTGGGATCACTTCCTGTGGATGGCTGGCAAGAGCCTACATCCACAGACTGTGATCACCTTTCCCTATGATCTGAAGTGCTGCAGCTCTTCAGTACATAGGACAAGTGATCGGACTGTATAATGCTGAGGCCCTCTAGTGGCCAGTGTAGAATAAAAATAAAATAAAAAGATGTTTTTAAAAATATAAAGAAAAAAAAAACCCACATTAAAATCATCCTGTAAAACCTGTAAAAAGGTCAAATTTACCCCATTGAAAATAAAGCTATTAAAGAATTAAAAAAATACCTATATTTGGTATCGCTGCGTTCAGAAATGCCCAATCTAACAAAATATAAAATCAATTAATCAGATCTGTAAACTGCGTAAAGGAAAAAAGTCCAGACGCCAAAATTGTAAACGTAAATGCCCAAAAATTGTGTCATTAGAAATGTCAGCTCGACGCAAACAATAAGCAGTCACAGCCCCAAATCCTGAAAAATGAGAACGCTACGGGTCATTGAAAATGGCGTACAATTCTATTTCTTCATAAACTTTTGAATTTTTTTCACCACTTAGATAAAAGTAAAAGTATACATGGTTGGTATCTACAGACTCCTACCGACCTGAGCCATCATACTGACATGTCAATGTTACCATATAGTGAACATCGCGAATAAAAAAAACAAAGATGTAATTACACTTATTACACTATATGGTAAAATAAATTGTTCGAACTGAAAGTACAACTTGTCCTGCAAAAACAAGCCCTCATATGTCTGTATCGACGGAAAAATAAAACTAGCGTCTCTTGGAAGGGGAGAGAAAAACGGAAAATCGCCGAGGATTGAAGGGGTTAAACAGTGGGCACTGGAAGCCACTGCTGCAGCCTGCTCCTGCCACCGGTGACCTGCTCTGCTGCCCCCTCAGTCACAGCTAGATACTGTACAACCAAACAAGACCCCCCCTCCCCAAAAGTGTTTGGGGGAAAAAAGCGCATCTTCTAGTCTGACAAATACGGTAATTGTTCACAGTAACAGTAATTTTGAGCAAGAGTGCCCAAACGTTGGGGATGCAGGACCATGGGTGTTATGCTGCCCATGCATAGGAGACTGACACTAAGTAAATGTGAAACAATTAGCTCCTCCTCGCAGTATACACCCCCTGGCTGGGCCAGTCCACACCAGTTTTAGCTTTGTGTCTGTAGGAGGCACATCTATTCCTTTTTTCTTTTATCTGGAATCTTCTTCAATCATCTACATTAGACGGGCGACGGCACCCTTTTTGGGCACCGCATTCCCACAACCACGAACAGGCGGGAACGTGGAGTGTCGCCTCCACGTACCCCCTCCTGCGACATTGGATTCATCAGGCTGCGCCTACCTTCCTATGGATTTATGGGCGACGGACCCCTGTGCACCGATTTCCTGCAACCCCCAACAGACAGGTATGCGGAGTGTCACCTCCCCATACTCTCTTCCGCACCTGGCGCAGACCCCAGTACCCTCAATGACATGGACTCAACCCGGCTCTCTTCAGCCTCCCTACTAGGGACCAGGGTTGAGATATGCAATCCTGCACTACTCTGCTTGGACTCATGCAGCAGCTCACAGCCGGTACCTGCATCTTCAGCTTCCACTAGGCAGCCTGGGTTGAAGCACTGCACACAGCATCTTACAGCTTGCAGGTGAGATCATTCTACTGTCACTGACCCCTTGCAGGGGCTCAGTCACAGTCTCTGCGCAGGGCTCCAGCTGAGGGTTCCCCTCTGTTTCTAGGCTTCCTCTCACTGTCGGCTGTGCTGGCCGCGACCGTCGCTATGCCGCTGCTGCGGCCTGTTCCATAACTTTAGGCCCCGTCCTGGGCCTTCGTACATCCTCCAACCCCTGTCCCGCCCGTCTTCATTTTTCTTTCCTTGTTCCTTTTTCATATATTCTTTGGTATGTTTTTTTAGATGGATCAGCAAATAATATGGTAATTTTATAGTGTTTTTATATTGTTTCACAGTGGTTTAGTTATTGATATTTTAAAGATCAAGTGTCAGCATACGTCCTATATATCCACCCAGTTTTCCAATGTCATCATGACGTCTCTAATTGTTTGCCATTATTTGAATGTATAAAACGCAGACTGCTATACGGGCTCTTGATATTTGTAATCCCTGAGGAAGGAGCACAGCAGGCTCCAAAACATGTCGGAATATAAGATTGTTGCATCAGTCCACTGGTCCAGTCTCTTCTTTACAGCAGTGCGGATCAACAGATACTTTTTTTTTTTTTTTTTTGTCCCCCTATCCCTTTACCTTGGCACTTCCCAAACATTGGGCAGACTCACCTTTGGTCGATCCCCCGGTCTCTCGACTTGCGGCAAAAATTTTACTATCCCTACCAGACTGGTCCTCTATCAAAGACCCAACTGGCAAACGGGTAGAGCAGCTCGCACGCTCGGCCTTCAAGGCAGGGGGATCCTCCCTTTCGCCCTCCTTCGCATCCGTGTGGGTTGCCAAGGCAACTATGGTCTAGACCGACACTCTACAGAAATCTTTACAGGAGTCTCGGCTCCATCAACACTTTACCGACCTAACTACTCAGATTACTGCTGCGGTTGAGTTTCTGATTCAGGCTTCCATAGACTCTGCCACCTGTGCAGCATTCGCTGCCTCTAATGCCATCGCCATCCGGAGGACCATTTGGCTCAGGCAGTGGCGGGCCGACTCAGCCTCAAAGAAATCGCTTACCAGTCTCCTTTATCTTCCCGGTCATCTATTTGTCGAACGTCTCGATAAAGTAATTTCGGATGCTACGGGGAGAAAGAGTACCTCTCTCCCCCAACACAAGTCAAGACATCCCTTTGTCAGACGACAACAGACTAAGTTTCGTTCCTTTCGTAACTCTTTCGGCTGGGCGGCTTGTCGAGTGCCCCCCTCCTCTACCTGACCTCCCTGAAGAGACAGACTTACCCAGTCATCATTCAAAACGAACTCCTTCTGGCAGCCCAGACAGACAGTCTAAGCCCAGGGAGTCCCAACCCATGAGTTCTCCTCTTCCTCACTTCCATTACTTCGGAAGACACTCCCATCTTCGGCGTTCGCCTACGAGTATTCAGTCAGGTCTAGTTATCCGCCACAGACGACAGATGGGTAAAGATCTTGTGTCTTCTGGTTACTACATAGAGGTCATCTCTCGCCCACTATGCCGTTTTTTCCCCTCCAATCTCCCAAAGTCACCAAAGAACGGTCAAGCCGCCTTCAAAGCAATACATTCGCTCCAACAAGCAGGAGTCCTCATTCCCGTACTGGAATCCGAGCGTTTCTACTCCAACCTCTTCATGGTTCGCAAGAAAGATGGGTCGGTGCACCCCATCCTGGACCTCAAACATGTGAACAAATATGTTTGCGTCCGTCTGTTCAGAATGGAATCTCTGTGCTCCATCATCGTGTCTATGGAGAAATGGGAATTCCTCGCCTCTATAGACATAACAGACTCAAATCTCCATGTGCCTATTGATCAAGCTCACCAACAATTCCTCCGCTTCGTGGTACAAGATTACCACTTCCAATTTGTGGCTCTGCCCTTCATCCTTGCTACCGCCTCGAGGGTCTTTACAAAGGTCATGGCAGCGGCCATGAGCGTCCTTCATTCCAGAGGAGTAGTTGCCCTGCCTTACCTCGATAACCTCCTAATCAAAGCTCCTTCTTTTCAGGATTGCACGGAAAGTGTCCAGATAACTGTAGACACCTTGTCTCGTCTGGGTTGGCTGGTAAATCTGACAGTCATCACCAATCCCTGCACAGTCAATCACTTTCCTAGGCATGACTTTCGACACGTACCGAGGTTTGGTCTCCCTCCCTCGGGACAAAGCAACTACACTACGTCAGGCAATGTGCACTCTCCTTCACATTCCATTTGTTCCGGAATGGAGGCCGTTCTTTTTGCCCAATTTCACCTTCGACCACTGCATCTGGCCCTCCTGACCACCTGGGACAGGAGCCCCTTTTCTCTGGACAAGACCTTCCGCCTGACACCCTTTGTCAGGCACACACTTCTCTGGTGGATTCGTCCAGCCTCCCTCTCCAAAGGCCGGTCTTTTCTCCCGGGACTGTCGGGGTCGTTGCGACAATACACTCCTTCACCAGTCACTCCAAATTAGACTATGAACATATGGTACCAGATAAGAGTAAATCAGACGGAGAATCTGGTTCAAACTTATAATATGTTCGTTGCTTTATTAAGCAATGGCAATGGTCACAGCAACTGAACTTTATTTCCGGGTACACTACATTTTATACTCTAGGTCAGAGGTCCCCAATGTCAGTCCTCGAGGGCCGAACCAGTGCAGGTTTTCAGGATTTCCTTACTATTGCACAGGGATTGGAATCATTGCCTGCTGTGCAATACTAAGGAGATCCTGAAAACCTGCACTGGTTCGGCCCTCGAGGACTGACATTGGGGACCTCTGCTCTAGGTACTAGGCGTGAAATGGCCAGGACAAGGTGGGATTAGATAGGGGTTAGGTGGAGTTAGGCTAATATATCAATCCCTGTTAGTAATAATTAGTCCTTTGTCTTCTCTGCTGAGTCCATCCTTCTTCTTGACACAATGCCATCTCTAGGCTCCTGGTATGTGGGACATCTCAAGTTTCTCCTGGTATTCCTTGGCACAGGCATCCAGAGGACATCTTATCTCCTCAGTTCTCATCCATCTCAACACAACAGTATCTTCTTTTCAGCAGGCAGATATATCTATTGGATACTAGGTTAAGGGAAAAACTTATTGTTTCTCATCTAGAGCATTAGTAAAAATATATAATATAAAGTATATAAAGAAAATATAAGTATAGTGGAAAGCGTCCCCTCTCCCTCAACAGGACGAGTCGACGAAGTTGGTCATCTCGGCGTTACACGTTCCAGGGGCGGATAATTGGGCGGCGGACTTTATAAGTTGTCAGTGTCTCGCTGCTGGGGGACCCCGGACGTGGATCTGATGGTATCTTGACAGAATGCCAAGGTTCCCGCGTTAATAGCCCGTTCACACGACCCCATTGTCCATCGGAGCGGACGCACTAGTGTGCTCTTGGCGTCAAATCTGCCTGCCATACATTTTTTTTCCCCCTCTCCCCTTACTCCCAGGGTAGTCGGGAAAATCAAGGCAGAGGGGGGTTCCTGTCATACTCATAGCCCAGACTGGCCCAGGCGCACCTGGTGCAGCTTATTGCAGGCGTCCCTTGGCGCCTTCCAGATCTGCCAGATCTTCTGACTCGGGGTCCCTTCTGCCACCAGAATTCCAGAACTCTGAATTTGACGGATTGGCCATTGAGACCTTGGTCTTGACGCACGCTGGGTTCTCTCTAGACGTCATCAGCACCATGATCAGGGCCCGTAAACCAGCCTCGTCTCTTATTTACCACTGTACGTGGAAACTGTTTTTCTCAGTCGCCTCTTTGGGGGACATAGGACCATGGGTGTTATGCTGCAGTCCACTAGGAAGCGACACTTAAGTAGAATCTGAAAAAACACAGAATAACTCCTCCCTTGCAGTATACACCCCCTGGCTGGCACAAGCCAAACCAGTTTCAGCTTAGTGTCATTAGGAGGCAGATGTGATCCACAGACTCACATCTTTGTTTTAAATTATTTTTTATCTTTTCACTCAGATGAAGATTAGATGTTCGACTGTGCCATCGCGTACCGCTCTTCCACAATCACCAACAGACGGGAACATGGAGTGTTACCTCCATGCACCCCCTTCTGCGACGAGGGACAGTATTTTTTTTTATGTTTACTTTTTCTTAACTGGCGACGAAACCTTCACGTTCCGATCTCCACCACATATCAGATGGGAACGTAGAGTGTTACCTCCCCGTATCCCCTTCCGCATCGGCTCCTCTAGCTCCAGGTGCCTACAGACATGTAATGGTCCTCCCCAGATCCCACAGTTGGGAATCCTGGGTTGCAGTTTACCGTGCCACGCTTGTATCCCCCGGCCTCCCCAGACTTCCCTCTCAGGGATCCTGGGTTGCAGACGACATCCACTGTACGCCCTCCCCATCCTCCCCTCACAGGGACGGGTCGAGGAGCCAGCACCTGGTACCGGATCAGGTCACAGCTGCGCTGCATCGGAAACCGGACCTGATATGGGGTAAGGAGCTCAGCAGATTCTGCTCTGCTGCAGCTCTTCTGCCCACTCCCCTTTCCTCTCCCTGCCTTCAGTAGCCCATTTGCCTCACCGTGTGCCATATATATATTGCATACTCTCTGCAACCAACCATGCAGAGCTTTGCACCACATGCCGGGCTCAACTGCCTAGAGGATATACCGCTCCGCATTGCCAAACCTGTGACCCCAATTCGGTACATGAACTCCCCACAGACACCGCACCTCCCTGCGCCCATAACCCACTTGATTGGGCTCTGTTCCTAAGCAATCGATATCGCGATCCATGGAGAAACTCTCTGCTTCCCTGATCCAGGCCCTGCAGAGCCGCCCTACAACCGGCACCCCAGGCCAATCGGACTCACAGGTCGACGCTCTGGCACACGAGCGCACGCCACACAGGGACAGACCACGACATAGACAACAATCTGTGGCTGAGATGAGGCAGAAAAAGCCATCATAGAAGCAATTCTCCTGCGTCCTCACGTCGTTTCCAATGCTTCCCCCACCAGGGAGCTAGAGCCAGGCTCACCCTCGTCTGAGGCATTCTATGATCCGGACTAGGATCCAGACCCAGATCCTAAGTTGGAGGTCTCGTTTGACTTAAATACTTTTAACACGCAGGCCATGGTCGAGGATTTAATCACGGCCGTCAACCAAGCTCTTGAGGTCGACGACCCTCCATGTGAAACACAAGTCCACGCTTTGTCTTCCAGGAGGGCAAAGCGCCCACAAAACTTTTTTGCGGTTCACCCTAAAGTCCAGGAGACCCTAAAGTAACATAGGACCCGTCCAGATAACAAATTTGGGAACCGCATGGCTATCAAGGCTCACTACCCTTTATCTCCTGCTCTAGGCCAGTACTGGGCAGACTCTCCACAGGTCAATCCCTCTGTTTCCCACTTAGCAGCAAAATTGCCTTGCTTTCCCTGCCTGATGAATCCTCCATCAAGGATCCACCGGACCGACAGGCGAACAGCGGGCTCGCTCGGTTTTCGAGCTTCGTCCCTCTGACCTTCCTTTGCCACTATGTGTCGCTAAGGCAATCATGACATAGGCAGATACACTACACTCCTCTCTGCGGGATAGCAGCCTTCCCTGCTAGTTGACAAACCTTGCGGCCCAGATCTTGGTAGCCGGGGAATATCTTATCGGGCTTAACTAGACTCTGCTAATTGCACAGCTGTAGCTACCTCGAATTCCATTACCATTTGCAGAGCGCTCTGCCTCCGAAGATGTGGAGAGCGAACTCTGCCTCTAAGAAATCCCTAACTAGTCTACCCTAGCTTAACGGACGTCTCTTCGGGGAAAGGCTAGATCAACTGATCTCAGACGCCACTGGAGGGAAGAGAACTTTGCTTCCCCAGCATGTGCCGAGATGCCTCTTTGCCTGTCGTAAACAGACGCGGTTCCGCTCCTTTTGGAACTCGTTTGGCTGGGTGGCCTCCCGCCTGTCGCACACTACAAACCGCTCCTCATGCAGGGACAGGGGCTTTCGGTCCACACTACAATTAAACACGTCCTGGCAGTCTCTGTCATGTCAGTCCAAACCTAAGGGATCCAGATCCCAAAGGTTCTCGTAGTCCTGACTCGCCCTCATTCACCGAAGACACCACCATGGTAGGCCGCCAACTTTCCCTTCACGTCTGGCTCGCTGTCACCGAAGACAGGTGTCTTCCAGCTACAACATGGAGCTTGTTGCCCGACCACCCACTCGTTTTTTTCCCCTCTTTTCTCCCACAATCTCAATCAAAGGCTGGTATGTTTTTCAAGGCCTTCGACTCTCTCCTACAGGCGGGAGTTATCATCCCTGTTCCAGAAGGCGAGCGATTCAAAGGGTTCTACGGGACCCTTTTTCGTAGTTCCCAAAAAGGACAGAGCCGTCCGTACCATCTTGGACTTCAAACACCTAAACAAGTTCGTTTGTCTTCATCATTTCCGCATTGAGTCCCTCCAATCCATCATTTCATCAATGGAAGAGGGGGAATTCTTGGCCTCAGTAGATTTTTGAGATGCGTATCTCCACATCCTGATCTCCACATCCTGATCTCCCACGCACTTCAACAATTCCTGCACTTGTGATCCATGAGACCATTTTCAATTTGTCACCCTACCCTTCAGGCTCGCCACGGCCCCCAGGGTTTTCACCAAAGTGATAGCGACCTTCATGACGGTTCTTCACTCAAGGGGCGTTGTCGTTCTACCCTATCTGGACGACCTTCTGATCAAAGCCCCTTCTTTCACGATCTGCGAAGAGAGCATCCACATTACAGTAAACACTCTCCTGTCTGGGGTGGTTGGTCAATCTCTGTCTAAATCCTCTCCAGTTCTGGATCAGGCGATCACCTTCCTGGGGATGGTTTTCGATACCACCCGCGGGTTGGTGCTTCTCAATCGGGACATGTCTCCTGCTCTGTATCAGGATGTCTGAGCTCTTCTTTGCCTTTCGCCTCACTCCTTCCGCTTTGGGATGGGAGTCCTAGGCAGGATGGTTGCGGCAATGGAAGCGGTCCCTTTGCCCAGTTACGCCTCAGGCCTCTGCAGATGGCTCTTTTAACAACCTGGTACAGGAGTCCATTGACCCTACAATGGTCTTTTCAACTATCCTCCACGTTCATACACTTCCTTCGCTGGTTGCTGTGACCAGCTTTTCTCTCGCAGGGGAGGTCCTTACTCCCTGCTCACTGGGAAGTGCTCAACACCGACGCCAGCCTGAAAGATTGGGGAACAGTTTACTGACACCATACAGCACAAGGCAGATGATCTATACAGGAATCCACTCTGCCCATCACCCTCCTGGAGATTCGGGCCATATTTTTGGCTCTACAAGCCTTTCTCCATCTTCTGGCGGGTCGGCACATTCGTGTCCAGTCGGGCAATGCATAGCAGTGGCATATGTCAGTCACCATGGAGGAACGCACAACCGACTGGCGATGCGCGAGGTGGAATCCATCTCCGCTGGGCCGAATCAACTCGGTCAGTGCTCTCAGCAGTGCACATTCCGGGCAGTGACAACTGGGCGGCGATTTTCCTCAGCCATCAGGCCGTCTCTCGATCTACAATCGGTGGGAGCGGACGTACTAGTCCACTCTAGGACTCAGTTTCTCCTCCCTTACATTTTACCCTCTCTGGCTCTGATACCCAGGGTTGTGAGAAACATCACGACGGAGGGTGTCCCAGTCATTCTAGTGTCCCTGGATTGGCCCAGGTGCACCTGGTACACCGACCTAGACCGGCTTGTCGCCAACACACCCCAGCGACTTCCGGACCGTCCGGACCTTCTAACTCAGGGCCCAGTATGCCTCCAACATTTTGACGGCGTAGCTGTTGAGACCTGGGTTTTTAACCCAAGCCGTTTTTTTTTTTTTCTCTCAGAAGTGATCAAAACAATGCTCAGAGCGAGGTAGCCTGCCTCTGCTCACATTTACTACCGCACCTAGAAGATTTTCTTCACTTGGTGCAAGGCTTGGAACCACACACTCCCAGTTATTCTAGGCTTCCTTCAATCAGGACTACACACCAGTCTTTCTCCAGGAACCCTCAAGGGTCAATTTCCTGCACTGTCGTTACTTTTCCAGCGCCGCCTTACGGTTAAACCTCGGTTAGGACCTTTCTTCAGGGTGTCTCCCATTTGGTTCCCCGTTACAGAAGACTGTTAGAGGTGTGGGACCTCAGTCTGGTCTTGGAGGTTCTCCAAATACCCCCCTTTGAACCCTTCAAAGAGGTCTCCCCTGGCCTTCTGTCTTGGAAGGTTGTTTTTTCTCGTAGTGATTACCTCTATCGCTCGGTTTCTGAGCTGGCAGCGCTCTGCAGAGCGCCTTTCCTGGTTTTTCATCAGGATACGGTTCTGCTCCGGCCGGAGCCGTCGTTCCTTCCAAAGGTAGTTTCCTCATTCCACATGAACGAGGGGATTTCTCTCCCTCATTTTGCCCGGTGTCGGTGCACCGTATTGAGAAGGCTTTGCACGCATATGGATCCAGTTAGAGCCCTTCAGTACTACGTTTCTACAATAGCGCACTTCCGGTCTGGTTCTCCATCCATTCTTCTGGAGGGTCACAGGAAGGGCATGGCAGCATCCAAGGCCACAAGGCCAGATGGATTAGGTCAACTGTTCATGCCCATTCCAGTTGGTCGAAGGTGCACTCGACTCGTGCGGTAGGGTCATCTAGGCCATTAGACACCAGGCATCTGCCGAGCAGGTGCGTAAAGTTGCCACATGGTCCAGCCTACACACATTCGCGAAACACTACAATGTCCATACTCTGTCATCGGCAGATGCGAGTCTGGATAGGCGAATCTTGCAGGTGGCAGTAGCTCATCTGTAAGGTGCATGTCCTGTAAAGACTATTGATATTATTCTGGACCCACCCAGTAACTGCTTTAGGACGTCCCATGGTCCTGTGTCCCCCAGTGGGATGATTGAGAAAAGGGGATTTTTGTGTGTACTCACCGTAAAATCCTTTTCTCTGAGCCTCTAATTGGGGTACATAGCACCCTCCCTTTTTAGTATTCTTTTTTGGTTCTTTGAATTCTCTTATGGTTGCCTTCTTACAGGCCTATCTTTTCTCTCTCCTACTGATTTGGTCACTGAACTGCTTCGGCTTGTGCCAGCCAGGGAATGTATACTGCAGGGGAGGAGTTACTGTGTTTTTCAGATTCTAATTAGTGTCGCCTCCTACTGGACTGCAGCATAACACCCATGGTCCTGTGTCCCCCAATTAGAGGCTCAGAGAAAAGGATTTTACGGTGAGTATACACACAAATCCCCTTTTCTCATAGTGCAAGGACCAAGTCTGCTCTTTTCTTCCTCAATCTATTCCTGTGGTTCTCAGTTTCCTCCAGTCTGTCTTACAATCGGGTCTGGCCCTAAGCTCGCTAAAAGGGTAGATCTCTGCTCTGTTCTTTACCACTGCCGCCTTGCCATGAAGCCCCAAGTTAGAACTCTCCTCCAGGGAGTATCCCGCTTGGTTCCTCCCTACCGGAGGCCTCTGGAATCGCGGGACCTTATTTTGGTCTTGGATGGACTTCTTCAAAAATCACCTTTTGAGCCGCTAAGAGATTTTTCTGCCTCTCTTGTCCTGGAAAGTAGCTTTACTGGTGGCTATTACGTCCATCAGGTGCGTTTCTGAGTTAGCGGCACTCTCTTGCAGAGATCCTTTTCTTTCCATCAAGACAAGGTGGTACTGCGCCCAGTTCCCACCTTCCTTCCTAAGGTGACTTCTTTTCACCTCAACGAGGACATCATTCTACCGTCTTTCTGCCATCATTGGGGGACACAGCACCCACCCTGTTGTCCATTTGGGCATTTGTTCTCTTTGGACTTTTGAAGTTTCCTTTTTTGCATGTTTCCACTTGGCTAAACTGTATATTCTCACTTGTATTTTTTTTTTGTTTTCTCCTACTGCTTGGTCACTAAAACTTGTGTGGACTGGCCCAGCCAAGGGGTGTATACTGCAGAGGAGGAGCTAATTTTCACATTTACTTAGTGTCAGCCTCCTATGGATGGGCAGCATAACACCCATGGTCCTGTGTCCCCCAATGATGGCTCAGAGAAAACGATTTTACGGTGAGTGCACAAAAATCTGTGTTTTTCCACTTATACACTATATTTATTATATATATGTATAAATTTCAGGAAGACTCGTAAAAGGTACTCTTTATTAATATATATATTTTAAAACAAAAACGTAGCGCCGCGCTGTATTTTTGATTTTCAGCGCAGATAAAGCAGACTGCTACGGGCTGCCACCCCCAGCTGCCTGGCTTTACCTTGGCTGGCAATGAAAATACAGGGAAGCCCAATATTTCTTTCTCATTTATTAAATATTTTGAAAAAAATTGCGTTGGCTCCCGCCATATTTTTATCGCCAACCAGGTAAATAAAGGCATCTGGGGGATGTGATTGTCAGCGTTGGTAAGGCCCAAGTGTTCTGGGCTCCCCATGCTGAAAACCCACATTCACATGTTAGATAAGCCTGTATCCTCCTTTCCAATAGGCACTGCAGACAGAATCTGGAACATGGTACAAGCTACTTTCTGCTTTGCTTGGGTTTGATTTTATGTTGCTGAAAAATAATGTTGAAAACAAAAGGACTGTACAATTTATGTAATCTTATTGTACGCTGGACCCCTGAAAGTCTGTCAATTTCTGAGAGAGTGGTAGTCCAAACAGAAAAATCAATAAATAAGGGCAGTTCAATAAGACATAAGAGCTCTAACTATGAAAGATTTACTTTGCTGATAATGAACATCATAGTGAGCCATGTACATCTGTTAACTTAATCATTACATTCAATTAGAATTATTGTTTTAAAAGGGAAGAAATCTGAACTATTATTTAGGATATGTTATTTTTATTTTGCTGTTTCAGACCAGGGAAACGAACCCCAGAGACAACCTTTTCAAGGAAACCAACCACCGTTCCACAGTATGCTATCTTCTATATTTCCATCTAATCAGTGCAATGATATTATAAGACGGATGACCTATAGACCCTCTTTCTTTAATTTAGCATGGGTGTAAAAAGCCTCTTACCATATGTGTATGTATAAAATCATTCTAAGCAAATATAATAATTGTAATTCTGTTTAGTTGAATCCTCTGTTTCACCATATACCCACAATGAATAAAAAAAGTTAGTGGGAGACTTCTTTATGTTTCACGTCCAGTAATCATCTGTTTCAAATGGATCGGGTATGCAAAAAAAAAAAAAAAGATAACATCCATCTTCCTTCCATTTGATAGTTAACAGTTCTACTTCCCATAGACTTCAGTGTTAAATAAATGAATCTCTCTGCACCGATCTTGTAAATCTGTGGTGATGAATTGTTTGCCTTCAGATGGGATACATCATAGTGAGCCACGCCCATTTGTAAACCTTAATCATTGCATTCTATTAGAATTATATAATATTTTTTAAGACTGTGTGGTTATTTTAATTATTTTTGCTCTTTCAGACCAAGGGAACCAATCCTTTCAAGGGAACCAACCCTTTCAAGGGAACCAACCCTTTCAAGGGAACCAACCCTTTCAAGGGAACCAATCCTTTCAAGGAAACCAACCCTTTCAAGGGAACCAATCCTTTCAAGGAAACCAACCCTTTCAAGGAAACCAACCCTTTCAAGGAAACCAACCCTTTCAAGGAAACCAACCACCGTTTAACAGTATGCTTTCTTTTATATTTCCATCTAATCAGTACAATGATGTGATTAGACTGATGACGTATAACCCAATTTCTTTAGTTTAGTAGGGGTGTAAAGAGGCTGTTGCTACATTAGCACGTGTGAAAACATTATAAGCAAAAATGTCTGATTCTGTCCAGTTGAATCCTCTGTTCAACCATGAGATGTGCTGCTTCTTGGTGACTGCTTCCTCCTCACCCCATTTAATTAGATATGCTCACTTAGCTGACATATTTATGGTGAAGATGAGTAAATTGCTGTCAGCTGAATGAGCTTTTGGACATTGCATACAGTCCAGACTGAAGGTTTTGACACACCTTCTCATTCAAAGAGTTTTCTTTATTTTCATGAGTATGAAAATTGTAGATTCACACTGAAGGCGTCAAAACTATGAATTAACACGTGGAATTATTTACTTAACAAAAAAGTGTGAAACAACTGAAAATATGTCTTATATTCTAGGTTCTTCAAAGTAGCCACCTTCTGCTTTGATTACTGCTTTGCACACTCTTGGCATTCTTTTGATGAGCTTCAAGAGGTAGTCACCGGAAATGGTTTTCACTTCACAGGTGTGCCCCGTCAGGTTTAATAAGTGGGATTTTGGACCATAAGTTGTTTCTTTTTCGCTCCATTGGGAGACCCAAACATTGGGTGTATAGCTTCCGCCTCCGGAGGACACACAAAGTACTACACTTAAAACAAAAAGTGTAGCCCCTCCCCTACTGCCTATACACCCCCTCTATGAGAAATCCCAGTTCTTAGCTTTGTGTTGAAGGAGGCACACTCTGCACTCATCCACTCTCACTTTAGTCTTACTCACTCTCCCTGGAGAGTGTCGGGTGGAAGCAAAGTGGATCCATATGGATCCCCAGCATGTCTCCTTCCCCACCCTCGGGCAGGGGCGGTTGAGGTAGCTATTGCTGGTACAACGGGCTGGAGCCCTCATGCTGTTTTCCTTCTCCATCCCTTAGGGGCTCTGGAGAAGTGGGATCGTAATCTGGAGCTCAGACTCCATCCACAGCCCCTATGGGAATCTGCTGGCCGGAGTTGTGGACCCCCAGGGATCGGCCCCTGCACCTGTATGAGGTACTCTGTGGGGTTTGTGCTGCTGCTGCAGCCCGGTCTTATTCCACCTGGGGGTGGTCGCTGGGCATTCCTGGGACACTGTGCTCCACAGTTCCTCCAATCCCTGCGGCACTGCGGGTTTTCCGGTGCTACCTATGGTGCACCGCGATTCCCCGCTCAGGAGCGCCGGGCGACCGCAAAAATTTAGGCCCCGGCTTGGCCGCGGCCTGTTATTCTGCCCGGAGCCCGGGCTCTGAGGGAGGCGGGCTCGACCCCCATTTTGGGCGGGCTTGGAGCTCCGGCCACTCCCCTCTCTAGGGATGGCCCGCCTTTCGGCCTAGGCATTCGCCCTCCGGATTCCCGCGCTCCAATGGCCACGCCCCCTCGCTCGGCTCTGGCGGCCATTTTATGCTTTTTGCTGAGGCTGCTCTCAGTCCTCAGTTCCTAGACCCTGTTACTTCTAGATGGGAGCGCGGCATCCGGAGGGCACACATCCTCTCAGACAGGCTGGTAAGTCACCCCAGGTTCTCTGGAGGTGTCTCCTTCCCTCTAGTGTATTTCCTCTTGGAGGTTTTTGACACTTGAGGCGACATGTCTTCCACCAGGAGCAAAGCCCCTAAGGTGCAGATATTTTACTCTTCTTGCACTGCTCTTCTTGCCTGCTGGTTCTGTCTTCCCTCATTGCTCTGCCTGCACTTCTCATGAGGCCCCGGCTGAGGTGGAACATGAGGCTCCCCCCAGCTCTGCTACTACAGAGCCTTCTCCTAGCCCTGGGGACCCGGCAGTGCCACCTCCTTGGACTGAAGCTTTCACTAGGTCCTTTTCGGACTCCTTTGCCCAGTCTATGACTGCCCTAACCAGAGTCCTGCAGGAGTCCTTACAGGCCAGTCACTGGGAAAGTGCCCCCGGTTCCTCTACCTCACGCCGCAGGCGCTACAGCGAGTCGTCCCCTTCTAGGGGTTTCAACTCTGGAGACAATATGGGGGTCTCTGATCTAGCTCCCTCTCCACGGCCACCCAAACGGCCACGTAGAGCACTCTCTCCTGCCTCCTCTCATCACACGGGGTCTCATGCTGAGGTATCTCAAATTGATGAGGAAGACGATAGGCAGAATTCTGTGAGGCCTTCGGACGAGACCTCAGAGGAAGATTCCTTAGTGGATGATTTAGTGTCTTCCATTAATACCGTACTGGATCTAACTGCCCCCCTCCTACAGTGGAGACTTCGCTCTCGGAGGAACTGTATCAGTTCCTTCCTCCATCCAGGTCTCGGGGTTCGTTCTTTGATCATTCCAACTTCCGATCAACTGTTCAGACGCCTAGGGCTTGCCCTGATAAGCGTTTCCCTAGGAAACAGAAGGATACTCTGTATCCTTTACCTCCTGATGTAGTAAAGGGTTCTTTGGTTTCCCCTAGGGTGGACCCTCCAGTCTCTAGGCTGTCTGCCAATATTGTCATGTCAGTTGCAGATGGCTCCTCCTTGAAGTATTCCACTGACCGACAGATTGAACTTCTGCATAAGTCAATCTTCGAAGCCACAGGAGCCTCATTTGCTCCGGCTTTCGCAGCAGTATGGGCCCTGCAGGCAGTTTCTGCATGCTTGGCAGAGCTCAATGTTGTGGCTCAGGATATTCCCGAGGTGACTACTCTCACGTCTCAGGCCGCCGCGTTCACTGACTACGCTAGGTCGGCGGTCATGGAATCCACCAGCCGTACCGCAGTGGCTTCGGCTAACTCGCTCGCAGCCCGCCGAATGTTGTGGCTGCGAGATTGGCAAGCTGACACCACTTCCAAGAAGTTCCTCCAGGGACTCCCGTTCGCGGGGAACAGACTTTTTGTAGAGCAATTGGACGACATCATAAAGGAATCCACAGGTGGAAAGTCCACCTCTTTGCCCCAATCAAAGGTGCAGAAGTCTGGCCAGCGTCAGATGCACGCCAAATTTCGGGCCTTTCGTCCCTCTTCAAAGACCTCCTCCTCATCCCGTTCAGACAAGGATCAGAAGTCAAACCGGAAGTGGAGGACTAAGCCTCAACAGAAGAAACCTGCTGGCGCCTCGTCCGCCAAGGCTGCTTCTTCATGACTCGCCGCCTCTCCCAGCAGCATCCACTGTCGGTGGCAGGCTCTCCCAATTTGGAGACGTCTGGCGCAGTCTTATCCGTTGGGTAGTAGATGTCATCTCCCACGGCTACCGGATAGAGCTAACCTCGCATCCTCCAACTCGCTTCTGTCTCTCTTCGCCCCCGCCGGCAAGGGCGTCTGCCTTTCGTCAGGCCCTGGACGCCTTGAGACAGGACGGGGTCGTGATCCAGGTTCCCTCCGGGGAATTCTTCCAGGGGTTCTATTCGAACCTCTTCACGGTCCCCAAGAAGGACGGTTCAGTAAGGCTGGTTTTGGATCTCAATCTTCTCAACCGGCACGTGAGGGTCAGAACATTCCGAATGGAGTCTCTGCGATCTGTGATCGCGTCACTATCTCAGGGGGACTGCCTAGCCTCGGTGGATGTCAAAGATGCCTATCTACACATCCCCATCGCTCCTGCACATCAACGTTGGCTGAGGTTCGCAGTAAGGGAGGAGCACTTTCAGTTTTTGGCTCTGCCCTTCGGCCTTGCCTCTGCACCGAGGGTCTTCACCAAGGTGATGGCAGCAATGGTTGCTGTCCTGCATTCCCAGGGCCACGCAGTGACTCCATACTTAGACGATCTGTTGGTCAGAGCCCCCTCTGCGGAGCAGTGTTAGCTGAGTCTCTCAGTAACTCTAGACACTCTGCAGCACTTCGGGTGGTTGATCAACGTACCAAAGTCTGTTCTCCTTCCTGCTCAGACGATAACGTATCTGGGCATGGAGTTTCACACTGCTCCGGCTCTGGTCATTCTGCCTTTAGACAAGCAGGTGTCGATTCAGGAGGAAGTCCAGTTCCTTATGCAGTCAGACTCGGTAACCATCAGGCGTCTGATACACATTCTGGGGAAGATGGTGGCGACCATAGAAGCAGTACCATTTGCGCAATTCCACCTGCGTCTGCTGCAATTGCAGATCCTGCGCGGATGGGACAAGACTCCTTCTCTCGACAAGCACATTCCTCTGTCGCTGTCAACGAAGGAATCTCTCCATTGGTGGCTGCTTCCCATGTCTCTGTCACGAGGCAGATGCTTTCTGCCCCCCTCTTGGTTAGTAGTGACCGCGGACGCCAGCCTCTTGGGCTGGGGCACTGTGTTTCTTCACCACAGGGCTCAGGGCACCTGGGCGGAGCAGGAATCCAACCTACAGATCAATGTCCTGGAGATTCGGGCCTTTTATCTGGCTCTACTGGCCTTTCAGAGATTCCTGGCGGGGAATCGGATTCGGATACAATCGGACAACGCGACCGCGGTCGCTTACATAAACCACCAGGGAGGCACTCGCAGCCCTCAAGCCTTCGCGGAAGTCCAGCGTATCCTGCAATGGGTCGAGGACAACGACTCGTCCATCTCGGCAGTTCACATCCCCGGGGTGGACAATTGGGAGGCCGACTACCTAAGTCGGCAAGGTATGGACGCGGGCGAATGGGCACTCCACCCAGACGTGTTTCAGCACATATGCGACAGATGGGGAACTCCGGACGTGGACCTGATGGCCTCTCGGTTGAACCACAAGGTTCCGGTCTTCATGTCTCGTTCTCGAGACCGCCAGGCTGTGGGGGCGGACGCTCTGGTCCAGGACTGGTCCCAGTTTCGCCTTCCCTATATCTTCCCCCCATTGCCTCTGTTGCCCAGAGTTCTACGGAAACTCAGGACAGAATGTCGACAAGCCCTGCTCATCGCCCCAGACTGGCCCAGGAGGGCCTGGTATCCGGACCTATTACAGCTCACGGCGGGGGATCCGTGGAAACTCCCGACCCGGCCAGACCTCTTGTCGCAAGGTCCGTTCTTCCACCACAATTCTGCGGCCCTCTGCCTGACCTTGTGGCCCTTGAAGACTGGTTGCTGACATCTTGCGGCTTTTCTTCTGAAGTTGCCGCAACCATGAGATAAGCCAGGAAACCTGCGTCGGCAAAGATTTACTGCAGAGTTTGGAAGATCTTCTTTTCCTGGTGCCGTCTCAACGGAAGTTCTCCTTGGCCTTTCTCTCTTCCAACCCTTCTTGCCTTCCTTCAATCAGGATTAGATAAGGGTTTGGCTCTCAGCTCCCTCAAGGGGCAGATCTCCGCACTTTCTGTGCTGTTCAACAAACGTCTGGCTAACCTTCCTCAGGTGAAGACGTTTGTGCAAGGGGCAAGTCAGATCGTTCCCCCCCCCCCTACAGACGTCCTTTGGACTCCTGGGACCTTAATCTGGTCCTTGCGGCATTACAGAAGCTGCCTTTCGAACCTCTAAGGGAGGTGTCCCTCTCCAGACTTTCTCAGAAAGTTGCCTTTCTGGTGGCCATTACCTCTCTTCGGAGAGTTTCAGAGCTGGCAGACCTGTCTTGCAAGTCTCCATTCCTGGTGATTCACCAGGATAAAGTGGTGCTCCGGCCTGTGGCAGATTTCTTACCCAAGGTGCTTTCTCCATTTCACCTGAATCAAGACATTGTCCTGCCGTCTTTTTGTCCTAATCCTGTTCACCAGTATGAGAAGTCTCTGCATACTTTGGACCTGGTCAGGGCTGTCAGGATTTATGTCTCCCGCACGGCTTCTTTTCGCCGCACGGACGCCTTGTTCGTTCTCACATTATATAGGGAATGGACTGGCATCACCTAATGTTAGGTGCAAGCAAGAAACCAATATATTACAAGAAGTGAAATTGCTGCAACACTAAACATAATAGGAATGTGGAAAAGCTAATGGCTACTGACTACAATGAAACACAGGGCTATATGTACAGCTAAAGGGATATATGAAATGGGATCAAAGTAAATACTGCACTAGAAAAAAGAGAGACTTAGCTTCAGCATTGGCGCCACTGTGGAAAAGCCCGGTAACTACGACAAAGTGCTCTCATCTTACCGGGTCCTATGCTAACACTCTATTCTGTATACTACTGCTTGGATGAATTTATGAGTGTGTGAATGCAGTTAAAATCAGCTGGGATGGTGTGTCCCAGGACCTAGGCTACAGCAAAATTACAACTGCCCCTCCATTTTGCTGTAGCCTAGGTCCTGGGACACGCCGTCCCAGCTGATTTTAACTGCATTCACACACTCATAAATTCATCCAAGCAGTAGTATACAGCATAGAGTGTTAGCATAGGACCCGGTAAGATGAGAGCACTTTGTCGTAGTTACCGGGCTCTTCCACAGTGGCGCCAATGTTGAAGCTAAGTCTCTCTTTTTTCCAGTGCAGTATTTACTGTGATCCCATTTCATATATCCCTTTAGCTGTACATATAGCCCTGTGTTTCATTGTAGTCAGTAGCCATTAGCTTTTCCACATTCCTATTATGTTTAGTGTTGCAGCAATTTCACTTCTTGTTCGTTCTCACAACAGGCCAGAAAAAAGGAGCGCCGGCCTCCAAGTCCTCCTTGGCCCGGTGGATTAAGGCTCCTATCCAGGAGGCCTACCTTTCCTCTGGTACGCCCTTACCTGCAGGGATTAAGGCACATTCCACAAGAGCTGTGGGTGCCTCGTGGGCCTTACGTCACCAGGCCATGGCACAACAGGTGTGTCAGGCGGCCACTTGGTCCAGCCTACACACCTTCACGAAACATTATCAAATTCATGCGTATGCTTCTGCAGACGCTAATGTGGCCAGACGGATCCTTCAGGCGGCGGTCGCTCACTTATGATGTTACTGCCACGCTTGGGTCTTCTCCCACCCAGGGATCGCTTTTGGACATCCCAATGTCTGGGTCTCCCAATGGAGCGAAAAAGAAAAGCGAATTTTGTTTACTTACCGTAATTTCTTTTTCTTCTAGCTCCTAATTGGGAGACCCAGCACCCACCCTGTTGCCTTTTGGGCGTTGTTCTTCTATTTAAGTGGCTGGTGTTATACATGTCGCTTTTATGGCTCTGTTGGCCGATATTTCATAGCCGGACCTTTCGGTCTTGGTGTGAGTTTTATCCTCCTTCCTGCTTTTGCACCGAACTGATGGGATATCTCCTAGAGGGGGTGTATAGGCAGTAGGGAGGGGCTACACTTTTTGTTTTAAGTGTAGTACTTTGTGTGTCCTCCGGAGGCGGAAGCTATACACCCAGTGTCTGGGTCTCCCAATTAGGAGATAGAAGAAAAAGAATTTACGGTAAGTAAACAAAATTCTCTTTTTTGTGCAGAAGTCTGGTGGATACACAGCTGATAATCCTACTGAATAGACTGTTATAATTTGTATTATGGCAAATTCACAGGCTGTTTCACTCTACAGTAGCACTTTCTACGGGTTACCCGTAGAAGCGCTACTGTGACGTGAAATGGCCCATTGTAAAACTCCCATACCCCCCCTCCCCTGCACCCCCAGTGTACTGCCTCTGTCACCGCTTGTAATGACAACTTTTAAATGAATAAAGAGCACTGCGATTTGGATCGGTGAGTGCTGCCTCGTTCCTTATGATGTTGCTCAGGTCAATGCCACAATACACATCTCTACAACAACTGTTAAGAGGAGACTTTGTGCAGCAGGCCTTCATGGTAAAATAGCTGCTAGGAAACCACTGCTAAGGCTGCCTTCACACTTGCAGATGGATCTGCAGCGTTTTGCAGATGCATCTGCAAGTGTGAGCATGCTGACCGCGGCCCCTATGTTTATAATAGGGCGCACGCGGTGTGAAAGCTCTCATTCACTCCTATATGTGTACTGTCAGCAGGCGTATGCCTGCTTACAGATCACACTCTCCCGCCCGCAGCATGGACGCTACATCTCGCGTCCACAGTGCGGACGGGAGTGTGTGATCTGTCAGCAGGCATACGCCTGCTGACAGTACACATATAGGAGTGAATGAGAGCTTTCACACCGCGTGCGCCCTATTATAAACATAGGGGCCGCGGTCACATGCTCACACTTGCAGATGCATCTGCAAAACGCTGCAGATCCATCTGCAATGTGTGAAGCCAGCCTAAGGACAGGTAACAAGCAGAAGAGACTTGTTTGGGCTGAAGAACACATGGAATGAACATTAGACCAGTGGAAATCTGTGCTTTGGTCTGATGAGTCCAAATTTGAGATTTGTGGTTCTAACCACCGTGTCTTTGTGCGACGCAGAAAAGGTGAACAGATGGACTCTACATCCCTGGTTCCCACCGTGAAGCATGGAGGAGGAGGTGTGATGGTGTGGGGGTGCTTTGCTGGTGACACTGTTGGGGATTTATTCAAAATTGAAGGCATACTGAACCAGCATGGCTACCACAGCATCTTGCAGCGGCATGCTATTCCATCCGTATTGCGTTTAGTTGGACCATCATTTATTTTTCAACACGACAATGACCCCAAACACACCTCCAGGTTGTGTAAGGGCTATTTGACCAAGAAGAGTGATGGGGTGCTACGCCAGATGACTTGGCCTCCACAGTCACCAGACCTAAACCCAATCGAGATGGTTTGGGGTGAGTTGGACCGCAGAGTGAAGGCAAAAGGGCCAACAAGTGCTAAGCATCTCTGGGAACTCCTTCAAGACTGTTGGAAGACCATTTCCGGTGACTGTCTCTTGAAGCTTATCAAGAGAATGCCAAGAGTGTGCAAAGCAGCAATCAAAGCAAAAGTAGGCTACTTTGAAGAACCTAGAATATAAGACATTTTCAGTTCTTTCACACTCTTTTGTTAAGTAAATAAATCCACATGTGTTAATTTATAGTTTTGATGCCTTCAGTGTGAATCTACAATTTTCACAGTCATTAAAATAAAGAAAACTCTTTGAATGAGAAGGTGTGTCCAAACGTTTGGACTGTACTGTATGTTTAAACTGTGTGAAGGAAATCTCCCTCTCTCCCCCCATAAATTATGCAAAATTATATTTTTAATTTTTAGGCTCCGTTCACACGCTGCACAATTGCAACGCTTTTGGTCCGCTAATTGCGGGTCCGCTATTGCAATGGAATGCAGTGACGTTAGCTGTCACAGGCAAGTCAATGCATTTCACTCTTTGCCATTAACACGCTGCGCTTTTTACGCATATGCTTTTGGGCTGAAAAGCGGATGTGTAAATAGAATGAACATGTAAATTCTTTTTGCGCTATTCACCTGCGCTCTTTACTCTACTTGCTGTGATCTCTCATAATGACACTGTAGAACCTGTGCAGGACCTTAGACAGCACCATGTGATTGAGCGTCGTCACCTGGGTACATGGTGCTGCAGGGTCCTAGAGGCTGCGCTCACTGCGGCCTTTGAGATGAGAAGAGGTAACTGAGGGAGTGTGGGGAGGTAAGCGCAGGCGAATAGTGCAGTGGACTTCACACACACAGCACTGCCTTCTGTCAGGATCCGTTTTGGTGCAGTTTTTGCACCAAAAACTGATCCTGTCAAAATGCAGCAATATGCTGTGTGTGAACCCAGCCATAAAGTGATTCTCCAAGAATGAGGTAAAATTGAGTCCCTGAAATAATTTGCCCTGCAGCCCATCCTAGTCATATGTTGGTATGATCTACAGACTGAAGTCCTACAGCCCAAGACCTGTGACATGTCATGCTGCCGATCAGGTTATTAATGGTTTCCAGAGGAGTTTTATGCCACCCTGAATGCACTTGGGAGCACTAATCAATGATGTCCCTATGTGCTCGATGGGAGGCGAAGTTGCTGCAGACTATAGTAGTAAGTTTAGGACTCGTAGCCTGATTACAGGTAACATGTGGCCTAGCATTGTTGTGATGAGAAATTGCTCCAGAGACACTAGAGAAATGCACCTTGCATGGCCTAAACATGCTACTATGGTCTGCTGTGTTGATGGACTTGTCTCTCATCAAGAATATCTGGGACAACATTACTCTACAATTTTAAAGGGAGCTTCCAGCAGCAGATCTTTGATTTGCATGTACTAGTTAATTTAGTGTAGTTGAGCATTCCTCAGATATCTATTAATAACCCCATTGATAACATGCCCAGAGCACATACCTCCACATATCTGTCTGTGGGGCTCATCCTTTGGTACTGAATGAAGCAGAGTATTTTGAAAAATTTGTTTTCATTTGTTATCATTAAGGGAAATCTATCAGTAGGCTTTTGCTGTATAATCTGAAGATAACATGCATAAAACATACATTTCAGTGATTTAATCCTTTGTTTCAATATATTTTCAATATTATCAAAGTCCATACAGTTGTTTACCTGCAATGTTTGTATTAGCACCAGAAGAATATCATAGCTGGACTATATTCTCTCCTGCCTGGTAGTCAGTCATGCCCCCCCTTCTGTGAATTAGCACCTCACTGTCTCTAGACATTGTACATACAGAACCTGGGGTGGGTGTCGACAGCGTTCTTGGCTCTTCTGCATCTCTAAATGTAAAAACTCTGTGCCAGAACCACTACACCCAGTAAACTAGGTTCTACATCGTTGTAAGCAATTAGACTATCCATCGTTGTGCTCTCAGATGAGGTAACAAAAAGCTGGTGACAGATTAACTTTGTCTCTATCCATCCTGCAATTTCCTTAATTCTATAAATGTTCCTTCTTGGTGTTGCACTTTCAATGTTGAGGGATATATTTTTTATGGTCTTTGGTTATCTTTAATAATATTTTTTTATACTTTTTTTTTGTTTTTTTTAAATTTATTTACCGTATATACTCGTGTATAAGCCGACCCGTGTATAAGCCGACCCCCCTACTTTTGCCCCAAAAATCTGGAAAAACCTATTGACTCGTGTATAAGCCGAGGGTGGACCCCAGCACAGGTATACAGCCCCCAGCAGTGTGGTATACAGGCTTCCCCCAGTGGTATACAGGCCTCCCCAGTGGTAGTATACAGCAGCCCCAGTGGTAGTATATAGCAGCCCCAGTGGTAGTATATAGCAGCCCCAGCAGTCCCAGTGGTAGTATATAGCAGCCCCAGTGGTAGTATATAGCAGCCCCAGCAGCCCCAGTGGTAGTATATAGCAGCCCCAGCAGCCCCAGTGGTAGTATATAGCAGTCCCAGTGGTAGTATATAGCAGCCCCAGCAGCCCCAGTGGTAGTATACAGCAGCCCCAGTGGTAGTATACAGCAGCCCCAGTGGTAGTATACAGCAGCCCCAGTGGTAGTAAACAGCAGCCCCAGTGGTGGTACCCAGCAGCCCCCAGGGGTACCCAGCAGCCCCCAGGGGGTACCCAGCAGCCCCCAAATGCTGGCACTCACCCCCCATCTGCTTATCTTACCATCCCGGTCTTCTGATCAGCGCCGCTCCTCGGTGCTTCCCGTTCTTCATGCTCCGTCCTCCGTCCTCGCTGCATCCGGGATCTCCGGCCGTCGCACGATGACGTCATATGTCTGCGACGGCCGGGGATCCTGGATGTAGCAGGACGGAGCACCGAGGAGCGGCGCTGATCAGAAGACCGGGATGGTAATATAACCAGCGGGGAAGGGGGGGGGGGGGTGCCAGCATTTGGGGGCATATATGAACTGCTTCCCCCTGCCGCTGATTGACAGGGGGAAGCAGTGCATATATGAGCGGCCCCACGTGACGGGGCCGCTCATACTGCAGCCTCCCCCCCGCCTCCTGCAGCCTCCACAGCCCCGGACAAAGCCCCCACCTCACCATGTACCGTATTGACCTGTGTATAAGCCGAGGGGGAGACTTTTCAGCCCAAATTTTGGGCTGGAAAAACTCGGCTTATACACGCGTATATACGGTATATAGATATGTGCAATATACCCCAGAGACAACCCTTCCAAGGAAACCAGCCACCATTCTACAGTATGTTTCCTTCTATATTTCCATTTAATCAGTGCAATAATGTGATGAGATGGACTACCTGTAGATCCCCCCCCCCTTTCTTTTCTTCAGTAGGGGATTAAAGAGACTCTGTCCCACGTCTTTCCATCCTGTGACTTTGTGAATTCTAGAATTTTTTTTTCTAGACGTTGCAATTTCAATGCTATGTGGTATATATTTTATAGTCTATGGTTTTCTTTAATATTTTACTCTTTCAGACCAGGGAAATGGACCTCAGAGACCACCCTTCCAAGGAAACCAAGGCCCGAGACAACCCTTCCAAGGAAACCGACCACCATTCTTCAGTATGCTTTCTGTTATATTTACATCTTTTCCGTGATGAGACAGGCTACCTAAAGATCACCTTTCTTTGGTTTAGTAGGGTTTCAAAAAGAATCTGTTGCATGTTTATCCGTCTTGTGACTTTTAATCAGGGCTGTGGAGTCGGTAAATCAAACCACCAACTCCTGAATTTCCCTGGCTCCAACTCCGACTCCTTCATTCATGGCTCGTTTTTAAGTGATAAAATTATTGTAGGTCAATGGTAACATTAGGCTTTAATCATTATAATGACATAATAATAAAGATATTTAGATAGAACATAATAATAATTCATAATAATAGTGTTCAGTACATTCTGCATTGAACTACTAGACCCAATTCATTATATATTTTAGGAGTTGGAGTCGGAACATTTTCTACCGACTCCAACTCCGACTCCACCAAAATGGGCAGCGACTCCGACTCCACGACTCTGACTCCACAGCCCTGCTTTTAATTGTACAATATATTTTTTTGTAGGTGTTGCAATTTTAATGCTATGAAGTATATTTTATAGTCTATTGTTATCTCTAATATTTTGCTCTTTCAGACCAGGGCAACGGACCCCAGAGACCACCCTTTCAAGGAAACCAACCCCAGAGACAACCTTTCCAAGGAAACCAACCCCAGAGACAACCTTTCCAAGGAAACCAATCCCAGAGACAACCTTTCCAAGGAAACCAATCCCAGAGACAACCTTTTCAAGGAAACCAATCCCAGAGACAACCTTTTCAAGGAAACCAATCCCAGAGACAACCTTTTCAAGGAAACCAACCCCAGAGACAACCTTTTCAAGGAAACCGACCACCTTTTCAAAGTATGCTTTCTTCTACGTTTACATTTAAACATTGAAGTGAATAGACGAACTATCTATAGACCCCCTTTCTTTTAGTAGGGGGTTTAAAGAAAACCTGTTGCCACATTTGTATGTTTAAAGAAATTTTGAGCAAAAATGTTTGACTTTGTCTAGTTGAAACCTGTGTTCCACCATGAGATCTGCTGCTTCTTGACATCTGCTAGTTCCTCTCACCCCATTTAATTAGATATGCCCACCTAGCTGATAAATTTCTGAAGGAGTTGATTATATGGCTTTCAGCTGAATGAGTCTTGGGAAATTGCATATGATTAGACTTCATAAAGCAAATCCTCCCCCACAATAATGTAACATTCTACATGGTGGGCCATGTATATGGATGCACCTAAATAAAATGGGTTTCGTTTTTGATATCAACTTCCTGTTTGTGGCACATTAGTGTATGGGAGGGGGAAACCTCTTCTCTCATTCTTGTCTTGACACACTGATAGCAACACCGCAGAAGAAATGCTCGCACAGGATTCCAGTCCTTCCAGTCCGCACAGGCTTCCAGTATCCGTTTTTTCAGATGCTGCACATCTCGTATCTTCACAGCATAGACAATTGCCTTCAGATGAACCCAAAGATAAAAGGCTAAGAGGGGGTCAGATCGGGAGACCTTGGTGGCCATTCAACTGGCCCACGACAACTAATCCACTTTCTAGGAAATGTCCACCATCTTGTTGGAAGAACTCAGGGAACGTGCCATGTTCGGTGCATAAAGAGAGCAACATATCATCATGCAGCAATTTCCGATATCCAGTGGCATTGAGGTTTCCATTGATGAAGAATGGCCCCACTATCTTTGTACCCCATATACCACACCATACCATCAATTTTTGTGTTCCAACAGTCTTGGAGGGATCTATCCAATGGGGGTTAGTGCAAGACCAACAGCGGTGGTTTTGTTGGTTAACGTCACCAGTCACGATCTGAAATAACAGATACTGGAAGCCTGTGCTAGCATTTCTTCTGCGGTGTTGCTATCAGTGTGTCAGGAGTGGGAGAAGAGGGTTACATTGACAATCCAACACAGTGGGCAGCACTTTGAACACACTTTTATAAGTGGTCATAAACTTGTAAATATTTCATTAAAGTAGGGCTGGGCGATTAATCGAATTAATTCGATTAATTCGCCCCCTGCTGTGGCCACGATTGTGGTTTTATTAACAATCGTGTAATTCGATTTAAAATGGCGCCGCTTTGCACTGTGGGTGTTGTAGTTTCTTAGGAGGAGCAGCCGTCACTATGTACAGGGAAAGAACTTCAACTCCCAGCAGACGTTGCCTGTGTTGGCCGGGTCGTAAGTCCCGCCCCCTCATACACCGTCCCCCCCCCCCTCGTCATCATCAGGCCCGCTCATTGGCCCGTGCTCTTGCCCTCCTGCACTGCGCGGGAAGAGAAGAAATGAGAACCGATGAAGAGGATTGTGCTGGAGGAAGGAGAAGCAGCTGAGAAGCAGCTCCAACCTCCGGGTAAAAAGGTGAAAGACCTCCTGCTGTGACTGTGCTGTGCAGGCAGAGAGAAGGAGTGAGTGGGGGAGGGGCTGCCCGGGGACAGCTGCTGGGAGCAGGAGAAGCTGGGTATGTAGCCCCTTCCTGCAGCAGAAAGAAGTGTATGTGTAAGGTATCTGTAAAATGTGTGTTTGAGTGAGTTGTGTGTCTGTATGTGTGTGAGTTGTCTGTGTCTCCTGTGTGAGTTGTGTGTCATGTCTCTGTGTCTTCTGTGTGAGTTGTGTGTCATGTCTCTGTATCTTCTGTGTGAGTTGTGTGTCATGTCTCTGTGTCTTCTGTGTGAGTTGTGTGTCATGTCTCTGTGTCTTCTGTGTGAGTTGTGTGTCATGTCTCTGTGTCTTCTGTGTGAGTTGTGTGTCATGTCTCTGTGTCTTCTGTGTGAGTTGTGTGTCATGTCTGTGTGTCTTCTGTGTGAGTTGTGTGTCATGTCTGTGTGTCATGTCTGTGTGTCATGTGTCTCTGTGTGTCATGTGTCTCTGTGTGCCGTGTGTCTCTGTGTGTCGTGTGTCTCTGTGTGTCGTGTGTCTCTGTGTGTCGTGTGTCTCTGTGTGTCATGTGTCTCTGTGTGTCATGTGTCTCTGTGTGTCATGTGTCTCTGTGTGTCATGTGTCTCTGTGTGTGAGTAGCGGGGTGCAGAAGGACAGAGGAGCAGCAGGAGGGACAACGGAGAGGAGGACAGAGGTGCAGGAGGAGAGAGGAGCAGCAGAAGGGACAAATGAGAGGAGGACGGGGTGCAAGAGGAGCAGCAGGAGGGACAGGAGAGGAGGACGGGGTGCAGGAGGACAGCCGAGCAGCAGGAGGGACAGGGAAGAGGAGGACAGGGGTGCAAGAGGAGCAGCAGAAGGGACAGAGGAGAGCAGGACAGGGGTGCAGGAGGACAGAGGAGCAGCAGGAGGGACAGCAAAGAGGAGGACAGAGGTGCAGGAGGAGAGAGGAGCAGCAGAAGGGACAAATGAGAGGAGGACGGGGTGCAAGAGGAGCAGCAGGAGGGACAGGAGAGGAGGACGGGGTGCAGGAGGACAGCCGAGCAGCAGGAGGGACAGGGAAGAGGAGGACAGGGGTGCAAGAGGAGCAGCAGAAGGGACAGAGGAGAGCAGGACAGGGGTGCAGGAGGACAGAGGAGCAGCAGGAGGGACAGCAAAGAGGAGGACAGGGGTGCAGGAGGACAGAGGAGCAGCAGGAGGGACAAAGGAGAGGAGGACAAAGGTGCAGGAGGACCGAGGAGCAGCAGGAGGGACAGCGAAGAGGAGGACAGGGATGCAGGAGGACAGGGATGCAGGAGGACAGGGATGCAGGAGGACAGGGGTGCAGGAGGACAGAGGAGCAGCAGGAGGGACAAAGGAAAGGAGGACGGGGTGCAAGAGGAGCAGCAGGAGGGACAGGGGAGAGGAGGACGGGGGTGCAGGAGCACAGAGGAGAGGAGGACGGGGGTGCAGGAGGACAGAGGAGCAGCAGGAGGGACAGCGAAGAGGAGGACAGGGATGCAGGAGGACAGAGGAGGACAGGGGTGCAGGAGGACAGAGGAGCAGCAGGAGGGACAAAGGAAAGGAGGACGGGGGTGCAAGAGGAGCAGCAGGAGGGACAGAGGAGAGGAGGACGGGGGTGCAGGAGCACAGAGGAGGGGAGGACGGGGTTGCAGGAGGATAGAGGAGAGCAGGACGGTGGTGCAGGAGGACAGAGGAGAGGAGGACGTGGGTGGTGGAGGACAGAGGAGAGGAGGATGGGGGTGCTGTATACATATACTGTGTGTATGATATATACTGTGTATGCTGTATACATATATAAAAAAAAATCGAGATTTAAATCGAAAATCGTCCATAGGTTTAAATAAAATCGAGATTTTGATTTTTTCCAAAATCGCCCAGCCCTACATTAAAGAATCGTTATGTTTATTGTGCTTATTTTTCAGCACTGAATTGAGAGATATTTTAAAAATAGTTTTTACATTTTTAAACATTTACATTTCATCATGTCTATCCTTCCTCTCATTTCCTTTATTCTACAACTTTTCCTTCTTGGTGTTGCACTTTCAATGTTGAGGAGTGTATTTTTATGTTCTATGGTAATCCTTTAATATTTTAGTGATGGATTGTTTGTCTTCATATCGGATACATTCATTGTGATCCATGCACATCTGTCAACCTTCATCATTGCATTCAATAAGAACTATCATTTTAAAAGTAAAGAAATATAAAACATATTTTAGGATCTATGGTTATTTTTATTATTTTTCTGGTCATCATAATGGGAGACCCAGACAATGGGGTTTAGGGCACTGCCCTCCGGAGGTCACACTAGGTACTACAAGTTTGTAGACACCGCCTCCTCCGCTTATAAACCCCTACCGCAGGGAACATCCTCAGTTTTAAACTTAGTGTGCTCGGAGGATCACGCTTTGCTTGCACTTCACTGCATTCTCACTACTTACGTGATGGCGTCTGAAGACAAGGTAATACGGTCCTATCGGGACCGGTGACAGCCTCCCCGCTCACCCTTAGTGGCACACGCTGGTGGAGGTACCGGAGGGCCTAGAGCCTGGACACTTCGTGTTCTCCCGGTACGCTGTTACGCTCCTCTCCATCCCTCTCTGGGGGCTCTGGAGAGTGGGAGATGGGAGCCTTGCACAGCTCCGCTCCGTCCGAGGCCTCCCTAAATGGTGCTTACAGACCGGACTGGAGCCAGCCCAGTCCGAGGCCTCCCTAAATGGTGCTTACACTCCGGACTGGTGCTGAGCGGCCCAGTCTGAGGCCTCCCTAAATGGTGCTTACAGACCAGACTGGTGCTGCACCCCCGTCCGAGGCCTCCCTAAATGGTGCTTACAGACCGGACCGGCACTGAGGCACTCCGTGTCTCCTGCGTGCCTGGGGTAGTGTCTGGCACTTTATGTGTTTCAGAACACTCAGACCGCGCGTTACCCTCGGGTCCGCGGTTCTGCGGGTGTACCCTGTGCTGGGGTCACCCTGGCTGACCGCCCTGTGTGTCACAGGGGCTGAGGCCGTAGGCTGCGGATGTTTGTCCCCTCATGCTGTGGATGGTGTACATGCAGTCTGTGTATAATGTTTTTACACTCTTTCCCGCGCTGCGGGCTCCGGCTCCCTCATGCTGTGGATGCTTGGAGGATGGGAAGCAGCCCGCGCGGTGACGTCATCGCTGGGCGTGTGTGTGTGTTTCCCGCGTCTCTCGGCGCCGCCCACAGTTTCACTGTCGGCGGCCATCTTTACCCTCACTTCCCGGTTGGGATTCTTATGCAGCGTGCGTCTGCACTCCAGAGGGGAGACCGGAAACCGTCGCGGAGGTCACACACACACCGCTTCCTCATACCGCTTTACTGCGGTCGGTAAGCCACCGGGATTCCCGGTTTTGTTGTCGGCAATTTGGCTTATTTTCCCCTACTGTGGCGATGTCCTCAGCCGGGAAGCGTGCTGCTAAGGCGGCAGTATCCACCATTACCTGTGCTACATGCAATGGTGCACTGGTGGAGGGGTCCTGCAATAACTGCGGACGCCCAGAGGCCCGGGCTGGCACTGTTGAGTCAGCAGCTCCGGTGCTATACCCTGAGGTTCAGGTGATCTCAGGGCCATGGGAGACTCAGAATAAGATCAATGAATCTCTGCTGTCTCAGCTGTCCTCCATGTCGCAATCCCTGGAGGCACTTAATAGGAGACTGGATAGCCCAGCTACTCCATCCAGTTACCCCCGGGTGTCTCCCTCTTCTGCTGCGAGACCCCTTAAGCGGGCTCGTCGTGAGGATTCACCCGAGCTCCATACTCTCTCTGAGGAGGAGCGTTCCTCTGATGGTGAGGAAGATGATGGGGGTTCAAATTTCGGGTCTGTGTCTGTATCTGAACCGCCAGACGGGGTGGAGGATCTGGTGTCCTCTATCAACGAGACTTTACGTCTCGTGACACCCCCTGAGGAGGTGACGGTGCACCCGAAGGAGGTCTATCAATGGCTGCGGCCGGAGGCTAGACCAAGTGGCTCCTTCATGGACCACACTAATTTTGGAAGGGTGGTTAGAGCTCCCAGGTTACATCCTGGGCGGCGTTTTGTCCGTAAAACCAAGGACAATCGCTTCCCCTTCCCCCAGGAGGTGCTACAGGAGTGGTCGCAGTCCCCGAAGGTGGACGCTTCCATGACCAGGATTGCTGCACGCTCCCTTTTCTCTGCCTCTGATAGCTCCTCACTGAAGGATGCTACTGATAGACAGGTCGAGCAGCTCGCCAAGTCTTCCTATGAGGCTGTGGGGTCTTCATTTGCCCCTAATTTTGCCACGGTCTGGACCTTACAAGCGATTACTACCTGCTTGGATGGTATCTCTGACATGGCAAGATCCAGTCCAGAGGTCCTAGCACTTACCGAAAGGGCAAGGGCCTATGCGGACTACGCCAGGACGGCGACTCTGGAAACTGCCACTCGCTCAGCTGTGGCTTCGGCCAATGCTATAGCGATCCGCAGGTTGTTGTGGCTGCGTCTTTGGGACTCAGATGCCACATCCAAGAAGATTTTGCAGAATCTTCCGTTTGCTGGTGACAGGCTTTTTGGCACCGAACTGGACAAGCTAATTAAGGATTCTGCTGAGTCTAAGATACCGCAGAATAAGCCTAAGCCACGGTATACCATTAAAAGGAACCCTAAACAGTGGTCCTTTCGTTCCAGCTCGCAGTCATCAGCACCGTCCGCTCGCACGGACCGAGGGGGAAAGCCCGCTTCCCAGTGGCGCTCTAAGAGTCGTCCAAAGAAGCCGGCGGGGGCGGCAGCTGCCACCCCCAAACCCGCCTCTACATGACTCGCTCTCTCATCCTGCCTCCCCACAGGTGGGGGGCCGCTTGTCTCGCTTTCAGGACAAGTGGCTGCTTCACGTTCAAGATCAGTGGGTTCGAGACGTGATCTCGCGAGGGTACAGGATAGAGCTGACGTCAAAACCGATATCCCGATTCCATCGGTCGGTCCCGTCACCAGAAAAAGCTCAGGCTTTTTACCAGGTGTTGGAGGGTCTCCGCAGAGACGGAGTGGTGGTCCCGGTACCTTCCGGAGAGAGGTTCAGGGGTTTTTACTCCAACCTCTTTATCGTCCCGAAGAAGGACGGATCCTTCCGCCCAGTACTGGACCTGAAGCTGTTCAACCATCACGTGTTGGTTCGGAAGTTCCGTATGGAATCACTGCGCTCCGTGATCGCAGCCGTGTCACAGGGGGACTTCCTAGCGTCCATAGATATCAGAGACGCTTACCTTCACGTACCCATTGCACCGGCTCATCAGCGCTGGTTGCGATTCGCAGTGGGGGAAGAACACTTCCAATTTGTGGCACTGCCATTCGGGCTAGCCTCGGCACCGCGGGTGTTCACAAAAGTGATGGCTTCCATGATGGCTCTCCTGCACATGCAGGGACATGCCGTCATTCCCTATTTAGACGACCTGCTGGTCAGGGCGCCATCAGAACACCTCTGTCAAGAGAGCCTGGATGTGACCATGCGGTCTCTGGAACAGTTCGGTTGGCTCCTCAATATTCAGAAGTCAACGCTAGTTCCGACCCAGTCTTTGACATATCTGGGCATGGACTTCAACACAGCCTCAGCCCTGGTGTCTCTGCCACGAGTCAAACAGCTTGCGATCCAATCAGGAGTACAAGCAGTCCTCCTGTCACCACACTCATCCCTACGGGTATTGATGAGACTAGTGGGACGCATGGTAGCGGCGATAGAGGCGGTGCCGTTCGCACAGTTTCGCCTCCGTCCTCTCCAGCTGGAGATTCTTCACAGATGGGACAAGAGGACGATCTCGCTGAATCGGCTGGTGACACTGTCACAACCGACCAAGGACTCCCTACAGTGGTGGCTCCAGCCACGTCACCTGTCACGAGGCCGGTCCTTCCTAAAACCGTCATGGTTAGTGGTGACCACAGACGCCAGTCTGAAGGGCTGGGGTGCGGTGTTCTTGCACCACAGGGCTCAAGGCCTCTGGACTCAGTCGGAGTCGGCATTGCAGATCAACGTGCTGGAGATCAAGGCGGTCTATCTGGCGCTCCTGGCGTTTCAGAAATTCCTGTCAGGACACCCCATTCGGGTGCAGTCCGACAATGCGACGGCCGTCGCCTACATAAATCATCAGGGAGGGACCAGAAGTGCTCAGGCCCTCGCCGAAGTCCACCGCATTCTAGCCTGGGTGGAGGAAAACGGCTGCCTGATCTCCGCAGTTCACATCCCAGGGGTCGAGAACTGGGAGGCCGACTACCTGAGCCGACAGGGCATGGACGCCGGAGAGTGGTCTCTTCATCCAGACGTCTTCCGGGACATCTGCGGCAGATGGGGCACTCCGGACGTGGATCTGATGGCCTCACGGCTGAATCATCAGGTGCCCCAATACATGGCAAGATCGTGGGATCCTCAGTCTCTGGGGGCGGATGCCCTGATCCTGAGTTGGTCCAGCTTCCAGCTGCCATATGTGTTCCCGCCTCTGGCTCTGATTCCCAGGGTCCTGTGGAAAATCAGGATGGAATGCAGAGTAGCCATTCTAGTGGCTCCAGATTGGCCCAGGAGGTCCTGGTACCCGGACCTGTGGCAACTGTCAGGCGGACACCGGTGGGCTCTTCCAGAACGCGCAGATCTACTCGCGCAAGGCCCATTCTTCCACCTCAATTCCAGGGCCCTCAGATTGACTGCATGGCTCTTGAGGCCTGGCTGCTGACGTCCAGAGGATTCTCTCCTACAGTGGTTGCCACTATGAATAGGGCTAGGAGACCTGTCTCCAGGAAGATATACCACAGAACGTGGAAAATATTTTTCTCCTGGTGTGCCTCTGGTGGACGCTCACCGTGGCCATTGTCCATTCCGACATTGTTGGCTTTCCTACAGTCGGGGTTGGAGTTGGGGTTATCCCTTGGCTCTCTGAAAGGTCAAGTGTCAGCACTTTCAGTGCTGTTTGACAGGCGCTTGGCGCTCCTGCCGAAGGTCCGCCAATTTCTGCAGGGGGTAGCTCGGGTGGTTCCGCCTTACAGGCGACCTCTGGACCCTTGGGACCTCAACATGGTCCTGGCGGCTCTGCAGAAACCGCCGTTTGAGCCACTGAGAGACATCTCTCTCTCTCGTCTGTCCCAGAAAGTGGTCTTTCTGGTGACAATTACCTCCCTGAGAAGGGTCTCAGAATTGGCTGCACTTTCGTGCAAGTCACCCTTTCTGGTGGTTCACCAAGACAAGGTGGTGTTGCGCCCACGGCCAGAATTCTTGCCGAAGGTGGTTTCAACGTTTCACCTAAACCAGGAGATTGTTCTCCCATCATTTTGTCCCGCTCCCGTTCATCAGGTTGAGCGCGACCTCCATACTCTGGATCTCGTGAGGGCTGTACGCATTTATGTGTCCAGGACCGCCTCCTTTAGGAGTTCGGATTCCTTATTTGTCCTCACGACGGGTCGCTGTAAGGGGTCCGCGGCTTCGAAGTCGACCTTGGCCAGATGGATCAAGGCTCCCATTCAGGAGGCATACCGGTCTTCTGGTTTGCCTCTCCCGGTGGGTTTGAAGGCACACTCTACTAGAGCTGTAGGTGCCTCCTGGGCCTTGCGACATAGAGCGTCTGCTCTACAGGTGTGTCAGGCGGCCACTTGGTCCAGCCTGCACATTTTTTCTAAGCACTATATGGTGCATGCCCATGCCTCTGCGGATGCGAGTTTGGGCAGGCGGGTTCTCCAGGCGGCGGTTGCCCACCTTTAAAGGGAACCATGTGTTTTCCGTCTTGTTGAGGAACTCTTCCCGCCCTGGGGTATTGCTTTAGGACATCCCCATTGTCTGGGTCTCCCATTATGATGACCAGAAAAAAGAGAATTTTGTTTACGTACCGTAAATTCTTTTTTCTTTAATCATCAATGGGAGACCCAGCACCCACCCAGTTGTTCCTTTGCATGTTTTGCATTTGCTCTGTTCTCTGTTGAGACAGTGTTTGCCGGGTTGTTGAGCCGTTTTGTGTACGGCATTCTCCCCGATGTTTCGGGTGTGGTTTATTTCCTCCTCGCAGCTTGTAGACCAAACTGAGGATGTTCCCTGCGGTAGGGGTTTATAAGCGGAGGAGGCGGTGTCTCCAAACTTGTAGTACCTAGTGTGACCTCCGGAGGGCAGTGCCCTAAACCCCATTGTCTGGGTCTCCCATTGATGATTAAAGAAAAAAGAATTTACGGTACGTAAACAAAATTCTCTTTTTTTTCTTTCAGACCAGGGAAACCAACCCTCTAGACAACCCTTCCAAGGAAACCAACCACCATTTCACAGTATGCTATCTTCTGTATTTCCATCTAATCATTGAAGTCATGTGATAAGACAGACGACCTATAGACCTGCTTTCTTTGGTTTAGCGATTTAAAGAACCTATTGCCATAATAGTATGTGTGAAAACATTCTAAGCAAAAAGTTTGATTCTGTCTAGTTGAATCCTCTGTTCCACAATGAGATTTGCTGCTCCTTGACAACTGCTTTTCCACATTTACTTACCGTATTTTTTTGGACTATAAGACGCAGCCAGGTGTTTAAGAGGAAAAAATTTAAAGCAAAAAATGTGGTCATGATGCACTTTTATGGAGGGTTTCCCCATTGCCTCATTGGGGGACACAGGACCATGGGTGTTATGCTGCTATCTCTAGGAGGCTGACACGAAGTGAATGTGAAAAAAAACAGATTCGCTCGTCCCCTGCAGTATACACTTCCTGAACCAGTTTCAGCTTGGTGTCTGTAGGAAGCAGACGTGGTCTACAGACCCACATCTTTTTTTGTTTTATTTTTTTCTATTTTTTACCCTTTTTTTCCCCACAAGAGGAAGATTTAGACGGGCGACGGCACCCTTAAGGGCACCGTTTTCCCACAACCACCAACAGAAGGGTACGCGGAGTGTGCCTCACCATATCCCCGTCTGCACCTGGCGTAGACCCTCTATACCCAGCATCATCCCCACCTAAGGATTGTACTGATGTTTCCCCCCCCCCATACCGGAAACTTATGTGTTTAGCCTCCTCAGTCTCTTTTCAAAAGTCCTTGGGTAGAATGCGCACTGGGCTTCTAGAGACAGCAGCATTTGCACCAGTGCACTGTACTCCCCAGGTCTCCCACAATGAGCCAGGGTTGCAGCCGCATTGCTGAGCCCACGCACCCCCAACTTGGTGGCACAATGCGTTCCCCCACAGAGCCTAGAGGAAGCAGCAGGACTCATCTGCCACAAGGAATGACACTGGACTACCGAAGGACACAGCACTGGTGAGCTGATATATGGCAGAGGGCTTCCCCATAACTATTCCCCCGACCACACGTCCTGCGGCGCCCTCTGGTTAGTTACCCTTAGGGTGTTCAACCCCGTCCGACACTTCCGTCACCGCCGGGCCGAAAATCTAGGCTTGGGCCTATCTGTCGGCGATGATGAGTCCCGATGACGCATCTTCAGCCGGATCCGCCTTGGGCCCGCGCATCGGTCTGCCCCCAATGACACGTCCTCGGCGGGTTCCGTCTTCCGATGACGTGGTATTTTCGCACACGCCCCCGCACATCGGCGCGAACCCGCCCCTACTTTTCCTCTGCTTGGCGCCTCTTGAAGATTGCAAGATTTGCAGCGCACCTTTTTTTCCCCCTTACCAATCGCATCCCCTCCCTCCACTCGTGGGGACCCCTTCAGACAGCGCACCCAGCCTGACCTGGAGGATCCTTTTGACTTCGATTCCCCAGATATCCAGGCAACGGTTGACAGGCTCATTTCTGCAGTCAACCGAACACTGAGGGTAGATGATCCCGTAACCACAGTATCAGACCATACAGTCTCCTTTAAGAGGGCTAAATGCCCAAATAAAATATTTGCGGATCACCACGAATTACAGTACATACTAGCCAAACAAAGGGAGTGTCCAGACAGAACGTTTGGAGGTCACAGACCCATCGAAGCCTGGTACCCATTTGCCCCCGCCCTAACCAAGGAGTATGCGGACTCTCCACCGGTCAAACCTCCCCCATTTTCCCCCTTTTAGTCTCCCGTCTTGCAGCTAAGACCCTTCTGTTGCTGCCAGACGGGTCATCCATAAAAGACCTGACTGATCGCAAGGTCAAGCAACTCTCTCGCTCTGCGTTTGAGGCAGCAGGTTCCTCACTTTCACCATCTTTTGCCTCAGTATGGGTAGCCAAGGCACTCCATGGTTTTGGCATTCACCTTGCAAAATTCCCTGGATCTCACCCCAGACTTGTCTGACTTAAGGCCCCATTACACATAACGATGTCCCAGTGATCCCACCAACGATCGGGATCACTGGGACATCGCAATCTGATCGCTTGTGAGCTGTCACACAGGCAGACTCACCAGAGATCAGGACCAGCGAGAACACTGGTAGCCAGGGTAAACAACGGGTAACTAAGCGCAGCGCTGCACTTAATTACCCGATGTTTACCCTAGTTACCAGCCTCCCAGCATGTATTGTGCGGCTGGGAGGTCGCTGATCGTTGGTCTCCCGCTGTCACACACGCCGATGCTAGCCCCCCAGCGGAAGACAAACGATCAAAAAATGGTCCTGGCCATTTACCAACGATCAGCGAGCTGATCGCTGTTCGTTGGTACATGTCACACACAGCGACATCGCTGCAACGTCACAAAACTGGTGACATTGCAACAATATCATTAGCGATATCGTTGCATGTAACGGGGCCTTAAGTCACACAAATGAGTGCGGCTGGGGAATACCTCATTCACGCCTCTCTTGACTCGGCCACTTGCGCAGCCCTAGCGGCCTCTAACGCGATTGCTATTCGCAGAGCCCTCTGGCTTAGACATTGGAAGGCGGACTCGGCATAAAAAAAAATCCCTGACCAGTCTTCCTTCTCAGAGCGGGCGTCTCTTTGGCGAGAGATTGGACAAACTGATCTCAGACGCCACAGGTGGGAAATGCACCTCTTTCCCCCAACACAAACCCAGACGCCCCTTCGTCAGGCTACAGCAAACTGGCTTTCACCCCTTTCGCGGCTCCTTTGGGTGGATGTCCTCCTGGACGCCTACAAGCACAACCCGCTCACCGTGTTTCGATAGGCCCACTCACTCGTCCTACAAGTCGACTTCATCTTGGCAGAATCGACCAAAACGGACCAGACCCAAGGGACCTCGATCCCAACGTTTTTTTTTTTTTTTTTTCTTCGTAACTTGTACCATCCCCTGAAGAAAAAAATAGTTGCAGTTCTGATAGCGCTAAGGAAGGAGGGCAAGGGGAAATTGTTGTAGTAAACAGACCTTTATTAAAAACATGGTCCCTCAAACTCCGCTACGCGTTTCGATGTTACCGTCTTCATCGGGTGGAAACTGATGAAGACGGTAACGTCGAAACGCGTAGCGGAGTTTGAGGGACCGTGTTTTTAATAAAGGTCTGTTTACTACAACAATTTCCCCTTGCCCTCCTTCCTTAGCGCTATCAGAACCGCAACTATTTTTTTCTTCTGTGCACTTCTCTCCCTTCTGAGGGACCGTGCGGTTCAGCAGCTTTGGAAGAGAGGCATCGTTTATTAAAGAACCTGTTTATCCAAGTCTGGAGGACTACTAGGACCTATCTGACGTCACCGCCTCGGATCACGTGACCGGTGGAAGTGACGCTGCTCTCTCCCTGGCACGAGGATTATCTCGGGGACACTCTGCTGGCATTGCTCCACAGGAGGCTGTTACTGGAGTTGTACCCAGCCAGTACAACTCCACAAGGTGAGTGGAAACCCCGCTCTCCCTGCAATACGATTTACCCTGAGGTGCTTCACATTTGCGCTCCTTCTCTTTTCTCTTACTTGTACCAGCCCGTGAAAGACACCACCCTTGTTGGCGGCCGGCTTTTACAGTTCCGATATACTTGGCTTACCGCCACCGACGACAGATGGATCAGGGATTTAGTGTCTTCCGGGTACAACATAGAATTCACTTCCCGTCCTCCACAAAGTTTTTTTTCTGGCCAGCCCCCCAAAGGCAGCAAAAGTGGCTTGCGCCTTTTTCAACGCCATAGCCTTGCTCCGTCTCGAGGGGGTAATTGTCCCCGTACTGGACTCCAAGCGCTTCAGAGGGTTTTACTCAAACCTTTTCATTGTTCTCGTGAAAAATGGGTCAGTGCGGCCCATTCTGGACCTCAAACATCTACACAAATACGTCCGAGTCTATCGTTTCAGGATGGAGTCCCTTCGGTCCATCATAGCTACTATGGAGGAAGGAGCGTTTTTGGCCTCCATAGTTATAAAGGACGCCTACCTACACATCCCCATATTCTTCAGCCCATCAACAATACCTATGCTTCGCGTTACACACAGAGCATTTTCAATTCCTGGCACTCCCCTTTGGCCTCGCAACAGCTCCGAGTATTCACCAAGGTCATGGTGGCCGCCATGACTGTTCTCCATTCCAGAGGCGTGGTCGTCCTTCCCTACCTAGACGACACTCTGATCAAGGGCGCTTCCTTCCTGGAGTGTGTCCAGATGGACACTCTCTCCCGCTTAAGCTGGTTGGTCAACCTGGAAAAGTTCCCTGGAGCCTACTCATTCGATCAATTTCCTGGGTATGATCTTCGACCCCTCCCATGGATTGGTGACCCTTCCTCAAGACAAACCTACGCCAGTGAGTTTGCACACTTCTCCGCCCCTCACCACACTCCATTCGGTTCGGGATGAGAGTCCTGGGCAGGATGGTGGCGGCAATAGAGGCGGTTCCATTCGCGCAATTTTACTTTCGACCACTACAGATGGCCCTGCTATCGGCCTGGGACAGGTGCACCTTCTCACTGGACAGGATCTTCTTTCGGACGCCCTCAGTACAGCGAGCGCTGCACTGGTGTATTCGACCGGCCTCACTCTCTAGACGTCGGCAGTGTTTTCCGCTCGATTAGACAGTTCTGACCACCGATTCTAGTCTGATCAGCTGGGGGGCAGTCCTTCATCATCATATCGCCCAGGAACGCTGGTCAACACAAGAGTCGGTCCTTCTGATCAACCTGCTGGAGATACGGGCCATAGCCCTGACTCTCAAGGCTTTCCACGGACTGTTGGCAGGACGTCATATCTGCGTCCAGTCGGAGAATGCCACAGCTCTGGCGTACATCAATTGCCAGGGAGGCACACACAGCAGGTCTGCCTTGCGCGAGATGGAGCGCAACTTCCTCTGGGCCGAATCGATCAGATCCGTTCTCTCGGCGTTGCATGTTCCGGGCATGGAGAACTGGGCGGCAAATGTTCTCAGCCGCCAAGGCCTTGCTGAAGGGGAGTGGTCTCTACACCCGGAAATGTTCCAACAGATTTGTCACCGATTGGGGACCCCGGACATGGACCTCATGGCGTCTCGGCTGACCGCCAAGGTCCTTGCGTTCATGGCACGCTCACACAACCCATTCTCCGTCGGAGTGGACGCACTGGTGCAATCATGGCGCCAGTACCACCTTCCATACATCTTCCCTCCTCTACCCCTGATTCCGAAGGTCGTGAGAAAAATCAAATCTGAGGGGGTCCCAATATTTTAATAGCCCTGAATTGGCCAAGGCGTGCCTGGTAAGCCGACCTAGTACAACTTGTCGTCGGCGTTCCATGGCGCCTACCAGTTTGACCAGACCTTCTGACCCAAGGTCCGATCTGCCACCAGGATTAGAAGGTCCTGAATTTGACGGCATGGCCGTTGAGACCTGGATCCTGACCCGGGCTAGCTTTTCGTCCACTCTCCTCAGTACGATGATTGCAGTGCGAAAACCCGTGACTGCCCGTATTTACCACCACACGTGGAAAATCTTTTTTTTCATGGTGTAGAGAGCAGGGACACTACCCCTTCCCCATGTCTATCCCAGAGATATTGAGTTTTCTTCAGTCGGGACTGGAATCGAGATTCTCCCCAAGTTCCCTAAATAGACAAATTTCTGCGCTTTCTGCATTTTACCAGCGACGACTAGCGACGCGTCCCCAGGTCAAAACGTTTGTCCAGGGTGTGTCTCGCCTAGTCCCACCTTATCAGGGACCATTGGAACCATGGGACCTTAACCTTTTCTTGGATGCGCTTCAAAGGCCCCCTTTGAACCTCTGAAAGATATCTTGCTCTTGCTTCTTTTCTGGAAGGTGGTCTTCTCGTGGCGATCACCTCCATCAGACGTGTCTCTGAGCTGGCCGTGCTCTCTTGCCGAGAGCCCTTTCTATCCTTTCACCAGGATAAGGTAGTACTCGGGCCGGCTCCCCCTTTTTTTTTTTTTTTTTTGCCAAAGGTGGTCTCTCCATTTCACCTCAATGAATAGATCAGCCTTCCTTCCTTCTGCGGATGCAAGCCTTGGCAGACATGTTCTCCAGGCCGCGGTAGGTCACCTGGCCACTTAGGTGTCTCAATAAGCATTTTTTTTTTCTACATTTAGTTCCGGGTTCTTTTCCCACCCAGGGACTGCTTTGGGACGTCCCATGATCCAGTGTCCCCCAATGAGGCGATGCAGAAAAGGGCATTTTTGTGTGTACTCACCGTAAAATACTTTTCTGTGCGCTTCTATTGGGGAACACAGCACCCACTCTTATGCCTCGTTTCGGTCATTACTTTGTTTTTTTCTGAGTTCTTTGAGAATTGCCTGTTGCCTTTAGTTGCAATGTTTGTGCTATTTCTCCTACTGCTTGGTCACTGAACTGGCTCAGCCTGGTCCAACCAAGGGGTGTATACTGCAGGGGAGGAGCTAATCTGTTTTTTTTTTTTCCACATTCACTTAGCGTCAGCCTCGTAGAGATAGCAGCATAACACCCATGGTCCTGTGTCCCCCAATAGAGGCTCAGAGAAAACGATTTTACAGTGATTATACACAAAAATCCCCTTTTTGCTGCTTACACTGTTTTGGGGCAATATCCCCCCCAATTCTACACTAATGCCCCGCCGCCATTATGGTGTATATGTCCTGCATCCTGGGTCATCCTTTTATATATGCCTCCCGATATGCAGCGCGCACAAAAAAAATAAACTGTTCTACTCACCTTGACTTCACTCCCTCAGTGTGAGGCATCCTCATCTGATGCCGGCAGCTGACTTCAGCTTGTAAGTGGCGGGCAGTACATGATGTCACTGTCATGTGCCCCCAGTCATATGCTGACATCACTGCTCCACATGCCCTTAATCCCGCCTACCATTTGGCATTCGCTTTATTGCCGAGAGGTGGGCAAAGATTATGACCGTAGGGTGCAGTGAATATTAACTTTAATAGTGGAGACGCATGTTCTCCCCAGTCGCTGGTTTCCTGCGGTGTTGACCCTGCCTCCTTTGACCCGCTTCTCACAGTGACTGCAACATACACATACACAAACCTGCCTCCCCCCACTTTCTTTGCTTGCCCAGACTAGTTGTCCCACACAGCATGTTATTGCATGCATCTGTGGGCAAGATAATGATTTGCAAGAGTCTGCATCATTGATTATTGTCTGTAAATCTTGCACGTGCTCGACTTCCTTACCTACTTGTCATTGTATCTCTGAAGGCGGTAGTGTGATTAAGAGGCGCACTGCACATGTCTGGAAGCAAAGAAGCAGCTTGGTCTTCGGCTTTTTCAAGAATGATGACACTGACTCTTCATGCAGAGTGACGTTAGTCTGGGGAAACAAATGCCCCATCAACTAGTTAAAAGGTTAAATCGCATATTAACAGACCATAAGAATAATTATTTTTCTTTTTTTAACATACGTTTGTGTCATTCAGGATACATAAAGGAGTATATAAACACTGGTGGTTTGGAGTGCTTGGGAAACCCATCAGGTTCCAGTCAATACAAATTTTCTTTCTTGTTGCAATTTCAATGTTAATGGGTGTATTATTTTTTTATGACCTGGTTATCTTTAATATTTTACACTTTCAGACCAGGGCAATGGCTTTCAGAGACCGCCCTTCCAAGGAAACCAACCACCATTCCCCAGATTTGACGGTTATGGTATGCTGCTTTTCTTTTCCCTTCTAATTAGTATGTTGATGTGATGAAACCTAGTAGCTAAAGACACCTTTTCTTTGGTTTAGTCGGAGTAAAAGGGATGGTGCTGTGATTTTTATTTTTGTATTAATGTAATTATTGATTTTATGTAATCCATTTTCTTAAGCGCTTCATTGGGGGACACAGGAAGACCTTGGGTGTATGCTTGCTGCCACCAGGAGGCTGACACTATGCAAAACAACAGAAAAGCAACTCCTTCCCAGCAGTATACACCCACCTACTGGCACAAATTCAATTCAGTTTTAGCTTGGTGTCATAGGAGGCAGACACGGGTCTCTCTCTGAGCCCGTATCTACCAGAATTTTTTATTTTTTTTTTAGATTCGTTAGATTTTTCTTTTTTCTTCATCTCTTCAATGAAGATTCATCAGGGAATACGGAGCAGTTGAGCAAATCCGTCACCCGCATAGAGATCGAGGGTCCAGTGTACGCTGGTTGCACTGTTAACTCTCCCTCTCTGGGCCAATGCCATCCACTCCTTCCTAGAAGTGGATCCTGGTAAACCCTGAAGCCGGACGCTGGTGCCTGCCCTGGCCCGTTTGCTCCCCTACCCGCTCGCCCATCAAAGCCAGTCGGTAGGGTCATCAGACGCTCTGATCCCACAGGACGAGGTAGGCACCTGGCGGCAGCAAGCAGACCCCGGGTCCGTGATCCAGATAATCTGTTCCATCCGCCCCATCCTCCCCTAACCAGCTCCCCTCCTGGTAGCTCCTCCGTTTCCCCCTCTGGTCCTTCAATTGGGGGACTGCTCTGGAGCAGCAGCCAACATGAGGCCACGTACCCAGGCTGGATGCAGGCTTGCTGCATGCAGCCTGAATTGCCAGCGGTCTCAAATAGTCATGGCCGCAGCAGGGGTTGCCTGCTTAACATCAGGCACAGGAGGTAGGGGGCATTTCATTACTCAAGGGGCTTCCTGGTCCTGTTTCAGGGCCTGTAAGCACCTCTCAAATTTTGCACGGTCGGCACATTTCCTTTTTACAGGCAGAGAGAGGACCCACACTGCAGCCACTCTCTGCCCAGCACACACGGCTGGCACACTCACTTTCAGTGAGCTGAGGACACTGCTGTCGCGCCAGGCAGAGAGGGGCTACTCACAGCATCTGCCCTCTGCCTGGTACAGCTCCGGATCTGAGGCTCCACGCCGCGGGCCTCCCGATCCAGGCCGCTGCCATATATTTAGCCCCAGGCCTTATTGCGGCCTCCATGGCGCTTCCCGCCCGCCCATGAACCGCCCCCGGACCAATCATGAGCGTCCGCAGGAGGGCTTCTCGGATTGGCACTGTCCCCAGGCTCCGTTCCCGCTCCAGCAACACAGAAGAAGGGGCCGACCATCACCCCAAGCTAACCATGCCCCCAGCTATGTTGAGCGGCGGATTCCCTTTAGCTCAAGCCTGGCTCCTCCCCCTGACCAATGGGGATTGAGCGCGGGCTCTCTGCGCGCTGATTTAGGCTCCGCCCACCACCTCCCTGCAGAAGCCCGCGCTACTCCCAGCCCAGGCAGCACAGGATCCATTACAGGCAGCACTGGATGCTGGAACAGCCTCTGTACTCCACTGCAAGGATCCTGCAAGGGGAACACCAGAAGCCTGGGCCATGGTAAGCAAACCTTCCCCAGGCCCCCAGCTGCTGGCACTCGCCACTAGCCCTAGTAGATGCCTCACACAAGGAGATCCCGGTCAGCCACCACTGCCACCACACTGTACTACGCCTGCTCAGGGTGCGATAAGATGCTACCCGTGGCTCAGAATTCACCACTGTGCCTCGCTTGTAGCCCACAGACCATGCAGGCAGCTCAGGAGCCTACCACTGACCCATTCGTGGTCTCGGCCCCACCTGACGTGGCCCTTTCCTTATCGCAATCTGCCTCTAATCTGGTTAAAGTCTCAGAAACCCTGATGGCAGCTCTACAACAACTGCCCACGCAGATTGCCTCCGCGATTAAGCCTTTCCCACCGGAGCACTCGAGTCCTATCCAGCCAGGTCAATCCTCTCCCAGACCGCCCTCAGGAACCTGAGAGATTAGATCATTCACAGAGGAAGCGGGTTTTCCTCTCCTCCTTGTCCCGATCCCCCTCCCCCATGGACTTCCACTCGAGATCCCCTTCTCCAGCAAGATCCGCACTATTGGATTCCGATTCGTGCTCGGACACTGATCTGGATCTAGACTTCGATCAGATCGCAGGAATCAAGGACGCAGTTAACACCCTGAATCTAGCAGTCAATGAGACACTTAAGGTCCATTTAGACGACAAGCCGCCTACACGAAAGGTGTCTGTCAAGCGCTCGAAACCAGCTCCTAGGGTCTTCTCTTACCTAGAAGACTTCGACGACATCTTTGCCAAAGAATGGCTACACCTGGAGAACTGTTTTCAATCCAGAAAGTGTCTGAATGCTCTCTATCCCTTCTCTAAGGAGGTTCGCCAGATATGGACCGCCTCACCAACAGCGGACCCCCCCAGTTTCACGTCCATTCTACCCTTAGCAGACGGTGCTTCCCTTAAGGAAGGCCCAGAAAGACACACAGAGGCTATGGCAAAATCCGCCTTCGAAGCCTCCGGCTCATCCCTTTACCCTTCTTTCGCAGCCACCTGGGTCTCCCTAGCCATGTCCTCCTGGGCCAAGAATCTCCAAAGAGGTATTCTGTCCTACGCACCTCCTACGGAACTACCGTATCTGCCTTGGCTGATCAGATCACTCAAGCAGGGAAATACCACCGCTTTGCCTCGATGCAGCCTGTTGCAGGGCATAGGCTTCTGGCAACATAATCTCCATTCGCAAAGCCCTATGGCTGAAAGCATGGAATGCCAACTCTGCATCTAAAAAATCACTTGCCAATCTCTCCTTCTAGGGTTCTCGCCTATTCAGCGACAAGCAGGATAAGATTACATCAGACGCCACAGGCGGGAAAAGTACTTCCCTTCCACAGGCAAAGCTTAGGTGCTCAGCCCTTAAAAGCAAAATTTCCAATTTCGCTTCTTTCGGTCCTCCGCTCCCAAACCTGCCAATCGACGTGACCGCTCCCCCGTCCGTCAGGATAGAAAGAGGTTCTCCTACAAGCCCGCCCCATCTTGGTGTCCATGCAACGCCCACTCTCGGCCCTTTAGCTCCCGATCCAACCGCTCATGACGCCAATCCCATTCTAGGGGGCCGTCTCAGGGCTTTTTCCCAAAGCCGTTTCTTTCTATCCTGGCCACCGAAAGACCCAGAGCTCATTCCCGGCTTCCACCAAGCTTTTTCTTCCCTCAAAGAGGCAGGCATTATCATTCACCAACACTTTACGGGATTTTAGTCCAATCTCTTTGTGGTACCAAAAAAGGGAGGTTCCGTTCATCCCATTTTGGATGCTTCTGAAGCTTCTCAACACCAAGATCCAATTGAGACACTTCAGGATGGAGTGCCTTCGTTAAGTAATAGCGTCTACGGAGCCAGGAGAATTCACAGTCTCCATAGACATCCATGATGCCTACCTACAAATTCCTATCGTTGCGTCTCACCAACGCTTTCTACACTTCACCATGGGGTCCCAACATTACCAGTTTGCCGCTCTACCATTCGGCCTTGCCACGGCTCCCCAGATCTTTACGAAAATCATGGCAACGGTGTTAGCCATCCTTCGGTCCAAGGGAATTTTAGCAATACCCTACTTGGACGACATTCTGATAAAGGTCCCCTCTCGCTCAGGGTGTCTCAAGAGCCTGCAAATATCTCTGGATTCCCTCCATCGCCTGGGCTGGATTATCAATGTCAAGAAGTCATGCCTTGTCCCGACTCAGCGGATCACCTTTCTGGGCATGATATTCAACACAGCCCAGTCCCGCATTTTCCTTCCCCAGACAAGCAGACTGCCCTGCCTGCTGTCTGGGATTCACCATCTCAGGCAGCACTCTCCTCCATCACTGTATCTAGCGGCGGATAGCTCTTAAACTATGTGTGGGCACAGTACCGGATGAACTGTCTGTGAGGGCACACAGAAGCCAGCAGACACTTCCTTGCGACTGCCTTTGCATTGTTTTCCCCCCTATCCTCCTCTGCATACATTCCAGCAGAAGTTGACAGGGATATAAGGAGTCATTGCCCTACTCAGATGCATGTAAAGATCACTCCGCAGCAGAGGAGGTATCACTGGTTCCGCCTTGCGGGGCACACAGGACCTTTGGAGGCTACAAGCAGCACAGCTTTCCTTTGCGGCGGTCTCCAATAGCAACCGCAGGGCAACCAGCAGTTAGATAATCCTGCTGCTTGTTCTTTGCCCTCTCTACACCAGGTGCAATAGAATACTACGAAGGGCAGTGCAAACACGTCAGATCGTCCAGCACTGGCTTATCCTTCTGCCGTAGTAACGTCCCTGATTCCCGAAGCCGTACATGCAGAATCTCTCTGGCCAGTGACCGAATAGCTTAAAGTGGATCCCCACTATCCACCTGTCCTTAAACACAACTCCTCGTTTAAGACGCAACTGACTGCCAGGTCGAACAACTGACTAGATCAGTGTTGTGGCTTGAGGGCCCTTACTAGCCATACGTTCACTTCAGCCTGGCCAGCAAGAGCCATCACGGCATTGGCAGATCAACCTCAGTTGACTACCTAATGCATGCAGCCCCGCACGCTACCAATTGCTCAGCAATAGCAGCTTCCATTAGACGTGCCATTTCCATTAGACGTGCCCTCTGGTTGCATGAAGGGGAAAAACGGACGTGTTTTCCAAGGAGCCTCTCCGATGGGTTATCGGTCCCTATGCAGACACCTGTCCCAGGCTACCCAAAAAGGTAGCTCATCCCGGTAGAGCCAGTCGCACCAATCCAGATCAAAATGTCTCTACTGCCAAAATGCCCAAGCTTTTTTCCACACAGTGAAGTCTTTCCTTTTCACTTCAGGGGTCACTGTACCCGTATCACTCGAGTTCAGTAAGATCCGTACTGGGCCTAACTCAACTAAACAATCATGTCCAGATGGGAAATTCCCGCATGGATGTTTTCATGGCACAAGAAGTCTTCCTTGTGTCCATAAATATACAGGACGCCTACCTGCATACTCCTATTGCAACTACTAACCAAAAGTTCCTTAGATTTGCAATCAAACGGGAACACAATCGAACAAGAACACTAACCAATTGTGACACTCCTGTTCGATTTCACTACAGCTCCCTAAGTGCTTATAAAAATCATGGAGGATTTCATGACTATCCTTCACTCCAGGGGTATCTTCATGCTTCCGTACCTGGACGTTCCGCTTATCTAAGCACCGATCCTCGTGGACTGCGAACACAGCATCCCCAGCACTGTAGACACTATAAGAAGATAGGAGAGCTGGTCAGCCTCCACAATTCCACTCCTGTTCGAACAGTTCAATATATTACAGCACAGGTCAATCTTACACAGGACACGGCTCGGGGCCTGCGGCTGGGAGTCCGCACCCCCTTCCTTCGGTCTCCTCTGTCCTTCAGCTCTGCCAGGCAAGTCCTAGGCAAGATGGCAGCAATAGAAGCAGTCCCCCTTGCTCAGCTGCTTAGACCACCTTCAGGTCATGGAACAAGAACCTCAATGACTTGACAGGAGTTTTTCACTTGCTGTCTTTAACCAGGCGGTCTTTCCACTGGTGGCTTCGGCCACTCTCTAACGTGGGGAAGGTCTTTCACTCCAACATCCTGAAAAGTTCTGGCCACTACCACGAGCCTGACAGGATGGGGTGCGGTGTCCCCATCACAGTGCACAGGGCAAATGATCCAGCCCGTAATCAAGAATGCCCATCAACCTACTGGAGTTTCGGGAACTAGTCCAAGCACTGAAGTCCTTCAGCCACCTCTTGCCAGGCTGTTACAACACCATACAGGACGAAGTTCATCACGTTCTTCACTGGAGGAATCCACGTACTCCATACTATCAACAGGTCGCATACCGGGTGTAGACGATCAGGAAGCAGATTCCTTCAGCCACAAAGGGATGGCCTCACGGGAGTGGTTCCCACATCCTCACATTGTCCCACGAATCTATCGGCACTAGAGAACCCCGGAGGTGGACCTCATAGTATCACCCCTCAATGCCAAGATTCCAACCTTCATGACCAGGTCGCATGACCCATAGTCAATAAGAGCACATGCACTGGTCCAGTGCTGGACCCTTTTCCGTCTCCCACTCATAGCAGCTGTACTATGGCGATTGCCAGACCGTCCAACTGGACAGTCCATAACTGCTTCCTCAGGGCCTGTTCTACCATCAAAATTCCTCAACTCCGATTTTGACGGCGTGGCCCTTGAGACCTGGGTCTTAACCCAAGCTGGGTTTTCTCAGGGTAATGTAGCGACCATGACCAGAGTGAGGAAACCAGTCTCATCTAACATATACCGTCGCACATGGAAAATCGTATTTGTGTGCTTGGTGCACCTCTAGAGGCCATTCTCCTTGGCCCTATTCCTTACCAAAAATTCTGTTTCCTAAACTCAGGCCTAGACTCAGGCCTGTCCTACCCTTAGGACCTAAACCTCTTCCTCACGGCTCTACAAGAACCACCCTTTGAGTTTCTTGGGGCATTCCCCTTAACATTCTCATTCTCCTACAAACTGGTGTTTTTTGATGGCAGTTTCTTCTTCCCGCAGAGTATCGAAACTTGCGGCACTCCTGTTTTTTCCAGCGCTCTCATGTAAACCACCTCTTCTGGTCTCCTACCAAGACAGGGACGCCCTACGGCCGGTCCCATCCTTTCTTCCAACGGAGGTGTACTCCTTCCGCCTAAATGAAGACATCTCTCTGCCATCGCTGTGCCTGTTTCCAGTCCATAGGGTCTTGCAGGCTCTACATATGCAGGACCTCGTCAGGGCCCTACAGATATATGTATCCAGGACAGTGCCCCTTTAGGAAGTTGGTCTTTCTCTTCCTTCTTCCAAAGGGCAGTAATATAGACATGTCAGCCTCTAGGCTACTCTAGCTAGATGGATTCGACCAACCATATGGGTACCTTTTACACAGCGCCACTGCGTGGTAGCAGCTGCCTGGCAATGGGGATTTTTGTGCCTGTTGCGTTGAAATTGCTACGAAGTGGCGGCGTGTAATTTGGGAAAGTGATCAGGTTCCTCGCAGTTGCTTCGGGTACCTGTTTCCGAGCCATGCTCAAAAATCCAAGGCAACACAAAGGCACAATTGCCATGGTAGGGGCGTGTAAATGGGGGACAGGGATGGAATCTGCGTCGCCTAGTGATTTCCCAGGGGCGTGCCACAGCCTCATGGATATCGCGCCCCATCAGCGATGATTGGTGGAGGCTACCGTGTTTCCATTGGCTGTCCGACTGTCCCTTCACAGGGCGCCATATTTAAAGTGCTATCCATTCACACTCCACAATTGGAATGGCGTCATGTATTAGCCAGCCTTCCAGCGCAGGCTGCCCAATCATGACGCTATTGCATTGTCCAATCAGCGTTTTAGCGTCACGGAATGCACAACTCTGTCACGCCTATGTACTTGCAGCGCGAAAGATGTACGCTCACATTCCCTTAGTGGTTGTGGCGTGTGAAGCGGCGACGGTATTCAACAGGAAGTTATCCGCAGGATCTGTGGGAACTTCCGGGAACCACGATACCTTCAGTTGACAACGCAATGGCGGCGTGTACATGCGGTATCAGCGATTGTTAGCAACCGTTAAAAACGTACCCGTGCACATGCGGTTCATACCGGTTACCATGGGATAGTGGCGGCGTGTAAAGGTACCCTATAAGATGCTTATTCCTTCGAAAACACACTCTCCCTGCCGGTGTCAGTGCACGTTTCCTATGGCCGTGGGGGCCCCTTGGGTCGTCCGGCTCCAGGCGTCAGCACGGTATAGTGCGTTAGGCAGCCGAACTGGTCCAGCCACCACTTCTACAGCCACTACAGTGCTCACGCTCAGCCCTCAGCAGACGCAGGTCTGGGTAGAAGTGTCCTCCAGGCGGCAGCAGCCCTCATGTTGGTACATAGTTCTTCGCTGACCAGATTCAGCATTACTAGTTCCATTGCTTTTCCCATCCAGGGACTGCTTTGAGACATCCCATGGTTCTGTGATTTTTGTGTACTCACCGTAAAATCCTTTTCTCTTTGCCTCTAATTAGGGGACACAGCTCCCACCCTATTGCCATTTCGGGCCTTTACTATTATTACTCTGTTAATTCTTACCTGTTTACACATGGACCTGTTTGGTTGCAGGTCTTGTTCCACTGTTGTTACTTTAACTATTAACTCTTTACACAGGTTTACCTGTTTGGTTACAGGCCTTTTTGTATGTTATTACTCTGTTAACTCTCTTACTGCTTTAGCACAAAACTGGTGAGGCAGAGCCTGCTCCAGGGGTGTATACTGCAGAGCAGGAGCCACTTAACTCTTTTGCAGATTCTGTCTAGTGTCACCTCCTAGTGGACAGTAGCATAACACCCATGGTTCTGTGCCCCCAATTAGAGGCTAAGAGAAAAAGATTTTACGGCAAGTACACACAAAATCTTTTTTTGGTCGCTGTAGCATTGTTATAAAATGCAATAACAGGCGATCAATTAGCACATGGTACCAAACATGGTATCATTAGGAACAGCAGCTAAAGACGCAAAAAATGAGCCATCACACAGCCCCAGATCCCCAAAAATGAGGATGCTACAGATCGCAGAACATGGTGCAAAAAAGTGTTGTTTTTTTTCTTTCTCCTCCAAACTTCAGAATTTTTTTTCACCACTTAGATACCAATAAAGGTATGCATGTTTGCTATCTACGAACTCGTACCAACCTGAGGCATCACACCGTCACGTCGGTTTTACCATATAGTGAACATGGCGACTAAACCCCAAAAAACAAGCGTGTAATAGCACTTTTTTTGCAATTTCACTGCACTTGGATTTTTTTTGCAATTTCTCTGTACACTATATGGTAAAATAAATGATTGCACCTGAAAGTACAATTCGTCCCACAAAAAACAAGCTGTCATATGTCTATATTGATGGAAAAATTAAAAAGTTATGGCTGTTGGAAATGGGAGAGAAAAAAACAAAAACGAAAAATTCCAAGGTCGTGAAGGGGTTAAACAGCTCAGCTGATGCTTTCATGTGACACATGAGCTGATTGGGTTTCTGCCCCTTCCCGGTCAGCTGATTTAGTTCCTGCAGCCATCGGAGGTCCCGTGGAACTGACGAGGACGTGGCAGTTTCAGCTACTCTGACCACGTCTCTTCAGGGGCCGACGTCAAACTGACAGCTATCAAGGAGCGGGTGGCACAGCCTCTCTTGGACTCGGGCCTTAAGCAGGTGGTCTGGGACCAAGGACGGCTGTGCAAGGTAACGGTCCAGCAGGGGTCACCGGAGGGGTGGCCCAGGGACCAACTTGCAGTTGTACTCACTGACTGCCACGGAGATGGGGAGGCAGTCCCCATACTGTGTTGGGACAGTGGGGTAGGTTTTCCTACAGCCTGTCAGGGGAATGGGCAGGTAGTGCCTATAACCTGCCTGGATGATAGGAAAGCGGTACCCCCAACTGGTCACCACTTGTGGTGAATCGGCCACCGAATTTGGTAGCTCCACAGCGCCTCCCGTTAAACCCAGTTCAGTCAGAGAACGGCCTGAGGATAACAGAAGGGCCGCAGCTGCCCTATCAGTTCTGGTTTATTAAGGCACTTCAGTGAGTGTGGTATATGCCTTCTGACCCGCGACCAGAAGCACATACAATAACCTCCACCCCGTCACTGATAGAGGCCCTGAATAACCCCAAGCACTAATTGCTGCCACCAGATTTTCGTTTAATATAAGTCTGGTCCGTGATCAGGCTTATATTGGGTCAGAAACCAACCCTGGTAGCGTTTAAATGAGCACACTGACGTGGGGATCAGGATCAAGACAAAACTCAAGATTAAATTTATATATTTAATCACCCTATTGGTGTATATTTACAGTTATTACGAAGATGTTACAAATATTACAGTCAGTTCTGGAAATAGAAGGATAAATGGAATACACACAGAATTACACACACATGTGATCAGTTACCTTAATGCTGATGGTGCCACAAGGAACCGCATGGAATCACCCAATTACAGGGTATACGCTGTCTGTGATGAATTATGTTCCTTCAGATGAATACCAAAATGGAGATGGGGCAGCAGATTTTTATACATTATCAGGCTGTCCCCTGTTCCCACCCATCTCACACCTATGGGATGTCTCATAACTCCCACTCCTCTGGGTGGAGATATAGATATCCAAAACTTATATGCCATAGCTTTGTCTGTGAGCGTCACAGGCGGAAGACAATGCCCTCATATTTTCAGTTATGATTTTATCTTTGCCTGGATATGAAACATTACGCCTCTGCTGGTATCTTACTGGCCAATATCGAGTTTATGTGGCTTACGATCATCGCACACATATGTAAAAATATGTATGTGACTGTCTGAATGTCTAGATTTCATATTTATACTCTACATCCTCACAGGAGGGACAGCTTATGAAATATTAAACTTTATAATTCGGCTCCATTCTGTTTGAGCTGAGTGAAAGCATTTCCTTCCAGCCCGTGGAAGCAGGAAATTAGTTTTCACACTCTGGTGTCCCTTAATTTTCCCTTCTGGAAGCCCTATTGTGTGACCACAATGGGTGCTTCCTCAGGTTATTTAGCGTATCACAGGTGAGGAAGGGCCCTTTGCTGTTCCTAGTTAATTGACATGTTCCTCTTCTAGGAGGCTTATCTCCCATGAGTGGATTTAGGAGCTTCTGAGCCAGCATGGTTGCCCTGAGCAAGATGATTATTTGTAATAATATTGCTTTCCGATACAAAATGGCGGTTGGGGAATATTGCTCATTCATCACAGAAGGACTGCGGGGAGCGGAGGTCTGGGATGAGGAGGGGGCGGGGGTTGTTTTGCAGCCTGACATTGGTAATATAACACCAGGCTTAAGATAACACCCCCCCCCCCCCACTGCTGTCACAGCAGTGTTCAGAGACAGCAATGATCATGCTGCTGAGCTCTGAACACTTGCTGAGCTCTGCTAGGTCTGGGTACGTTTACACTTACATAGCAGGGCCATGTATCTAATGCCCATCATTGTGATACAAACCACAGTCCTATATCGAATGCCCATCATATGGGATACCCTTCAGAGCCCTGTTTCTAATGCCCATCACGTGTTATATCCTACCCTAGAGCCTTACATCTAATGCCCATCATGTGTGATATCCTCCCCTAGAACATGTATATGTATGGAACATAAGGCTTTGTTCACACTGGACATTTCTGATCCATTTTTGGTGCTTTTTTTTTTTTTTAATCTGCACTTTTCAGTTTGCTGTGCAGCATTTTTGACAGTTGCGTTAGTGGTGCAGAAAGCGCATCCAGAAAATGATGAGTGATTATTGCTCCAGTTTTCTGGTGTGCTTTCTTCACTACTAACATCCAATTACTTATCCTTCCTGGCGATCCCACAGTGATGCCCAGTGATGTCTTCCTCCCAGGCATTGGCAGGACCTCTGGATACTCTGTATGGTACTTCAGGGACTCGGCACTATGTGACCTGTAAGTAGCATACCTGACTACACACCAGGTTCTGCGGTGCCTGGATGGAAGACATCACCAGAGCTCACTGGGGAATTGCCAGGGTGGGTAAGAAAGTCTGTGTCTCTTTCTGTGTGTTTGTATGTCTGTCTGTGTCCGAAAACGGAGCAAAAAAGCTGCACAAACGGATGGTGTTTTTGATGCTTTTTTGCAAAAAGAGAATCCGTTTATTGTGCGGAAACTGATCACCAAAAACAGAGCACACACTCTGAATTCAGCCTTATGCTGCTGTCCCTGCATCTCAATTAGTGTTGGTTTCGAGTTCGATTCAATTGTCATTCTTTGCAACTTGAGTATATTTTCTGTTTCTTGCAGCCAGCACATAATTGGTCAACCTGGACCAATGGTGTGCCTGATTGCTAATGTGAAATATGTGGGATCAAGTCTATAGGTTTCTATGTTCTGATCTCATATCATGTACTCTGCTGCTTTACCCATATCCGTTCCCTCCGCTGTGTTGTAGTGCCATCTACTGGCTGACTCACTCTTAACCCTGCTTTATACATTTATTGTTGTTAATGTATTTTATCTAATTAATACATTTTTCTACTTTCAGTAATTGGTTGTGTGCGCGCACTTTTATATGCTGTGCTCCCATAGAAGTGTCTGAAGTGGGGGTCAGACATTACAATACTGCTCATATGGACGTGATCAAAGTGGGGCCACACATAACTAATCCCAACTTGTGTGATACTCTGCTGAGCCCTGGAATTTAGTTATATCATGTGATGCTCCATGTATCTAACCCAACGATTGATACAGTCCATGTATAATCCCATCCCCTTGTGTGATCCCCTGTATCTGATCCCACCATATGTGATTAATGGCAATGATCCCTTTATCATATATATCATGGAATATGTGTATCTAATTTTAGCTTCAGTCTACATATCTCATTCCAGTGTATGATAAAGCGAGAAGCACCAACTAACAGAATCTGTGCTGCCATCCGTCCTCTGCGACTGTCCACATCTCAGTATCCATTTGTAGTCACTAGCAATATACCTCCGCCCACATTGACTGCAGTCATAATGTGAGCTAGCTGTGCACTAGGTTTTCATGGCAAATTTCAGTAGCTGCTCTCCCTAATGTTTAAAAGTGGAATTTATAAAAACATTTACATTTTTATTCATATTTTATACCAAAAATAATTTTATTTTTTATTTTATTTTATTAAAAAGTAGACCATTAAGGCTGTGTTCACACAGGGCGTTTTTGGTGCATTTTTATCAATGTTTTATGTAAATCCATGCTAGTAAATACCATAATTTTTCCTTCCCCGCAAAACCTATGTGATTCTGGCAAAGTCATGCACACACAATAAATATATAATATATATATATATATATATATATATAATTTTTTTTTTCCCCAGACTGAAATGTATCTGCTTTGTTTTTACAGATTTTTGAGAGAATGAGCATGTGAACTTTTTTTTTTTTTTTTTTTTTCTTTTTTTTTTTTCCATTTTTCAAGCATTTTTAACCCATACTAATAAATGAGGAAGTTTGCTGCGTTTTTGGTCTCATTATCATGAACAGGGGACAAAAATGCACCAAAAAAGCACAAGTTTAATACCAAGAAATCTTTAATTACAAAACAGTACGTTTTGCTGCAGAAAAAAATGCCCTGTCTAAACATAGCCTAATACTTTACATTTCTTCTATTATTTGGAAAAAGTTTCATGGTACATTCCCTTTAAAGAAACCCTGTTGCCACATTTCTGTGTGTGAATAGCGCTTCAACATGTTCTTTGCAATAGTCTTGGATTCTGACCTGGCGATTCCTTTGTTCCTCCATGAGATGTGCTGCTTTGTAGAAATTACTCATTTCCTCGTCTCTTATTTAAATAGATATGTCCTCCTAGCTATCACCTGAATGAAAGATAAGACATGGAATAAACTTATTCTGCTTCAAGAAACTGTGTTTTTTGTTAAGTGGCCAACTGTTCTTATTATTTTTCTCTTTCAGACCAAAGAAACGAACCACAAAGACAACCCTTTCAAGGAAACCAAACATCATTCAACAGATATGACGGCAATGGTATGTTGCTTGTTTCCTTGTGGTTCGTCCAGTGACATGATGACACTATCTAAGGAGAACCTGTTGCCACATACATTTGTACATGTGAATTATACTTGTAGAAGATTCAATTGTGTTGATTTTTTTGTTCCCCTTTGAGACACGTTAGTTTTTGACAACAGCTTATTCCCTTATGCCACCTATCTGCCGTGTTTATGTAACTCATCTGAATAAGCCTTGAGACATTTTACAAACTACACAATTTAATGAATTAAGTGTGCAGTGAGGATACTGACATCAGGGGTGTCACAGAATTTTATACCATTGGGAGGTAGCGAAAAAAATAATATTTTTACCACTGAAATGTTGTTTTGGCCTCAAATTTTACATTTTCACTAAGGAAAATGTGTAGAAATTGCCCCATAAGTTCTTACACAATTTCTTGAATGTGGCAATAACCCATATGTGGGTTTACATTACCGTTTGGCCACATGGAAGCTCTCAGGAGGCAGAATGTCGTATGTGACTTGTGGAGCTCAGATTTACCTACAATAGTGTGCAGACCCCGTTTCTTAATCGCTTCATTGGTGGACACAAGAAGACCTTGGGTCTATGCTTGCTGCCACCAGGAAGCTAACACTATGCAAAAAACAAACAAAAAAGCAACTCCTCCCCAGCAGTATACACCCACCTGCTGGCACAAATGCAACTCCGTTTTAGCTTGGTGTTATAGGAGGCAGACACAGGTCACTCAGCCTGTATCTGCCAGAAATTTTTATTAGATTAGTTAGGTTTTTCTTTTTCATTTTTCAATGAAGATTCATCAGGGAATACACAGCGGCTAGACCAATCCGTCACCCTAAAAGAGATCGAGGGTCCAGTGTTCGCCGGGTGCACTGTTAAATGGAAATGAGCAACAGTAAACATGTAATTGAGGCAAATGGAGAGAAAAAAAGTGGATCAATATAACATAGAGCACTCATGTTATATAATATGGGGTGGTCCGTCTTGTATTGATTTACTTTGGAAAAATCGCCTAAATTTTTAATGCCAGATGTACTGCACTTTCTTTTGCAGGAAACACACTGGATTCAATGTTTGAAGGATTGAAGCAAATCAGGTCTTGCTTTTTTTTTTTTTTGTCTCCCACCAACATTCCAATACAAAATATTTTTATGGTCTATGTTTATGCTTTTTAATTTTGTCTTTCAGACCAACGAAACGACCAGGACAGTCCTTTCAAGGAAACGATCCACAGTTCAACAGATTTGACGGCTATGGTATGTAACTGTTTTCTTCTAAATCAGTGATGTGATGAGATTACTAGCTCAAGGAACCTTTCTTTGCTATTAGAATTTAAGGGACCTACCCAGAGAATTTCACCCACCCCCCAAAAAACTATTTTATATGCACTCGTAGCTATTCAAGGACAAGCCCAGTAATTCCTTTACATTGCTGCTCCTTTACTAATAAATCCGTGTCTGAATTGAGATATAAATGAGGCTGAAAATCTGAAGCCTCTGTCACTCCAGCTCTATTTCCCACCCAGTGCCACCACCTCCTGTTTTATTAATTTTTCCATTGCTTGAAGTAACCACATAGTGGTGTGTTTTTGTTTTGTTTTTTTGGAGGGGGGGGTTGCGTTCCTTTTTATTTTCTCTTTCTCTTCTATTGTAACCCAGTTAAAGAGGAAAACATCGGTTTTCAGAGAGCACTGATGTGGGTGTGCTACGTGATGCTGGTAGCCACCTGACTGTTTTGTGATTGTCAGATCCTACAGAAGCCAATGTATCTGCATGTTATATACTTATTATTGGATGAATAGAAGACATGAGCAGTAGTAAACCGCCTTTTCTTCTCCCTAGTTTCCACAGTCGAGTTTGACTACTGAAAACTCGACATCTTCCTTCTAGACTTCTGGAGCTTTAGGCCCAATTTACAATAGGACAGGGTTAAAGCCAAGGACTAAGTGCAGTAAATTTTACCACTTAATCATTATGAAGTTAAATGTGTGGTCTTTTAAAACAACTTGAACTAAAATAGATTATTTTTTTTTTATATTTATAATTCAGTCAGTATTTCTCAACAATTATTTGTCAATGATCAACATATCTGCATCTTTTTAGGAAATGGCCCAAACCAGAACACAATGGGACCAGGACCGGGAGACAACCCAGAGATGGGTTGTTTTCCTTTTCCTCAGAACGCTCCTCCATTTATGCAAGGTGGGCCTGGAGGCCGTTTAGTAGCCATGATTGGTGGCCTCCACCAAGAAAAAATGAACTGTGATCGGGTGTTTAACTTGTTCTGCCTGTATGGAAACGTTGCAAAGGTGAGGTTAAGCCAAGATTTGGTGTGCACTTTCTTTTTTTGCATTAAAGGGATGGTCCAATGCAATTTTCCTCCAATCGATTTAGTGCAATAATCTAAAGCGTGCGGTGTGCCAGTCTTAGAGGACCTGTCACCCTCCTGGTGCATGGCAATCTAGATGCACCACTGAATGCAGTATGCCTGCTGCATTCAGGAAAGGGGTCCCCCATGTCTCTAGCCCCCCTCTGCACTGAGATATACACTTTATAAATCTTACATTTACTGAGTCAGGAGGGTATTCCTTTTTCTGGAGTCAGCGCAGGCACGGAGGGTTTTTCCTGCCTCCGGCTGCCCTGCGCCGCCTCCTGCTGCTCTGTTTCTCCTCCTTATTGTGTCCGCCCCTTTTCTCGCCTGCGCTGGCATCTAAGCTTCTGTTCTCACACAGGCGCATAGCAGTGCAGTGACGTCAGCTGCCGACTCCCTTCCTCGCTGTGCGCCTGCGTGAGAACAGAAGTTTAGACGTCGGCACAGGTGAGGAGGGGGCGCGACACAATAAGGAGGAGGAACAGCAGCAGGAAGGCGGCGCAGAGCAGCCGGAGGCAGGGAAAAACCTCCATGCCAGCTCTGACTCCAGAAAAAGGAATGCCCTCCAGACTCAGTAAATGTTAGATTTATAAAGTGAATGTCTCCGTGCGCAGGGGAACTAGAGACATGGGGGACCCCTTTCCTGAATGCAGCAGGCATACAGTTTCTGTTTATAGTGGTGATTATTGTGTGTGTGTGTGTGTTGTGTGTGTGTATATATGTGTGTGTATGTATGTATGTATGTATGTATATATGTATATATTGTATGTGTATATATATATTTTATATATATATATATATATTTTGTAAGTATCATGTGGGATTGGTGGATGAGGGCAGGTATATCTCACCTACAGTAGATATCTGTCCTATGTGACCTAGCCTGGTCAGTATCACCTGGCTACTAATGAATTAATGGGAGGCGGTGGGTGGATGTAAAAAAAGGCTAGGAGGTTGGGGTGTGTCTCAGCCTGGGAACACAAATCTGTCTGGGTATGAGACACCTGTGAGTGGAAGCATTGCTCAGTGTTTATGTGGTTTGGCTGAAAGGGAGAAGCCCTCCAGTCTGTACTTAGCATATCATCCTCCATAGTTTGCGCCGAACAGGCAAGGATTTATTTCTGTTGCTGTTTTTCTTTCTTTCCTGTTTGTGCTTTCACCTAAATAAATCTGAACCCAGCATCAGTTGACCGCAACGTTTCGGCTTGTGAAAGGCTTTTTCAAGCCGAAACATAGCGGCCCTGGGAATAAATTGAAGTTTTTCACTTTTGAAGGATGTGCTGCTGCTCATTTTTTCTTAAGGATTTATATTAGGAGGGCTTGCACCCAAACTATTTTCTTTATTGTGCATATTTATTTATATACATACACACTAGCTGTTGAACCCGGCTTCACCCTGGAATTCTCCTGTGATGTCAAACTTGCTGTATCTAATTTGTAGGGTGGGTCATTTATATGGATGCACTTAAATAAAATGGGAATGGTTGGTGATATCAACTTCCTGTTTGTGGCACATTATTATATGGGAGGGGGAAAACTTTTCCAGATGGGTGATGACCATGGTGGTTATTTTGAAATCGGACATTTTGGATGCAATTTTTTTTTTTTCAATGGGAAAAGCGTCATGTGACACATCAAACTTATTGAGAATTTTATAAGAAAAACAATGGTGTGCTTGGTTTTAACATAACTTTATCATTTCATGAGTTATTTACAAGTTTATGACCACTTTGAACACATTTTATAAGTGCTGTCCATTATGTTGGATTGTCAATGCAACCCTCTTCTCCCACTGATGACACACGGATAGCAACACCGCAGATCTGCTGCACATCTCGTATCTTCACAGCATAGACAATTGCCTCCAGATGAGTGATGAGGAAAACTTTTTAGTGACTCGTGACGTTAACCAACAAAACCACCGCTATTGGTCTGACACTAACCCCCATTGGATAGATCCCTCCAAGACTGTTGGAACACACAAATTGATGGTATGGTGTGGTATATGGGGTACAAAGATAGTGGGGCCATTCTTAATCAATGGAAACCTCAGTGCTACTGGACTGCCATTTTGGTGCCACCTATAGCTGTGGTTTTGTTTAACTTCACCATTCACAAAAAAAAGTTTGCCTCATCACTCATCTAAAGGCAATTGTCTATTCTATTCATTTTAGAGTTGATAGCTTATTGATCCCTGAGGACTGACCTCTGGGACCCACAGTGACCCCAAGAATGAGGTGCATGAAGCACAATAGCAGCTCTGTAGATATTGTCTTCAATGGAGTAGAGGACCTCTGCTCAGCTGCCAGAGTCTGTGGAGTAGAGCGCAAGGTTGAGCATGTGCTCTACCTCTGCTCTATTCAAGACCGGGCTCTACTCCACCCCACTCTCGTTCTGGAGCCATGTTGCAGTCAACATGCAGTGATCGCTGGAGGTCACTGGAAATCTCTTCCATACAACTGACTAGCATTGGTCCCCATTTTTAAAGATTTTTATGGCACATCCACTATATAACTATTTTCTGACATGAAAATTGCCTCATTGATGACCTTGTAGTCCATGAAATCAAGATTTATCTGAACACAGTGTGATGTTAAGTCATCTTATTCAATATCATTCTTAAAAGTACCATTTTCTTCGGGTGTGGCAGTGATGCTGATGAGAGCAGTCAGCCGAGCTCTGTGCCCACACACTGGGGAGAGGTGCAGAACTGAGCTTAGTCTCATTACAAACACTTCTGTAGTTGCAGCTGTCCTCCTGCAGTACTGACATTTCTGAGGTCTTCCCCTACTACCATCACACCGATTGCCATGAAATGAAATGGCTTTGTGTAACCAGGCTTTTCTGTTCTCTACTCCTGACACTTTTTAATCACACAGACCTGCAATGAGATCAGACTGTCTGTCATTACATGTATGAGATGGAGAAAACCTGCACTACACTATTGTAGGGGGTGTTGAAAAGTGGCTACTTACAATTATTTATTTGTGGGTTGAAAAGGCATAGAAACCCTAATTCACTGATGTGGTCATGGTGGGTTAAGTCGAGGGTGTTGCTATCCCTGATGTTTTCTTGGACAATCATCTGTACTTTATTCCATTGTAGGCCCTTTGATTACGGGATTGGAAGGCAGACGCAGCCTCTAAGAAGTCTCTCACGAGCCTTTCCTACCTTAGCGGCCATCTTTTTGGAGAAAAATTAGATAAACTAATTTCGGATGCTACAGGAGGCAAGAGTACTTCTCTTCTCCAACGCTAACCAAAGCAGCCCTTCAATCGCCGACAACTGACACGGTTATGATCCTTTCAGAACTTGTTTGGCTAGTCGGTTTCAAGACCAGCGCAGTCTGGCATCCGCTCGTCACGCAGGGAACGATCACAGGCGCCCCAGAAATCGAGCACAAACTGGCAATCCCATTCTCGCCGGTCTAAGCCTAAGGGATCAAGATCCCATAGGTTTTTCTCCTCATGACTTGTTTACCCCGGAAGATATCTCACAAGTAAGTGGGCGACTTTTACTCTTTCATCAAATCTGGCTCGCTGTTACAGACGACGACAGATGGGTCAGAGAACTGTTGTCTTCCGGTTACAACATAGAGTTTGTGTCCAGACCACCCAATTGTTTTTTTTCTCTCTATCCCCCCAAAACCGCCCTTCAAGGCTCACACCTTCTTTCAGGCAGTCGACTCACTCTTGCAAAGAGTCATTGTGCTGGTCCCACAGGCCGAGCGCTTCCAAGGGTTCTACTCAAACCTGTTTGTTGTCCCCAGAAAGAGTGATACGGTACGACCCATTCTGGACCTAAAACAACTAAACCAGTTTATTCAAGTTTCCACATGGAGTCTCTTTGCTCCATAATATCATCTATTGAAGAGGGAGAATTTCTCACCTCCATTGATAAGATGCGTACCTGCACATACCAATCTCTTCAGCTCATCAAAGATTTCTCCGGTTTGCAATCGACCATGACCACTTCCAGTTTGTGGCTCTCCCGTGTGGACTTGCCACCGCTCCCAGTGTTCACCAAGATCATGGTGGCTGTCATAACCATTCTCCACTCAAGATTAGTAGTCATCCTTCCATACTTAGACGACTTGCTCATCAAGGTTCCCACATTGAAGAACTGCGAACAAAACGTCCTTATCACAGTGGACACGCTACGTCGCCTAGGCTGGTTGGTCAACCTCCAAAAGTCTTCGCCAGTCCCACGACAGTCTGACCTTCCTAGGAATGCTATTCAATATGTCCAGAGGTCTGGTGCTCTTTCCTCAAGAAAGGGCATGGGCTCTCCGTCAAGGAGTACGCACTCTCCTTCGTCCGTCACCTTGTTCCTTCCGGTTTGCCATGAGAGTCCTAGGCAGAATGGTCGCAGCAATGGAAGCAGACCCTTTTGCCCAGCTTCACCTCAGACCTCTCCAGCTGGCCATACTTACTACCTGGGAAAAGGGTCCCTTTTCCCTGGACAGGACATTCCGTCTGTCAGCTGCAACCAAACGCTACCTCCACTGGTGGCTCAGACCGACCTCCCTCTCCTGAGGGAAATCCTTTCTTCCGGTTCATTGGAAGGTCCTAACCACCGACCCAAGTTTGTCTGGATGGCGTGCGGTGTTCCATCATCACAGGGCCCAGGGCAAATGGTCCCCATCGGAATCGACCATACCCATCAACCTCCTGGAGATTCGGGGCATCTTCCTTGCACTGAAAGCCTTCAATCGGTTTCTAGCAGCCTACCACATCAGGATACAGTCGGACAATGCCACGGCAGTGGCATATGTCAATCACCAAGGAGGAACTCGCAGCGTCCAGGTGATCCGGGAGGTGCAACACATCCTCCACTGGACGGAATCAACAGGAGCTATCAGCCATGTACATCCCTGGAGTGGACAATTGGGAAGCAGACTTCCTCAGTCGTCAAGGCATAGACTCCGGAGAGTGGTCCCAACATCCAGAAGTGTTTTAACAAATATGCCATCTCTGAGGAACTCTGGATTTGGACCTCATGGCATCACTCCTCAATGCCAAAGTTCCCAACTTCATGGCCAGGTCGCACGACCCGCAGTCACTGGGAGCAGATGCCTTAGTTCAGGAATGGACGCAATTCCAACTTCCATACATATTTTTCCCCCCTGCCACTAATACCCAGAGTTATACGGAAGATCAAACAGGAAGGCATTCCAGTGATCCTCATAGCCCCAGACTGGCCCAGGCGCGCCTGGTATGCCAACCACGTTCAACCAGCGGCCGTCGTTCCTTGGCGCCTCCCAAATCGTCCAGACCTTCTCTCTCAGGGCCCATTTTACTACCAGAATTCAGGGGCACTGAATTTGACGGCGTGGCCCTTGAGACCTGGGTTTTGACCCAGGCATGTTTTTCCCCAGAAGTAATAGGAACTATGATCAGAGCAAGGAAGCCTACTTCTGCTCGGATCTATTATCGCACTTGGAAGGCCTTTTTCGCCTGGTACATCTCTCGAGCTGATTCTCCACTGCCCTATTCCTTTCCTAAAGTACTTGGGTTTCTCTTTCAATGACACCTTGCTAATAAACCGCAGGTGAAGACCTTTCTTCAGGGAGTTTGCCGACTGGTTCCCCCTTATAAAAAACCATTAGAGACATGGAATCTGAACCTGGTATTGACTGCGCTGCAAGAACCGCCTTTTGAACCCCTTAAGGTACCTTCACACACAGCAATTTTGCTAGGCAATTTCACTGGCAATTTGCTGGTTGCAGTGGAATCATGAACACATTGTTCCATTTGTACACAGCAACAAAATAGAACAATGTGTTCATGATCTCTTTCCGCCTTCTGACACAGAAGGTAGTTTTTCTGGTGGCGATTACTTCTATCCGCCAAATATCGGAGCTAGCTGCACTCTCCTGCAGAATGCCATTTCTAGTGTTTCACCAGGATACGGTTGTACTCCGTCCCGTTCCGTCTTTTCTTCCGAAGGTGTTATCATCATTCCACCTTAATGAAGAGATTTCCCTACCATCCCTATGCCAGGCAAAGGTACATCGGGTCGAGAAGGCTCTGCATACGCAGGACCTGGTCAGGGCAATTCGTATATATGTGTCCAGAACTGCGCCCTTTCGGAAGTCTGACTCTCTCTTCGTCCTTCCGGAAGGCAGCCGCAAGGCCATGCCTGCTTCAAAAGCTACTCTGGCTAGATGGATTAGATCCACTGTTTAGGATGCCTACTGGAAGAAAAATTAGCGAATTCCCGGCCGGTATTACGGCACACTCTACTCATGTGGTAGGGGCTTCCTGGGCCATTCGGCACCAGGCATCGGCACAACAGGTGTGTAAGGCTGCCACCTGCTCCAGCCTACACACGTTTACGAAACACTACAATGTTCATACACAGTCCTCTGCAGATGCGAGTCTAGGCAGACGCATCTTCCAGGCGGCAGTAGCCCACCTTTAGGTGCCTGTTTTTCAGTGAAATTTCTGTACATTTGTTCCATTGTTCTTTCCCACCCAGGGACTGCTTTGGGACGTCCCACGGCCCTGTGTCCCCCAATGAGGCAAAGGAGAAAAGGAGATTTTTGTGTACTCACCGTAAAATCCTTTTCTCTTAGCTTGTAATTTGGGGACACAGCACCCACCCTGTTGCCCGACTTCGGGCCTTTGTTTGTTGGGTTGCTCCTGAGTTCTTACATAGTTGCTTTCTTACAGGCTTTGTTAACTTTATTTACTTCTCCTACTGCTTTAAGCACAAAACTGGTGAGGCAGTGCCTGCTCCAGGCGTGTATACTGCAGAGGAGGAGCCACTGTAAATCTTTTGCAGATCTTGCTTAGTGTCGCCTCCTAGTGGACAGCAGCATAACACCCACGGTCCTGTGTCCCCCAATTGGAGGCTAATGGTGGGTTTACACGCTCCAACGTCGGTCCGATATTGGATCCGACGGCGCGGGAGCGCGTTTTGTGCCCGCTTTTCCCATAATCGCATCGGCGGTTTACACGTTGCGATATCGGGATACAACTTCCCTACGATGTGTACGCCCCCCGACCCAGGAACGACCATTTAACATGGGAGTGAATGGGTGACGTTGCACTGCACATCGGAGTTGGGCTGTCAGACGGGACGATCCGGCTCCAACCGGCATCCGATATCGGGACGTTGAATAGCACGCTCATTCGACCCCCGATATCGGATTGACATCGTTCGTGCATCGTATTGGACGTTCACACCATACAATGCACGAACGATATCGGGTCCAACGCACGAACCACGTGACTTTTGGTCGGAGTTGGACGCCGATATCGCAACGTGTAAACCCACCATAAGTGAAAAGGATTTTATGGTGAGTACACAAAAATTTCCTTTTCTCCAGTGAGTGACACACCCATCCATCATAGGTATATGGAGAAATGGAAAACTGCACTGAGCATATTGTTGATGACTATTCCACGATTCGATATAGTTCTCTCATCTCTATCTGGATTTCTTTATTATTAATACCATTTTAATAACTACAGAGGTCTTACACCCATAGATTATTCCTGCTGTTCTTTCCATCCTGTGGCTAAAAATGCAGTATATTAGAAAGTTTGACACCCAATTATGAACTATTCATGCTTTTTTTTTTTTTTCTTTTTAATAGTATTTTCTTGGCTAAAAAGCCACAAAATTTCGAGAGTTATATTTTTACTTGAATAAAAATGTCATTTATCTAGTATGTATTTTTACTTCACTTTGTTTCAAACGTCCTGATAACTATAACCACACAGTAACCACAGCTAGTCTCTAAATTGTGCCCATCAACCGCAGCAGTGATGAATATTTTCTGAAGATTATAAATGTCTGCATTGGATGCAGGAACTCGAAATAGCTTTTATCACAGTCATAAATAAATAATTTATTAAATTTAGTGTTTCAGTGTATAAACCCACAATAGTCTCAGTAATGGAGAAGACTAAATGTAAAACTTGTTCAAATGATGCTCAACAAATTTTCAATAGCATTTTGTATATTCGTTTGTTTAAAGTGTAAACGCCGTTTAAATTTGTATTTCATAATGTAGAGCAGGGGATTTTAATTAACTTTCAGATATACTAATAAGAGAAATCTGATGGAAAAACATTCATAAACCTTCTACAAGATGTTCCCACTAGACCAGGGGTAGGGAACTCCAGGCCTCGAGGGCCACCAACAGTGCAGGTTTTCAGGATTACTTTAGTAATGCACAGGGGTTGGAATTGTCACCAGTACAGGTGATTATGTTATCACCTTTGCAATACTAAGGAGATCCTGAAAACTTATACTGTTGGCTGCTCTCGAAGCCTGCAGTTCCCTACCCCTGCGCTAGGCTGTGTCTGAAGCTCATTCTCAGCGAGATCCATCTTCAGTCTCTCACACAGACTGAATAAGGTCATATAACCATATAAGGGTGGAGTGGGCAGGGTTTACACAATGTCCAGAACTAATCATTGTATCAGATTACATCAGGCAAAGGACGCTCCAGGCTGACGGCACAAAGACAGGAGTCATCTTATCTCCTTCATTCACATCGGGCTGCTCCATGTTATCATGAGGCAGAGCTGTGTGGAGGCCAACAGCAGTTACATTGGAAGTTTTTGTGCAATTAGACCTTTGTGCCCTATGATTTCTATGTATATGATTGGAATCGGCACCCCCATTCTGCAGAAACTGAAGTGAATAAAATATGAAGTTTATGCTCCTTGATGCACCCTCGGTGTGGCCAAGAGGCACAGGCACCAGTTTGTTCCCTTGTTTTGCATGTCCATGCTTCCTTCATTGGTGGTTGACCAGTAATGGCTAGCATGATATTCCTCTGCAGACAGAGCCTTCTCCAGGGCTGTCAACTAAGGTGCAGGGATATGTAAAATGGAGTACAAAGCTTCCCAATTACTATAGTTGATTAAACTTCCGTTTCGACAGCACTAAGGCAGCAATTTCAACATATGTTCACACAAAGCATAAATGTTGCATTTTTTTCGGCAGCTTTTTATTTGCACTCAAAAATACCAAGTTAAAGCTTCCATGATTATTCCTTTGTTGCTCTATTTTGTTCATGCATTTTCCACTTGATTGGCTGGGATTTTGGTACAGATTCAGTGTTTTTTTTTTTTCTTCTTTCTTAGGAGTGTTTTTAATGTACAGAAAAGCTTTGATTCTGCTCTTCAAATACAATAGTTTTCTCCTTCACCTTATTGTGGGACACAGGACGATGGATTATAGCATTCTGCCACTAGGACGCGACACTAAGCAATTAAAGAAGAAGCACAGTGGCTCCTCCGAGCCGTATATAACGCCCTGAATGGCATAGTCCAACCAGTTTTTTGCTTACGTCTTAGGAGGCAAGACACTGTTTTGTTAGTTATTTTTTACTATTTTTGTGGTACTGCTCCCCAGACCCCTCAGTTGGGGATTCTGGGTTGTAGCTGATGATAATCAGACCGCTGCACCATCCCTTCACGGACCCCACAGTTGGGGCTCTGTGTTACAGTGATGGCAGGCTCCTGCAGCATCCCTCCCCAGACCCCACAGTTGGGACTCTGGGTCGTAGGAGGTATCCCCTGGGCCACCAGCCTTTTTTTTCCTGGCCGCAGCAGCTATAACATGGATCCAGCTGCATGGGATGACTGGTCCGCTCTCCTGTCCCTTGGAGGGCTAAAGGAGGAGAGTCATTAAGGTATGAGGCAGCGCTGCGTGTCCCCTGAAGCGTCATGTGCCTTGCGGCGTCTTTTTACGGTGCGCTCCGCACCGGACCCCTCCTGTCAGGTAGTCGGGGTTATTAACTTAGTCCCCGGCTTCGGCCTGCTCTGGAAGGTCTCCTTCTCCAGTGACGATACGCTCCTTCGGGACCGCCCCCGGCCTTCGTTTCTGGCCAATGGTATTGGGCTGTGGCAGGCATCATGGGAGGGGCGTGCCTTCCTTTCCCGCTCCTACTCCGCTTTTTTGGCGCCATTCCTTCACTTCAGACGCCATTGCAGCAGCACAGGACGCCAGGGGGACACAGGACTTGGGTGCTTCGCTTCTGGCCTCTCAGGTAAACTGGGCACAGCGGTATTTGACACCGCAATAGCCCTAGGCGGCGGTGGTGTAACAGCGCAGCAGCTCCTGCCCCATTATTACTGCCCCCTGCACTGTAGTGTGTAGTTCTGGGTACAGCAGGGGAGGAAAGCTGCATGATGCCGGGCAGCAAGGGCAAGAAGGCACCTAAGGCCTTTAATGTTTATTATGTTTTTTGCACAGCATGTAAGGCTGCGCTGCCCTGCGGATGCTTGACCCCACTCTGCCAGGCCTGTCCTCTGAACCCCCTCAGTCTAGTGTGTCTGACTCCCGTCAAGCACCCACTGAAGTAGAAGTGTCTGCTACCAGACCTGCTACTCCGGAATGGGCAGTTACTCTGTCACAATCCATGAGCCAGGCCGTACAGCAGCTCTCCGAGACACTGCTTCGGGTGGTGCAACCATGTCCATTGTCCTCGGACCAGCAGGTCCAATTGGAGGAGGGTTCTGACCATGAGGAGTCTCATTCTAGTATCCCTCTTCCCCTTGGTCAGGCGGGTAGGAAGAGATCCTGGACGGGCTCTTCCTCAGCCCCATCTCAGTGCTCCATGACCTCTCCTACACGGAGTAGGTCTCGTGAATCTCACTCTTCGGGTGAATTGCACGAATCTGAGGTGGATCCGGATCAGGGTTAATCTTTGACTCAACTTCCTCTGATACTCTGGCTATGGTGGACGACCTAGTGTTGGATGTTAATCGGGCTCTGTCGGTGGCAGATCCCGCTCCGGTGTCGTCCTCGGATCATGTGATCTCGTTCAAGAGGCCTAAGAGACCTCAGAAGGTTTTTTCTGATCATTCAGAGATCCAGGAAGTCTTACAGAAACACTGGGCTCATTCGGATAAGAGGTTCAGTAATCATAAGGCGATTGCTGCCCTTTACCCCTTTTTGCCAACTGTGGCAAAGGCGTGGTCGGATTCTCCGATCGTGGACCCTCCGGTGTCCCGTTTGGCTTCTAAGACTCTGCTTTCTTTTCCTGATGGTGCTTCCATCAAGGATACTACCGATCGTCAGCTGGATCAGCTGGCTAAGTCAGTGTTCGAAGCTTCAGGGGCATCTTTTTCCCCTTCCTGCGCCTCTATGTGGGTGGCGAAGGCTATTATGACCTGGGCTGGGGATTTGCACTCTACCTTGCGTCATCAAGAGGCAGATCCGGAATTATTAGATTTAGCAGCTCAGATCTCTGTGGCTGGAGAGTTTCTGGTTCACTCTTCCCTTGATGAAGCTAATTGTACTGCAGTGGCAGCGTCCAATTCTATCGTTATACGTCGGGACCTCTGGGTTCGGGAGTGGAAGGCTGATTCGGCGTCCAAAACGTCCCTCACTGGCATGCCATATGTAGGTGATAGTTTATTCGGGGTAAAGCTGGATAAGATGATCTCAGACGCTACGGGAGGTAAAGGCACCTCGCTTCCTCAACAGAAACCTAAACGTAGGTTCACCAAGGGTCAGCAGGCGAGATTCCTGTCCTTTCGGAACTCGTCTGGGTTGTCTGTTTCCCGTCTGTCTCACCAGAATTGGACGCCGCGCACAGACAGGGGTTTCCAAACGCCCAATAAGTCAGGTTCTACCTGGCAGTCCCGGAATAAACAGCCCAAATCCAAGGAATCCGGGTCTCAGAGGTTCTCCTCTTAATGACTCGGCACCCCCGGAAGACACCTTCCAAGTGGGCGGCCGACTTTCCCGCTTTCGGCATGCTTGGCTCGCTGCTGCAGACGATCAGTGGGTTCGGGAATTGGTGTCTTCGGATACAACATAGAGTTTCATACTCGCCCTCCCAGGAGATTTGTCTTTTCCCACCCCTCAAGATTGCCGGAAAAGGCACACGCTTTCTACCTAGCAGTCGACTCTCTGCGGCGGGCAGGAGTCATTGTACCAGTGCCTCTGGCCGAGCGGTTTCAGGGGTTCTATTCAAATCTATTCATCGTTCCCAAAAAGGACAGCTCCTTCCGTCCCATTTTGGATTTGAAACGTCTAAACAGATTCGTGCGAATCCAACGTTTCCGCATGGAATCCCTCCGGTCCGTCATTGCGTCCATGCGGAAGGGGGAGTTCCTCACCTCTATAGATATCAGGGACGCTTATCTACATATCCCGATATCCAGTCCTCATCAGAGGTTTCTGCGGTTCGCGGTGGGCAAGAATCATTATTAGTTTGTGGCTCTCACCTTCGGGTTGGCAACTGCGCCATGCGTGTTCACCGAGGTCATGGCCGCGGTCATCACCGTTCTTCACGGTCGGGGAGTGGCAATTCTACCTTATCTGGACGACCTTTTGATCAAGGGTCAGTCATTCAGGGACTGCGAGGACAGTGTTCGTATCACGATGGACACACTCTCACGGCTGGGATGGATTCTCAATCTGCCGAAGTCCTCCCCAGTTCCGAGCTGCAAACTCACGTTTCTGGGGATGGTCCTGGACACATCCCAGGGACTGGTACTTCTTCCCCAAGACAAGATTCAGTCTCTTCGTTGTGCGGTCCGCGCACTTCTGAGCCCTCTTCCGCATTCACTTCGATTTGCAGTGCGAGTTTTGGGGAAGATGGTTGCTGCAATGGAGGCAGTGCCATTTGCTCAATTCATCTCCGCCCCTTACAACCGGATCTGTTATCGGCCTGGAATCGCAGACCGTTCACCCTTCACTGGCCATTTCGTCCGTCTCGTTGCCACTGACTATCTCTTCGTTGGTGGTTGGTCCCGTCGTCTCTCTCTCAGGGGAGATCTTTCCTACCGGTGCGGTGGAATGTTCTGACCACCGATGCCATTCTCCTTGGCTGGGGGACAGTGTTCCGCAGCCACATGGCTCAGAGTCGGTGGACCCCAGAGGAGTCCCCTCTGCCCATAAATCTTTTGGAGACTCAGGCCATTTACTTGGCATTGAAGAGTTTCCATCATCTCCTGATGGGTTGCCATATTCGTATCCAATCGGACAACGCCACAGCGGTGGCTTATGTCAACCATCAGGGTGGGACGCACTGCAGAGCAGCAATGCAGGAAGTAGAACCAATTCTCCATTGGGCCAAATCCTCGGGAGCTGTACTGTCGGCAGTGCACATCTCGGGGGTCGAGAACTGGGCGGCAGATTATCTCAGCCGTCAGGGGATTGCATCAGGGGAATTGGCCCTTCACCCAGATGTCTTCGCTCAGATATGCAGGCGCTTCGGGACTCCAGATGTGGATCTCATGGCATCACGGATGGCGTACATCTTTCCACCTCTGGCTCTCCTTCCCAGAGTGGTCCAGAAAATCAGAACGGAGAGAGTGGTGGTGATATTAATCGCCCCGAACTGGCCCAGGAGGTCGTGGTACGCCGATCTCGTTCAACTCGCCGCAGACGCTCCTTGGCAGTTGCCGGTCCGTCCGGATCTTCTGTTACAAGGTCGGATTTGGCATCAGAATTCCGGGGCTCTGCGTTTGATGGCGTGGCCCTTGAGACCAGAATTCTAACTCAGGCGGGGTTCTCGGAAGGTGTTGCGCACACTATGGCGTGTGCGAGAAAACCTGTTTCCGCCCAGATATATCACAGGACTTGGAAGGTGTTTTTTGCCTGGTGTGAGTCAGTGCAGGTTTCCCCTTTGCGTTTCTCGCTCCCGGCGGTTCTGGGGTTTCTCCAATCTGGATTGGACAAAGGGCTTTCCTTGAGTTCCCTTAAGGGACAAGTCTCAGCGTTATCGGTACTTTTTCAGCGCCGATTGGCCTCAAAACTTCAGGTTTTTACAGGGTATTGCTCGTGTAGTCCCACCGTATAGGAGGCCTGGGAGTTGAACCTGGTTCTGGAGAGTCTCCAGAAGCCACCTTTCGAACCTCTCGGAGTTTTCGTTGCGCCTTCTTTCTCAGAAGGTGATGTTCCTGGTGGCGATCACTTCCATTCGGAGAGTGTCTGAGCTGGCGGCGCTTTCTTGTTAAGGCGCCTTTTATCTCTTTTCACCAGGACAAGGTGGTATTGCGGCCGGTACCATCCTTCATTCCTAAGGTGGCATCCACTTTTGATTTGAACGAGGACATTATTCTTCCATCTTTCTGTCCGGCCCCTGTGCATCTATTTGAAAAGGCTTTGCACACTTTGGACCTGGTTCGTGCTCTCCGGCTTTACGTGTCTCGGACAGCACCTTTCAGGAAGTTGGACATGCTGTTCATTCTTCCTGAGGGCCATCGTAAGGGGATGGCGGCGTCAAAATCCACGCTTGCCAGGTGGATTAAGCTTACCATTCAGGAAGCATACTCTTTACGCAACTTGCCAGTTCCTTCAGGTTTGCGTGCTCACTCCACTCGCGCGGTGGGTGCCTCCTGGCCTATTCGGCACCAGGCTATGGCTGAGCAGGTGTGCAAGGCGGCCACTTGGTCCTGTCTACACACCTTTGTAAAACATTATCAGGTACATACTCAGGTTTTGGCAGATGCGAGTCTGTGTAGACGCAGGCAGCAGCTGCTAGCCTGTAGACTGTTTTTCAGTTTGGGATGTTTTTTTGTTCCCACCCAGGGACTGCTGTAGGATGTCCCATCGTCCTGTGTCCCCAAATGAGGCGAAGGAGAAAAGGAGAATTTTGTGTACTCACCGTAAATTCCTTTTCTCTTAGCCTCTAATTGGGGGACACAGCACCCTCCCTGGGCCTATTGGCCTTTTTTTGAGTTGGTGTTTTTTATTCTTGAGTTCCTGGTTGCCTTATCGGCATATGTAGTTTTTTCTTTTGCGCTCCATTGGGAGACCCAGACATTGGGTGTATAGCTTCCGACCTCCGGAGGGGACACAAGGCATTACACCTAAAAGTGTAACTCCTCCCCTACTGCCTATACACCCCCCCCGGGAGAATCCCATCAGTTCTTTGCTTTGTGTTGAAGGAGGCACACTCTACACTCATGCTCTCACAATGATTAGTGTCGGATGGAAGCAAAGAGGATCCTTTGATCCCCAGCATGTCTCCTTCCTCTTCCCCCGGGCGGAGGCGGTTGAGGTACCCCTGGGGTACAACTGGCTGGAGCCCTCATGCTGTTTATCCTTCTCCAACCCTTAGGGGCTTTGGAGAAGTGGGATCCTCCTGGCCCCCACATTTGGGCTCATCCACTCAGTCCTAGGCTCCCCAGGTGTCTGCTGGTCTGTGTGAGGGATCCCCAGGGACCGGACCCTGCATCACCAATGAGGTACTCTGTGGGGGTCCGTGCTGCCTCTGCAGCTGGTCTGTACATCTGGGAGGGGAGCACTGCCTCCACCGGCTGTCCGGGATCCTGGCCAGGCGCTGCTGCGGCTAGTCCGCGATTTTTTTTGTGTGCTCTGCGCTCGCCCCCTGCTGCGTCCGCTTCAGCTGCAGATCCTGCGCGGATGGGACAAGAATCCGTCCTCTCTAGATCGGTGCATTGCCCTTTCTTCCGCGACGAAGGAATCTCTCCGATGGTGGCTGTTGCCCAGGTCGATGTCCCGAGGCAGCTCGTTCCTTCCCGCCTCTTGGTTGGTGGTCACTACGGACGCCAGCCTTCTGGGTTGGGGTGCGGTGTTCCTGCATCACAGGGCTCAGGGCACCTGGACGACGCAGGAATCATCCTTACAGATCAACGTCCTGGAGATTTGAGCCGTCTACCTGGCTCTCCTGGCCTTCCAGAGGTTTCTGTCGGGGAATCCAATTCGGATCCAATCCGACAATGCGACTGCTGTCGCCTACATAAACCGCCAGGGAGGCACTCGCAGCCGTCAAGCCTTTGCGGAGGTCCAACCCATCGTTCGGTGGGTAGAAGACAACGACGCGTCCATCTCAGCTGTCCACATCCCCGGGGTGGACAATTGGGAGGCCGACTACTTAAAGCGAACATGTCACCCCCCCCTGGACATCAAAAGCTAAAATGGCCACCTTCTGCAGCACTAAGACTGCATTCAGAGAAGGTGGCTATAGGCTTTTGATGCCCTATATTCCCTCAAATATGAACTTATATAACTGCTTACACTTAAGATGACCTAAGACCGGGAGGCGGGGTTTCGTGCTCCGCCGACCCGCCCCCTCTTGTCAATCAGCCGGGTCGCCTGCTGCTGCCTCTCCTCACAGTCTAGCATGAACGCGCGCCTCCGTTCTCCATGGCGCCGCGCATGCGCTGTGCGCGCAGCCCGACGACTTCCAGGACACCCGGCGCACAGCGCATGCGCGGCGCCATAGAGGAGAACGGAGGCGCGCGTTCATGCTAGACTGTGAGGAGAGGCATTAGCAGGCGACCAGGCTGATTGACAAGAGGGGGCGGGTCGGAGGAGCGCGAAACCCCGCCTCCCGGTCTTAGGTCGTCTTAATTATAAGCAGTTATATAAGTTCATATTTGAGTGAATATAGGGCATCAAAAGCCTATAGCCACCTTCTCTGAATGCAGCCTTAGTGCTGCAGAAGGTGGCTATTTTCGCTTTTGATGTCCAGGGGGGGTGACAGGTTCGCTTTAAGCCGGCAAGGAATGGACCAGGGAGAATGGGCTCTTCACCCAGAGGTGTTTCGGCACATCTGCAGCACTTGGGGAACTCCGGACGTGGACCTGATGGCGTCCAGGCTGAATCGACAAGTTCCAGCCTTCATGTCTCGCGCCCGAGACAGCCTGGCAGTGGGGACGGATGCGCTGGTCCAGGATTGGTCCCTCTTTCGTCTTCCCTGTCTTTCCCTCATTGGCCTTGTTACCCAGGGTCCTGCGGAAGCTTGGGCCGGAATGCAGGCGAGCCCTTCTCATCGCCCCGGACTGGCCCAGGAGGGCTTTGTACCCGGACCTGTTACGGCTCTCGGTGGGGGATCCATGGAGGCTCCCGGATTGGCCGGATCTCTTGTCTCAAGGTCCTTTCTTCCGCCACAATTCCTCGGCCCTGAGCCTGACTTTGTGGCGCTTGAAGTCTGGTTGTTGACGTCCCGTGGTTTTTCCATTAACGTCGTTGCTACCATGAGGCAGACCAGGAAACCGGTCTCTGCAGGAATCTACCGCAGAGTATGGAAGATTTTCTTCTCATGGTGCCGTATCCACGGCAATTCTCCCTGGCCTTTCTCTCTGTCAACCCTTCTGGCCTTCCTCCAGTCGGGGTTGGATATTGGTTTGGCTCTCAGTTCCATCAAGGGACAGATCTCTGCGCTGTCGATTCTTTTTGATAAGCGTTTGGCTACGCTTCCTCAGGTGAAGACGTTTGTTCAGGGGACGAGCCACATCATTCCGCCCTACAGACGTCCTTTGGACCCATGGGATCTTAACCTGGTCCTTGCGGCGTTGCAGAAGCCGCCTTTTGAGCCCCTTAGGGAGGTTTCTCTTTCCAGGCTTTCACAGAAGGTTGCCTTTTTGGTTGCCATCACTTCTCTGCGGAGAGTTTCGGAGTTGGCTGCCTTGTCCTGTCAGTCTCCTTTTCTGGTGTTTCACCAGGATAAGGTGGTTCTTCGGCCTGTGGCGGAGTTCTTGCCTAAGGTGCTTTCCCCTTTCCACCTGAATCAGGACATTGTCCTGCCATCTTTTTGCCCACATCTGGTTCACCAGTATGAGAAGTCTCTCCATACTTTGGATCTGGTCAGGGCTCTCAGGATCTACGTTTCCCGAACGGTGTCATTTCGCCATTCAGATGCCCTCTTCGTTCTGACTATGGGTCAGAAGAGGGGTGAGCCAGCCTCCAAGTCTTCTTTGGCTAGGTGGATCAAGACTCCTATTCGGGAGGCTTATGTCTCCTCTGGTTTGCCTGTACCTGCTGGTATTAAGGCTCTTTCCACAAGGGCTGTGGGGGCCTCGTGGGCCTTGCGTCATCAAGCCTCAGCTCTTCAGGTGTGTCAGGCGGCCACATGGTCTAGCCTTCACACCTTTACTAAGCATTATCAAGTCCATGCTTTGGCAGCGGTTGCTCATTTATGATGGGCCTGCTTTTGGGTTTTTTCCCGCCCTGGGATAGCTTTTGAATATCCCAATGTCTGGGTCTCCCAATGGAGCGCAAAAGAAAAAGAGAATTTTGTTTACTTACCGTAAATTCTTTTTCTTATAGCTCCTATTGGGAGACCCAGCTCCCACCCTGTGCCTTTTTGGGGCTTTGTTCTCTGCTAGTGCCTGGTGTCGTTTCACCTAGCGTGTTGGCCGTTTGTTATTTCCCAGTCCTGTTGGGCTGGGCACGGGTGGTCTTTCCTCCTTCCTGCTTGTGCACCGAACTGATGGGATTCTCCCGGGAGGGGGTGTATTGGCAGTAGGGGAGGAGTTACACTTTTAGGTGTAATGCCTTGTGTGTCCTCCGGAGGTCGGAAGCTATACACCCAATGTCTGGGTCTCCCAATAGGAGCTATAAGAAAAAGAATTTACGGTAAGTAAACAAAATTCTCTTTTTCCTCCTCCTGCTTTTGCACAAAGCTGGTTGGACTGTGCCAGTCAGGGGGTTATATACTGCTGGGAGGAGCCACTGTGCTTCTTTTGTAATTGCTTAGTGTCGCCTCCTAGTGGCAGAATGCTATGACTCATCGTCTTGTGTCCCCCAATTAGAGGCTAAGAGAAAAGGAATTTGCGGTGAGTACACAAAATTTTCCTTTTTTTGGTGCTCCCCTGTAGAGAAAAACCCCATAGTTAGCAGTGTCTTTAAATGAACACTGGGCAGAGGTTTCATGAACGCACGTCTACTTTGCTAAGGCCCCTTTCACATCAGTGTTTTTTGCTGATTGCAGCAGATCCGGCAGATTTACCGCATCTGCCGCCTAATGGTCGCACATGCGACAAGCCCCATGCATTGTCTGTGGGGCTTGTGGCAAGTGCGGTATTGCTGCGATCCGGCAGTTACGGCTGCGAAAAAAAACGCTGCTGACCATGTTTTTTTTTTTTTTCACAAGTGCCGGAACCACAAGTGTGCCGCAGGTGCGACATTAGGTGGCAGATGTGGTAAATCTGCCGGATCTGCCACAATCAGCGAAAAACGCTGATGTGAAAGGGGCCTTAGATGGTTAAATGCAGCAGTCATAGTATTTACACCAAGTGAAGATGTGGCCTTAACATATTGGTTTTTTATTCTTGTTGTATTTGTTTGACCGAATGAAAAAGCATGTTGTGACCTGGTAGCAATAATCATTTCACTTAATCAAAAATGGGTTGTTTGAATCTTTCACAAAGCTGCAGAACTTCTTATAATTGATTCTACATTTATAAGCACTTCATTACGTGGTCAGCAATTTTCTTGGATGGCTGCTATGCAATACTTTTTCTCAGGGATTTGTGAAGTTGGACCAACAACTTTGACGGCCGATCATATAAGTGGAGTCTTATCCAACATGGTTTATGTGTGAATGCTTGAAACTTATAATAATAAAGATCTATACCAAATGTTTATTTTGATTATAGGTGAAGTTCATGAAGACTATTCCAGGCACGGCCTTTGTGGAGATGTCGGATGAGTTTGCTGTGAAAAGAGCAGTTAGTTTTCTCAATATGGCGGAGATTTTTGGAAAGGCAGTTAATGTTTGGTGAGATGGATGTAGTTATATAACTTGCATGTATAGCTATGTATCTTTTTAGTGTACCCATCCTTCAGAGTCTAACACATAAGATTGAAGATCTGAAGCCAATGTCATTCCAGATCTATGCCCTGCCTAGTGCCACCGCCTCATGCGTGTCTGTCCGTTTCTTTTCTTTCACAGCATTAGAGGCTCTGTGAAGCAGGAGTCAGCCATGCTGGACAAGGACTGGAGCTGGTGTGACAGAGGCTTTACATCTACAAGTAGTTCTTCTGCCTTTTTTTATGTCAATAGAGCTCTTCCAAATTCAGCAATACATTTACATGGCCTGTCCAATACCGGGAAATTGGTGTTTGGAAAGATAAGCAAATTAGGTAAAAACTGCCTTTGACCTGTGTAAGCTCTTTCCAAGCCTTTACTGGTGCGAGCTCTGTTCCGTACTCAGCTCCACAGTTCTCCATAGAAGCTTACGCTGTGTGGGAAATAGAGTTGGGGAGAACAGAGACTTGTGAAGTGTTTGCACTTGTCTTGTCAAAAGCACTTAAAGCTCATTTGTATGTTTAATCAAAAAGCTTAGTAACTGAGGAAGGAATTGGCCATGTAACTGTATTGCTGCACTTGTCTTTGAATGCTTTAAACTGTGCAAAAAGACATTGACGTCATATCCCAAACGTCATACAGTGATCCAATGCTGCTAGGCAGAATTTTGCCAAAATGAATGAGGATCTTAGTCTAACATGCTGATCAGACTGTATGAAGCCCACTACCATGTCATGAAGAACCTCTTAAAGCACCACTGTTTTTTTGTTTTTCTTCTTTTTTTTTTTTTTTTTTTTTTTTTTTTTTGTTATTGCACCGCTGCAGTTGTGCTTTAAATCAAAGTCCCCTGCCCCCTGTATTATACTCCCCTTTTGGCAGCTTTGTCTTTTATCACTTTATCTTTAGTCGCTCTCTGATGATTTGTGACCTGCCGGCAGATCCAGTATTTCATGGAGCGCGCCAGAGGTCACAAGTCAATGAATCTATATGAGAGCTTCACTCTGGCTTTTTTAGACATGTTTTGGGATATTGTCATAACTTCTGGCAAGATAAAAGTTAATCACAAGGTGGTGCTGCAAGACTGGAGTGGTGCAGAAAAAGCTTAAACATTGGAGGGCAAGTAAAATACTAGACTTAACATTCAAAGCACCTCTCCAGCGCTAAAAAAAATTTAAAATACTGCTGGAGTGCTTTAATGCACACTGTCCCTTTTTTTTTTTTCCTTTTTTTATAACCTGGACCAGCATCCCTCCCATTTGACCAAGGAATTTTTATTTATGAGACTGCAAGAGAAGTTACTTTTATTTAGTTCTTAGTTAATCATTTAAAATTTTGAGTGCTCCATTCCCCTGTACTTGTATTATTTCTGTGGGGTGGAGTGACCTGGAGCCGTGGGGGCTTTGACTTGCAGTATGGGCGCTGGGGTGCTTCCCCTGCTGTTGGCTTGGTGCAAGGAGCCTCACCTTTTAGGATGAATGTTAAACTATGAACCTCATGTTCATTTGTGTAAATTTTCCACCAGCGACTTTAGAACAATGTAGGAATTTCAGGATGTGTGTTCAATCTTTTTTTTTTTTTTTTTTTTTTTTTTTTTTTTTAAAGCTAGTCTTTGAATGCCACGTGCAAATGTAATTTTTTTGGGGGGGTTAAATCCTGATGACCAGTTTCCTCTATCTCCTTACAATGTACTTATGTTTAGGGTACAGGTTGCAAAAGCACTTTTATATACCGTACAAGCAGGGCTGTGAAGTTGGAGTCAGGAGAAAATGGACCAACTCCTAAAATATGTAATAAATTGGGTACAGTAGTTCAATGCAGTATGTGCTGAATATTATCATTATGAATTATGTTGTAACTAAATTCTTGATGGGATCATAATAATGATTAAAGCCTGATGGTTACCATTAACACGAAGCATATATGAGGAAGGTGAGGTAGAGTTGGTGATATGGCTTACTGACTCAACAGCCTTTTGTACCAGTTTTGTTTGTAGATCATCCGGATTTGTATATTGAGTATCCTTCTCTGGCTTAATTATTTATTTTTTTTAAGATCGTGCAAATAACTTTTTAATATACCGTACTTTGATGTATGAAATCAGCATTGATGTCATGGTCTGTAGACCCCCTGTACGCTCAGCCATTTCTTCACTTGTCCCAACATAGTCATATCTGTTTCTCGCCCTCTGTTGTCGGCTCCCCTTTTTTCTGATTTGGCTCTTTTCATGTGAAGAGACACAGAGAAGTCTAAGCTTTTTGATTCTCAAAATGATGAACAACATGGAGCTGCTGTGCTTGTGAGAACGGATTTAAAATCCTAACATGCTGATTTCTTAAAGTATATTATTAGGTTCTATCAATTTTAATTTTTTTTTTAGGGGCTCAATATTCAAATAATCTGTTATGGCCTTAGAAAAACTTTTTTTGCATTCTTGGGAAAAGATGTATGCTATTCTCATTGGAGTGATGACCTATGCTTAACCAGTCTAGGATAGAAATGAATTGAAAAGTTTAAGTAATTAGTGGTTTTACTACATTTTTTCTTTTTCTTGTTCTTTTTTTTTTGGTCCCCATTCAGTGTATCAAAACAGCACACTGTAGTTCCAAGTCACATATTTCAACTTCAAGATGGTACAAGTAGTTACAAAGAGTTTACAATGAGCAAACTTAACAGGTTTACTGTTGACACCCAACCTTCTAAAAATATAATGCAGCCGCCATCTTGTGTTGTGCGCTACTATAATGTTCCATTGAGCACGGCGGAGAGCAACTTCAAGAAGGTGAGTCACATTTACAATGCGGTGCGCCAAAATATAGTTCAGTCAAGCTCTACAGCATGTCTCATTTTTTTTTTTCTTTTTTTGCAGCTTTGTGAAGACAAAAAAGTTCCACAGTTCATCAACCATAAACCATTTGTTATCAGACGTTAGTACTATTTTTATTATTTATTAGTAAGCATAATTGATTGCAAGGGAAAGGTGTTACATACAAAATAGATATAAATTACAGTAATAAAAAAGGTAAAGAATATTTATACCGTGTTAGCCAGTAGATAGAAAAATATATTGCAATCTGAGAGTTCTCAGTGGTTGATACCTTTTAATGGCTAACTGAAAAGATGGTAAACATAGCAAGCTTTCGAGACGACTCAGGTCTCTTCTTCAGGCTGAAAATGACACAAATTCTGAAGACACATACATTTATACATAAGCAATAGAGGAAAAAAAAAAAAAAGGAAGGGGAAAGAAGAGAACAGAAAAAAAAAATGGCAAAACAGTGTTATATGCTCTGGTGGATATGACAGGTGACGCAAAGCAGAGTCGGGTAGGGAGGGGTGGAGGAGCAGGGACACAGAAAGCAGATTTCTAAGATAAGCGGAACCAATTGTATTAGGTAGATGGTTAGTAACCCATGGAGACCTGAAATTACTTAGTTAAGTTCTGGAGAGCAGATTAAGTGAGAGAGTTCACAGAAGTGTCAGGAGTTCATTGTCCTATGATTTCAGTGTGTAGCAAGCTGTCTCCAAATGCACTTTCATTTTATATATAAAATGCATGAATCTGCTATCCCCAAATGTCCGTTCATTTTACATAGAATCCCATAAATCCATGTGAAATATTTAGTCCGGTTTCGAGTGTGTTGAAGGTTGTTATCAATTTGTATTCCCAAATTCTTCTCTCTCTCTGAGATTTGAAGTCACTCTTTAAGATGAGCAGCCTCATATCGGATTCAGTGTTGTGCTCAGAGCTGCAAAAATGCTTTGCTACAGGTAGATCCATCCGCTTTTCTTTTATTGAGTGGCGATGAGAATTCATTCTTGTTCTGAATTGTAATCCGGTCTCACCTACGTACATGCCACCTGTTGGGCATTTGGTACATATGATTAGATACACCACATTGCTTGTAGTGCAGCTAAAGTTACCTGGGATCTTGTAGTCCTGATCTGTCCCAGGAATCCTTATCTTGTCAGTTGTCATTATAGATGAACAGGTTTTGCACTTTCTCTGGTTGCAGGGAAAGGTTCCTGTTGCTGCTGGAGAGGACAGGGCGCTTCTCACAATGATGTTTTTTAGATTCGGAGGTTGTCTAAAACACAAGAGTGGGGGATCCGGAAATATTGATTTTAGTCGGGCATCTTTTTGTAGGAGTGGTTGCAGTTTCCGTGCAGCTCCTCTTAGCACCTCCAGACTTGGATTGTAGGTGACTACAAGAGGAACTCTGTTGTTTTCTTCTCTAGTTCTGTAATGTAGGAGATGATTCCTTGATATTCTGGTGGCTCTTGTAATCTGGTTCTCGATTGTTCTTGGATGGTAGCCCTGGTTCAAAAAGGTCTTTCTGAGGTCCTCAAGGTGACTGTCTCTGTCTGTAAGGTTGGAACATATCCGATTGTATCTGATGGCCTGTCTGTACACAATAGAGTTTTTTATGTGCTTTGGATGAAAGCTGTCCCATCGGAGATATGTTGGACGGTCAATTGGTTTCCGGTACAAGGATGTCTCTAATTCATTGTTCTGTAGCTTAATGATGGTGTCCAGAAAGCTGACTTCAGTGCAGGAGTAGTTGAGTGTTAAGTTAATGGTGGGGTGAAATTGATTAAAGTGTTCGTGGAACATCTTCAGCTGTTGCTCAGACTCCGTCCAGATGATCAAGATGTCATCAATATAACGGTAGTAGGCCAGAGGCCTGATAGGGCAAGAGGATAAAAAGTCACCTTCAAGCTTGGCCATGAAAAGGTTTGCATATTGTGGTGCCATTTTGCTCCCCATTGCTGTTCAGTCTCCTGTAAATATATGTTGTCGTCAAATCTAAAGTAATTGTGCGTGAGGATGAATTTTGTGAGTTCTACCACAGAGTCAGCATCAATCCCTGTGTTCTCCAGGAAGGTTTTGCAGGCATTTAATCCATCCTGGTGTGGGATGTTGCTGTACAAAGATTCCACATCCATGGTGGCGAGGATGGTTCCTTCTGGTAGAGGACCTATTGCTGACAGTTTATTCAATAGGTCAGTTGTGTCCTGAATGTAGCTGGGTGTCTCTTTTACCAGGGGTTTGAGAACACCCTCTATCCACCCAGAAATTTGTTCGGTGAGGTGCCCACACATGAAATGATTGGTCTCCCTGGATTTCCTGGTTTGTGAATTTTGGGAAGCATGTAGAATGTGCCTGTTGTTGGATTTACTGGTAGAAGGTCATCAGCTCTTACAGATACGTCAGGTAGACAAGAAACCAGCTTTTTTAATTCCTTGTAATAGTCCTGTGTGGGGTCAGACTGCAATTTCTTGTAGTAACGTGTGTCCGTCAGTTGTCTGTTTGCTTCCTTCAGGTAGTCAGATTTGTTCATCATGACTATTGCACCACCCTTGTCTGCAGGTTTAATGATGATTTCTTTGTTGGTTTTCAAGGACCGTACGGCCCTTCTCTCCTGGGCATTGATATTGGATGGTGGACTCTTGTGTGTATCTAAAATAGTGGATTTTACCAAATGTCTGAAAGTGTCTATATAGTTGTTCAAGTGTGAGTTACGCTTAAGATCAGGAGTCCAGTCTGACCTTTTCTTTTTGGTTGTCGGGATCCTTGTTCCTTCGGCCCAGTTGAGTTCGGAATCCTCTTTGTCGCTGAAAAATTCCCTTAGGCGTAATCTCCTGAAGTAATCCTCCATGTCGCTGCACAGTTCAATTTTATCCAGAGCTTTAGTAGGACAAAAGGAGAGTCCCCTAGAAAGCACAGAAAGTTCCAACTTGTTGGGTTTGTAATCCGAAAGGTTGATGACACAATTAGATGCTTTCTGACAGGAGGAGTTGTCCCAGTTGTCAGGATGTGTCTTTGTTTTGTTTGTATTGAGTCCTGAATTGATGCGCAGTCTGTGTAATTTCTTTTCCTTGTTCTGAATCAGACGAGTTTGTAATTTATGGTAAAATTGTTGTAGATTATGTTCCATGGCTTCTGTAAGTGTGTCCTTCCATGTTTCCAATTCACCCTGGATCTTACTTTTGATGTTGTAGTAGACATGCAAAAGGTGGTTCCTTAGTCTCTCCGAGGTCCTGTGGCAAAGGTTTCGTGCATACTGAGTATACTAACTAGTAAACTAACTAGTAAACTAACTATAACAATATACATAACAATAACACTGGTACAGAGGGGAGAGCACCCTGTCCTTTGGGTCTTCAGTCTACAAAATGTTGGAAGGAGGCAGTATAATTCAATATTAGAAATGTTACAACTACCATTGAATCAAAAAAAAAAAAATAGTATTGAGTTTTCTAATGCCTTTTTTTCCTCTCTACTACGCCAATTTAAGGCTAAAATTGGTGGTTGTTGATTATGGCTTGAATCCCATTATTGGTCAAGGATTGTTGTTACATAATTTTAACACAAAGGGGCTGATTTGCTAAAACGAAACCATTTTTTTAAATGTCATTAGGAAAACCCAAAAAATTCCTGTCTAATTTAGTGATGGAAGCTCTGATCGTTTAAACACTAAAGACTAAAAGTTGTCTCTCCACTGTCTTACTATTTTGGTAGGTGTAAGGCTTCCTGCTTTTCCATTTGGAGATTAAGGGGTGCCGTGGGTACACACAGGATCTGGGCTATTCTCTATCCTTATGCTGGTTGTAGTGATATCAGCAATGCGAGATGGATTTCTGTGTGTTAAAGAGCATCAGCGGTAGAGGGAGGCTAGAAGCTGCAAGATTGCTAAATCCTGTCACTACCTTCTCCTAGTTGAGATTGCAGTGTGTTTGTTTGCTTAGTGAGACTCAGTTGAGCCCTTTATAACAACCATATTCCCTGGTTAGCCATTTAGAAGCTGGTATATTCTCCTTTTATATAGGCTGCATAACACATCATATTATGTGGCTTACTATATTTTGTATGTAGTAAAGTTCATGTTACCAACTGGAAGTTGGGAAATAATTCACCTGATTTATTCACCCATTTACCATCAAATCAACAGCATGGCAAAAGAAGCTGCCAGATCTGAATGAGACTCCACCATGCCATTCAATTTCTTTATGGAATTAATTCCTTTTCTCTCCCTACAAGATAATTAGTATGCCTCAACGAAGGGACTTTGACCAGATTTTTGCACTCTAGTAATGTGAAAGTGTTTTATTTCTTAATCGCTTCATTGGGGGACACAGGAAGACTTTGGGTGTATGCTTGCTGCCATCAGGAGGCTGACACTATGCAAAACAGAAAATCAACTCCTCCCCAGCAGTCTACACCCACCTACTGGCACAAATTGAACTCAGTTTTAGCTTAGTGTCATAGGAGGCACTCTCTCTATGAGCCCGTATCTACCAAAAATGTTTATTAGTTAGATTTTTTAATTTTTTTTTTTTATGAAGATTCATCAGGGAATATGGAGCGGTTGAGCCAATCTGTTACCCCGCATAGAGATCGAGAGTCCAGTACGCTGGTTGCACTGTTAACGCTCCCTTTCTGGACCAGGGCCCCTCCATCCCTTCCTACACGGACATGTATCCTGTGGAACCCTGAAGCTGGACGCCGGTGCCTGCCCTGGCCCATTCGTCCCCTACCCACTCGCCCACCAGAGCCGGCCGGTAGGGTCGTCAGACGCCCGGAGCCCTGGGGCACAGGGAGTCATGAAAAGTTTCCGCATCTGGAGCTCGGCACCTCTCAGGATGAGGTAGGGATCTGCATCCTGATAGCAGCAAGCAGACCCTGGGTCTGGGCCCATATACCCCTCCTTCCCCATCCTCACTACTTTACCAGCCCCCTCCTGGTACCTCCTCAGCTTCCCCCCAGGCTACTCCAATGGGGCGGGAATTGCTCTGGAGCAGCAGCTGCAGTGAGGGTACTCTGCTCCTGCATACACGGGCCGGATACTGGCTAGCCAAGCAGCCTGAGTAGCCATGGCTCTTACCACCTAAGGCTGCAGCAGGCACAGAGTGATAGGAGCTAAAAAGGGGGGCGCTTTATTGATTCTCAGGGGCTCTTAGCTCTGTGTCAGGGCCTGTAAGCCCCTCTCCACCATTTTGCAGCCATCACAAGCCCTTAAGGAGGGAGACAGATTCTGCAGCCGCCTCAGCTATGCTGCAGCTGCATCAGACCCACAGCTCCCGGCACATTCACATTTTGGGGTAAGCCAGAGCCACCGCAGCCACCTCTGACATAGAGGCTTCAAGCTGCAGGTGCTCCCAGGCAAGCACAGCCCGGATCTGAGGCTCTGCACCGCGGCCCTCCAGACCTGGGCCGCCGCCAAAAATGTAGCCCCAGGCTTCTGTTGCAGCCTCTGGAGCTCTCACTCGCCCACGAACCGCCTCCAGACCAATCACGGGCGTCGGCAGGCGGGCTCCTCTCAAAGGCACCCCCTCGGGCTCCACTGAGCTCCGCCAAGGGCCCGCCTGCGTGCGAGGCACTTTGAAGAAGGGGCCGTTTTTTTTTCAGCCGCGCTGGCCACACCCACATCACACTTGGGCTGCGTTTTCTCGGCCGGACAGCCCTGCTCCTTCCCCTGGCCAATGGGGATCAAGTGCGGGGCTCTCTGCCCGTGGTTTTTGGCCCCGCAAACCATCTCCCTGCAGAAGCCCGCATTTTTACACAGGGAGCCATCACAGGCAGGCACACAACGCTGCAGCTGCCTCTGTGCTCCTCCACTGCACGGATTCACCACAGGGCACATCGAAATGCCTGGGTCCTGGTAAGCAAAGCTTCCCCAGCCCCCCACACTGCCGGCATTCTCACTACTGGCCCTAGTAGATGCCTCACACAAGGAGCTCCTGTACAGCCACCATAGCCACCACGGTGTACTACGCCTGCTCAGGGTGCAATAAGAAGCTACCCTTGGCTCAGAACTCTCCACTGTGCCTCGCTTGTAGCCCACAGAGCATGCAGGCAGCTCAGAAGCCTACCACTGACCCTACAGCGATCCCTGCCCCACCTCAGGTGGTACTTTCCTTATCTCAGTCCATCATTACTCTCTTTAAATTCTGAGAAACCCTGATGGCGGCCCTAGAGCACCTGCCCACGCAGATTGCCTCCGCGATTAGGCCTAATCCATCGGAGCAGACCGGCCCTAGCCTACCAGGGAATGCTGTTTCTAGCCCACCAGACCAATCAACATCTAAACCACCCTTGGAATCAGGGGGAACAGGACCACTCACAGAGAAGCGGATTCGCCCATCCTCCTCGACCAGGACCCCCTTCCCCAGAGACCTCCTCTCGAGACCACCTTCTCCAGCGCGTTCTGCACCATCTGATTCCGATTCCTTCTCGGACTCTGACCCGGATCTAGACTCTGACCAAATTTCTGGAATCAGGGACACCCTGATTCTGCAGTGAAAGACACCCTTAAGGTTGATTCTGATGACAAGTCGCCTACACAGAAAGTGTTGGTCAAGCGTTCTAAACCGGCTCCCTGGGTCTTATCTTACCTAGAAGACTTTGACGACATCTTTACCAAAGAATGGCTACACCTAGAGAAGCACTTTCAATCCAGAAAGCGTCTGGAGGCTCTTTATCCCTTCTCTAAGGAGGTTCGCCAAAAATGGACTACCTCACCAGCAGTGGATCCCCCAGTTTCACGTTTATCTACCAACACCATCCTACCCCTGGCAGATGGCGCTTCCTTTAAGGAAGGACCAGACAGACACATAGAGGCCATGGCAAAATCGGGCGCATCTCTTTGCCCTTCGTTCGCAGCCACCTGGGTCTCCCTGGCCGTGTTTTCCTGGGCCAAGAACCTCTGAAGGGGTATTCTGTCCCAAGCACCTCCTGCGGAACTAGCGGGCCTGGCTGATCCGATCACTCATGCCGGAAAATACATCACCACTGCTTGCCTCAATGCCGCATCATGTGGTGCCCAGGCCTCCGGCAACATGATCTCCATTTGCAGGGCCCTATGGCTGAAGGCCTGGAATGCCGACTCAGCCTCTAAAAAAAAATCACTCGCCAATCTCTCTTTCGAGGGTTCCCACCTATTCGGCGATAAGCTAGATGAAATCATATCGGACGCCATTGGTGGGAAAAGTACCTCCCTTCTACATCTTCCCTCGAGGAGGCAGGCGTTATCCCTGTTCCAAAGCATCAATACTTTTTGGAATTTTACTCCAATCTCTTTGTGGTCCCAAAAAAAGGGAGGTTCCGTTCACCCCATTTTTGACCTGAAGCTTCTCAACACCAAGCTCCGATTGAGACACTTCAGGATGGAGTCCCTTCGTTCAGTAATGGCGTCTATGAAGCCAGGAGAATTCATGGCCTCCATAGACATCCAGGACGCCTACCTACACGTTCCCATCCTTGCGTCTCGCCAACGCTTCCTGCGCTTCGCCGTTGGGGTCCCAACATTACCAGTTTGCCGCCCTACCGTTCGGCCTTGCCATGGCTCCCCGGGTCTTTACGAAAATCATGGCAACGGTGGTAGCCATTCTTTGGTCCAAGAGAATTTTAGCAATGCCCTACTTACACGACATTCTGATAAAGACCACCTCACACTCGGTGTCTCGAGAGCCTGCAAATATTTCTGGATTCCCTCCGTCGCCTGGGCTGGATTATCAATGTCAAGAAGTCATGCCTGTCCCGACTCAGCGGATCACCTTTCTCGGAATGATATTCGACACAGCCCAGTCCCGCGTTTTCCTTCCCCCAGACAAGCAGACCGCCCTGCTGTCTGGGATTCACCGTCTCGGGCAGCCCTCTCCTCCATCACTCCGACTCTCCATGAGGGTCCTGGGCAGAATGCTGGCCTCCATCGAAGCCATTCCATTCGCCGAATTCCATACCAGGCCCCTCCAGCACTTCCTGCTAGCGAGATGGGATCGCTCCTTCAGCAGTCTCGATCCCCCAGTCCACTTCTCCAGATCAGCGAGACAGTCACTCCTCTGGTGGATCGAGTTCCCCCCTTCTCTCTCGCGGCAGATCTTTTCTCCCGGTCAGGTGGATGACCATTTCCACCGACGCCGGTCACTCCGGTTGGGGCGCCATCTTCCTCGGCCACACAACCCAGGGCACATGGAACAACAAAGAATCCTCCCTGCCCGTAAAGCCGTAGACCTGATGGCCTCCAGGGACAATTACAAGCTCCGTCCCTTCGTCGCCAGGTACCAGGGACCCCCAGGCCCTCGATGCGGAAGCTCTTGCGATTTCACAGGCCCAGTTCTCCCTCCCTTATCTCTTTTCCCCCATCCCTCTCATTCCCAGGATTTTCAAGAAAATCCGAGCAGAAGGAGTAACCGTAATCCTCGTGGCTCCAGATTGGCCCAGAATGTTCTGGTACGCAGAGGACTCTCCATGGCCACTCCCCAATCTCCCGGACCTCTTGACTCCGGGTCCTTTTCTACACCCAAATTCTCAGTCGCTCAATTTAATGGCTTGGCTGTTGAAGCCGCGGTACTGAGATCGTTGGGTCTTTCTGAACAAGTCATCCAGACTGTGTTGAAAGCCAGGAAGCCATCCTCATCACGCGCTTATCACGGCACGTGGAAGGCTTTCTTCCGATGGTGCGAAGAGCACCATTGCTCCTCAATGGTCTTTTCTCTTCCATCCCTCCTGGCTTTTCTCCAGTCTGGCCTTGATGCAGGTCTATCCCTTAGCTCCCTGAAAGGCCAAGTGTCCACCCTTTCAGTGCTTTTCCAGAGGCAGCACGCCTCACGTCCACAGGTTCAAGACGTTCCTCCAAGGAGTGGCTCACGTCGCCCCTCCGTTTCGCCCTCCTCTTGATCTTTGGGATCTGAATTTGGTACTAGACGTACTTCCAAGGTCATCCTTTCGAGCCCCTACAAGAAGTCAGTTTACCTCTCCTAACTTGAAAGGTTGCCTTCCTTGTGGCGATCGCGTCCATTCGGAGGGTGTCTGAACTTGCAGCTCTCTCATGCTCGCTCCCTTTGTATATAGTTGAGTAAGTTGGTGGGTTCTCCTTTATTTGTGCCACAAAAAATTACATGCAGGATTTGGACCACATTTATTTTAGAGATGTTTTTTGCAGAAACTTGGGGAAGGAAGGCGAGCACAATAGGGTCTTATCCTTGAGACAACTCCAAGAGGACAAAAAAGAAGCTACTTACCTGGTATGGTTGTGTGACCCATATGTTGGCTCCCTGAGGAAGGAGCAAGGTGTAGCTCCAAAACGTTTTGCTACAAAGCCTGGATTTTGACCATCACCGCTGACGGATGGTGTTTATTCCACTGTATGAGCAGCACAGATCCAGAAAAACAATGTCCTTTCCAGGTTCACTGCAGAGATGTTTTTTGACACACATCAAGAATCGTGGGGATGGGAGGCCTTAACAGAGATTATGCGCATCAAAATCGCACCACAATTTGGCATAACCTTATTGACCAAAGTAAGCCAACTAACAGATGGGGTAAACTAAGCAGTGTGAAGATGACTCTTGTTTATGAAATGGCATGAGACACTGCTACGTTTGGGTAGACTAAGTTTGCGTTGTTGAAAAGTCAGTCTTTGTAAATCACCCCCAATATTTCAAGCAAAATCAATTCAGAGCAATTGGATTTTGTTTGCTGTCAGATGTGTAGCATTAGAAATCATTATTCTTGGGTCTTGTGGTCAGGTGCGGCAAGTGCCGGATCTGCTGGGTCCGGCAAAACCACACTTGCAGCACCTGACCACAAGTCCCATAAAGAATGATTGTGGCTTGCTGCAGTCTTACCGCAAGTGAGCCGTTATGCAGCAGATGCGGCAAAGCTGCCGGATCCGCCACACACGGGCAGAAACGCTGATATGAAAGGTGCCTTAGGCTGCTTTCACATCGGCGTTTTCTGCCGTTTCGTGGCAGAACCGGCAGCTTTGCCGCATCTGCTGCATAACGACTCACTTACAGCAAGACTGCAGCAAGCCCCCATTCATTCCTATGGGACTTGCAATCATGTGTGGCAAGTATGGTTTTGCCGGATCTAGGAAATACGGCACTTCCGGCAGCTCAAAAAACGCTACTAGCAGCATTTCTCCTTCGCCTCATTGGGGGACACAGACCGTGGGTGTTATGCTGCTGTCCACTAGGAGGCGACACTAGGCAATCTCTGAAAAAAAAAAAGTCATTGGCTCCTCCTCTGCAGCATACACCCCCTAGCAGGAGCCTTACCAAACCAGTTTTTGCTTAGTGTCTTAGGAGTGCAGACCTCTTTTATTTTTTCTCTTACTTTTTTCTTTATTTTTTACTTTTTACTTTCCTCTGAAGAGGACATAACATTCGGAGGAGTATTGCAACCTTCATACTCGCCAGGATGCGAGTCAAGGCTGTTGCTCCATACTCCTTCCTCATCTGCACATGGTCAGGGGACCATGCTGGATAGCTCATGGGAGAGCTAACCTCCCCGGTCGGGTCGAGGTTCCAGGTATGTGGCCACAGGTCCTCCGGAGGCTGCAGGGTTCTGGCCTGCCACAGAGTCCTCCGGAGGCTGCAGCAGGCTTCTGACCGGAGGGATCCGGTCACAGAAGGGAGTGCAGGACTCCGGATGGAGCGCACAGGGACCAAGAGGGCTCCTTGCTCATTCCCTCTCTTCCCCCCGCGCCTGCATCTTCCCCCTGCATTTCCCGGCCTGTGGATGCAAACGTATCCTGATGCATCCACAGCCCCCCTTATGGCCTCGTCGTCAGGGACCCCCTTTTGGGGTCCGTGCCTCTCCTTTGCTTCCTCCTGCGGGGACTTTTTAGTCCTTCGCGCCGGCCCCCACTGTTTTTCGGGGCCGAGAATTACTCCAGGCCCCGGCTTCGGCCTAGCACTGGCCGGCACGCCCCCGCACGCCCCCTGGATTGCATCACGGTACGCGTCATGCGGGAGGCGGGCCGTTGTTTCGCGCTTCTCGCTCCCCGCGCGAGGTTTCCTGCGTCTTTGGTCACGCCCCCTTATTCCCCTTCTCCGGTGGCTACAGCGCCGTCCGGAGCTGCTCCCCTCGGGCCGCAGCTGTAAAGGGGGCTCTTACTAGCAGCACCGCTCACGCAGGTGCTGAGCAGAGCAGGTTAAGGCCCCAGTTTAATGTCCCAGTCTTCCCCCTCATCCTAAGGGGAAGTCTGAGGACGCAGTCCAGTTGCTACAGGAGACCTACAAATAGGGCTCCTCTGGGAACTAGCTACTTGCTTAGCTACGTATTAATGCACAGTGGGTCTCACATTTACTCTTGTGAAGACTATTCGTGCATAGGTTACTGTGATATATATATTGTACTGTTTTCTCTCTCTCCAGCACGGCAGTATTTAGTCAGCAGTTCATTCTGCTGCTCCTCTCTCCACCCCCCCCCCCTCTGTCTGGGTATGCATACAATATTATGCCCTGCAGTCAGCTGGAGTTTAAGCTAGAAAGGCTTATTCCCATACAAGGGGGGTATTTCTAGTGGGGACTGCAGTTGAGAATACAGTGCCTATAGTATATGGCAATGAGGTTGGATCAGGAGACCTATGCCGTAATGTGGACAACTTGTCCATGTCTCATAAGGCTTGTGGCTTTGCCCCTATTACCATCTATCCCAGGGTATTCCCTGGTCGACCCGTCACATGATGGTCCGACCTTCCTAGGCCATCCACAGTGGGGTACTCAGACTGACGCCCAGATACCTCTCAGTCGCCCAACATGCTTCTTCTAGGTTCTCCTCAAGTCAGGATGCTGGGTTGAAGCGGAGATTCTCCTACATCACCGTCACACTCACCCCTCAAACCCCCCGGTTGGGGATGCTGTTGCAGTCGTCATATTTCAAGACTGCACGACTCTGTCACGTTCTTCCTTTGCCAACCACATTTGGACAGCTGCGTAGAAGTTGACTCTTCTCAGGACTGTCCAGCATCCTTCCTCGGAACCAACAGTTGGGCCTCTGTGTGACAACAACAACACTGGGGCTCCAGGCCCGCTAGGCGGTTATATATGGGCCCCAGCTGCCCTCGTTAGCTCACCAGGATTCCTATTTAACAAAGGGATCACTCTCAGTGGCATTTGTTTCACGGTTTTTTACCGTATGTAGGTCGACAGGATCTCGGTGTAGTTCCTTCACCATTGTATTTCCACGACTCCGGGTCAATCACCCCACCTACGAACACGACTGATCTTCCTGCAGTGACCTATACTCAGTTCCTGCAGGGAGCCAAGCGTTCACACAATGGTCGGTTCTGGATCCCTCCGGACTCCAGAGATGGAGGGTTGCGAGGATCACTATCCCCCCTCACACAGAGGTTTCAAGGACGGGTCTCTGACACAGGAGGCGCCTTGCATGCTCCTCCCTCAGCTCCCCTCTGTTGGGGTGCAGTTTTGAGAACTCCTAGTTATATCCATACTCCTTCCTCAGCTCCCCTCGGGCGGGGTGCTGGGTCAAGGTTACGAATACCGCATGTTTTTTCGTCTTCCTCCACTTCCTCTGGTGGAGTTTCTGGTCGGAGTTCAATCATCAGGAGTCAACCCGGCCTACCTCCCCAAGCTACAAAACATTAAGATGCTGGGTTGCTGGACGTGGAACAAGAGGTCCTGCGGCCACTCGCCACACCTGTCATGCAGGTGAATTGAGAAAACGTGCACGTGCTTGCAAGGTCCACCCTGAAGCAGGACCTACCAGTCTCCGTTGTCTACACGGACCATACTCTGGTCGAATGAACCTCAGGTGGACCGTCTGGTACACGGCATGGCCGTGAGTACGGTTCCCGTTTTTTTCCTTACTTGGAAGTTCCTTCAATAGCGATACAGCACAACTGGGTCGCTCTCCCTCTCAGCACGCCGCCCAGCGCAACCGAGGCCTGGTCCCAGATCTACATCCAGCACGCACGCCCTCATTCATGCAGTAAACATTGTACGGCCGTAATGGCTGCGAAAGCTTTACCTTCGGGATGGGCGCTTGGCATACATTTGGAAGGCAGAGCCTGTCCCTACGAAATCCCTCACGGGATTTTTTGGTTTGAAGGCAAACTAAGGCTTCAGAATGTAGGAGCTTCTCCCTTACACTGACTAACTGTCTATTCTCCATGTGGAACAGAAGGTTTAGGGCCTCTAACAACAGCTTTTTTCTCCCAGTTGTCTCGCCGTTCCCGGAAGTTGCGTCTACTGAGGGCGACGGTACCCTGGCGTACTGATTTCCCGCAAACTACAACAGGCAGAAACACGAAGTGTTTCCTCCGCGTTCCTCCTCCTGCCACAATGGATGAAGCCCTGGGCGACGGTTCCTATGCGTTCCGATCTCACCCTGCCGTGATGGATGCAGTCAAGGATGCAGTCGTGGGCGACGGTTCCTATGCGTTCCGATCTCCCCCCTACCATGATGGATGCAGTCGTGGGCGACGGTTCCTATGCGTTCCGATCTCCCCCTGCCATGATGGATGCAGTCGAGGATGCATTCGTGGGCGACGGTTCCTATGCGTTCCGATCTCCCCCTGCCATGTTGGATGCAGTCGTGGGCGACGGTTCCTATGCGTTCCGATCTCCCCCTGCCATGATGGATGCAGTCATGGGCGACGGTTCCTATGCGTTCCGATCTCCCCCTGCCATGATGGATGCAGTCGTGGGCGACGGTTCCTATGCGTTCCGATCTCCCCTATGGACGGCTTGCCACAGACTTTTCAACATCAAGCTCCTCACAATGGATATCTGAGCTTGCTGCGGATGACATAGCTGCGGGCCAATTTTCAGACTCCCCAATCGCCTCCGGCTCCTGGATTGCAGCATGCTGATGGCCATTGCAACAGCTAAATCAATGCCACAGACTAAATGGCACAGTACTATACTACTGCAGCCTCCCCAGCCGCCAATGGTGGCCCCTGGGTTGTAGCGCACTAACTGTCGCCGAACTAGCTATATCACATCAGGCATCAGAGTATAGCTCTGCCACCCGGGACAAGGGCAGGATGTCGGCACGCCTCTCAGGACCAGTTGTACTTCATATGCCTTAATCTACGCAGAGAGGCCCCCCTTCGTTCCAGATCGCTTGAAGAGCTTTTCACTTGAGCTCCGATGTTACGCTTGAAAACGGTACATAGGTGCTGTGACCTAGTGGTAAGAACAGCTGTCTACCACCGCAAAGTTGCCCGGTTCGTGCCCGGGTACAGGCATCTTGTTAATCTTCAAGTCATAGTCTCTCTCGCCTATGTTATTTCCCGGACTACGGATGGATCATTAGTTCCATTTGACGAAGCTGAATATATCTTAGTTGTCACATGTTAATCTCCAGGTAGACTACTTCAACAATCAGGTATTGCACTGGGCAGATCTTTTCCCCAGTGGGGCCGTTTTTATCCTGTCTGACTGTCGTTAGTCAGAGGTTTTTTCTTTCAACTGGTCTTGGCTTCCTCGAGTTCTCTAGTCTGAGCACCGTTACGATAATCCGCTCCTGAATACAGTTCTTTCCCTGGAATGTTTCTATCTGCATACCCTTCTCGGATGTACGCACAATCATATCCATCGGAGTGCCCTCTCTCCTTTGGGCCCACTTTCCACCCAGACAGTCCAGGGGTTTCATCTACCTCGACGTGTCGCTGACAGCAGTCGTCACCCCGTTCTCTGTCTAGGTTTACTGTTCATGGTTCATTACTGCCAGACGTTTGATGTCCTGTCCTCACCGGCAGACCCCATAGGTTTGGGGGTTTTCTCCCTCACATTCTGTGGTTTTGGGCATCCATGGGCATGGATGTTTACGTATGTATGTATATAGGTATATATATATGTGTGTGTGTATTTATGACAAAAGGTCTATTTCTCACTTGCAGTGGTTTCCCACGCATCATGGCTTACCTTCCTGGGTATACCCTTGGGTTTTAGCCACCCTTGCCGGGACGTTCGCAGGTGTGTTTAGGTAAGGTCACTCTGGGCCTGTTACCAGAGATCTGAGTTTTTCTCCGGCTGCCATCGCTGTATGCACCTTAGATGCTGGTTCTGCGTCCTCTTGTGCTTCCGGCTTCAATCATCTCTTTTTTTTTTCTCAAGTACCTTGCTGTTTTCTCGAAGTTTCCATACGCTGTTCCCAGAACTATGTGTCTTCTGGAGACACTTCCATTACCACTACCGGTTCATACTGTACGGCTGTGGCATTTCCTAGTTGCAGCCTTTCCTCCACCTTTAAGGGTGCTTTGACCTACGCGGTCACCCTTATGAAGGTGGTCTTTTCATCCCTCCTGCAAGCCTTTTTTCTTCCATCCCTGTGCTTCATACCAGGGCATTGAGTGATGTTGGGTACATTCTGTCTCTCTGCCACACCTTTGTGCCTGTTTGGACATTTCCACACATGCAGAGGCCGGACTCTCTAGGTCATTTTTTTCTTCAGAATGATACCAAGGGACTATGCCAGGTTCCCCGGTCACAGGTCTACTGCCTTAGAACTGCTGGCTAGAACTGCTGGCTAGATATGGTATAGTTTTTCGATCATTGAATACCAAGGTTCTCTACTCCTAGGAAAGGAGTATCCTAGATCTTGGCGCCAGGGCTATGTACACACAGGTGTGCTCGCCAGCCGTCTGAGTTAGTCTTATTTTTAGTGATCGTTTTGACGTCTATACTCAAGCGTTAAATAACGCAGATCCGGGTATACGTATTCCCCAGGTGGTAATATTCCACCTCGGTAGTGCGTTTTTTAGAAGAGTTTATAACAATATTCTCTCCCACCCAGGGACTGCTTTAGGACGTCCCACGGTCTGTGTCCCCCAATGAGGCGAAGGAGAAAAGGAGATTTTTGTGTACTCACCGTAAAATCCTTTTCTCTTAGCCTCTAATTGGGGGACACAGCTCCCACCCTGTTGTCCGTATCGGGCTTTGTGGTACTGTTTCCTTTTTAAGATGCTTTCCGGTATATGCGCCTTCTCCCTTAGGCTCTACGCTCGTTGAGCTTTATAGTATCTTCTGTTAAGCTCTACGCTCTATCGGGATCATTTATAGTCGCCTTGTTTTTTTGTGACGTGCACCTTGTCACTGTCGTCTTCTCCTACTGCTTTAGCACAAACTGGTTTGGTAAGGCTCCTGCTAGGGGTGTATGCTGCAGAGGAGGAGCCAATTACTCTTTTTTTTCAGAGATTGCCTAGTGTCGCCTCCTAGTGGACAGCAGCATAACACCCACGGTCTGTGTCCCCCAATTAGAGGCTAAGAGAAAAGGATTTTACGGTGAGTACACAAAAATCTCCTTTTTTTTTGACTCAGCGCAAGTGCAAAACCCCACTTGCCGCACATGACTGCAAGTCCCATAGAGAATGAATGGGGGCAGCTTTGCCGTAGTAGAAAAATTACTGGGCACTGCAGCTGTCACCCTATATGCCTGTGTGTGACCTCATACATATACAGGTGCAAGTATTGAAGGTCCGGAATAGCGGTGCACGCTTAATAAAGTGAGAACAAATTCTTTAAGAAAAAATGAGCTGCACTCACCATGTTGAAATCTTCTGTCTTTTATTTGACACTCCTCCACACTCCCTCCCCTACAGCAGCCATGTCGTGCCTACACTTTGGCAAATAAAAGATAGAAGATCTCAACATGGTGAGTGCCGCTCATTTTTTCTTAAAGAATATATATATGAATATATATATGAAAATATATAATATATATAAATAAATAATCCTGTTTTCCTCCACCTCACTTGTCTTAAATCATGCAGTATTCCATGTCATAGTTGTGTGTGCATGTATAGATGTAATATATTAATATATACACCATATGACTTGGAATACTGCAGTTCTTAAGACAAGCGAGATGGAGTAGAACAGGACTGAGATGGCGGTCAAACAGTTGTGGCAGTAAATATCAGACCTGTTCACTGATAGACGTATGAATGCTTTATTGTCCTTTAATTGGGGTGTGTTCAAAGATATGATGTACCCATATGCCCTTTCAATTGTTGTAAAAAGACATGAATCCATGTGAAATGTTTATTCCTGCTCTGAATGTGTCAGGTCATCATCTATTTGGAGGTTTTCACTCTCTGTAGAATCCTTTCATTTTCGATATCCGTTTTAGTCTGAGGTCATGATGAAAGCTGTTCTCTCTGAACAGTCGTAATCTTTATGCCAAATGGCTGTGTCTTGTGTGCTGGAGAATTTGTCAAAGTCTAATGTATGTTCCAATAGGTCACTCAGTACTGTCCTTAAAGTAAATTATGTTTATTATTAATCCCGGTTTTGGCTATTGTATTCACTCCCTATTTAAGCTGACATTCTGTATTTCCTCTACAGCTCCAATGAAAGCTGCATCCGGTCTCCTTCAATGGAAAACAAAGACTGAAGCGCTTGAAGCACTCATAGTATTAAATCATTACCAAATAAAAATACCTTGTAAGTGCCGCTATGTCTATAAATGTCCTGTACTGTAGTCTGTTATACCAAACCTTCATCAGAGGCAATGTCAATGGCTAAAAACACAAGCATATCACACTGTAAATCCCCTCCCCATACACATTACACAAGTGTCAGCCAAGCCTGACGATATTGACGGGTACGACCAACAGTCTTGTATGTATTGAGGTACTGCAAATCCTGCCATGTATTTAAATGAGGACTTAGCACGTCCGAAGAGTCTGGTCCTTGTGTCCTGCGATTGCTGGTTCTCGGTCCCCTCCCCCCCCCCCCCTTGTGTCTGCCACCTCCTCTTGTCTGTTCCCCTCCTCTTCAGCGCCTGCGCATAGTCATCTTATACCATCACTGGTATAGCGCCCCCATCACTGTATACAGCCCCCCATATCACTGGTTTATAGCCCCCATCACTGGTTTATAGCCCCCATCACTGGTATATAGCCCCCATTACTGGAATATAGCACCCCCATCGTTGGTTTATAGCCCCCATCACTGGTATATAGACACCCATCACTGGTATATAGCCCCCCATCATTGTACACACCCACCATCCCTGGTATATAGCCCCCCCCCCATCATTGTACACACCCACCATCCCTGGTATATAGCCCCCCATCATTGTACACACCCACCATCACTGGTATATAGCCCCCATCCCTGGTACATGGCCCCCCATCATTGTACACACCTTTCATCACTGGTATATAGACCCCATCATTGTACACACCACCCATCCCTGGTATATGGCCCCCATCCCTGGTATATAGACCCCCATCACCGTTTATGGCCGCCATGCTGGCTTTTACTATAAAATAATAAAGCATTGAACTCACCCATCCGACGCATCTGTGTCGGCACCGCATGTCCTCTCTCCAGTGTTCCTGCTTCTAATCATTGCGATGACGTCACTGCAGAGCCAGATTTTAGAACGCAGATTTTAGAAGCTTCGGATGGGTGAGTTCAATGCTTTATTATTTTATAGTGAGCGCCAGCATGGGAGCCATAAACTGTAATGGAGGGAGGGGGGCATTCCAATGTAATGTGCCCTGCTTCCCCCACTGCTGATGGACAGGTGAAGCACTGCATATTATATTACTGATGATGGTAACCCCGTGACCTCCTGCTCCCTCTGCAGCCTCCCCTTGCCTCCTCCAGCACCCGGTCACCACCCTCCCCCCACTGACACTTAACACTGACTCGAGTATAAGCCGAGGGGGGCACTTTTCAGCACAAAAATTGTGCTGAAAAACTGCTTATACTCGAGTATATACGGTATATATAGTGGTGCTACATGTATAAATATAATATATATATATTATATACATTCATTAGTAAAAGCATTAAAAAATAAATGTTACATAAAGTACAAAATAAATTGTATACTTCATAGTGGATATAGTGCATGTAAATACATTCATCATATCAAATACTCTACTCTCATGGAGGCTAAAGCATTCCAGCCTTCAGATGCTTAAAGCACCTTATTTTTAAAACCCAATAATTATGCCCAATAGTTTAATTCGTATGAAAAAAGAAAACAAGTAGGTGTATGAAATTGTATATGTGTGGTAACAAGGAGAGGTCACCATATTGAGTTATTTGAATTCGTATTCCTCACCGTAAGTGGTTGTGACGATCCCCATTTTTGTAGAAAGGTCCCAGGAACCAAAGGTGTACAAATCTGGAGTCCATGCTTTCCTGGGCCAGATCATCCAGCCCATGTAAGCTCATGTCTACACTTAATATCAATATTTTCCTATTCATTGTCATATATTTCTCCTTCGCCTCATTGGGGGACACAGACCGTGGGTGTTATGCTGCTGTCCACTAGGAGGCGACACTAGGCAGAATCTGCAAAAGAGTTTAGAAACTCCTCCTCTGCAGCATATACACCCTGGAGCAGGAAGTGATTCTCCAGTTTTTGCTTAGTGTCTAGGAGGCACACACAGATTTTTTAGTGCTCCTAAAAACCTTTCTTTTTGGATCTTTTCTTCAAGAAGAAGAAAAGTGGGTCTCTGACGAGACTCCCGGCATGGTCCCTCCTCGGCCCCCCACTGTTGGGGGCGCCTGGTTGAGGTCGACATTTTTCCCCCACATGCCGCTCCCTCCTCGGCCCACCACTGTTGGGGGTGCCCGGTTGAGGTCGAGAAGATGGCCCCCCTTCCCCAGCTCCCCACTGTTGGAGACCCTGGGTTGAAGTTGAGGCTCCACAGGAGCTCCCTGACGGTGGACAGCAGCATCCCTCCCTAATCACCCCTCCGGGGCTTTTTAGGTTGAGACACCGCAGGTAGGGCACAACCATACTGCATGGTCACTGCAGCCTGATCCAGAAAACTCAGCTCTGCTGAGTGTTTCTGAGGGCCACGGGCCCCAGCAAAGCCTCATCCTGCCAAATGCTAATTGGCACAGACTCCAGGACACCCAGCTTGCTGTGTGCTCCTCATGGGGCTGGGGGACCACATCTTGAGGCATCTGTAGCCATTCCCAGGGCCACAGATCCTGTGCTCCTGCAAGCATCGGGCACATTCACAGGCGCAGCACACTCCTGAAGCCCCGGGCCTCAGCTGCACACATTCCCAGGCTGTGACCCCAAAAGCATGCAGGCTATAAGTCAGCCACATTGGCTGCAGGCCGAAGGCAGGAAGCCAACAGTCACTCCCCACTCTTGGTACCTGGGTTGTGGCTGCTTCCCTGCCGGTCACGGAGCCCCACTATGTTTCTAGGAAGCGGGCACCCCCTTACTGCCCGTGCTGCGCCCGTTCCCTTGGAAGGGAGCACAGCTGCGGCGGCTCAGTCAGCGGGCTCTGGGTGCCGTCGGGGCGCCTGCCCTATGGTGGGCGCAGCCTCCGGTGCCTGCCAGCGTTGTCTCGAGTTCCGGCCGCGGACCTCCGCGCCAGACCTCCGCTGTTCCCGGGCCCGCGATTCACGCGAGGCCCCGGCTTTGGCCTAGCTAGGCGTCGCCGCCCCTTTCCCCGCCTACCCGCCCACCCCCCGCCTGACGTCAGAACTTCCCTGCATCAGCACGGGAGGCGGGACAGGGCTGAAAAAGGCGCCTTCAGACTCTCTGCGCGCCCTCGCGCTGGCTCCGCCCCCTTCTTCATGGCACCGCCGCCATTGCAGCCCCGGCGCTGACACCGCTGTATAACAGTGGTGAGCAGCGCTTAAGCATTGGGGGCATAGGCCTACCAAGCCACATCAATAGGGTCAGGCATGGCTATGAAGTCTGATGTATGGGCAAACCCTAGAGGCACTAGGGTTGCACCTAGGACTCAGTACTGGGCGGACTTGTCTGCAGGGGCACCCACTAAGGGGCAGATGGCAGCAGGCTCATGCTTGCCACCACTGCGGCATCCCTTTGTCCCTATCCTGCCAGCAGGAGGTAATAGGGATTCATCTCAGGATCCTTGTATAACATGCAGCAAATATCACAGCTTCTGCTGTGTAGGTACACAGGGTCCCAACACAGTACAATTAACAAAACGCTGTGCTGAAGTCTCTGATAGTTACTGAAGGGCAGCTAGCATGATACAGCCTGCTGCAACCCGTCCTGTAATGCTCCCCTCTGTACACAGCGTATAGAGCGATATCGTACTATGAGGAATACTGATAATTCCCAGAGCAGTACAGGCAGAGTCCCTCTGCCCAGCGCACAGACCAATTGTGGTTGTTCCTACCTCCGTGCCTGATACAGGCACCTGTTGGTACACCTATCCAACCTGATACCCTAGCTACCCCCCGGGGAAAGCTAAGGGATATATCGACAGGCCTTTTTTCCTCGGTCCCACAAGTTGGTGGAGCCCGATTGATATTTAAACCTCGCCTTCCCAGGCCCCCACAGAGTTGAAAGAAATAGGTTGTGGTGGAATTACTACGAGTTTAACTCACAGGTTTCTTTCTCGGACATCCATTGTTGGCGAGCCCATTTGAAGTTGGTGTAATCTACAATTACCTGACAACTGCAAGGGTCCCAGGACCGTTCGCCAAATTCTCTCCAAATCCACAGCTGGAGCTCTGGTTGGCGGTGATGACAGTCAAGTCTCACAAGATGCAGGCTGAAACACTGTAATCCGCAACTGCACGAGTATTCTCGCTACAGGTCTCTGAAACCTAAGACTCACAGGATACTCCCTCCTCAGCTCCCCACCGTTGGAGGCGCTGGGTCGTAGCCAAGATTGCTATTTACCATACTCCTTCCTCGACTCCCCACTGTTGGGGACTCGGGTTGAAGCTGCAACGGCACAAGGCCTGGCCGGCCTCTGCCCCCAACCTACAAACACGACAATCTGGGTCGCGGAACGTGGAATACGAGCCCTGTTGCCAATCTCCTCACTATACCTATATTAGGTACTTGGGTTGAGATGACACGTGCGAGCACTCTACACAGCCGCTTCAAAGCAGGACCTCGCAGACCCCCGTCCGCATTAACCCAATGGATGGGCCCTTCTGGACCCCGTATGACCGTGGCCCGAACCTTCTCCCACGCACTCTGTCACTTCTCGACTCAGGAGTCAAACAGGGAATAATCACGGTGGGATAGCGCTTGCTGTGTGCAGCGCAGGACTCCGGCGATGAACTATTGTGGGCGCAGCCTCCGGTTTCGGCCAGCGCTGCTCCTGACTTCCGACTCCCTCTGGATCTCCGCGCCGGGCCTCTGCCGTTCCCGGGCCTTGCGATTTCCGCTAAGCCCCGGCTTCAGCCTAGCCGTGACATTACTGGCTTGCCCGCCCTCCGACGCGTCAGCACAGGGAGTGGGGCAAGGCCACAAAAAAAAAAAAAAAAAAAAAAAAAAAAAAAAAAGGACTGAAGCGCAAAGCATACAAAGATTTTTCCAGCCTGAAGTTGGCAATGTCTATACTACAATTCAGCAGTCTCCCATATCTGGATGACTCTTTATCAATGCATGACTTTCAAGGTCTGCGAACAGTGGCATTTACACCGTGCTCGCTAAGAAGCCTCGGTAGGATCGACCCCCACAGGTCTACGCAATTCCAAGGCACATGCTGCAACACAGCACACACATTCCAGGAATCCCAGCTCCGCTGCGTACTCCTGACGGCCACATGCCACAGCATCACGTATGGAGTCTCAGCCATATTGGACGCACAGCATCGTATGAAAACGGCGGCCGTTAAGTTGCACATCCACAGCTCTAGTCAAATTTCCTCAGACAAGGCACGGCTCATTAGTCTGGGAATCCGCAGCCTCCGTCAGAGGTCTCCTCAATCCTTCACAACTGCTATACGAGTCCCTGACAGCATAGTAGCAGCTTGGAAGTCAGTTCCATTGGCTCAGCTGAATCGCCGGCCTTTGCAATTATCCATGCTCAAGCGTTGCATGAGCACAGGATGGGGTGCGATGTCCCCCCCCCCCCATCACAATGCACATGGCAGTAGTCTTGTCCTGTCACGAAAATGCCCCTCAATCTACGATCATTCGTGCAGTATGTCTTGTCCTGTAATTTTTCAGTCACCTTCTGGCATTCGAACATGTCAGGTTACAGTCAGACGATGCCACAACTGTGGCATATGTCAACCACCAGGGTGGAACCCGCAGTCTCTAAGCGATGACAGGTTCGCCACATCCTTCACTAGGTGGAATCCTTTGAACACCGTTTTGACAGCTGTTCTCATACCAGGTGTACACATCTGAAAGGTGGATTTCCTAATCCACCAAGGGATGGACTCGGGGGACTGCCCCTTCATCTAGAAGTCCTCTGTCGAAACGCCAATGCCGTGAAACCACAGATATGGACCTGACTGAGTCACGCCTCAATGCCACGGTCCTGGTCTTCCTGGCCTGGTCTCAGGATCCACAGTCAGTGGGACAGACGCACTAGTCCAAGCCTGGACCAGTATCTGTCTCTCAGATATCCTTTCCCCACTAACAGTCTGGAATATCAAACGAGACTGACGCTGTATCATCTTCGTGGTCTCAGACTGACCGACACGCGCTTGGTGCGCAGACTCGTTCACTTTATAGTAGCAGTACCAGGACGTCTCACAGACAGTCCAGACCTGCTCGATCACGGCCAGTCCTCCCTCAGAATTCCTCACATCTGAGATTAAAGGCGTAGCCTTTGAGACCTGGAACTTAACCCAAGAGGTTTTTTTCCCAGGATATTGTAACGACCGTAGTCGCAGAGAGAACACCAGCTTTATCAGCGATATCCCATTGCACATGTGTAATCGTTTTGTTTTTTGCTTGGGGCACCTCTAGAGGTCATTCCCCTTGGCCCTACTTCATACCAGAGACTCTCACTTTCTTCCACTCAGACCTAGACTCAGGTCTGTCCTTAGGGTCTCTTGCACAGCAGGTTTTCAGCCGTTTTTCACCCTCTTACAAACACGTCTTGCCACCAGACGTCTATAAAGTCCTTCCTTCAAAGGGTCTGCTATTTCAGGTCTTCATACAACAAGACTACACCCGTGGGGACCTGAACTTGGTCCTCACGGCAATACAAGAACCATCTTTTCAGCCTCAATGGGATGTTACCTTAGCATACTCATCCACATAGTAGTATGGTTCGGCGGCATTTATTTGTCTCTGCAGAAGTATCGGTACTTGCAGCAGTTTACTGTAATCCATCCTTTTCTAGTCTTCCATCTGGACAAGATTGTCCTATGGCTGGTTCCATTCTTCTTCTACGGTAGGTTTACTTCTTCCACCTACATGAAGAAATCTCTCTGCCATCGCCATGCCCGACTCCAGTCTGTCCGGTCGCGAAGGACCTACGTATGCGGGACCTTGTCGGGGCCCTACGCATCTAGGTATCCAGGACAGTGCCCTTCTAAGAGGTCGGATTCTCCTTATCCTTCTTCCAATGGGCAGACATAATGACACATCAGCCTCTAAGGCTCCCCTAACGAGGTGGATTCCTCTAACCATCCAATACGCTTATACCTTCGAAACCTCATTCCTTCCGGCAGGTCACGGCACATTCTACTACGGCCGTGAAAGCCTCCTGGACAGTTCGGTAAGGGGTATCGGCGCAACAAGTGTATAGGCAGCCAAGGGGTCAGCCTACACCCATACCCAAGCCACTATAGTGCTTGCACTCAGTCCTCGACAAACGCAGGTCTGGGTACACGTGCCCTCCAGGCGGCAGCAGCCCGCCTGTTGGTGCATAGTTCTTCACTGACCATGCTCAGTGTCACTAGTTCCATTGTTCTTTCCCACCCAGGGACTGCTTTGGGACGTCCCACGGTCTGTGTCCCCCAATGAGGCGAAGGAGAAAAGGAGATTTTTGTGTACTCACCGTAAAATCCTTTTCTCTTAGCCTCTAATTGGGGGACACAGCACCCACCCTATTGACCTTGTGGGTCTTTTTCTACAGTTCTCACATAGCTTCTCAGCTGTTACATGGTTAACATGTTTACACATGTTTACCTATTATCACTCTGTTAACTGTTGACTGTTTAAACTTGTGCCTGTTTAGTTCCAGGCCTTATGGTACTGTGAGCCTGTTTAGTTACAGGCCTTGTTATACGATTATTGCTTCGTTAACTCTTCACTGTTTTTCCACATGCGTCTGATTAATTTCAGGACTTGTGGTACTAGCATTACTCTGCTACCTTTTAACAGTTTACACACATGCCTGTTTGGTTTCAGGCCATGTTACACTGTTATTACCTTGTTAACTATATTTGTTTACACAGGTCGCCTGCGTAGATTTCCTGTGTCACCGTTATTATCTGTTAACTCTCCTACTGCTTTAGCACAAAACTGGAGAATCACTTCCTGCTCCAGGGTGTATATGCTGCAGAGGAGGAGTTTCTAAACTCTTTTGCAGATTCTGCCTAGTGTCGCCTCCTAGTGGACAGCAGCATAACACCCACGGTCTGTGTCCCCCAATTAGAGGCTAAGAGAAAAGGATTTTACGGTGAGTACACAAAAATCTCCTTTTAAAGTCGTGCTGTAAATTTAAGTCTCCTGCCCTTGGGATTATGCTCACCTACCACCATCTTCATCTTTTTTTCGATGCTGTCCGTACCCGCAGCCCCATTTTGTGCCCATAACTTCTGACTGGCTGGAAGTCAGAAGTCACATTACAAGTATTCATAGTAACTCAGAGCCAGAATGAGGCACCCATAGAGATGTATTGATTTTCATCTCCGGTGCGCTCCATGAAACAGGTCACATCTGCTGGAGACCGACCAGAGCGACTCTGGACAAAGATGTAGAGAGATACATGTACAAATAAAATAGAACATTGTACAAGAATGGCATTCTCACTTTAGGATGGGTTAATACATTCCTAATCACTTAAAAATCCTGTCAGAAGAGAAGAAAAAGTGTAACCACAATTTTCAGACTATTAAGATGCATCAGACCATAAGATACACCTAGGTTTTAGAGGAAGAAAATGGGGAAAATAAATATGGTCATGACACATCCTAGTAGGTATAGCCCCCATCTTGGTAGATTGCCCTCATCCAGCTACACTGCCCCCATCACACGTAAAATAAACAATTCTACTCACTGTCCATTGCTCCCCAGCAGCAGCGCAGCATCCTTTTCTCATGCCGGCAGTTGACTAGCATATAAGTGCGCAGCGATTACATCACTGTCATGCTCCATACACTGTTAGCTACCGGCATGAGATGATGACATCATGCTGCGGGGAGCGGATAGACTGTGAGTATAATTGCCTGTCTGTTGCCAGGATATTCACTGCTCACATTTAGTTTGCTTGGGAAGTGATGAATATCCACTTTCATTAATAGCAGGCACACATGATGATCTGCGGGTGCAGCAGCAACGGGTAATCGTGTATGTCTGCTGTTTAAGAAAGTTGAATGTGAGGCTCCATACATTAGATTTTTCAGTAGTTATGCAATTACGTCCCTAAGAGTGAAATTTAGATAAATCATCCAAATAACTTAGATAATCTAGACTTAGGATATATGCTCACATTAGGTATTTGGTTGCAGAAATTTTTGCACCAAATCTGCATCTCCTGACAAAAACACACAAACAAATGCAATGCGTTCCATGTGCATGTTTGGTACTTTTTCCATGTGCATTAGCTTTTTTTGGGGGGCGTTTTTGTTTTTTTTTTTCCCCTGATAGCAGTTTTATATATTTTTTTTAGGTGAAAGAGAAGCCAGAAATAATGTCTGAACTTTTCATAAAGCATGCGTTTTTGGTGGAAAAATACCCTAAATCCGCACCAAAAAAAACCAAAACCGCACTGTGTGAACACACCTGTGATTTTGCAGCGCTTTTTTCATGATTGCATTCAGGACAATGGATTAACACTTCAAAAACGCTCCAAGAATTGATACGTTGCAGATTTTTTTTCTGCACAATATCTGCAAGGAAAAATATGCAACATGTGCACAAAACATCAGAATTGTCAATGATTTTGCTGGCTAAGAGTGCTTTAACATCTGCGGTAAAGTGTAATATGCGGCAGATGTCGTCGCGTCTGCCGCGTAACGGCCAACTTGTGGCAATGATCCGGCAAGCTCCATTCATTCTCTATGGGGCTTGCGGTAAGTGCAGTATTGCCAAATCCGGCACTTGCTGCAGGCAAAAGAAAAGCTGCTAGCAAAATTTGGCAATACCACACCTGATCGCAAGCCCCATAGAGAATTAATGGGGATTGCTGGATCGGTGCCACAAGTTGGTCGTTATGCGGCGACATCAGCTGGGAATTACACTTTACCACAGATGTGAAAGGAGCCTTAAAGATAGGCATGCAGATCTGTGACAAAGCTGCACCAAAAAATGCACGATCTGCATTTGGCCTAACTTGACTTGAGGTGCAGTTTCAGAATGTAATGTATTTTAAACCATTGTTATTGTTATAACCACTCTCCTAGTATTTCGATCAGATGTCTAGCATTAGTCATAAGGGCTTCAGAAGTTCCCCCTGTTGGCTGAGATCTAGTAGTGCATCTCAATGAATTAGAATATCAAAAATCAATATCATATTGCCATGTATCAGGGTGTTTCTGGGAGCCGTGAAATTCGTTGACTAATAAATCAATATTATATTCACCCTTTGATGTCTCTTGGAATATGACAGCATGGTTTTTTTTTTTCCAGAAATTTTCTTTATTACGCTAATACAAAATGCTATAACCATAATGTCAAGCATAGTCAAAAAAAATGACATTAAGAGTTGTTACAACATCCGCCACTATCAAGAAGTGTGAGTGAATATAACAAATATCTCTCAACAAAATCTCATCAAATAAGAGTGTCTCGTAATAATTGGAGGATAAAATCTACGTCTCCTTTTTCCTCTTTTCTTTTTTTTAAAGTAAGAAACAATTGAAAAGAGAAAGTAGAAAGTGATGACATAGGGTAGAGTATAAGCCTGAGGAAGGAACAGGGCGGGTGAAGGAGGTGGAAGGAAATAGGAAAAGGACTGACAAAGGATGGAGGGATGAGGTCTGGGGATAGGGGGTCCAGGATCAAAGGGGGAAAGTTGCAGCAAACTTATGGGAAGCTCTGAACAGCAGCCAGGACGTCCAGGTGCAAATATATTTGCGTTTTTGGGATTCTGAGCGTGCGATGAGCTTCTCCATTCGGCAGATATAGTCCATTTCCATAAGCCAATCTAGAATATAAGAAGATGATGGGAGTGCTGGTGTATCACGGTCCGCGCTGCTGTAGTATGAATAAACTCACCAAAGAGCCCAGAGTATTTTCATCCTTTATTTCCTCCTCTTTCCTACGCGTTTCAGCGCCACACCCGGCGCCTTCCACAGGGACATCCCGGGTGTCGGGTGTGGCGCTGAAACGCGTAGGAAAGAGGAGGAAATAAAGGATGAAAATACTCTGGGCTTTTGGTGAGTTTATTCATACTACAGCAGCGCGGACCGTGATACACCAGCACTCCCATCATCTTCTTGGTTTCAAACCACTATCCAGTGGTCGGTGGAGGTTCTGCAGCAGCTGGAACACAGTTTCCAAAACGCCTTCAAACCAGTTGTGGGAATCACAACTGGACCAGGTGAGGAGCTTCATAGCACAGTGTCACTAGTGATAGGGCACTATTGCGCCTCTTGTCCCCCTCCCTATTTGTCTTTTTACAATCTAGAATATAAGGGGACTCCATGATTTCCATTTTCTAGGGATCACTGATCTAGCTTCGGCTACACAGTGCCGAAGTAGGCCACTTTTGATCTCTTTAAAGGCCCCGGGGATTATAGAAAGCAAGCCCATCTGCAGGGAGCAGGTGATAGACTTAAATTTTCTGAGATAATGACCTTTGGGTTTTCATTGGCTGTAAGCCATAATCATCAATATTAACAGAAATAAACACTTGAAACAGATCACTCTGTGTGTAATGACTTTATATAATATATGCGTTTCACTTTATATATTGAATTACGGAAATAAATGAACTTTTTGCTAATATTCTAATTCATTAAGATGCACTAGGTATGTATGCCTCACACCCTTTCAGACTTGTCTGGCCATTTCCTATTCTTGTATATAAAGTCTTCATATGAAATCACTGTTTTCTATTTTTATTCAAATGGACCGATTTTGTTGAGGTAGCTATCGCTTCCTTGCTAAGATGGAGAACAGTTACAGCATCACACTTGATAGTATCTGAGGTTTGAAAAATAAACAAGCATCAAAATATATTTTCTTGGTTTATACTGGCAGAGCTCATCCGCTATACTGGTATATAAACGGAACCACATCCTTCATGTGAAATAAGATTCTGAAAATGTATCTTTTCCAATCAAGGTTCTTGCTTATAGTCTGTAAGAGAAAAGCAGAAATATAACTTCACATGTTAATATGTTAATGCATCGAGGATTATGCCAGACTGCGAACTCTACAAATTTAGAAAACTTTGCTATACTTAGAATTGGTTCTACATGTTTTTGCCGAAACTACGCCAACATGGAGGTTAGCACATTTCACAAAAGATTAATACTTATGTGGGGAAGTGCTTATCAGTTGCAAAATCGCTCAGGTGATCAAACAGCTCTGCTGCAAGCTCTATGGCCGTGCGGTTTATGAAACATCGGCTTTAACGTGTGAATCCAGCATTCAATAAAACAAATGTGCAAGCTGAAAAATTATATGAATCTCATTCTGCATTCTGTTTTGAAACCTGTAAGGGTAAATTGACATGTAACTGATTTGCTGCAGAAAAATCCACCACAACAAATCCAATTAAATGGGCAATAAAACAATCAGCAGCAAATCCACACTGTATAATGCAAATTTGGGTGCTAATTTTGTTTAAAAAGCATAATTAGAAACCCTCATACCAACCTCTTTATATATTTTCTCCTTCGCCTCATTGGGGGACACAGACCGTGGGTGTTATGCTGCTGTCCACTAGGAGGCGACACTAGGCAGAATCTGCAAAAGAGTTAAGAGACTCCTCCTCTGCAGCATTACACCCCTGAAGCAGGAAGTGATTCTCCAGTTTTTGCTTAGTGTCTTGTAGGAGGCACACACAAATTTTATTGCTCCTAAAATTTTTTACTTTTTGAAATTTTTACTTCAAGAAGAAGAAAAGTGGGTCCCTAACGAGACTCCCGGCATGGTCCCTCCTCGGCCACCCACTGTTGGGGCGCCTGGTTGAGGTCGACTTTTCCCCCCACATGCCGCTCCCTCCTCGGCCCACCACTGTTGGGGGTGCCTGGTTGAGGTTGAGATGATGGTCTTCCTTCTCCAGCTCCCCACTGTTGGGGACCCTGGGTTGAGGTCGAGGCTACACAGAAGCCCTTGGATGATGGACTGCAGCATCCCTCCCTAACCACCCCTCATGGGGCTGATAGGTTGAGACACCGCAGGTAGGGCACTAACGTGCCGCGTGGTCGCAATCCAGACGCATCGGTGCTGCTGAATGCTTCTGATGGGCACGGGCTGCAGCACTGTGCCAGACTGCAGCACCAGGAGCCTCAGCTCTGCTAAGTGCTCCTAAAGGGCTCAGGGGACAAGGCTAAAGGGTCAGCTGCATTGTGCAGCACACGCAGGAGACCTCAGCCTGGATGACTACTCCCCAAGAGCCCCAGTCCTACCTCCACGAGACTGTTCCCTGGGGGTCCCCTAAAGGCTGCAGCAAACGTCCGTGTAACTCCAGGAGATCAGCTTTTGCTGCTCTCTCCTGAGAGGGACGGGAGCCCATACTGCAAGTGGGAGCACCGTTTTTTTCTGGGCTCCTTGCAGGGTCCCCACAGTCCCTGGATGCCGGGAGACCCAGTTTTCTGGGATCTCCTGATGGGAGCAGCCACCCTACCCCTGAATCCAGGAGACCCAGTCCCCTGGGTTCTCCTGCTGGGGGCTGCGCTGGGCAAGCGCGCATGTGGCCACAGCTCCTGGGGTCCGGCCGGGTCCAGATCTGTTCCGGTCCCGGACCGGACCTCCGCGCCGGCCTGCCGTCATTTGCGGCTTCGCTGTTTACTTGAGGCCGCGGCTTCGGCCTAGCGCGAAGCCGCCGCCTTATCACCGCCCCCCGGCCCGCCCCCGGATGACGAGAATGACGCGGACAGCGTCATAACAGAGGGCGGGCCGGAGCTGCACAGCAAAGCAGGGGGCGGGACGGAGGATAACTGGCGCGAAGCCTATGGCACGCCTTAGGATTCTGGTCCCGCCCTGCTGTTAGCAGCGGCGGCCATTATCCACAGGGCACAGTGGAAGCAGGGTTGAAAGCACAGTGTGCACAACCCTTAGTGCCAAACTAAGGCTAGATTGGGCACAGCTCCGCATTGGTACCAAGTACTGTGGCCATGACAGGGCTTCATCCCTGCTGCAGGGCTGAAAGTGAACTTGGGCCAGCGACTATGTGTGGTGCAGGACCAGATAAGGAGCTCAGGAAGAGCTTCCTGCCTGCCTCAGCCCTTAGGACACTGCTGCCAAAGGTCAGGGAGTTCAGGGCAGCCCACCTGCGGCAGCCCTCAGGACGGGCAGCTGGAGCCAGGGGTCAAGGAACCCAGCAGGGCTCCCTGCCTGCGGCAATACATCAATAAGGCCGCTTCCAGGGGTTCCGGAAAAGGACTACAGAGCCTCGCTCTGTGCCAGTTCCCAATAGCGACGGCAGGACAACCAACAATGATGTCCTGCTGCATTTAGTCCTCACGCCCAGTGGCGTAACTTCAGGCCTCAGGGCCCCGATACGAAAGCTTCAACGAGGCCCCCAATTATTGCAAATCTTTAGTCCCCCTGCACCTATTGTAGTTACGCCCCTGCTCACGCCACACATGCAAGTAACGATGTCATAATAAGGGGCAGTGTAAATACGTCAGGTGATCAGTTCCTGCCCTGTCCTACAGTATTAAAGTTACCTGACAGTACACCTATCACTACACCTACTGGCCAGACATTACGCATGCTTCTGCTTTCTTTATTGACGCACAGACAGCACGTAGGTCGTTTTTTTATGACATTCTCCAAAAATCATTGATTTCGTCCCGATACCGGTTTAATAACTGTAAGGTAATCAAGATACGGATTCAATTCCGTCAGGCACTATTGTTTCCTGACCGCCGATCATACTCTGTGGCCCGGACGGCTCGAGTCGTTACCTCAGGACTATCTGATACATAAGTCCTGGACGTTGCCAATTGCTCTGCAATAACAGCGTCTACTGCCATCGCCAGTAGACGTGGCATCGGGTTACGTGGATGGGAGGCGGAAGTGGTCGTAAGGAGGCCATCACAGGTCTCCTATGCCTCACTAGACACCTGTTTGGAGAATTTTCTGTACACCTCAGGCGCTAAGGAGGCAAAGATCGTTTTCCACCCCCAGAACACATCAGGACGGTTTTTTTATCCGCCGTTGGCTGCACTGCTTCCAGTCCTTCGGAAGCGTTAGGGTTGGTCGGAGCTTAGGCTAAGTCTGATAAGGGATCGGTCGCCACGCAGGGTCCTTTTTTAGTGGCGGACTTCCTTCAGGTTTAACTGACAGGTTCCTTCCTAGGCCCCCCACTGTTGGAGAGCCCAGTTGAAGCTGATATAACCTGCAATTATCCGACAACAGTAAGGCGTCCCAGGACTGCTCTCCAATTCTCTCCAGACCCCACAGCTGGAGCTCCGGTTGGCGGTGACGACAGCCAAGTCTCAAAAGACACAGGCTGAAACGCCGTGATCCGCAGTGGCACGGGGTACTGAGCTAAGGGTCTCGGGTACCTACGACCCATAGCATACTCCTTCCTCGCCTCCCCACTGTTGGGGACTCGGGTTGAAGTTGGGGCCGCACAGGGTCTACCCGGCCTCCATCCCCGGACTATTAAAACGAAACTCTATTTTGCAGACCGTGGAACACGGGCCCAGGGCCAATCTCCTCACTGTACCCATATTAGGTACTTGGGTGGAGATAACACGCGTAATGCCCTCTGCTCAGTCCGCTTCGAAGCAGGACCTCGCAGACTCGCAAATGCATTAACCCAATGGATGGGCCCCTCCGGTCTCCCGTGTGGCTGTGGCCTGAACCTTCTTCCACGCAGTCAGTCCCTTCTCGTCTCAGGACTTACAAGTGACTACCGTGAGACCTAAAGCTCATAAATGCAGCCTGAAGTTGGAAATGCCTATACTGCATCTCAGGAGTCTTCCATATCGGGACGACTTATTCATCAATACATGATTTTCGGAGTCTGCGAACGCTGTCGATTTCACTGGACACGTTAAGAAGCCTCGGTTGGCGGATCACCCTCCATGAGTCTACCACAATGCCAGAGCACATGTTCCAACACAGCACACAAACTCAGGGAGTCCTATATGTCTTCCTGATGGCCACATGCTGCAGCATCACATATGGAGTATCAGCCATATTTGTTTTTCCCAGACAAGGCACGGATTCTTCGTCTGGGAATTCGCTTCAGCGGTCTCCTCAATCTTTCACAACGGCTATAAGAGTCCTAGACAGGATAGTGGCAGCATGGGAGACAGTTCCATAGCCTCAGCTGCACCTACGGCCTCTTCAACTGTCCATGCTTAGACATGGCCCAGAAACAGGATGTGGTGCGATGTACTCCCATCACAATGCACGTGCCAATAGTCCCGCCCACACACGAGGATGCCCCCCAATCTACAAAGATTCGGGCAGTATTTCTAGTACTGGACTCATTCAGTGATCTTCTGGCAGTCGGTCTGGTTACGATATAGTCAGACAATGCCACAGCCGTGGCATATGTCAACCACCAGGGTGGAACCCACAGTCTCTAAGCGATGACAGATGTTCGCCACATCCTTCCCCGGGTGGAATCCTTGAACGCTGTACTGTCAGCTGTTCTCATACCAGGCTAACCCGCCAAGGGACGGACTCAGGGAAGCGGCCCCTTCATCCAGATGTCTTCTGTCAAGACGGCCAGCGCCAGGAGACTACAGATGTGGACCTGACGGCCTCACGTGTCCAATGCTAAGGTTCCATCCTTTCTGGCCAGGTCCTAGAACCTACAGTCAATAGGACAGACATACCAGTCCTAGATGGGACCTGTCTCCATCTCCCTATATTCTTTCACACTAACAGGATAGTGCGGAAGGTCAGACAAGACGGTTGCCAGATCCCCCTGTATTTTCAGACTGGCCCAGATGCGCTTGGACGAAAATTTCGTCCAACTCATACCAGCAGTACCAGGACAACTAAAAAGACAGTTCAGGCCTGCTCTCTCAGGGCCAGCTCTCCCTCGGAATTCCTCAACTCTGAAAATAGTGGCGTAGCCCTTGAGACCTGGAATTTACCCATGGGTCCTTTCCCTGGATGTTGTAGCGACCAAGGTCGCAGCGAGTAAACCAGCCTTATCGACGATATACCATGAGTGTAATCGTTTTGTTTTTCTTTATCTCCGAGCACCTCTAGGGGTCATTACCCTTACCCTATTTCATGCAAGGATCTTTCGTTTCTTCCACTCAGACCTAGACTCAGGTCTGTCCTTGGGGTCTCTCACACAGCAGGGTTTCAGCCTGTTTCACCTTCCAAAAAAAAAAAAAAAAAAAAAAAACGTGTTGCCACCAGGTCTCTAGGAAAATCCTCCTTTCAAAGGGTCTCCCATTTAAGGTCTCCATACCACAGGTCTACACCTGCGGGACCTGATCTTCGTCCTCATGGCTCTACAAGATCCACCTTTTGAGCGTCTATAGGTTTATCCTTAGCATTCTCATCCAAACAGTAATGTGTTTTGGTGGCAAATTATTTTTCCCTGCAGAGGTATCGGTACTTTCAGCGCTCTCATGTAAACCATCTTTTTCTGGTCTTCTACCTGAACAAGACTGTTCTACGGCTGGTTCCATCCTTCTTAGGCAGTATACTCCTTCCACCTCACTAAAGACGTCTCTCTGTCATCGCTGTGACCGACTCCAGTCTGTCTGGTCGTAAAGGACCTACATATGCAGGACCTTATCAGGTCCCTACGCATCTGAGTACCCACAACCAGTGCCTCTCCACAGGTCGGATTCTCTTTCTCCCTTCTTCCAGAAGGCAGAATTAATGACATATCAGCCTCTAAGGCTCCTCTAACCAGGTGGATTCGTCTAACCATCCAAGACGCTTATACCGTCAAAATCTCATCCCTTCCGGCAGCGGCACGGCACATTCTACTGCGGCCGTGAGGACTTCCTGGTCCATTTGGCACCAGGTCTCAGTCCGACAAGTGTGTAGACAGCCAAAAGGGGTCAGTCTACACACATACTCAAGCCACTATAGGGCTTGACGTGCCCTCCAGGCGGCAGCAGGTCTGCCTGTCGGGGCATAGTTCTTCACTGACCATGCTCGGTGTCACTAGTTCCATTGTTCTTTCCCACCCAGGGACTGCTTTGGGACGTCCCACGGTCTGTGTCCCCCAATGAGGCGAAGGAGAAAAGGAGATTTTGTGTACTCACCGTAAAATCCTTTTCTCTTAGCCTCTAATTGGGGGACACTGCACCCACCCTATTGCCCTGGTGGGCCTTTTTTTATACAGTTATCACATAGTTCTCAGCTGTTACATGGTTAACATGTTTACACATGGTTGCCTATTATCACTCTGTTGATTGTTTAAACTTGAGCCTGTTTAGCTCCAGGCCTTGTAGTACTGTGAGCCTGTTTAGTTACAGGCCTGTTGTACGATTATTGCTTTGTTAACTCTTCACTGTTTTCCACATGCGCCTGCTTAGTTACAGGCCTTGTGGTACTAGTATTACTCTAACTATTAACTGTTTACACACGTGCCTGTTTGGTTCAGGCCTTGTTACACTGTTATTACCTTGTTGACTATTTGTTTACACAGGTTGCCTGTGTAGACTTCCTGTGTCACTGTATTATCTGTTAACTCTCCTACTGCTTTAGCACAAAACTGGAGAATCACTTCCTGCTTCAGGGGTGTAATGCTGCAGAGGAGGAGTCTCTTAACTCTTTTGCAGATTCTGCCTAGTGTCGCCTCCTAGTGGACAGCAGCATAACACCCACGGTCTGTGTCCCCCAATTAGAGGCTAAGAGAAAAGGATTTTACGGTGAGTACACAAAAATCTCCTTTTTTGATGCTCACTTGTGGGGTGCGCCAATCTATCTTCCCAGGGGTGTAACTATAATAGGTGCAGGAGTTGCAATTGCACCCAGGCCCTCTAGCCTAGGAGTGCCCAAATGCCCCATTTGGCCTATAAAAAAACAAAAACTAAAGCCATTAGACTCCTTTCACATCAGTGTTTTCAACTGGATCCGGCAGATTTACCGCATCTGCCGGGTCGGCTGACTTGTGGTACACTTGCGGCAAGCCCCCGTTCATTCTTTAGGGGCTTGCGGCAAGTGCTGTACTTCCGTGATCCGTTACTTTTCGGCAGTTGCCCGTCCCCCCCCCCCCCCCCCCCCTTCCCTCACCCCCCCAACACAGCGCACAGAAAATTTACCAATGTTCACTGTACTAAATCTCTGGCCCCGTTCACCTTTTATATGGATGAGTTGCAATAATGAAGCAGCCCAAAAGTGTGTTGCAGCTGATCAAAACAGATCTGTCTTTCAATCATCAACATGAAAATATGCCAAATTATACTAATGTTCAAGTCTTGTACATCTAAAGTCACCAGGCTAGACCCTTAAGGTCCCGTCACACACGTCAATGTCGTCAGCGATCTGATCACTGGCAACATTGACGGCTGATCGCTGGTGAGCTGTCACACAGGCAGACTCACCAGCAATCATTGGACCAGCAACATTGTGGAAATTATTTAAATATTGTTTCCACGATGTCTGCAGGCTGGTATCCATGGTAAACTGCGGGTAACTAGGCAGCGTGCGCTGCCTAGATACCTGATGTATACCTTGGTTACCAGCCTTCTCCGCTCAAGTTACCCGCTGTGTACCTTGGATACCAGCCGGTGATCGGAGAAGGCTGGTAACCAAGGTATACATCGGGTATCTAGGCAGCGCGCGCTGCCTAGTTACCCGCAGTTTACCAGCTCCCAGCGCTGAGAGGCGCTGGGAGCTGGCTTATCGGTCTGTGTGTCCACCGGGCGACCATCGCCAGGTTTTCGGTCAAGTCCGAAAACCTGGCAACCATCAACCAGAGATTTATCATTGGTTGATTCACCATGTCACACGCGTCAATATCGCTGCAATGTCACGTGCAGCAGCGATATTGCACGCGGTGTTGACGCATGTGATGGCCCCTTTAGAGGCAAGTTGCAGAGCACCACAGCAAATCTTCACATTGAAAAAAAATTGTGCTGGTTTTTTATTTTTAATGTAATGCTTAGTTGGTGTAGAAATGCTAATTATTATATTTTTCCTTTCGTTTCAGATTCTTTAAATCCTTACACATTGAAATTATCTTTCTCTGCCTCCGACCACATCTGAAGCTTGTATCCTGGAGGAGATTGTTCGCCTGTCATATATTTTATTTTTTTTTGTTGTTTACTCTGAATGATTATCAATGCCTCACAATGATTGAATAGTTTTGGGTGTTTTAAGCAGCATTATATTTTATTCAGATTTTTTTTTTTTTTAAAGCATATTTTAGTGTTTAAATATGATGAAGAAATTCAATCGGTCATATATCAGAAATAAAATATCCTCACTGGCATTGTGGGTTTGGAGCATGTTTTTGTTGGCAAAGAGAAAGAAATGTTACCACTTGGCTGTTGCTATAACAGAGCTCAGAATGTGTTGTGAATAGGTAAGGCCCCTTTCTCACTAACGTTTCTGTCCGTATCCGGCAGACCCGAACAGAAAATTGAATTTGCCACTTAACGGCTCTACTTGCGGTACACTTCAGGCAAGCTCCATGAATTCTTTATGGGGTTTGCGGCAAGTACGGTATTGCCGCGATCTGGCAGTTGTGGCCGTGAAAAAAACGCAGCTGGCCGCAGTTTTTTGTGGCCACAAGTGCTGAATCGCGGCAATACCGCGCTTGCCGCAAACCCGATAGAGAATGCATGGGGCTTGTGACAAGTGTACCGCAAGTGGGGCAAATGCGGTTTTCTGTCCGGGTCTGCCAGATCCGGACAGAAATGCTAGCGTGAAAGGGGCCTAATACGAGTACGCGTGGCTCCAAGGGAGAAATGTTGCTGTCTTACATAATAATTTCTGTATGAAAGCCAAGTTTTAGGTGGTATTACACAGGAAAATAATTAATGCATAGAACAGATGGTGACATTTGCTAAGCAAAACTCTGTTACTAACTGCACAGAAGTGTAATTATGTGCATCAATGTGTAGAGAAGAGAAATGTCTACCATGCCTAGAAAATTTGTATCTAGCACAATCTGTATTGCTTCCCTTGATGTATTCTAGGTCCCTATAGGCTGCTATAGGTATGCGTACACACAGAAAAATTCTCCATCCTACTACCTCAGTCCCCTAGTTTAAAGTTCAAGATGTCATTTTCTTGTCCCACTGAATTGTTATTGTGCTTTTTTTATTTTTAAAAAGGAAAAAAAAAAACATAAACTTGCCTTCCCTGGGTCTATCGACTCTGTGGCTCCAGTTTTTGAGTCTTCGATGCATATTCAATAATATGAATAATACAATTCTAATGACTGTCAACCCCTTTTAAATAATTAAACATAGAGCATAGATCTCCTTTTGCAACAGATTTTAGCAATGATTTAGTTATTTCATCACAGTACAACACACAAAGTTTGCCAGATCCTGCTGCTAAAGGATTGTTTGTATTAGAATATGATGTCTATTAGCTTAAAGGCTCATACAAACAGCAAAGCAGGAGCTGTCACATCAAGGACAACATGGAGAGTAACTTTTTATTTTTTTTTTAATTTATTTATATATTTTTTTTAAAGACCGAAAAAGCCTTGTCGTAAAATCAGTGTGTGGAGGAACAGTGGAGGTCTTAAGGTACCGTCACACCTGGCGACGGGGCTGGAGATGGCGGTGACAGGCGGGAGTGCGCCCGTTTTTGGCGCCCCGCCAGAGTCGCTGTCCTCCATTTACATGGGGCGACACCTCCAGCGCAGCGCCGACGATCTGACAGGCAGCATCGCCGCCGGGGTGTCTCAAAACCCCAGCGGCGATGCAGGACAATGGCAGCCTTTGGCTCCCATTGCTTGTCAGGTCGCCGGCGGCCGGTTACATGGGGCGATGTGGACACATTGCCCCATATCGGCCGCCTGGTTTCACATCACTGATATGAAACCAGGCGACGTCTCGGAGGCGCCAACATTGCCCCTGGAGATTAGGGGCGATGTCACCGCTGATAGGCCACGCCCCTACATCGCCTATGTAATCGGCGGCGATATCGCCAGGTGTGACGGTACCTTTATGGACCTCGCCAGCTGCCCAGTTACATTGCTGCTGTAAAATGGCTGTTTGTGAACTGTGCAGCTATCATGACATATGTATACTCATCAGTAGTATATTCCTTTCTTTATGTGATTAGTATTAGAAATGCTCATACATGCCAAAACCTGCCCATTATAGAAATAACATGGGCAATTGTAGTCCCATTTTGGACCTTCTTATGAGAGTTATTGCAAAGAAACCCTGACTAGCTATTTACAGCTATACTTTCACAAAAAAGAAAATGTTGTGCTGCATAATACACCCAAATAAGGAGTTAATAGGATATGATGAGATCCAGGGACTTCTTTATCTTCTCATTTCAATAGAATAGCCCATTTCCACACTTTTTGTTATTGAATTGTGATGAGGAGCTTCCTCATATATATTGTAACCACAAGTTTTACTTTTGTATGTTCCTTAATTCTTCATAGAATTTCCACTTATGTAAATTTCCTTAATACTATATAAATGTTTTTATGTATAGTATTAGTTGATCTGAAAATGCATTGAATAAATGTGGACTGTTTTCTTTTTAAACGTGTGACTGTATCTGTAGTGTTGAGACATTTTTACTATGATATATTTACCATGCAAAAATGTTATTGACTCATATTTACCTGGACCATTTTTCAAACCAGATGTAGGGTAAAGGAAAATGTGCCAATCCTGAAGTGCATTATCGAACTACCACTTTCCAGAAATGAGTTCAGACGCTTTGGTATAGTATGTGGCAATAGCTTTTTTGGAAAGTCCAACCACCAGTGCCACCCACTCATGTCCTGCAGTCCATGTTACTTCAAGCTGTCTGTAGCAGGCAAAGACAACCCACTTAGTGTTTTGTTGGCTCTCCCTTTCCCTTCAGAAAACAGGTTTTTGAGGAAGACCTTCTACTAGTGATTGAGAGAAACACTAATCCGGTCATTCCATGTCAAGTGATCCAAATATGAATATTTTTTTTACCTGATTTGCTTTAATTTTTTTTTTTCCTATATGAAGTACAACTTTAGTTAATTACAAAATAATAGTTTTGAATTTTTTTCATGAGTTTTTTTTTTTTTTTTTTTTTTAACAGATTTTTAAGGTTTTAAAAAAGTGTGAATTTTGGCCTGCTATGGCTTTACTTTTCTATCATATCTCGGGCTAGAAATTAGATAGAGAAACAAAATAAAACACCATTCTACTCAGGAATGTACAGGCTTTCACCAGATATGTCACGAGAGTATCTTTGTTAGTATTTTACCCATGCAAACTCAAAATTTTAAAATGCATTTCCGAAAAATCTTTTTAATTTAAACATTTCCAAAAATGCAAGTGTCTACTATGCTCTTAGCCACATCTGTACCAAATTTCAAGTTGGGATCGCAATGAGATCATATTTTAAAATATTTAACTATTATAGTGTCAATTCGAAAATAATGAATTCAGATCTGTTCAGCCTGTAGTCTTAAAAGTGTGGGGTCTATATTTACCAAATAATCCATGATTTTTAGATGTAACATAATAGAATAATATAGTAATAACTTAGAAGCAGGAGAGGACAGAGGAGAAAGCTTTGTAAAGGATCAACCTGAGAATAAACAGGGGTAGACAGTGAATGCAGAGCAGATGACAGGCCAGCAGCTCTGTCAATCATGTTAAGCATCTGCCCACCGCAGAGTCAGGAAGACAGAGCTTCAGAGCTTTTATGTCCTGACATACCTGGACATGTTCTCTTGAACAAACCACAGTCTGTACAAAGGCATCTAGGGACTCCGTGTACTACAGTATTGGTGAGTGTGTTTAAAGATTGAGTAAATTTATATTAATTGTTTAATGCTTTTCTTATTAAGGGCTAATAAACACACAACACTATTCTGAGTGATCATCATTCAGAAAAAGCCCCCCCACCCCCCATTGTGATTTCAATTGGGTTAAACACATGCAGTGTTTTTTTAAACAATCAGAGTGAGTAAATCACAGCTTGCGCTACTTTTTGATCACTGCAATAAACGCAGAATTTATCACTATTTATGTATAATAAAAAGCTGCCATCTTTTTCACTAGTGATTAAAATAAACTAATGCAGATGTGGTAAAAACTTGGTAGAAAAAAGCTGCCAAAACTGCAGCGTTTATTCGCAGACAGAAAAACCTGCGTATGTGCTAGCCCTAATACTCACTTTATAGTAACACAGCTCTATCTCAAGTGTACTGTAAATCTTTATTTTTATTACCCATCTTCCTTACTTAATATTTAACTGTATTTTTACCAAACCGCAATGGCTGCTACATCTCAAGGAACATTTTATCATATATGCTGTGGCAATCCTTTTGAAAAAAACTGGACCCGTAACAAGAGAAAATCTTAGGCCGGTACAAGATTGATGGATTTATATGACACATCCAATCAACGCAGGCATGAAAAATATGATATGATAAAAAATGTAAAACCATACCAGGCCAAAATGTGTGCTTTTTTAAAATTTTAAAAATCTGTAAAAAATTAACTGATGAAGAAAAAAATTCTAAACTTTTAATTTGTAGTTACCGTATATACTCGTGTGTAAGCCGACCCGTGTATAAGCCGCCCCCCTACTTTTGCCCCCAAAACCTGGGAAAACCTATTGACTCGTGTATAAGCCGAGGGTGGACCCCAGCACAGGTATACAGCCCCCAGCAGTGTGGTATACAGCAGCCCCGGAGGTATATACAGCAGCCCCAGTGGTAGTATACAGCAGCCCCAGAGGTAGTATACAGCAGCCCCAGAGGTAGTATACAGCAGCCCCAGTGGTAGTATCCAGCAGCCCCAGAGGTATATACAGCCCCAGTGGTAGTATACAGCAGCCCCAGAGGTATATGCAGCCCCAGTGGTAGTATACAGCAGCCCCAGAGGTAGTATACAGCAGCCCCAGAGGTAGTATACAGCAGCCCCAGAGGTAGTATACAGCAGCCCCAGAGGTATATACAGCCCCAGTGGTAGTATACAGCAGCCCCAGAGGTATATACAGCATCCCCAGTGGTAGTATACAGCATCCCCAGTGGTAGTATACAGCAGCCCCAGAGGTAGTATACAGCAGCCCCAGAGGTAGTATACAGCAGCCCCAGAGGTAGTATACAGCAGCCCCAGAGGTAGTATACAGCAGCCCCAGAGGTATATACAGCAGCCCCAGTGGTAGTATACAGCAGCCCCAGAGGTATATACAGCAGCCCCAGTGGTAGTATACAGCAGCCCCAGAGGTATATACAGCCCTAGTGGTACTATACAGCAGCCCCAGTGGTAGTATCCAGCAGCCCCAGTGGTAGTATCCAGCAGCCCCAGTGGTAGTATCCAGCAGCCCCAGAGGTAGTATACAGCAGCCCCAGAGGTAGTATACAGCAGCCCCAGAGGTATATACAGCAGCCCCAGTGGTATATACAGCAGCCCCAGTGGTACTATACAGCAGCCCCAGTGGTATATACAGCCCCAGTGGTAGTATCCAGCAGCCCCAGTGGTAGTATCCAGCAGCCCCAGTGGTAGTATACAGCAGCCCCAGAGGTAGTATACAGCAGCCCCAGAGGTAGTATACAGCAGCCCCAGAGGTAGTATACAGCAGCCCCAGAGGTATATACAGCAGCCCCAGTGGTGGTATATACAGCCCCAGTGGTACTATACAGCAGCCCCAGTGGTATATACAGCCCCAGTGGTAGTATCCAGCAGCCCCAGTGGTAGTATACAGGCCCCCCAGTGGTGGTATACTGACCCCCACCAGTTACACACAGCCCCCCCTCCTTAGTATGTCCCCCCCAGGCTGCGACACCTGTTAAAATAACAAACTTTCATACATCACCTTCCGGCGCAGCTCCTCCGCTCGCCGGCTTCTTCTTCTTCTTCTTGTGCCGGCTTCTGTGACCGCGCGCAGGAAATGACGTCATCTCCTGCGCCCGGTCACATGACACCGGAAGCAAGAAGAAGAAGCCGGCGAGCGGAGGAGCTGCGCCGGAAGGTGATGTATGAAAGTTTGTTATTTTAACAGGTGCCGCAGCCTGGGGGGGACATACTAAGGAGGGGGGGCTGTGTGTAACTGGTGGGGGCCTGTGTAGTGCAATATGCACGGCATCCCCCCGCCGCTGATGGACGGGGGGATGCCGTGCATATTCATTGCACTAATGAGGCGGCCCCACGTGACCACCTGCGGTCACCGCGGCCGCCCCCTTACTTCCTCCAGCCACCGGTGCAGCCCCCCCCCCCCCCCACAGCAAAAACCGAGTGACTCGTGTATAAGCTGAGGGGGGGGACTTTTCAGCCCAATGTTTGGGCTGAAAAACTCTGCTTATACACGAGTATATACGGTAACTAGAGTTGTACTTCATATAGAAAAATAATTTTAAAAAAAATCTAAATACGTCAGGTAAAAAATATTCATATTTGGATCCCTTGATATGGAATGACCCATTGATGCTGTAATAGTTAAACATTTTAAAATATGATCCCATCGTGATCCTAACTTGAATTTTGGTACAGATGTGACTAAGAGCATTGCAGACACGTGCATTTTTGAAAATTTTAAAAATTAAACCTATTTTTTGGAAATGTGTTTTAAAATTTTGCATTCGCATGGGTAAAATATTAACGAAGATCCTTTTGTGACATATATGGTGAAAGCCTGTACAGTTCTGAGTAGTTCTGTAGTTCTGGTGTTTATTTTGTTTCTCTAGTTATTTCTAGCCTGAGTTATGAGGAGTAATATAAAGGCAGGCAACACAAAAATTCACACTTTTTCCAAACATTGAAAATCATTTAAAGGGATCCTGTCACCTCCTAAAAGCCACCTAACCTAGCAATACATGTACCTGCACCTTCCTATTAGCATTATAACCATCCCTCTCTTTGCTAAATGTTTCCTTTCAAAGTTAAAATAAACACTTTGATACTTACTCATTAGGATGATAATTAAGTGGGGACAATATGCAATTGTCCCCAGGCCGTTTTGTTTTGCAGCCTCCAGGCATCATCTCCAAACAGCCTTTCAATTGATGGGATAAGAAAAGTGTCCAAAGTATCAATGTAAACTTGGGCATTTATTGAAGATGTAATGACAGCCATCTCCCCAGTGCCTTTACCTGACATGCAGCCCCATATCATCAATGACTGTGGAAATTTGTATGTTCTCTTCAGGCAGTCATCTTTATTAATCTCATTGGAATGACACCTAACAAAAGTTCCAGCATCATCACCTTGCCCAATGCAGATTTGCGATTCATCACTGACTATGACTTTCAGCCAGTCGTCCACGATTGTTTTCCTTTAGCCCACTGTAACCTTGTTTTTTTCTGTTTAGGTGTTAATGATGGCTTTTGTTTAGCTATTCTGTATGTAAATCCTATTTCCTTTAGGCGGTTTCTTACAGTTCAGTCAGACATTGACTCCAGTTTCCTCCCATTCGTTCCTCATTTGTTTTGTTGTGCATTTCCTGTTTTGGAGACACATTGCTTTAAGTTTCCGGTCTTGATGTTTTGATGTCTTCCTTGGTATACCAGTATGTTTCCCTTTAACAACCTTCCCAGGTTGTTTGTATTTGGACCAGATTTTAGGCACAGCTGACTGAACAACCAAAATCTTTTGCAACATTGCGTGTTGATTTACCCTCTTTTAAGAGTTTGAAAATCCTCTCCTTTGTTTCAATTGACATCTCTCATGTTGGAGCCATGATTCATGTCAGTCCACTTGGCGCAACAGCTCTCCAAGGTGTGATCATTCTTTTTTAGATGCTGACTTAACAAGCAGATATTTTTTGATGCAGGTGTTAGTTTTGGGAATGAAAATTTACAGGGTGTTTCCATAATTTTTTCCTCAGAATTGAGTGAATCCATAATTTTCCCCCTGCTTGGTCTACAAAAGTAACCAGTGGGCCAAGTACCTGACCCCCCACTTAAGGGGTAAGTCCCTAAGAGCCTTCGGGGACTTACCTGCCTGGAAATTGCAGGATTATGAGAGTATCAAGCCGGCCCTGATCCATCAGTTCAACCTCACCCCGGAGTCTTACCGTAAGAAGTTCAGGAGCTTGCAGAGAGGTCCAAAGGATACCTGGACTGACCACATGCGGGCCCTCCTGAAAGCTGTTGACCATTGGGTCAAGGGGTTGGAGCTCAGCACAGCCCAGGAGATCCAGTAGTTGTTTGTGATGGAGCAATTCCTGTGGAACTGCCCCGAGGACCTCCAACAGTTCATCCATGACCGAAACCCCAGGGGGCCTGTGAGACAACGGTCCTGGCGGATGAGTACACCAACAACCGAGTACCTGAGACCAGGAAGACCAGCAGCAGCACCTGGAGAGGGGGTAAGACCAACCCTGCACCTGTGATGCTAGCCCCCAGAATGCAGGGGGCAAGCCCCTCTATCCCCCCCTCTTCCCCTCTCCAGGTTGGCGGCGGAACCCTGACAGTGTCATCTCTGCAATCAACTAGGACACTTCAAGCCCATGTGTCCCCAGCGCTAACAGACCCCGATCCCGACCCAACAACCAGCCACAACCTGTCACCATAGGCTGCTCAGTGGCCATGGGACTGCGGGACACCGACACTGAAAGGACTTTGGTGCAACCCGAAATGGTATCCCACCAGGACTTGATACCCGGAAAGTCTCTTGCCGTCTTCAGAATTGGAGGCATGGAACAGGCGCTGCCTGTTGCCAGGGTTTATCTGGACTAAGGCCCGGGGAGGGGAATGAGTGAGGTGGGTGTGATGCCTAATATTCCGGTGAATGTATTACATGGGTCAGACTTGGGTTCTGATTCACCAGAATGTTTTTTTACTGTCCAATGTTGATGATGTTGATGTTAATGATGTTCTTGATGATGTTTACTCAGGTACAATGCATGCAGAGCCAAGAAATGCAAGGGATCAGGTGAATGCTGACACTCCACACAACACAACACACACAGGACTGACAGGTGGGGTGGAGGAAGACAAAGAGAGCTGTAAAATGGCCTTAGGCCATGACCAGCCAGCACACAGGGACCTTTTGTTCTCAAAGGGTACACTGAGGGCTGACAGCTGCGGGAGAAACAGACACAGATGGGTGTAGCACTGCCCCTCGCTCTAAGCAGCTAGATATTGCAGACAGGGGGCCAGCGTGTGTAGTTGGAGTTCCCACAGAGAATGTGCTGCTGCCAGGTAAGGCCCAGACGCTGAGTCCTGAGGAGCTGCATGGAGGGAAACATGCCAGGGGGTTAGGGGCTGTCACAGGAAAGGTGAAGCTATCAGGTACGATCCCAGGGCAGGAATTCCCTACCACCGGGATGTCAGGAAGCCAGGATAGTTTGCCTGAACCGGCAACTCGGTCGGGAGCGGAGGGGAAGCAGGTACTGCCCACGGTTACAGCAGCCATAGCTGCTGTCACCAGAAGTGGGACTGCTGGAGCCCAAGGAACCTCGCGTAGGTTCGACGGCTTCTCCCCTTCAGACCAAGTGGCGGCCGAGTCTAACGGAGGCCAGAAGACTGGTCCCGGAGATCTGGCGGAGGACGTGGCAGTTTCTTCTACTCTAACCACGTCTCGTCAGGGGGTGGCAGGAGTTGACAAGCGCCTTGAAGCTCCCCAGGAGCAGGTGGCACAGCCTTCCTCTGACTCAGACCATGAGCAGGTGGTCTGGAACCAAGGACGACTACCACGTAACAGTCCAGCAGGGGTCACCGGAGCTGTGGCCCAGGGACCAACTGGTAGTTGAACCCATTGACTGCGACTGCCAGGGGGATTGGGATGCAATCCCCATAACCTGCCAGGGCAGTGGGGAAGGTTTACACAGAGGCCAGGAGACAGGTCCCGAGGAACTGATGGAGGACGTGCAGTTTCGTCTACACTGACCACATCTCGTCAGGGGTGTGAAGGCCACTTCACACACACAGATATCTGAGTCCAATATCTGAACACATCTCTGGTTGCAGTGAAATCATGGATACATTGCTCCATGTTGTACACAGCCACAAAATGGAACAATGTATCCATGATTTCACTACAACCAGAGATCTATTCAGATATTGGACTCAGATATCTGTGTGTGTGAAGTGGCCTTCAGGTGGCATCAGGAGCTGACAACAGCCTGAAGGCTCTCAAGGAGCAGGTAGCACAACCTCCCTTGGACTCTGACCTCAAGCAGGTGGTCTGGGGCCAAGGACGGCTGTGCAAGGGAACGGTCCAGCAGGGGTCACTGGAGGTGTGGCCCAGGGACCAACTTGCAGTTGACTGCCACGGAGATGGGGAGGCAATCTCCATACCGTGTTGGGACAGTGGGGTAGGTTCTCCTACAGCCGGTCAGGGAGATGGGCAGGTCATGCCCATAACCTGCCTGGATGATAGGAAAGTGATACTCCTAGCCGATCAGGACTATGGGAAAGTTGTACCCATACCCTGTCTGGATGCCATAGGGGTACTCCCGGTCTGTCAGAGTGATGGAACATCAGTTCCCAACACCTGTCAGAGGGGTGGGGACACGTTTCCCTCGATCTGTCAAGATGAGGGGCAGGTGCTGCCCTTAACTTGTCAGGATGATGGGAAAGCTGTATCCCCCGGCCTGTCCGTATGACAGGAAAGAGTTGTCCCAGGCCAGTAGGGCTGATGGGAAGGTGACGTTATCCCCTGGGGAGACAAAAAGTAGATAGGGGGCGCAATGGTGCGATATCCACAAGTATATTGCAAGGGTGATTTATATAACGTAGTTGCTAACCTATATTAGTTGTGCTACCCATGCACAACTCTGGTGTGAGCCTAATGGTTTATACGTCCTCTCCTGACCCGAGTAATTAGATGCAGCGGCGATGAGCTGCGGCTCCAGACACTCGCAGCGTCCTCGCTCCCCTCGTGTAGTTTTCCGGACTCCGCCCCCTCGCGTCCACGTGACCAGTCCTTTAAAGGTCCTTTAGCTAAAATGAGCAGCGCCTGCCGTGTCCTCCAGGGAGATGTAGAATATAACGCAATTACCACGGTCTGGTGGGCGCTCTAAAGTAGATCCAGGATCTTGTTAAGTATGAAGTCCTTTATTCTAAAAACCTCCTTCCCCACAACATGTTTCGACGGTATAGTGCCGATTCCACTTGAGAAAGACGGCACTATACCGTCGAAACATGTTGTGGGGAAGGAGGTTTTTAGAATAAAGGACTTCATACTTAACAAGATCCTGGATCTACTTTAGAGCGCCCACCAGACCGTGGTAATTGCATGTTATCCCTGGGGAGACAGCTGTCCGAGTCGCTGTCGCCTGCGGACTGAGGAGCAAGAATGCATTGCTTTCTGGGCCCTCACTCTGTCAAGGGATAACAAAACCTGTGTCTGACCCAGAACAGGTCCCAGGGGGTTCCTGTGACAGTGAAGCCTTAGCACCGCTTCTGGCTACACCTTAGCCAGGGGTTTGGGACTGCCCTACCAGCGAGTACAAGTCCTGCGGTGTTGAGCTGCTTCACGGAGAGACCCATCTCCGCAACCAAAGGAGAGAGGGTACTGTGGAATCAAGGGAGGGAGATGGCCTGGTCCACAATGGAAAAGGAGTGTCCAGCAATTGTGTGGGCCCTGCAGTGTCTGCAGCCATACTTGTGCAGACGCAACTCCATCGTGGGGACGGACCACAAACCCCCTCAGCGGTTACACGCGGCTTATAGGATAAATGGAAGGTTGCTGCCCGGGGGCCTTGTGCCCCAGCAATACAACTTCACCATTGGCCACATGAGGGACCATGACCACGGTAACACTGATGTGCTATCCCGCCAAGGGGAGGTAGCAGATGGGCGCACGGGGAAACAAAGGAATGTGCTGCCCCCTAGTGCCCTTTAAAGGAGGGAGGTGTAATGAATAAGCATTATTTCTTACATGTAGCCATCCTGTTCAGATCTACCATAACTCCCTCCTCGGAGAGATCCCCACCTTTTTGCCCTGGGCAGTATGTTAATTAGCATGAGTATACCAATTCCCTGGCCAACAGGCCACACAATGGAGGCTTTCTGATGAATGCAGGGAGATGACACTTTTGTACCCAGTCATCGCTGGCAAAGGAAATATGTTAAAGAACCTGAGGAAATTGTCATTTAGCCAGGTGTACAGAGCTTCCTAAGGAATAAGCGCTAGGTGACTGCTGAAGCACAGAGACACACAGGCAAAGGAAGACGCCTTGTGTCTTGGCATAGAAGTGTAGAAAACCAATTTCCCCAGCCTGCAAATTCAATGGAAGAGTTAATTACTGCCCAGACTTAGAGACTCCAAGAGTATAAAATCTTAAAATCTCATGAACCACCGTTTGTATAAAAAACTAGATTGTGGCCCAATTCTAACGCATCGGGTATTCTACTATGTAGTTTATTTATGAAGATTTAAGAATATTGCAATGCGAAGCTGGGTTTAAATCCCGCACCAATTCGCGTCCGGACTGCGCCTGTCGCTGATTGGTCGCGGGCGGCTGGCGCGACCAATTAGCAACGCGGGATTTCCATTAAAGACAGACAGAATTAGACAATTATATAGTAGATACCTACAGCAGTGCCAGTGTTCAGTAGTGTTGGTGTTGCGGTGTCGGTGTTCACTGGTTTCAGTGTTCAGTGGTGTCGGTGTACAGCAGTGTTGGAGTTCAGCAGTGTCTGTGTGCGGCAGTGTCGGTGTTCAGTGGTGTCAGTGTTCGGCAGTGTCTGTGTGCAGTGGTGTTGGTATTCAGTGGTGTCTGTGTGTGGCGGTGTTGGTGTGTGGCGGTGTTGGTGTTCAGTGGTGTCTGTGTACGGCGGTGTCAGTGTGGTTCACAGGTATGTGCTGAAGAGGAAGAGATCACAGGGATCCAGTGAGCAAAGATCACATAGATCACAGCAGGGATCCTTGGAGCAGAGATCACAGCAGGGGTGCGCGGGGTCCTGGGAGCCGATCTGCATGATCATGCTCCTCCGGAGATGCTGCACCTTACACTCACTTGCCCTGGAGGGAGATCCTGGGATCTGTTGGTGCTTAGAGCTTGTTCCAGCTGATCCCAGATCCCCAGGAGTTTGTGTGGTCTCCATCCCAGTGCTGTGGCCCCGGCAGTGGAGCTGGCAGCTGCCCCGTCCTCCGCTCTGCTCCTCATCTCCTTCCCCAAACACACTCTCCCCATTTGATAGTAAAAAGAATAGAGGGCTGGGTGTAGTGAGTGACAGCAGGGACAGCCAATTGGGTGGGGGGCGTGACCGCTTGGCGACCAATCATCGACGCAGGATTTTGGTTACAGAGATACAGACACATGATAGGGCAATTATATAGTAGATGTCAAGCATAAATATCGCATCCAGAAATTCAGACGATCCTAGCACATATTTCATATAAGCGCAGGACCATCGTAAGTACCCTAGACTTGATATTGGCCAGTAGGGTACCCGCAGAGCAGTTGTGTGTCATATCATTGCATAGATAAAATCCTAACTGAAAATATGAGAGCATTGTCTTCTGCCTATGACATTCCCAGGCAACGTTATTGCCTATAAAAATATTTGTATATCTCATATCTCAACTCAGGGGAGTGGGAGTTATGAGACATCCCAGAGGCAGGAGATGGGTGTGAGATGAGAAAGCCTCTTACAGTATAGAACTGTTCCATCTCGTCTCCATTTTGGTATTCTTCTGAAGGGTATCATTTCACCAAAGCCAGACTATACCCAGGAACCGGGTTGGCCCATGCTGCCCTTGTGGCACCATCGGCACCACGGTAACTGATCACATGTGTGTGTAATTCTGTGTGTATCTCATTTATCTTTTATTTGCATAACTGACTGTAACCTTTGTAATATTAAAAAATAATTGTACATAATTAATTAATATTATTCTAGTTTACCAATAGGGTGATTAAATATGTAAATTTAATCTTGAGTTGCTCTTTTATCTTGATCACGGACCAGACTTATATTAAACGAGGAACTGGTGGCAGAAATTAGTGCTTGGGGTTATTCGGGGCCTCTATCAGTGATGGGATGGCAGTTATTGTATAAAGGCATATATCAATTTCACTGAGAGGTGCCTTAATAAACCAGCACTGACAGGGCAGCTGCGGCCCTTCTTTTATCCTTAGGTAGTTCCCTGACTAGCCTGAGTTTAACAAGAGGCACTGTAGAGCTACCAGGTTAATTAATATTTTAGTGTACCAATAGGGTGATTAAATATATAGATTTAATCTTGAGTTGCTCTTTTATCTTGTTCACGATCCCCACATCCGTGTGCTCATTTAACGCTACCTGGGTTGGTTTCTGACCCAATATAAGCCTGTTCACGTACCTGACTTATTTTAAACGAGAAACTGGTGCTGCAATTAGTGCTTGGGGTTATTCGGGGACTCTATCAGTGAAGGGGTGGCGGACCAGAAGGCATATATCACACTCACTGAGAGGTGCTCTAATAAACCAGCACTGACAGGGCAGCTGCGGCCCTTCTTTTATCCTCAGGTAGTTCACTGACTAGCCTGAGTTTAACAAGAGGCGCTGTAGAGCTACCAGGTTCAGTGGCCGATTCACCACAGACTAGAATTTGCATTACAGGGATAGACCATAGTGTTCCCCAACTGCAACTTTAAAGTAGATGCTACATTCTAAATGGGGTTTCAACAACCTTTATTTTATTTGCTAACTGCATAAAAAATCTTCAGCAGATTGTAGATATCGTTTTGAAGCTGGATAAAGTTTCACAGTAGCCTGGGCCAGACGGAAGAGACAGGAAAAGTAAATGACCACAGTCAGGAAAGACGTCACATGTGATTCACCAGATTTGGCTTTACTGACTTAGGCGGCCGTCACACACACAGATATCGTGAGCGATATTGTAAGCGATCACGTGTACGCGCGATCGCTTACAATATCGCTCACATCGCTGGTGAGCTGTCACACAGACAGACTCACCAGCGATGTGGAGCCGCGATCTCGCTGGTTACTATGGTACACATCGGGTTACTAGGCGCCGCGCGTCGCTTAGTTACTCGACTGTACCATAGTTACCATCTCCCAGCATAGGCTCTGCCGCTGGGAGATGGATCATCGTGGTGTCATACACCACGATGAAGAGATCGATGACATCGTTCATCTCTAGATCTGAGCTCCGGAGCTCAGATCTGCGATGTCACGATCAAGCGATTTTACATAGTAAAATCGCTTGATTACATGCAACGATGCCAAAACGATATCGCTTAAGCGATCAAAAAGGAGATCGCTTAAGCGATATCGGGCTTAAAATCGTTGCGTGTGATGGCCGCTTAAGAGTTATTTTGGTGAAAACAAGTCAACACTAGTGATGAGCGAATATACGTGGCTGTTTGTTATCTGCGTGAATAGTACGGTACTCGAAATATTCGTTACTCAAGTATTTTTTTGTACTTGCAAAACACTTGCTTCGTGCCCCTCCTCGCATGTTTGGTGCCTGATTTTCAGCTACTAAACATTTGGGGATTGCTAATCAGTCACAGTAATGTTGTAGCCATCTTTTCTACTGGCATTACTGTGATTGACTGGCTACATTACATCATCAAGTCTATACAAGACCTGCAGATGCCGTCTTGGGCGCACTGTGTCCAGAGATAGTGTAAGGAGAGTTTCTACTGCAGAAGGGACAGTGTGTTATTACGGTATCTTCTTGTAGTTGCTGCTGCTGCCAGATTTATCAAACACTCATTTTCAGGGCTAAAGCTTCCAATATGGCTGTTAGCTATAGTTAGTATAGGGAAAGTTTCTGTAGAAGGGTTAGTGTTTTATCGGCATTTATGAAGTGTTGATTACATTACTGTATTTTCTGCACTATAAGGGGCACCTAAAAGAATAAGATATTCTTAGAAATCAAAAGTGCGCCTTATATACGTTTTTTCCCTGAAAATACTGGATGCTAGGGGTGCCAGCTGCCTGCAACTATAAGGCACCCCCCAGAAAATAAGGCATACCTGATCAGCATGCCACCGACCGGGGCATGCATGTGTGACTCATCCCGCCGTCCCCACTGTCCGGTGCCCACCGCTTTATTCAGCATCACTGTAGTCAGTATGCCAGCAGCCGCGCTGCTCACAGCCCAGGAGCTGTGTGGCGATCTCCGCCCAAGAGCCTTGTGCCAATCACAGCGCAGGAACCGTGAGCCAATCCGAGGCCAGCTGATGTCAGTCCATAGCCTCTGATTGGTCCGCGGTTCCTGTGCTGTGATTGGCTCAGGGCTCCTGTGCTGTGATTGGCTCAGCGCTCCTGTGCTGTGAGTGCCTTCCTTCTCACCAGCACAGGATCGCTGAGGAGCAGTAGGCAACCTGTAAGTATCAGTGTGTGTGTGTGTCTGACTATGTGTGGAGGATGATGGGGGGGGGGGGCTACAGAGGGATACTGGAAGGTGATGGGGGGGGGCTACAGAGGGATACTGGAAGGTGATGGGGGGATATTGGAGGGTGATGGGGGGCTACATGGGGATACTGGAAGGTGATGAGGGCTACAGAGGGATACTGGAGGGTGATGGGGGGGGGGGGCTAAAGAGGAATACTGAAGGGTGATGGGGGGGCTACAGAGGGATACTGAAGGGTGATGGGGGATACTGGAGGGTGATGGGGGGGGGGCTACATAGGGATACTGGAAGGTGATGGAGGGCTACAGAGGGATACTGGAAGGTGATGGGGGCTACAGAGGGATACTGGAAGGTGATGGGGGGCTTCAGAGGGATACTGGAAGGTGATGGAGGGCTACAGAGGGATACTGGAGGGTGATAGAGGGCTACAGAGGGATACTGGAAGGTGATGGGGGACTACAGAGGGATACTGGAGGATGATGGGGGGGCTACAAAGGGATACTGGAAGGTGATGGGGGGGCTACAGAGGGATACTGGAAGGTGAAGGGGGGCTGCAGAGGTACCGTACATCAAGGCTTTTTTGTCTTTTCACCAAGAAATGTACTGTACCGTAAACTTTTTCACCTGCAATTGGTTGTGCGCACTTGTATACAGAAGCTCTCCTTCTGTTATCTCCACAGCATGACAGAACGTGGTCCTTGCGGTGCTACATACAGCTCTGTGCACAGGAGCCCCGCGGAATATCTGTGTTTCAGCATACCTACTACCCCAAAAATGTCTCCTGTTAAGACACATGCTTATGATGCAGATTTATACTTAAAGCTATAAGTCATGCAGTAGAGCATGGAAATAGAGCAGCTGAGAGAGAATTCAACATTAATTAATCTATGGCCACATTTGGAGGACAAAATAGAACAGTGGGTTATCGAACAGAGAAACGCAGCTAGAAGCATCTCTACTGTCTCTATTCGACTCAAGGCCACAGCGTTAGCATGCGATATAGAGATTGAGGACTTTCGAGGAGGTCCTTCATGGTGCTTTCGTTTTATGAAAAGACGTAATCTCTCCATCCGCGCCAGAACTACTGTCTGCCAGCAACTGCCAAAGGATTATGAAGAGAAGCTGGCCATTTTCCGCACCTACTGTATAACCAAAATAAATGAAAAGAATATCCAACCAGAACACATCACTAACATGGATGAGGTCCCCCTCACTTTCGACATCCCCGTAAAATGTACTGTTGAGAAAACAGGGACCAGTACGGTAGCTATACGTACTACAGGAAACGAGAAGTCATCTTTCACTGTAGTTCTCGCCTGTCAGGCTAATGGTCACAAACTACCACCCATAGTCATTTTCAAGAGGAAGACTTTACCAAAAGAAAATTTTCCTGCTGGTGTCATCAAGGCTAACCCAAAGGGCTGGATGGACGAGGAGATGAGTGAGTGGCTGAGGGAGGTCTACATCAAGAGACCCGATGGCTTTTTTCACAGATCCCCATCCCTATTGTTCTATGACTCTATGCGCGCCCATTTGACTAATACTGTCAAAGCCCAAGTGAAGAAAACTAATTCGGAGCTTGCCGTCGTTCCGGGTGGATTAACCAATGAGCTCCAGCCGCTAGATATAGCTGTCACTAGGTCATTTAAAGTTAAATTGCTAGCTGCATGGGAGCAGTGGATGACAGAAGGTGACCACACATTCACCAACTCCGGGAGGCAACGCCGAGCGAGTTATACCACTTTGTGCAAGTGGATCGTGGATGCCTGGGAGAAGGTATCAATCTCCAGTATCATCCGAGCTTTCAGGAAGGCTGGAATCATCACTGAAGAGATAAGCATCGGCAACGAGACCAACTCGGATAATGATGAGGGGTACCCGAGCATGCGTGATGCCGAAATCGCCCAAATGTTACACTTCGATACTGAAGATGAAGGATTTGATGGATTTTTGCTGTACGAATGAACTGAAAAGTAAATATACTGGTATTGATTTGCAGTTACAACTGAACAAGTTGAGCGTTATCGTTAAAAAGTTGAATAAAGTTTGACTTACGGTCTGAGCTTTGTGTTTTTTTATTGTAATAAGCTGCGCCTTATAATCCAGTGCGCCTTATACATGGACCAAGACGGCTTAGCAGCTCTTTTTTGATGGTGCGCCTTATAATCCGGTGCGCCTTAAAGTGCGAAAAATACTGTACAGTACATTTTGCAACATTAAACCAACAGTCCTTGTAAGGGCTAAATCAGGAATACCACTGTTAGCTTTAATTAGTGTAGGGTTAGCTGCTGGAGTAGGGCTAGCATTTTATAGACATTAAGGGAGGGTTGAGTGTGTTCCAATACCTACTGCAAGATTAAACCAATTTTCCATTTAAAGGCTAATTCACAATACTGCTGTTAGTGGTAATTAGTGTAGGGAACGTTTCTGGAGTAGGGCTAGCGTATTATAGGCATTTAAGGAGGGTTGATTGTGTTCCAGTACCTGCTGCAGGATTAAATGAACAGCCCTTGTAAGGCCTAAATCAGAATACCAGTGTTCGCTTTAATTATTCGAGGGTTAGCTGATGGAGTAGGGCTGGACAGTGTTTTACAGGCATTTAGGCAGGGTTAATTGCATTCCAATACCTGCTGCAAGATTAAACCAACAGTTACTTAAAGGGATAAATCCTATAAATTCTAGTGTATCTGATTACGGCTGCTAGATGTACTCATTGCAGGGAATGTTTCTGGAGTAGGACTATCCGACTCTAGTCATTTAGGCAGGATCGATAATTTTATTAAAGTACCTGCTGCAAGATTAAACCAACAGTCCCTTAAAGAGATAATTTCAATACATTCTAGTGCATCTTAATACGGCTATTAGCTGTACTCACTGCAAGGAAAGTTTATGTAGTAGGGCTATAACATTCTAGTCATTTAGGCAGGATTGATTGCATTAAAGTACCTGGTGCAAGATTAAACAAAAGGTCCCTTAAAGAGGACCTGTCACCCCCCTTGTGCTTGGCAAACTGAATGCAGCACTGAATGCAGCATGTCTGCTGCATTCAGGGAAGGTGTCTCCCATGTCTCTAACCCCTCCTGTAAGCTTTAAAAAAAACTTTAGAAACCTTATGGTGGGTTTACACACACCAATCATTGTATCCAATCTCTGAACCAATCTCTGGTTGCAGTGAAATCATGGACACATAGTTCCATTTTGTGGCTGTGTACAACATGGAGCAATGCATCCATGATTTCACTGCAACCAGAGATTGGTTCAGAGATTGGATACAATGATTGGTGTGTGTAAACCCACCATTACAGTTAAGAGGTCGCCTGGGTGGGATGTTATTAAGAGGTCCTCGCCCCTGGCACAATTCTCACTGCCTCCTCCTTGTGTGTTCTGCCACCTCTGTGTCTGCCACTGCCTCCTCTTCTGATGGATCTGCCCTCCTCTGGCGGAGGTGGTGGCAAACACATAGAGGGGGCGGAATACACAAGAAGAAGGCAGGGAGGACTGTGCCAGCAGCCAGGACCTCTTATTCTGATCCAACCCAGGCAACCTCTTAACTGTAAGGTTTCTAAAGTCTTTTTTTTTTTAAAGCTTACAGGAGGGCTAGAGACATGGGAGACCCCTTCCCTGAATGCAGCAGACATGCTGCATTCAAAGCTGCATTCAGTTTGCCAAGCACCAGGGGGTGACAGGTCCTCTTTAAAGGGATAATTACAATACAGTGTGGGCCATTTATATGGATGCACCTAAATAAAATGGGAATGGTTGTTGATATCAATTTCCTGTTTGTGGCACATTAGCATATTGGAGGGGTAAAACTTTTCCAGATGGGTGGTGACCATGGTGGCCATTTTGGATCCAACTTTATTTTTTTCAATGGGAAGATGGTCATGTAACACATCAAACTCATTGATAACTTCATAAGAAAAACAATGGTGTGATTGGTTTTAACGTAACTTTATTCTTTCATGAATTATTTACAAGTTTATGACCACTTATAAAATGTGTTCAAAGTGCTTCCCATTGTGTTAGATTGTCAATGCAACCCTCTTCTCCCACTCTTAAGGTAGTGTCACACGTGGCGATCTGGCCTGCGATGTCGGAAGCGATGTGCAGGTGCACGCTCGCTTCCGACATCGCAGGCCAGCTGTCACACGGCACGACGTTGCCGGTGACGCGGCGGCGATGTGGGCGGAGCCATCGCTCGCTGGGCTGGGCTCAGCCCAGCGAGCGATGGCTCAGGAACGCTGCGATATAGGCTGGATCGCGCTGCCAACAGTGTCAGACGGCGTGATCCAGCCTAATCGCTGGTCGCAGGATGACAGGTTTATGAACATGTTCATAAACCTGTCAACCTGCGACCAGCGATAATTTGCAGTTGCGTCGCGCTGTCACACAGCGCGACGCACTTGCAATATCGCCCGCGGCATCGCTGTTACGTCACTCTTCGGCGATGTCGCGGGCGACATCGCCACGTGTGACACTACCTTTAACACACTGATAGCAACACCACAGAAGAAATGCTAGCGCACAGGCTTCCAGTACCCATTGTTTCAGATGCTGCACATCTCGTATCTTCACAGCATAGACAATTGCCTTCAGATGAGTGATGAGGCAAACCTTTTTGTGAATGGTGAAGTTAACAAACAAAACCACCACTATTTGTCTGACACTAACCCACAGTGGATAGATCCCTCCAACACTGTTGGAACACAAACATTGATAGTGGGTGTGGTATATGGGGTACAAAGATAGTGGGGCCATTCTTCATCAATGGAAACCTCAATGCCACTGGATATCTGAAATTGCTACATGATTCAGATATCCAGTGGCATTGAGGTTTCCACTTTCAAGATGGACATGAGGAGATTGTGTGCAGTGATGCACAAATATTTTCGCAGCCACAGTCAGAAGAAGCTGACAATATGGAACAGCAATTATTGTCTCAAGAGGTGGATGATCATAAGACACAGTTGCCATCAGGTCAGCTTAACATTGCAACTGAGCAGGAGCGCCAGAGTGAGGAAGTGGAAGACTAGGTGTGGATTATGAAGCCAGTGACCCAACCTGGCAAGGTGTCATGCATAGGGAACACAGCAGCACATAGGGGAGGGATCAGTAGCACCACAATGACCAGAAAGAGGTAGGGGATTGGCCAGAGGGAGAAGGTAGTTAACTGTTTCCTAAAGCACCTACATACAGCCAGATCACAGGCCAAGGGTTAGGTGTTCCCAAGTCTAGCTCTTTTTTACTGCAAGTCCGCAAGAAAAAGGACAGTTATCTGCAACCTCTGCCATATTAAGCTCAGCAGAGACAAGAGCACTAGGAACCTGAGCAACTATCATGCTCAAGCACATATCAGTTAAGCACCCCACTAGGTGGTCCAAATGCCTGGGTACAAAACCAGTGTCACTGCCCCTGTGCTGCGTGTTTCCCAATCCCCTGTCTATGAAGCAGACACGGATGTCCCTTGTTCTGCAACTATACTTGCAAATGCACAACCAACATCAGCAGTCATGTCCAGTTCTTTGTCCCAGGGCAGCTTTCAGTTTTCCCTACCCCAGACCTTGGAACAGAAGTGGAAAAATTCAGCCACCCACCCATAAACCCAAACACTAAACGGCAAAATTGCCTGACTGCTTGTCCTGAAAATGTTGTCATTTTGGCTTGAGGAAACTCATTCCCCAGCTGCCACTATTTCTCCTGGTGTACTGTCCCTGCCATAAGCAAGAATGGGTCCAACAACATAACCCATTCTGTCATCAACGCAGTTACTGGGTGAGTCCACTTAACGACAGGTACGTGGACAAGTGCACGTGGACATGGATGCTACACTTCCCAAATGGCACACTGGCAGAACCTGGTGGAGGCCAGGACAGAGTCGGACCTTGGGACACCACACGTCCTACCAGTGCCTAAAATTGTTGCCCCAAGTTCCATAATGGTTTTCCCTTCCTCCTATGTGTAGTGACCCGGTCCAGATTATGTCTGTCCCTTTAAGTGCCCCTGTACTGTGAGTATCCCTGTACACTACAGCTTGCTCCCCAGCTGCATTTTCTCCATTATTAGTGAGTTTCAGATGGGTACTTTCATTCAAATCCATATATTTTTCAGGTAATTCTCATTTGTTGTGTTCCAGCACCATCTGCTGGTGAACGTTTTCTTGCTTTGTAAGAAGCTGACAAGTGAATTGAGTGTTGTCTTATTGGCCCATGACACAGCCACAAGGCTCGTTAGGTTGAGCTACTTCCATTCTCTGCCAAGACTTCGCAGAGAGCTGGAATTTCCCCAGTCTGGACAAGATGCCACATGGAGAAGAGCACACGTCGAGACTCCATTCATCATAAGATTTCCTGCCAGATCAAAAGTGTGTGCTTCTTCTCTGTTGTCCACAGACCGTATACTAAAAGCTTTCTTTCCTGGATCCTCGCTGTCCGGACATACATATGCTTCACCAGATATATTTCTGCATGTGCCATGACTAGCTGTGAAATTATCCCAGGACTCCCAGATCTGTAAAACACTCTTGCTATATATAATCTTCTGCATAAAATTACAAAAACCTTCCTATAACAACTTACATCTACAGAACAACTTACAAGCTACAAACTACATCTACAGAATCTCTCTTAAAGCTCCAGAACCTCTATTACATATCAGAATTCAACTACAAACTGAATTGATTGTGGCCTACCTACGTGAGACTATGTAACACATACAAAAGATCCCATAAGAAATCTCCCTCAGAGACCCTGAGGAGGACCCTGTTGGCTAGGTGAGAATCCCTAAGATCTATCTTGACATATGAGGCAAAGGTAATGTTTGCTAAATGCCGCCATTTTTATTATGAACACGTTTACAAGAGTGGCAAAGCCCTGACGAGAGCTTTGAGGGCCCAGAGATCTTATACTCACGTCCCCTCTATTGTAGATCCATCCAGCCAACGCACCCAGACTCTATCAGGGATAGCAAATACTTTGAAAGACTATTATGAGGTGCTTTACTCGGTAGGGAAAGGTATCTGGGTATCAACGATCTCCAAGACCATATTCGGGTATACATAAGAGACTCTGGCCTACCCGCTCTGCCAAGTGGGGAAGCAGATGCCCTGGAGCGGCCCTTCTCACAAGATAAGCTTTCAATGGCAATTAAAGACACGAAGCCAGGAAAGGCGCCGGGCCCAGACAGGTTCGCTCTCCCTTAGTACAAGTGTGGCTGAAGTCACTGTCTCCACACTTAGTTAAATGTTTTAACTCTATTCCTGGGAGGTCGGGGCTACCAATAGATTCTCTGCAAGCTCACATCTCAGTCATACATAAAGCAGGGACAGATCCTGCCCATTGCTCTAATTACAGGCCAATATCACTCTTTAATGTTGATATCAAACTATTTGCAAACATGCTAGCATCCAGACTGGCCTCTTTCATGCCAGCCCTCATTCACTCTGAATAGGCGTATTTCCTGGGGGGCAGAGAGGCCAGGGATGATACGACCAAGTCTCTGAACCTTATTTACACAGCAAATTTAAAATCTCTGCCTCTGATGTTGCTTGCCACGGATGCAGAAAAGGCATTTGACAGGGTGAATTGGACATTTCTGTTTGAGACTCTCTGTCAAATTGGCCTGCAACCTAAAATGCTTGCCTGGATCTCGGCACTATTCTCGAGACCGTCTGCCAGGGTGAAAGTGAATGGGTTCCTCTCCTCAGATTTTTCTATCATCAGCAGAATGCGTCAGGGATGCCCACTCTCCCCCCTGATTTTTATACTCTCATTGGAGCCATTCCTTTGGAGGATTAGTGCTAATGCGGACATACAGGACCCCACAATTAGGGGTACACCATGTAAAATTGGCCTACGAGGACGATTATTTTTTATTCAAAATCCTCCCTCTTTCTTACCAAGTCTTATGTCAGAATTTGACACATACTTTCCAATTTTTAAATTAATTTAGCAAAATTGGAGACATTGAATAATAATAGCACCCACACAGTACTAGCCCCGTTGAAAAGGACATAAATTCCACTGGGTGGGTACTTCAATTATGTACCTGGGCATTGTGCTCCCAATGGATACCCATCAGGCCTTCTCCCTTAATTTCCACAAATTATTACAGTCGATCCAGAACGACTGCTTGAGGAGGAGAAGGAATGCCGTTACATGGTTTGAGAGGATTGCAATTTTTAAAATGAACGTCCTTCCTAGGATTTTATATAACTTCCAAACTTCCTTATCAAAATGGAAGATACCGGAATGTACCGAATCTTTATGGATTCCAAGAAACTTCTGAAGAAACATGCACAGCTGGACAGTGACATATTTTTCCTATCCAAATGCAAGGAGAATCTGATTCCCAAGGAACTCTGGATTACAAATCCACTTCTGAATACCTATAAGGCTATGTTCACACATTTGCGTATTTTGTTGAACTTTTTTGCGCACACTGTTTGCCGTGATTTTCGGCCGTGCAAAAAAGTGCAAAAAATTACGTGGGTGCTTTCACACACCGCGCTATCTTCTCCCCATAAGCGCAGGTGATGTCACAGAGGGGAGAAAGAATCCTGGTTCCTACTCCCCTCTGTGACATGTGTGACTGCCCCCATTAGATTTTGCAGTGTATTATTATACACTGCAAAATCTAAATTAAATAAAGGCAAATGTATTAAAATAAAAAAGAATCAAATACTTACCCTCTGGCGGCCTGTTCGGGCGATCCGGTGCGGAGAGAAAGGCAGGTACCAGATCAACAGGGCCTTGTGTGATGTCAGAGTGACGTCACGGGCGCTGATTGGCATATCACATGACTGCGAGTGGCCAATCAGCGCCCGAAATATCACTCTGACATCACGACAGATCGTAGCAGGTCAATACCTGTGGCTGCTCCCGGCTCCCGACTCCCGAACACCCGGCGGACGAATAAGTATTCAATCTTTATTATTTTTAATACATTTGCCTTTATTTAACTTTGATTTCACAGTGTATATTAATACACTGCGAAATCTAATGGGGGCGGTCACAGATGTCACAGAGGGGAGGAGAAACCAGGATTTTTCCTCCCATCTGTGACATCAGATGCAGGAGCGCCGGCCCCTATAGGTAAAAGCGCAGGCGCTGCTGTGTAAAGAATTGACATGTCAATTCTTTTTACGCCGGCGCTTTTTCCTATAAAAGCGCTGCGTATTTTTACGCAGTGTCTGTATGACAAAGTGAAATTCACATTCACTTTGCAGGCAGACAAAAGGCAGATTGCGCATTTTGAAAAGCACGCGCAAAAAAGTGCTCCAAAATGTGAAATGTGTGAACATAGCCTTATACTCATTATGCACGAAACCTTTGCCACAGGACCTCTGAGAGGCTAAAGAACCACCTTTTGCATGTCTTCTACAGCATCAAAAGTAACATCCAGAGGGAATTGGAAACATGGAAGAACACACTTACAGAGGCCCATGGAACAGAAATTACAGCAATTGTACTATAAATTACAAACTCGTCTGTTCCATAACAAGGAGAAGAAATTACCGTATATACTCGTGTATAAGCCGACCCGTGTATAAGCCGACTCACCTACTTTTGCCCCCAAAACCTGGGAAAACCTATTGACTCGTGTATAAGCCGAGGGTGGACTCCAGCACAGGTATACAGCCCCCAGCAGTGTGGTATACAGGCCCCCCAATGGTAGTATACAGCAGCCTCCCCAGTGGTAGTATACAGCAGCAGCCCCAGTGGTATATACAGCAGCAGCTCCAGTAGTTAGTATACAGCAGCCCCAGAGGTATATACAGCCCCAGTGGTAGTATACAGCATCCCCAGAGGTAGTATACAGCCCCAGTGGTAGTATACAGCATCCCCAGAGGTAGTATACAGCACCCCCAGAGGTAGTATACAGCAGCCCCAGAGGTAGTATACAGCAGCCCCAAAGGTATATACAGCAGCCCCAGTGGTAGTATACAGCAGCCCCAGAGGTAGTATACAGCCCCAGTGGTAGTATACAGCAGCCCCAGAGGTATATACAGCCCCAGTGGTAGTATACAGCAGCCCCACAGGTATATACAGCCCCAGTGGTAGTATACAGCAGCCCCAGAGGTATATACAGCCCCAGTGGTAGTATACAGCAGCCCCAGAGGTATATACAGCCCCAGTGGTAGTATACAGCAGCCCCACAGGTATATACAGCCCCAGTAGTTAGTATACAGCAGCCCCAGAGGTATATACAGCCCCAGTGGTAGTATACAGCAGCCCCAGAGGTATATACAGCCCCAGTGTAGTATACAGCAGCCCCAGAGGTATATACAGCCCCAGTGGTAGTATACAGCAGCCCCAGAGGTATATACAGCCCCAGTGTAGTATACAGCAGCCCCACAGGTATATACAGCCCCAGTGGTAGTATACAGCAGCCCCAGAGGTATATACAGCCCCAGTGTAGTATCCAGCAGCCCCAGTGGTAGTACACAGCCCCCCCTCCTTAATATGCGTCCCCCAGTAGTAATAAACAGCCCCCCCCCTTATCATGTCCCCCCCGGCTGCGGCAGCTGTGAAAATAACAAACAGTTTATACATCACCTTCCGGCGCAGCTCTCCGCTCCTCCGGTCCTCAGCATCTCCGCTCGCCGGCTTCTTCTTCCTTGATGTGCCGGCTTGTGACCGCGCGCAGGAAATGACGTCATCTCCTGCGCCCGGTCACATGACACCGACACAACAAGGAAGAAGAAGCCGGTGAGCGGAGATGCTGAGGACCGGAGGAGCGGAGAGCTGCGCCGGAAGGTGATGTATAAACTGTTTGTTATTTTCACAGCTGCCGCAGCCGGGGGGGACATGATAAGGAGGGGGGGGGCTGTTTATTACTACTGGGGGACGCATATTAAGGAGAGGGGGCTGTGTAGTGCAATATTCACGGCATCCCCCCGCCGCTGATGGACGGGGGGATGCCGTGCATATTCATTGCACTAATGAGGCGGCCCCATGTGACCACCTGCGGTCACCGCGGCCCCCTCCTGCCTCCTCCAGCCCCCGGTCACAGCTCCCCCCCCACAGCATACCGTATTGACCCGTGTATAAGCCGAGGGGGGGACTTTTCAGCCCAATTTTTGGGCTGAAAAACTCGGCTTATACACGAGTATATACGGTACATTGATTGTGCATCAATTCAGGACTCAATACAAACAAAACAAGAACAAATCCTGACAATTTGGACAACTACTCCTGTCAGAAGGCATCTAATTGTGTCATCAACCTTTCGGATTACAAACCCAACAGAGTGGAACTTGCTGTGTTTTCTAGGGGACTCTCATTTTGTCCCACTAAAGCTCTGGATAAAATTGAACTGTGCAGCGACATGGAGGATTACTTCAGGAGACTACGCCTAAGGGAATATTTCAGTGACAAAAAGAATTTCGAAACCAACTGGGCCGAATAAAGAAAGATCCTGACAACCAAGAAAAGGTCAGACTGGACACCTAAATCTAATCCTAACCCCCATTTGGATAAATATATAGACACTTTCTAACCATCCCTGACTAACTAAATCTAACTAACTAGAGGCACACTAAATCACTTTTTTTTTTTTTCCACATTAAATTTTTATTGAAAAAGTTTAGAATAACAATAAACAACGACATTACAGGATAGGAAAAAAAAAAAAAAATTAAAAAATGGGGTGGTAGAGGGGGGGATAAAGCGGGTGTATGATAGGGGTAGGAGGATTAAAAGGGGGGAAGAGACATTAGTACCGCTAATCACACCAATCCGGTTCAGTAACAATATAGTATTCTGAAGATCAAACCAAACAAGCTATACACACTATACAACAGAGGCTTCAGGTGAAGGTGGAAATACCGCATCAATCTCAGTCACACTAAGAGGCTGAATCGGAGATTTTGCAGCTAAAGGATGGGCTGACCATACTTGCCAACTATTCAGGGCCTTGTTTTTATTCGCTCTATCCAAAGCCAGAAAATATTCCTGTTGTAAGATCGTGTTGACCTTGTCCGCCACCTCCCCGAGGGAGGGAGGGGCGGGGGATTTCCACCTACTGGCTATAACTAGTCTCGTTGCCACAAGGATATAGGAAACTACATCACGCAGGGTCGGGGGAATAGAGCCCAGACCAACATGGAGAACTGCCATCTCAGGAGTCAAGGGCATCGCTATACCCGTAACTGACCGGATAAGGCCCTCCACCAGAGCCCACAGAGCTGTTATCCTCGGGCACCCCCACCACATGTGGGCCAGTGTGCCTTTTTGTCCGCACTGTCTCCAGCACAATGGGGACAGGGACTTATCAAAATTAGCCAGTTTAGATGGAGACACATACCATCGCAACTGAACTTTTTTCAAATTTTCCAGATGGTTTATACATCTCGAGGACCTCTGTAGGTCTCTGGCGGAGTCGGTCCAGTCCTCTGCCGAGGCAATGAATTCTAAATCCCTCTCCCAGTGGAGCATGTAAGGTTGTTTATCTGGTGAGTCCATGAGCACAAGATCTCTATACAGATTCGAGTATCCCTTGAGGACAGTCGGGCCCGAAAAGAGGAACTTCCGGAAGCAGGAAGTCTCACTGGGGGAATCTCCGGCAAGGGCTGATCCTCTCAGGAAGTCCCTCATCTGTATGTACTGGAGGGCATGCGGCCTTAATTCCGGGTAGTCCTCCAGGAGAGACCCAAACGAACGGAACTTGCCGTCTCGGAAACAGTCTCCCAGGGAGAACACCCCAGCCCTCTCCCAGACCTTTACATGTAAGGTGGGGAGATGCGGCTTCACTGCCCTCAGCGGGATTTGGGACGGGGGAAAGGCCGTCCATGTCCGCGGGGACCTCCTCCAGTACCAGAGGAGTGCCTTCATTGTGAGTAGTCTAGGGGACCACCTCCCCGGGCACAACGTCTCAGATGCCATGGCTCCCCTCAAATCTCCTTCCCCTACCTCCTGGGCTTCGATCTGTACCCATTTTTTGTTCGGGGGGTTCGTCCACCAGGCCTTGGCCTCCTCCAAAACCCCAGCTTTGTGGATCTTTCTCAGCTCCGGGACCCCCATTCCGCCTCTCCCTAGAGGAAGAAACATGACCGATCTCGCCACCCGGGGACGTTTGTTAGCCCAAACATAGTTGTTAACCAGGTTCTGGAGTTTTTCCATCCATTTGTTAGGAACAATCAACGGGACCCCTCTAAATACGTAAATAATTTTTGGCAGGATGAGCATATTAAGAGCCTGGATCCTAGCAATCCAGGAAAGGGTCCCGATCGGGTGGGCAGCCATATCTCTCGAGATGTTAGCAATCAGCTTTTCAAAATTGCGCCGGACCAGATCCCCAGAGGGGCAAAGGGTTATTCCCAGATAGGGGATCCCGTCTGGGGCGATCCGGAACGGGACTGACTTAGCTATGGAGGAGAGCAGGTCCCGTGGGACACCAATCGGAAGTAGCAACGACTTGGAGGCATTCAGTTTATAAAAGGATGCTTTAGAGTAATGGTCTAGGACCTCCATTATTGCTGGGAGGGAGGACTCCAGTCGAGTGCATGAGATGATAACATCATCTGCGTATAAGCCCACCGCATGTCGACTGGATCCGACCGATATACCCCATATTGCAGGGTGGGTCCTGAAGGCGGCCGCCAGGGGCTCAGTCGCCAGAGCAAAAATCACTGGTGACAACGGGCACCCCTGGCGTGTCCCATTTGAGATCCGAAAGGCAGGCGAGAGAAACCCAGAAGAGAGGACCCTGGCATTAGGATTGGAGTAGAGGGACATCACTGCCGAAAGAAAGGGCCAGAAAGGCCAAACTTCCTCAGCACAGCCTCTAGGTAACCCCAGTGTACCCTGTCAAAGGCCTTCTCAGCGTCAAGGGACAGGAATACACTGGGGGACCCCTCCAATTCTGCCAGATTAACCAGGTCTATCATTCTGCGTGAGCCATCTCTCGCCTGTCTCGCGGGCACAAAGCCGACCTGGTCGGGATCCACCAAGTCAGGCACCACCCTGAGCAGCCTAGATGCTAACAATTTGGAAAAAATTTTCAGGTCACAGTTAAGCAAGGATATTGGCCTGTAATGTTCTGGGGAGTCCGGGGCTTCCCGGGTTTAGGTATAGTAACAATGGTAGCCTCCAAGTTTGTTGCCGGAATTTTTCCTTCCTCCTGCCAGCTGTGGAACAATCTAGTCAGATACGGGGCCAACAGCATCGGGAAGGCCCGATAATAGTCGTTAGGCAGCCCGTCAGGGCCGGGCGCCGAGAGACTCTTGGTAGAAGCTATTACCTTCTCCACTTCCTCTCTTGTAATGGGGCTATTTAGGGAATCCAGTTGTTCCTTAGACACCCGAGGGAGCTGTGTTTCCCTTAGGAACGAATCAATAGATTCCTGAGAGGGCTGGGGAGTACCCGGGTCATCTCTGAGATTGTAAAGGCCTTCGTAGTACCGGGCAAAGACTGCAGCTATCTCCCTGGGTCCCGCACCACCACTCCTCCCAGGCCCTTCATTTTGGTCACAGCTGTTTTTTTCCGCCCTCTTTTTTAACCTCCTCGCCAGAAGTGCCCCGGCCTTATCCCCAGATTCGTAGAATTTGACCTTTAGGCGCCTGAGATGTTTTTCGTGTTGTAGTAGCAAAAATTCCCTCAGATCCGACCTAGTCTTAGCCAGCTCTGCAGCCCCTCCAGGAGAGGGGTTGGCCTTGTTTTCCGTCTCTAGAGTCTGAAGCTTACGGGTGAGCCCAATTCTCACTTGGTCCCTCTCCCTCTTCAACTTAGAGGCCCTCTGAAGAAAGATCCCCCTGCTGAAGGCCTTGTGTGCGTCCCAAAGTACATTATCCTTCACCTCCCCATTATCATTAATCACAAAGAAGTCTTCCAACTTCCGCGACATTTCTTCAACTATCCTCTGGTCAGCAAGAAGCCCACCATTGAGACGCCATCGGCTCGGGGAGGGCGCGCGAGCCCCGAGGTCCACCTCCAATGATACCGGGGCATGATCGGACCATGAAATCAGTCCCACCTCTGCACAGACACAGGCCGGCAAAGAGATGTCATTAACAAGGAAAAAGTCTATACGGGAATACGACCCATGCCTGTGCGAGAAGTGGGAGAAGTCCCTTTCGGTGGAATGAAGGTACCTCCAGACATCATGGAGGCGGAACTCGCGGCAAGTGGGACCCAGCTCACGCCCCCCCCCGGAGCCCCCCGCCGAGCAGTCCAAGCCTCTATCAGGCACTACATTGAAATCACCACAAATCAGTAATAGACCTTTGGAGTCTTCCAGAACCCTGCCCAGAAAGGACCGCATGTAGCCCAGCTGGGCCACATTAGGGCCATAAACTGTGGCGAGAGTTACCAAAGTGCCAGAGATTTCGCAGTTTATAATCAGAAATCTCCCTACTGGGTCCGAGTGCACCTTGATCAGATGAAATGGCAGAGAGTTCCTAATCAAAATGCACACTCCTGCTTTTTTCTGGGAGTGGTTGGCAAAGAAGGACCTAGAATAGTCCCTGTGAGATAGTCTCTGATTGTCCTGTTCCAGCAAATGTGTCTCTTGGAGGCATAGTATGTCTGCTTTGTTGTTGCGTGCCTCTTTCCACAAAAAGCTCCTTTTGGCCGGGGAGTTGAGTCCTCGGACATTCAACGATACAATTTTAACTGTCATCGATTAGAAGAAGTGACCATCCATAGTTAGGCGGACTTAGGCGGCACCGCTTGTCTCCAGGGAAGGGACGGGGGCAAGGGGGGAAGGGGTATGGGAGGGAGGGGTAGGAGGGGTGGGGGGAAGAAAACAACAACAGAAGCAACAAGCTTCCAACACATCCATGCATGTAAACACGGTGACGGGTCAGTGCCCGGTTCAGGGGGGAGGAGATCAACCTTACGTCCATCATGACGCAGGTCCCCTTCAGAGATTGCCAGTCAAGCAAGTCCAAGGGTGAACAGAAAATCCTCCAATCCGCGCGGTCCCACTGCCATCCCACCTAGGACTCCTGGGATTCAGCCCGCTGTCTGCCAATCCGAAGCTAGGGTGCGGCGGTTACGCTGCTGGTTCGGAGTATTGTGGGACCCCTCTTGGGCTGGAGATTGTGAGACTCCCTTTGTCAGGTTCCACTTTTTCAGGGCTCTGCCCAGACGGGTGGGGGAGGCGAAGACCTGATTCGAGCCTTTATAGTGGAACTTCACACAGACTGGGGTTCCCCAGCTATACAGCATGCCTCTGTCTCTCAAGATCTTACAATAGGGTGCAAATTCCCTCCTTCTGGCTAATGTAACTGCCGACAAATCAGGGAAGATGGATATTCCTGAGTATGGAGCCTCCATGGATTGCTTCTGCCTCATCACTTTTAGGAGCTGTTCTGCCTTTTTGGGGATCAGGAATGAGACCAGTATGTCCCTGGGAAGGGCTTTGTTCACATGTGGGGGCTTGGGGATTCTGAACGCATTGTCCAGGGCAAGCTCCCCCACAGGAGTGTCAGGGAGGATGTGTTGTAACAGGGGCTTAATAGTTGTTACCAGGTCCTCCTGGCCCCCTCCCTCTGGGATCCCTCTCACTCTCACATTTCCTCTTCTCAGCTTATCCTCCATTGCAGCTATTTTGAGGTGTGCCTGCTTAAGTCCATCATCCATTACCCCATAGTCTGTGGCTAAATCATTGTGTGCTGCAGCAAATTCACTCATCTTAGTCTCAAGCCTGTTTGTGCGTTCCCCCAGTGAGGTCAGCTCGTGACGGACCTCTCGCATCATCTCCCTCCAGTCCTCCTGGAGGGAGCTCCTAAGACATCCCAGCATGTCCCTGAGGTACCTTTGAGTCACCAGGGCTTCTTCTCCCTCTCTTCCCGGCTCCCTGGTCTCCGGGCTGTGTGAGGCACGTGTGGAGCACTGTCCATGTGCAGAGGGGGATGGTGCTGCTGATCTGAGCAGGGCCATGTTAGGAGAGGGAGCACACTCAGCAGGGAAGAAGTCTGTGAGTTTAGCTGACTCACCCCTCCGTTTTGGGGCAGCTCTCGGCATCCCACCGGGTCCAGCAACACCTCGCACTGTTCTGCTGCTGCTTTGGGGCAGAGAATCTGCTGTTTTTATGCCGTTCTGGTGGAGAAGCAGTGGGAGCTCTGGATTAAGCAGCAGGTGCCATTAGCTTCCAAGCCACGCCCCCACTAAATCACTTTTTATACTTACCAAATTCTTGTCGGATGGGCGTTCTTCCAGGCTCTTTGTCAGCGAGGCGGGTCTCCTCGCTGCTATCCATCTTCTTCTATGATTCAAATTACCCGCCCATCGCGTCCTCGCAATGAGCGGGTCACGTGCTGCAGACCCCGCGTCACTTCCGCCCGCCGCGTCGCTGGGTCTATGACGCGCCCAGGCCAGCTTCAGCATGCCATCTGCGCATGCTCAGAAGCCGGCCTGGGTGTACCAGTGACGCGGCGGGCGGAAGTGACGCGGGGCCTGCAGCACGTGACCCGCTCATTGCAAGGATGCGATGGGCGGGTAATTTGAACCATAGAAGAAGATGGACAGCAGTGAGGCGGGTGCGAGCCCAGCGAGGACACCTGCCTCGCTGACAAACAGCCTGGAGGAACGCCCATCCGACAAGAATTTGGTAAGTATAAAAAGTGATTTAGTGTGCCTCTAGTTAGTTAGATTAAGTCAGTCAGGGATGGTTAGAATAGTAATTTTAGGCTCCAGGGACAGATATTTATAGGTTAGATAGCGATTTTTAGATGGTTGGTTCCCTTTAAGAGCTGATGATCTAATACCAGAAAGTCCAAGAACAGGCACATTCTACATGCTTCCCAAAATTCACAAATCAGGAAATCCAGGAAGACCATTCATTTCATGTGTGGGCACCCTGAACGAACAAATTTCTGTTTGGGTAGAGGGTGTTCTCAAACCCCTAGTAAAAGAGACACTCAGCTGCATTCAGGACACAACTGACCTATTGAATAAAGTGTCAGCAATAGGTCCTCTACCAGAAGGAACCATCGTCGCCACCATGGATGTGGAATCTCTGTACAGTAACATCCCACACGAGGATGGATTAAATGCCTGCAAAACATTTCTGGAGAACACCGGGATTCATGTTGACTCTGTGGTGAAGCTTATAAAATTTATCCTCATGCACAACTACTTCACATTTGACGACAACATATATTTCCAAGAGACTGCCACAGCAATGGGAAGCAAAATGGCACCACACTATGCAAATCTTTTTATGGCGAAGCGTGAAGGTGACTTTTTATCCTCTTGTCTTATCAGGCCTCTGGCCTACTACCGTTATATTTGTAGCGTCCCGTTAGTCAGCGCGCTACAAAAGGGTACTGCACCCCTAACAGAAGCTGCAGTATGCTTCGTTCTGGTAAGGGGTAGTAGAAGCCTGAATCTCCAGCACCACACACACACACCTAGTGATAGGGGACCAATCAGACGCCTGTTACTAGCGTAACCGGTCCTGATGGGTGGAGAAGCTAGGCTATAAAGTGAATGGTGAAAGAGCAAGAACAGCAGTGCAGTGAAGAGTGCAGAAGTGAAGAGAAACAGCAGAGGAGAAGTAACGGGGAGGACACCTCAATCTGGTGACCCAGATGAGAAAGGGGCAGAGATAGAGGGTAACTGAATCACCCTGGCCCAGACCAAAGCGGGGTAACGGCTCCGACGTGGATCAGAGGTCCATCCCTGACTCACAAATTACCAGCGTGGTCAATGTCTTTTTAGGAGTACGATCCAACCGCCCTACACCAAGCACGGTCTCCACCAGAAGAAGTGAACTGGGTTGGGTTCACCTTTTGAGAGATAAAGGGTTCCCATATCACCCGACGGGCCTGGTCCAAGAAGTGGGATTGTGCAGGGCACCACAGAAAGGACAGAGAAAGTGATAGAGAAGGAACACCAGTGGAGTTTCAGAGGGACACTGCTCACTGCCACAACCACCCGATCCACTACCTTAGCTGAAAGGACTGCATTACCCTGTAAGACTGCAGATTACTGGAGTATAGTACCCGTTCAGAGTGAGCAACGTATCTGTTTCTTTCTAATGAACTGTGGTTTACCTGCCTTACATCTCGCAGCGGAGGCCGCGCTGCTCTTTTCCACCATTGCTACTTCCAACACCCCAGAGACTCTGCTCTTCCTGTAGGGAACTACGACACCTTGCTGCCGCCCATCCCCTCAGAGTTTCAAGCAGCGCCGGTGCCATCACCGGACCTACAGGTGGCGTCACGACTTAACTTTCTTTTATTATTTTAAACCACCTTTATTGTCTGCTCAAGGGCATGGACTCGGGCACCGACCACCTGTGACATCACCGTACCAGTACGCCCGAGATCCGAGTACCCAACCCTTGGCACCCGACATACTGATGACTACTTAATTATCTGGACGGAGTCTGAGCAACAGCTGAAGATGTTCCATGAACACTTAAACAGTTTCATCCTACCATCAACTTAACACTCAACTACTCCTACATTGAAATCAGCTTTATGGACACCATCATTAAGCTACAGGACAATGAAATATAGACATCCCTGTACCCGGAAACCAATTGACCATCCAACATATCTCCGATGGGACAGTTTTCATCCAAAACTCATAAAAAACTCTATTGTCTATAGCCAGGCCACCAGATAAAATCAGATATGTTCCAATCCTACCGATAGAGACAATCACCTTGAGGACCTCAGAAAGACCTTTTTGAACCAGGGCTACCATCCAAGGACAATCGAGAACCAGATTACAAGAGCCACCAGAATATCAAGGAATCATCTCCTACATCCACCCCACATACAATGGGTCTCCCCAGAGGATCCTCTTCATTTTTGTGAATTTTAGGTAAAAAATACCCATGAGATTTAATAGGGAACTCTGGGAAGAGCTTTTCTGCCTCATTTTTTGAGATAACTTGTCATTAGTCAGGGTGGGGTCGGGTCCCTTACTGAGCCCCTCTCCAGGTATATTGATTGGTTTCTGCATCCCTTTTTAAAGGTTATTTCTTCTTATGTTTGTGATACTAATCATTTCATTGATATTGTTGATCAGGTAGTTTGGTAGGATGGGTATAGATTAATGTGGCGCCCCACTGGTCAGGCGTCACAAGTGGGGGTACTGCACCCAGAAATGAGTGTGTGGTTATCCCTGTCGCAAGTAGAATGCAGAACACTGTGGGAGGATTTGATCCCAGCACTCCCACACACACCTAGGCAACCGGGGGAGGTCCCAAAGTTCTAGAGTCGAAGTTGTAAGGGAAGCAGGGAGGACGCACGGGGAGTCTTCAAGAGTGTCTTCCCCGAGGAAAGAAGGAAAACGGGAGCTTACCCGTGAGTGAAAGGGGGCTCCAAGGGAGGGCTAGAGAGAGAAGTAGCCCAGACAGAGAGATTCTGACTGGTTCACCCGGAGTGCACGGGTCTGACAACGCAGCCTGGAGTGTTTACCCTCTTACCGTACTCGTCCTGGCTCCGAAGACGTTATCAGGGTGTTCATCCCCTGGGACGTAACACTGCTAACCAAGCAGGCATTGAGAAGAGAAGGAACAGGACAAGGGTTAGATCCAAGAAGGTTCCACCAGAGACTTCCACAGATTCTGCATTCTGCTGCAGCTACCCGGCCAGCTGTCCTGCAAGAGAACTGTAAGCTGTGTCATCATTGTGACCAGTTTGCAAGTAAAGTACCCGGGTATAGAGACTGAGTCTCCGTGTGCTTATTCACTGCTGTGCTGCAACTACGACCTCCATCATCTGCACCTTTATCCATACAGGTGCATTCCTGTACCCGGAGGACCAGCTCCACCTGCTGGGAACTATACCATCTTGGCTGCTGTACCATCACCCTCCGGAGGACTGAAGCAGCGCTGGTGCCCCTTTCACCAGGATCTGCGGGTGGCGTCACGATAAACTTTATAAACTTTTATTTCTCCCATATTAATCATCCCCTTTTTAAGACACACTGGACTGAGCAGGACAATAATTACCGCTGGGCCCGCGCAGTTACCGGTCCCCGTGTGGCCGATGAAGAGTTAAATTGTGTGTATAAAGAAAAATGCTAAGAATCGGAGAGTAACATCTTGGCCACTAGGTGACCCTAGGGCTTTGAGGTCTACAGCACATGTGAAGGCCCAATTTGCACAAAATTGTAGAATAATGTTTTTTTATTATCCTTTTATATTATGCAACGTTTTAAGTTTGGTGCCTCCTATAAACGGAAGAAACGCAATGCATGAAAATGTAAATATGTTACCTGTTATTGTTTACTGAAAAAGAAAAATTCACTCTATCTGTACCCCAGTTAACCACACTCGCGGACGAGTGTATTTCACCAAGGGGGAATGTGGCGCCCCACTGGTCAGGTGTCACAAGTGGGGGTACCACCAGAGACTTCCACAGATTCTGCATTCTGCTGCGACTACCCGGCCAGTTGTCCTGCTAGAGAACTGTAAGCTGTATCATCACCGTGACCAGTTTGCAAGTAAAGTACCCAGGTAGAGTCTCCATGTGCTTATTCACTGCTGTGCTGCAACTATGACCTCCATCATCTGCACCTTTATCTATACAGGTGCATCCCTGCCCCAGAGGACCGGCTCCACCTGCAGGGAGCTATACCATCTTGGCTGCTGTACCATCACCCTCCGGAGGACTGAAGCAGTGCTGGTGCCCCATTCACCAGGATCTGCGGGTGGCGTCACGATAAACTTTATAAAATTTTATTTCTCCCATATTAATCATCCCCTTTTTAAAGTAAGACCCCAGGGCCACGGGTCTGGGCAGGCCACCAGTGACATCCGTACAGAAACAGGGGGCCCAGATACCTGAGTCCCCATACCCTGGGCGCATCAATTAACATCCGTGGACATCGAAAACTTGTACACAAGGATTCCTCAAAAACCAGCAGTTGAGATAATCAAACGGATTTTGTCATCGTTTGGTGTGTTGACAGCTTAGTGGTTGAAGTTATATATGAAGCACTCAGCTTTGTTCTTGAGCATAATGCCTTTATGTTTCTGAACAAGTGGTACTTGTAACAAGTTGGTACCTCTATGGGGACACCTGTTGCATGCACCCTTGCAAACTTGTTCTTGCTGCATTTGAAGAAGACTTTATTCTGTTCAGAATCCCTATTTGAAACATATTAAGTACTATGGACGTTATGTCGACGACATAATGATAATTTGGGATGGTGAGGAAAAGGATTTTGCCCTGTTTATTGATTTTTTTAAACACACAGAATACATATAATATGTTTCTCATTTCTGTATTCGGTGATGAAATGCTTGAGTTTTTGGACATAAAAGTAGAAGTTGTAGATTCTAAAATTAAGAGATCGATTTTTAAGAAAAAGACTGCCACGAATTCCCTCCTACACTACCAGAGCGCCCACCTGCTACACACTAAAACTGGCTTACTATATAGTCAGTTCTTATGAGTTAGATGCATTAACAACACTCAACTGAGTTTTTTTTTTTTTAAACATATATTTATTAGAGATTTTCGAAAAGAACAAGTTAATTTTACAAACCTGGCATGCGATCAACACGTAGTTACAAGGATAAGACAGTATTTAAAGCAAATTAGTGAAAGATATAAACATGCACTGAACAGATGTAAAGTCCCCATCCCTCCCTCCCTTTACCCGCACCCCCCAACTGATCGCAATTTTGCAATTTTCTTCCTCCTTCGTTGACTGTTACAATTAGGTTTTGGAAAACAGTCCTCAAAAACAACAGTCATTACTTATCTATCATGTGTCACATCTAGATCTAATTTTCCCAGTGTCCACTGCATACTTTTCAAAAGATACCACGCTGTGTTTCTGAAAGGTGTAACCAGCCATACAATCTCGGCTCTGGGCAGATAGGAAGTAATGAACAGGCGCCATTTCGCGAATAATTTTGCAGATTTTTTTATATCTTTCACATACCGCCTTAATCTGTTCCGAGCACAGGGCCCCCTTCAGTTCTCCGACTAGCTCTGTCGTGGTTGGGATCGAGCTATCTAACCAATGATGTAGTAGCAGTCTCTTGTAGGCTATTGCAATCATGTGAAGTAATTTTTTTGGTCCTTTAGTATGTTAACGTCAGGCATATAGTGGAAAATCCAGATTTTGTAGTCCATATTGGGACCTATTCCGCAGGACAGTTTAGACATATCTTTTATTACATTCCCACACACCATGAAACATGTCAGCATTGGCCAATCCACATTTGGGCATGCCTGTACTCAGTGGTGAAACAACCGCGGTCGCAGCCCCGTGACCCGTGCTGACAGCCGGCCGCCGCGACTGCGATAGCGCCGGCCGGAGAGGAGGGAGGACGGGAAGTGAGAGAAACCTCACTACCTGCTGCTCTGCCCGCCCCTCCGCTCCTCCTCACTGCGGACTGCGGGACACTGGATTTGCATACACCGGCCGAGGTGAGTGTGACTGGCAGCATGGGGGCCCGGGGGCAGATCTTGCACCAGGGCCCGGAGCAAGCTAGTAACGCCACTGCCTGTAGTCTTTCACTCCTTCCCGGGGTAGAGGGAATATTGAATCCCAGTATAGCCCTGTGTATCAATCTGTATTGAGAATCTCTCCATTTCTCGCTTGTTATATTTTTCCTCGTCTCAATCCAACCCTCTAAGATTAATTGACCTATGTCTTCCTCCCCCAGCCTGTTCGCCCTTGCGCTGAAGATCACAGTATGACCCGGTGGGAGAAGATGAATTCTTAAGGTGTTATATATTGTGGAGATTGAGGTCTCACCCATGTCCCCACTGAGTATGCTATCCCATTTTGAGTCTAGGCAATCCTTGCGGACATACAACAGTGACCCCAGCAGGTGATGTCTCAGTTGGTCGTACTGAATTTTATGGAACGCCCCAGTTGCCATTTGTTTCTCACTTCCACCTCCGTCATCCAGCGACCCTCCCTCCGCAATAGTATATCACTTAACATGGTAATGCCCTTCTCTCTCCAAACTTTGAACAGGGCATTCTCCCTTCCCAGTTTGAAGTTGGGGTGTCGCAATGGACTGAGATACTTGGATATTTTCCAAGACAACCCCAACTTCTTTCATATCGCCTTCCAGGCCCCTCTGGTATCTCGGAACAGCACCAAGTTTTTTATGGTCGAGTCTATGTTGGTGTTGGAGGAATGTAGAAGGGTCACCGGATCCTAGGGTGTGCACAGTTCAGATTCCAGCTCATAGTCCTGACATCTGGCAACCCCAATTACCCCCCTGTCTCTCTCAACTGAGTTTTAACAAGCTAGCAGATGATTTGAAACAAGCCTTTCTTTCTAGGGGCTATCCCCCTGGTGTGTTGAAAACAGCCAGCAACAGGGCATGCATGGACCAAAAAGATACTGAGCCTTTAATGCCAGCCAATACAAATAATGAAAGTAAAAAGAAGAAATTCTTTCATTTTAAATTTGGCCCGATGTATTCCTCTGTAGCCTCAGCTGTTAAACGGCACTGGCATGATATCGAATCAGACCAGGGGTACAAAATTCGACAATGCCCATAGTAACATACAGACATCGCAGAAATATAGAGGACATACTGGTTAAGAGAAGAATAGAGGTGCCAAAAAATAATTTTTTGTCAACAAGTTGTATAAAAGGAAATTACAGATGTAATACCTGTCCTTGGTATAAATGCCATCTAGTAGGAAAAAGTCTACAAATAAGTAATATAACAATCCCGGTAAAATCGTTTATTAATTTCAGAACTAGCTGGCTTGTTTATGTTTCATTTTGCCCCTGTAAGAGATTTTATATAGAGAAGACCATTCGTCCCATTTTCCACAGATTTCGAGAACTTTACAACTCGATAACTTTGGGAAAAGGTAGTCCACGTCTGTTCCAGCATTTTAGGGACTGCCATTCCAGTAACCCAGAGGTTTTTTCTTTTGTGGGGCTCGAAAGACCAGAGCGCCTGCCCCAAGGAGGAGATTTTCACAAACATCTCCTACAAACAGGCTAAGTGGATTTTAGCAACCGACGCCCAAGGGGCATTAAGGCTAAATGAAAAACTCGACATGGCCATTTTTCTGTAAAAAGTTTTTGATAAAGATCTTTAGATAAATTGAAATATTACTATTTTGTGGGCTTAAGTATTTTTTCGGTATCTTTTTACATTTTTCCGGTATTGTTTCGGTATTTTAATATTTATCATTTGCCGAACTCTATTAGCCAGTTTAGATCCCCTAATTCTAGCTTTTGAAAAGTTTTTTCTGTATGGTATATGGGTGTTTGCTAACCCCCCCTCTATTCTGTGTCTCTTTTTGCCAGTGTACTATCTTAACACCATCTGGTATACAAATTTCTTGTTTAGCGTCTATTAGTACCCCGGTAACGCTCGTTAAAATGAACTTTCTTCTTAGTGTGTACAGTTTCTTGCCATCGCTTAGGAAGCTTTTATTTTAGTCTGTGGAACCAGTCTTATAGCAACATTCGGTAAGCTTGTACTTTTGACTATGTTCGTATTCTTCAGTATTCCTGACTGTTCTGAGTATACTGTTTGTAATAATCTTGTAATATATCTCTTTATTAAGTTGTCTCTGTAATTCACTTATATTTTTACGTTTGTTCCGTAGTGTTATGTTTACATTTGTATTCTGATGTCAGTAACTCCGCCTCTATAACAATCGGAACTGACGTCAGGCACTTGTACTTTGGACCCGTAGAAGCGCCAACAGGTGTGAAAAGGTAATAGTTGTCCTGCACACCCTTCCCTCCCTGTCTGTAGACCCCATGGTTTTTTGAATAAAGCCGCACCTGCACCCTATCCGGATGAGTGCCGCATCTTTTCATTTCTGATACCATACATTACACTATCCATGTTGCAGCAGCCCCTCCTCCTCTCTTTCTGCTCCTTATTCTCTTCTGAATTACACTTCCCATCAGTTCCAAGCTGGAAGCGTTGCAACACTGCCTCAGTGAAGCAGCAGCAAATAATACTAAAACTGATTTTTAGGTGATAAAAAGCACACTGCAGCAGAATTGTTGAAAGGTCTGACTAGACCGATCTGTATGTCTTGCCGTTGAACCAACAACCAGGCCTGGTCATGTGCAATGATGGCCGTAACCTGGTGGCAGCTCTGAAGCTTTGCAAGCTGGAACATGCCTGGTCCATGTGCTCAAATTAGTGGTTCAGTGGTTTCTGAAAACTTCTGCAGATTTTCCGGAGCTAATTGTCACATCTGCACCCATTTCAAAAAGTCTCCTACTGCTGCCGTCATCCGGCAGTGCTGCAGCGGAGCTTTCAATTGCCACCTCACCGAATGCTTTGCAACCTGCCCATGTCCTAGAACTCACCATTGCATATGTTGGCAAGGCTCTGTAAGCAGAAGAGGGTAGTAGTTGATTACCAGCTCCAACATGGCGGTTGAACTCCAAATCAGCCTCAACACATAACAACTGATGAGTTGGCATGAATGTCTGACATATGTGAGATTCTCCAAAACTTTGAGGACTCCACCAAGATGGTGAGCAGTGATGATTCTATAATCAGGCTAACCATCCCGCAGCTGTGTCCAATGAAAGGCTTGCTGCTCACCATTAAAGAGGAAGCTTTGCATGCAGAGCAGGTGGCTATGTAGCAAAAACTTACACTGGGTCATACTACCCAATACAGTATCATCCCATCTTCTCAGCGCAGATTGGGTGATGATAATGAGGAGGAGGAACAGGAGTTGCTTGTCTGCATTACAGAGGAGAATAATAACACCAGTTTCATGTCTTTTCAGCATGGATGGCCTGAAGAAGAGGAGCAGGACAGGCAGGAGGAGATGATGGGTAGTGTTCATCCTTGTAGGGACAAGGAAATGTTGCCTGTTGATAGTCTGAATATGCAATGGAGTCCGTGGAGCCTCATTTAAGAGTCTTAAACACAGGACTAGCCAGATATCCCTCCAGGGACAGACATAGCCCTGGGGTGGACTCCTTGCGGAGACCACCATAACCACCATTTTAAGTGGCCCTTTCAGTCGCTATCCCACTCAGTTATGAGCTTAAGGATATGACAAGGGAATTACCAAAGCCAGGTATCCACAGAAAGCTGTTTCGGGGTTTTGACCCTCATCAGTGTGGAGTAGGATTCTGGCTAGGTGGGAGCAATGCCTGGTAGACAAACATTACAAAGCCCTCACTGATCTCAGGGAGACCAGTCAAGGAAAACACTGCGGGCAGCTGGCTAAAGCGCTCAAACACAGTGAAATCCATAGTGCATTGCCCCCTGGGAATTTGAATATGCAAATGGAGTCCGTGGAGCCTCGTTTAAGAGTCTCAAACACGGGACTAGCCAGATATGCCTCCAGGGATTGACCTAGCCCTGGGGTGGACTCCTTGCGGAGACCACCATAACCACCATATTAAGTGGCCCTATCAGTAACTATCGACCTGTTTCAAACCTTGGAAAATGTAGTTTTTTCAGGAAGAGTACTAGATCTTATAAAACCACTTTATTAAAACCCATCGGCCAGGGTTCTGACTAATGGTCACCTTTCAACTAAATTCAACCTCACAAATAGAACGAAACAGGGGTGTCCCCTCTCCCTGTCCCTGTTCGATCTGTTTATCAAACCATTAGCGGAGAAAATTAGGATGGACAGCGGGGTTAGGGGCATCCCTGCCAACAAAACAGAATTCAAGGTTTCCCTATTCGCAGATGATATCCTACTCTCCCTAATGGATCCACTGAACTCGGTCAAAAAGGTATTGAACATCTTTAATGAATTCTTGAAAATATCAATGTACAAGATTAATGTCAGTAAAACCCAAGCCATGCATCTTAACCTAGACCCGGACCTTCTAAAAAATTTTACGCTCGGAAATCAACTTCCAATGGAATGTGGATAGCTTGTCATACCTCGGGATCAAATTATCAAAAAATATAAAGGATTGTGCCAACCAGAACATATCCGACTTATATAAAACTATAGACAAGGTACTAAAGCACTTATCTAAAATCGAGCTGTCCTGGCTAGGCAAAATAAATACTTATAAGATGATAGAACTACCGAAACTACTGTACATATTCAGAACCATTCCCCTACCAATAAAGAGAAAGCTCATGCAGAAACTAGAGTGGACCCACTGGGCTGTGGTACCGAACTCCCCTGGGTGAGCTGATCCTAGTTTACCCAACCCCTATACAGGGATTGTCTGGGGCAAGCCCAGGGAGTCTAAGTATCACAGCAGCTAGTACCAGGGGGGTGGCTCGTAAGGTTAGCCTATACTATGGCACAGCTAAGGATTCCGGGATAGCAGGGTACAAAGCTAGAACGTCCCCTGAGCACCAGTCCAAGACAGGTTCAAGAGTTCGGAGCCTGGGAAGTCTGAGGAGCAGGGCATGGGAGAGGCCAGGCAGGGCGTAGAAGGCAATATTTTCACGGTGTAGGGCCCCGATCTGCACCTCCACCTTCTCTGTCACCTTGGTGACGGTCTCCAGGCAGCGGACCTGCCATTCACCGATGCGATTACACGAAGCGTCAATAGGGGTATTATGGGGATACCAAGTAGAGTCACTGCCTCTTGCCGAATGAAGTTTCCTGCTGACCCTGAATCCACGTAGGCTAACTCAGTGTAGCGTCTCTGCAGACGTATCACCTGCACGGGCAGGGTGAGAGGTTGAGAGGCATCGCTCTAGCCTAGGTTGGCCTCTTGTACTTGACCTAGGCGGAGGAGTTTCTCGGCCTTTCGGGACAATTCCGGCGCTTATGGGATGCGTCTCCGCAATACAGGCATAGGCCGCGAGCCAGCCTCTCTTCTCGGCGTCATTCCGCCATTCTGACCCGGTCCACCTGCATAGGGTCAGAAAGGGGGCAGCGGCAGACACCACAGACCGTGTACAGGGCGGACTGCGTTCAGAGGGAAGCGGCCGGACAGATCCCTTCTCCCTGGCGGACTCATGGGAGCGCTCTTGGAACCACAAGTTGATGCAAGTGGCTAGCGAGATCAAGGCCTCCTGCTCCGCTGGGATATTTCGACCTGCGAGCTCATCCTTTATCCTGCCGGACAGGCCACGCCAGAAAGCACCAGTCAGCGCTTCGTTATTCCATCCCAACTCGGAGGAGAATGTACGGAAGCAGATGGCGTACTGCCCAACGGTGAGCGTCCCTTGACAGAGGTTGAAGAGAGACTCCGTGACAGATGTGACCCGGCTGGGTCCATCGAAGACTCTCTGGAATGACAAGTGGGAGACCGCAGGGTCATCACGCTCCCAGAGGGGGTTAACCTACACCAGGGCCTCAGCCCTCCAGTACTCTGTTGTATCTTTTTGTCTTTTGTACTCTTTTCTCAACATGGATACTGGTACCACGTATATAGTATACAACTAAATTCAACTAGACATGATGTTATTGTAAATATGTAAATATACCTTGACTCATGTGTATCATTGTACAAACCTTATGGTGTACACTTCTTATTTTATTCTTAGTGACTCTGTGAACAAGGCCTAATTGGAGGCCGAAACGTTGTCCTGCCAGTCACCTACTACACCTGTGTTTGTTTTGAAATAAATCACCTTTAAGCAAAACGAAAAAACCTGAATGAGTGCTTGGATTTAATTCTCATGATATGGTCCAGCAGTCACAGACTTTCTGTGGACTGTCTTCCAGGTCTCCTAGCCCTAGTTTGACAGCTTTCCTTTCGTTGTGGCGGACGTTGGGTATTGGGACATGAAGACTCCACACCCCGCCAGGGTTTGTGGTTGGGGAATGCAGCTTCCCTGCCACTTCAACAGAGCCGGCCCTCTGGTTCCGGCCTGGTCCCTCTGTATCCCCGCTGACTCGGACACACCTTGGATTCCCTCTGTCTGGACTCGGTCCTCAGCCTGGGACCTGGACTAGCCATATGGTGGCACATGCCGCCAGGTCTGGGTTCTTTCAGTCTGGTGGTTCTGGCTGACGGGTATCTCTGTTGTTCTCCACAACTCAGAACTTAACTACTAGCCTCTGGCCTGAACTTGGTGTTGTGCTTTCCCTTTTATTGTGTTGTTTCTCCACCCTTTCCTGGGCTCTGTCCTAACACTCCATCCTCCAACTAGCTCCTCCTGCTATCCCATGCTAAACATGAAGTAACTTAGCCTTGGGATCGTGAGATGTGTCGGGTGTGTGTGGTGGGTGACCGACTTACTAGTCCCAGCTGCTGCGCCATCCTGTGACGACCGGTCCGCAGGGGCGCCACACTTACATGTCTTTTTATTATATATGTCCTCATTTTGTAACATGATTTAATTAAAGAATAATTACATTTTTTCTAAACGGACTTGGTGCTGGATCCCTCCTAATCATCTGATGGAAATGAGTGTTCCTTCTGGTCACATACATCTCTACCACAGTTCACAACATGATATAGCATCTTTCCATACATTCATTGACAGATTCATTCAATTTACTGTATATACTCGAGTATAAGCAGAATTTTTCAGCACAATTTTTGTGCTGAACAGAGCCCACCATGGCTTATACTCGAGTCAGTGTACAGACTCAGTGAGGGCGTGGTGATCGGACGCTGGAGGAGGCGAGGGGAGGCTGCAGTAGGAGCAGAGAGGTCACGTGCCCTCACTCATTAGTGCAATGCAATATGCACTGCATCCCCCTGTCCATCAGCGGCAGGGGGAGTGGTGCATATGTGACATCCTGGCACCCTGTTGGGCACCACAGAACCCTTGGGACATAAATGGAGCAGTAACAGCAAAGCAACACTCACACAACACCTTAGTACACCTTTAACACCTGTTTCACCCCAAGCCTCTAGGGGGAGCTCCACTGGTCACTTTGAGCCAGTTCCCCCTATAAATAGGGTCTTGGAGGGAGAAACACCAGAGTGTGCAGACGCTAAGAGAGCTGCAGGACGTGTGCATCCACCGGTTCTGGAGCTATACTAGGCCCAAACCAGCACACCTGCCCAGTGAGAGACCCTTGTAATTGGGGTCAGAGGAAAGGAGAAAGCACCCTTCAGGGACTACAGAGTTACCCTAACTCTCCCCATCTTCCGGTTACTGGAACCGAGCTGTGAGAGCTACCTAGCCACCACAGAGAACCAGCACGCCTCACAGGGAGTTTAGCCCCGTTCACCTGACGCACCTACCGACGAGAGCCCAGGGAAGAAGATAGAATTATCATCACCCCTTTAACAGTTCCCTCAGTGCAGCTACTCAGGTGAAATACGTTCTACTGAACATGCTACCCGGTCCGGCTGGATTCCACATCCACCCGACCTCAACTAGAAAAGACAGAGAAAGGAAGCCTACACCACTGCTTGCTGTGAACCTCCAGGAGTGTTGACTTCACCCTCACCCGGTCCGAGTGTACCTGATATCTACCAGTAAAGGTACCTAAAAGACTTCAGCGTGTCCGCGCTTTAATTCCTGGACCTAACAGCAGCCCGACTAAGCTGCCTCATAACATCTTGTGCAGCTCCTGGCCCCGGGGACTCCCGCTCATCCTGTGGGGACCGTCCCATCTTGCTGCATTCCATCCCCCGGAGGCCCAAGCAGCGCCGGTGGACATCACCGAAACTCTCACAGGTGGTGTCACGAAGATTATTATCCCCTACTGTTCAGCCATCCCCCATTGATCTGGACCACCGGGCCCCACAGCTGCAGGCGCGGTTCCATGACAAGGAGAAGCAAATGCCTGCGACGTGCAGAACCCAGCTACGGTGACTCAGAATTTGGCGGTCACGAACAGGATACGAGCAGGCCCGTTCCTTAACAGGTATTGTGTGCTATTTAATGACTCTAAATATCGAACTGTATATTTGAACCGCCATTGCTGCGCGAAATGCGGGAAAAGAAGGGGCGTTCCTGTGCAAAGGGCCCGAAGATAGGCCCCGCCCCCACGCTCTGACGACTTCCCCTGAACGCAGCAGGAACCGGAAACTCCCGTGGTGCCTCACTCCTCACCGCGAGGCTGATAATTCCGTTTGAAACCGAAAGGACTGGCCGCGCTTAACTAAGGGGGAGCGAGGATGAGTAGCCCAGGCCCCGATAACGCGGTACCCCCGCAACAGCTAAACATACCTCCAGATGGACAGCAACCCGCTGGCGGTATGCCAGAACAACCCGCTCCGATTATGCCGATATCTCTGCATTACGTTCCAAATGCGGCCTGGTTACCCAAGTACAGCGGTACACCCAGTACCTTGGAGACATTCCAGAGGAAGATATGCCAAGCGCTGGACATGTACGCTATGACCGGTAAGCAGAGAGCTTCAGTTATTATGGGACAGTTAACAGGCGCAGCCGAGCTGCAGAGCCGAAACTGATCTATAGAAACTCAGGAATCTGTGGAGCAGATATTCGGTAAGTTAACCCAGGTTTTTGAACGTCATACTGAGGCTGAATTAAGACTGTCATTCTACCACTGTAACCAAGGGGCACAGGAAAGTGTCCTAGATTATTCGCTGCGCTTGCAAGCACTAAGACTGTTAAAGCAAGTCGATCCTGATGGTGTCAGAGATGAGAACAAAGCGTTAATTGGACAGTTTATTGTGGGACTCAGACTATCTGAGGATAGAAAGCAAGCAAGCTGGTGGTCCATACAAAATCCTGGCGTGGAGTTTGACACTTTGAGAGACTTAACAGTGTGGGGACAATGGCTCTCCGCAATGCCTGATCCCGCTTCAAAGCCGCAGTATACTGACACCCCTTCCGTGCCGGCAGCAGCATCTCCAATCCCTGCGGTTCAGTCTAGTGCACAGACTATAACACCCGACCGGTTTGAACAACTGTGTGCTAATGTCGAGCAGCTGATGAAGGACATGGTCAAGCTACAAGCTGGGAGAAGACCCAAGACAGATGCAAGGTCATCGGACAAGATCCAGCTTGCTGACAGCCCCGACGACGTCCCGTGAATGAAGAGGAAGACACAGCCGCCGTGAGGAAAACCTGCAGATCATCGCAGCCCTGACAGACACCGCTCCAGTCAGCAGAGTGACAGAGGAGGACGCACTCAGCAATCCCGTCCTTTAAATGAGCAGCCCCTGGGCAAGAAGGGCCAACCCCAGGAGTAGACTGTCCAGGCCCAACCAACTGGGAATACAAGTACGTAGGAGACTGTCCATACCTACCGATCGTCATCGATGGCATCGCTACCTCCGCCTTGATAGACACTGGATCCCAGGTGACAACCATCCTGTATATCCTTTACAAGCGGTTCTGGCCAGATGTTGAGCTAGAGCCCCCTCACCCTGATCTGAACATTGAAGCCACTAATGGTATAATAGTTACAGTAGAGGGGCAGTGGGAAGCTACAGTAAAGGTGGGGAGGGTGCAGCTGAAGAACCAGGGTATCATAGTGGTTGAGGACAAAACAAATGACAGGGATCCACATGTAATACTGGGTACTAATGTCATGGTTAAATGCATTGATAAAGTGTTGCTCTTACTCCACAGAGTGTTGAAGAGGGTAGACCCAGAGAGAAGAGAGCTATTCAAAAGCAGATCCGAGCTCTGGTTTATCAACAACAGGTAACATTGTCAAATGGTGAAATTGGCAGAATACGGGTTACAGATCCCATTCCAATTGTGGTACCACCCAGAAGTGAAATGATGATCTGGTGTCGAGCAGCCATAGGCCTCAGAGGGCAGGACTACCAAGCTGTAGTAGAACCTGTAATGTCTGATAGTAGTCCTACGCTCTTGACAGCCAGAGGGTTGGTCGACGTGAGAAAAGGGAGAGTCCCCGTACGCATATTAAATTATGGTGATGACGAGGTCAGACTGCCAAGATATGCAACTGTCGCAAAATTGGACCAGGTTGAAAATAATGCTGTAATTGATGTAAAATCCTCTTCCCAAACAGTCACTGACGAACCCCCTCACTCCAAAGATCAGTTAGAGAAGTTGTGTCAGGAGCTCAGTGTAGGAACTGACAACACACCCTCTCACCAGAAAAATGGAGTATACCGGGTAGTTCGGGAGTATGAGCAAGTGTTCAGCAAACACCCACTCGACTTTGGGAGGATTAAAGGGGTACAACACCATATCCCCACAGGCAACCATGCACCTATGAAAGAAAGGTACAGGCCTATACCACCCACACACTACCAAAAAGCCAAAGAAATGCTTCAGGACATGAAAAATGCAGGCGTCATTAGGGATAGCTGTAGTCCCTGGGCAGCACCACTAGTCCTGGTTAAAAAGAAAGATGGTAGTATGAGGATGTGCGTAGACTACAGACAAATCAATAAAGTCACACACAAGGATGCATACCCGTTGCCCCGCATAGAAGAGTCACTAGCTGCACTCAAATCTGCCAACTACTTCTCCACATTAGATCTTACTAGTGGGTACTGGCAGGTTGCTGTTGCAGGGGAGGATTGTGAGAAAACAGCCTTCACGACACCTATGGGGCTATGCGAGTTCAACAGTATGCCATTCGGGTTGTGCAATGCCCCAGGAACATTTCAGAGACTAATGGAGTGTTGTTTGGGCCACAAGAACTTTGAGACTGTCCTGTTATACCTTGATGATGTCATTGTATACTCTCAGACCTATGAAGATCACCTGCAGCACCTGAGTGAAGTGTTCGAGTCACTGTCCAAGTACGGGATGAAACTGAAACCGTCCAAGTGCCACCTGCTGAAACCCAAGGTCCAATACCTCGGACATGTGGTCAGTGCAGAAGGCGTAGCACCGGATCCGGATAAAGTAACCGTCATCAAGGACTGGCCAGCACCAACTACTCACAAAGAGGTACGTCAGTTTCTAGGACTTGTCGGGTACTACCGACGATTCATCAAAGGCTATACCAAGATAGCAGCACCCATGCAAGATCTCTTAGTCGGTCAATCCAAAAACGGCAAGATCAGGGGACCCCCGTTCCACTGGGGACCAGAACAGGAAAAATCCTTCCAAAAGTTAAAAGATGCTTTAACTGGAGAAGAAATCCTGACCTATCCTGATTATGATCTCCCGTTTTTATTGTACACTGATGCAAGTAATGAAGGTTTAGGAGCAGTCCTAGCTCAACGCCAGCAAGGAAAGGAAAAGGTGATAGCCTACGCCAGCAGAAAGCTCCGTCCCACAGAAAGGAATCCAAAGAACTACAGCTCGTTCAAATTGGAGTTCCTGGCCCTGGTCTGGGCAATCACAGAGCGTTTCAAGCATTACCTGGCATCCGCCCCGTTCACAGCTTTCACTGATAACAACACATTTAGAGACTGCAAAGCTGGGAGCCCTGTACAGCGTTGGGTAGCAAGACTTTCAAACTATGACTTCACTGTAAAGTACCGGGCAGGTCACAAGAACGGCAATGCTGACGCCCTGTCCAGAATGCCTAACCTTCCTGAAGAGGAGAAGACATAGATGACTTGGAGGAGATATAACTACCTGCTTTCCCTTGTTCGGGTAAGGCAACGTGTCACCAGGCGAGCCAGAGACGTATAGAGAGGACCGTGAACCCTTTACCTCACCATGACTGGAAGGAGCTTCAAGCTAACGATCCAGATGTCAGCTTGGTAAGAGAGCTGATAACTCAAGAACACGCCAGCATGGACCCTGATGCCTCACAAAATGCTAAGCGCCTATGGAAAGAGAAAGGAAGGATGTTTGTCTACCAATGTAAACTATGCAGAAGGTATTTGAATCCCAGAACACACGAACTCATCTGGCAGATCGTAGTCCCCAAGACTGAAGTCCAAATGATCCTTGAAGCATACCATGATGATGCGGGACACTTTGGATGGAAGAAGCTGGAGAGACTCCTGAAAGATCGGTTCTAATGGGTCGGTATGCGAGGCTCAATTGACAAGTGGTGTAAAAACTGTGGACCATGCCACCTTCGAAGGAAAGACCATCTAACTCAGAAAGCTCCGTTGCAGCCAATTGTTACCATGAAACCCCTTGAAATAGTTGCTCTTGACCATATGAAGCTAACCCCAAGTCGTACCGGGTATACTTACGCTCTCACCATTGTTGACCACTATTCAAGATTCCTGGTAGTAGTTCCAATTAAGGACTTAACTGCAGAGGTAGCAGCCAAAGCATTCCAGAGTTACTTCTGTCGCCCCCATGGGTATCCAGACCAAGTCTTGACTGACCAAGGGCCAGCCTTCGAATCAGCTCTGTTTCAAGAATTCTTAGGGCTATATGGGTGTAAAAAGATCAGGACCACACCTTATCATCCCCAAACAAACGGTTTATGTGAAAAGATGAACCATATTGTCATTGACATGCTCAAAACCTTACCAGTTGAAGAAAGGAACCAATGGCCTGAAAAACTTCCAGACCTTGTGGACATCTACAACCACATACCTGTCAGCTTAACCAACTACACACCTGCTTACTTGATGCGAGCAAGACCAGGTAAACTACCAATTGACTTACAGATGGGAACCATCAAACCCACACCAGATTCTTCTGATGAAGATTGGGTAAACCAAAGCCAAGACCAGTACAAAAAGGTACAAGAAAGTGTTGAAAGAAACCTAGAAATCAGCAGAACCAAACATGAAAAAGACTTTAACAAGCACGCCTCAGCAGAACCTCTTGCAACAGGTGACTTAGTGCTAAAAAGAAAAAGAAGAACCAACAAATTGGATGACAATTGGGAATCCGAACCCTACACAATTATGCCATCGCAATATGACAATTCCAAAACTTGTGTTATCTGCAAAGACCAAGGAATTACCTCCACAACTGTATCTAGGGATCATTTGAAGAAATGTCCAACACAGTTACTACCTCAAGTAACCAGTTACTCTACAGTAACTACAGTAGAAGAACCTAAAGAAAACCTAGTCCATACAGACATTGGATATTTACCAGACGACTGGCCACAATGCAATGGTGCATTCATCATACCAGTTATGCATTTCTACCAGCCTGTGGAAAATCAACCAATTCCAAATCAACAAGTTCAACAAGAACAAGTTCAAGTGCAAGATATGCAGCCTGTTATATTGGAACCTGAGATTCCTGTAATCGGTGAACCTGCTAGTCCCACAGTAACAAAGAGAAATCCTACACAACTACCTACAGAGGGTAGTCCAGTAGATAGATTACGTACTTGCTATGGCATTCCACAAAGCAGAAATAGAGAAAGAACCACTTTGTACACTACACCAACAGCTTTTGAAACACCCACACTACGCAAATCCACACGTAGTACATTAGGACAACCCCCAAGCAAATATGGAGAATGGGTTTAAAATGTAGTGGAACCATATTACCTGTTAGTGAATGTAAATAGTACCCGGTTTCAGAAACTGTAAAAAGTAGTGTACAGAAGGGTGGAGGAACTGGGCTCTGTCCCAAGTATATTAAGTTGGGGACAGAAAGTGCCTGGTACGGTGAAAAGGTTAGACCGGCCTCCCAAGCAGAGACACCCGTAGGGAATGTATAAAGTTTAAAATGTGTACCGTGTATTTCTGGACTTTACCCTTTCCCCTTCTATAAACTTTGGACAATTGTCACAGGACTTATGTGACCTAAAACTTACCTTTTTCCAGCCTGCGGCAGATGGACTAGTGCCGTATGGACTGCTTTTCATATTTTTCCCGTTTTTTCCCTTATTTTTCAGTGATTTTTGTATTTTTTCTTTAAGACTTGTAAATAACTGTTATAAAATGCTTAGAGGTTAAGATGTAAAAAGAACTTTTTGCTCAGTCCGGGAGAACTGAAGTTAACTAAGGGGGTATGTGGCACCCTGGCACCCTGTTGGGCACCACAGAACCCTTGGGACATGAATGGAGCAGTAACAGCAAAGCAACACTCACACAACACCTTAGTACACCTTTAAGACCTGTTTCACCCCAAGCCTCTAGGGGGAGCTCCACTGGTCACTTTGAGCCAGTTCCCCCTATGAATAGGGTCTTGGAGGGAGAAACACTAGAGTGTGCAGACGCTAAGAGAGCTGCAGGACGTGTGCATCCACTGGTTCTGGAGCTATACTAGGCCCAAACCAGCACACCTGCCCAGTGAGAGACCCTTGTAATTGGGGTCAGAGGAAAGGAGAAAGCACCTCTCAGGGACTACAGAGTTACCCTAACTCTCCCCATCTTCCGGTTACTGGAACCGAGCTGTGAGAGCTACCTAGCCACCACAGAGAACAGCACGCCTCACAGGGAGTTTAGCCCCCTGTTCACCTGACGCACCTACCGACGAGAGCCCAGGGAAGAAGATAGAATTATCATCACCCCTTTAACAGTGCCCTCAGTGCAGCTACTCAGGTGAAATACGTTATACTGAACATGCTACCCGGTCCGGCTGGATTCCACATCCACCCGACCTCAACTAGAAAAGACAGAGAAAGGAAGCCTACACCACTTCTTGCTGTGAACCTCCAGGAGTGTTGACTTCACCCTCACCCGGTCCGAGTGTACCTGATATCCACCAGTAAAAGTACCTAAAAGACTTCAGTGTGTCCGCGCTTTAATTCCTGGACCTAACAGCAGCCTGACTAAGCTGCCTCACAACACCTTGTGCAGCTCCTGGCCCCGGGGACTCCCGCTCATCCTGTGGGGAGCGTCCCATCTTGCTGCATTCCATTCCCGGAGGCCCAAGCAGCGCCGGTGGACATCACCGGAACTCTCACAGGTGGCGTCACGAAGATTATTAACCCCTACTGTTCAGCCATCCCCCCATTGATCTGGACCACCGGGCCCCACAGCCGCAGGCGCGGTTCCGTGACAAGGAGAAGCAAACGCCTGCGACGTGCAGAACCCGGCTACGGTGAGTCACATATTACATTGCACTATATATACTCGCCCCCCTATCATCACAGTATATGCCCCCATGCTGCCGCACACCATAAAATAATAAAACATTGATCATTCTCACCCTCTGTCGCTATGTCACCACTGCGTCCTCCGGTCTTCCTGCTTGTGCCGGCATCATGTGACCGGCACAGCAGCGATGATGTCATTGCTGCTGCGCCGGTCACGTGATGCTGGCACGAGCAGACCGGAGGACGCAGCGGTAACATAGCGACGGAGGGTGACAATGATCAATGGTGTATTATTTTATGGCGTGCAGCAGCATGGGGGCATATACTGTGATCATAGAGGGGCGAGTATAACAGTGATGGGGGTATATACCAGTGCTGGGGACCTATATACCAGTGGTGGTGACCTTATATACCAGTGATGGTAATACATTACATGTGTCACTAATTAATTAATCTATTCACTTGTATATATGCACCTTTTAATATTTTTTCACACAAGAAACTCTGTTGTGCATTTTTGGTATTGCCAAAAAGACGTGCTAAATATAATTCCCAACTGCTGTTTAAACACACTCTCAACTTGCTATCTTCTTAAAATATGTTTTTGGTGTGTGCACAGGGAATTGTTTAATCTTAAAATTTACTCTTAGTGGTGCGGCTGTCTTGATCTACCTGTTCACATACAGTGTTGGCCAAAAGTATTGACACCCCTGCAATTCTGTCAGATACTCAGTTTCTTCCTGAAAATGATTGCAATCACAAATTCTTTGGTATTTTTATCTTCATTTAATTTGTCTTCAATGAAAAAAACACAAAAAGAATTGTCCTAAAGCCAAATTGGATATAATTCCACACCAAACATAAAAAAGGGGGTGGACAAAAGTATCGGCACTGTTAGAAAAATCATGTGATGCTTCTCTAATTTGTGTAATTAACAGCACCTGTAACTTACCTGTGGCACCTAACAGGTGTTGGCAATAACTAAATCCCACTTGCAGCCAGCTGACATGGAATACTCAACAACTTACTCTTACACTTGCAGCCAGCTGACATGGATTACTCAGTCAACTTACTCAACATCTATCCTGTGTCCTTGTGTGTACCACATTGAGCATGGAGAAAAGAAAGAAGACCAAAGAACTGTCTGAGGACTTGAGAAACCAAATTGTGAGGAAGCATGAGCAATCTCAAGGCCACAAGTCCATCTCCAAAGACCTGAATGTCCCTGTGTCTACCGTGTGCAGTGTCATCAAGACGTTTAAAGCCCATGGCACTGTGGCTAACCTCCCTAGATGTGGACCGAAAAGAAAAATTGACCAGAGATTTCAATGCAAGATTGTGCTGATGGTGGATAAAGAACCTCGACTAACATCCAAACAAGTTCAAACTGCCCTGCAGTCAGAGGGTGCGACAGTGTCAACCCGTACTATCCGTCGGCGTCTAAATGAAAAGGGACTGTATGGTAGGAGACCCAGGAAGACCCCACATAAAAAAGCCAGGCTGGAGTTTGCCAAAACTTACCTGAGAAAGCCTAAAACGTTTTGGAAGAATGTTCTCTCTTTTTGGGCAAAGGCATCAACATAGAGTTTACAGGAGAAAAAAAGAGGCATTCAAAGAAAAGAACACGGTCCCTACAGTCAAACATGGCGGAGGTTCCCTGATGTTTTGGGGTTGCTTTGCTGCCTCTGGCACTGGACTGCTGGCCCATGTGCATGGCATTATGAAGTCTGAAGACTACCAACAAATTTTGCAGCATAATGTAGGGCCCAGTGTGAGAAAGCTGGGTCTCCCTCAGAGGTCATGGGTCTTCCAGCAGGACAATGATCCATAACACACTTCAAAAAGCACTAGAAAATGGTTTGAGAGAAAGCACTGGAGACTTCTAAGGTGGCCAGCAATGAGTCCAGACCTGAATCCCATAGAACACCTGTGGAGAGATCTAAAAATGGCAGTTTGGAGAAGGCACCCTTCAAATATCAGGGACCTGGAGGAGTTTGCCAAAGAAGAATGGTCTAAACTTCCAGCAGAGCATTGTAAGAAACTCATTGATGGTTACCAGAAGTGGTTGATTGCAGTTATTTTGGCTAAAGGTTGTGCAACCAAGTATTAGGCTGATGGCCACTTTACACGCGGCTACATTTCTAGCTTATCCACAGGTAACTTAGTGGCTGCAGTGAAATCATGGAGACATTATTCCATTTGTACACAGCAACAAGACAGAACCATGTATCCATGATTTCACTGCAGCCAGTAAGTTACCTGTGGATAAGCTAGAAATGTAGCCGCGTGTAAAGTGGCCATGAGGGTGCTAATACTTTTGTCTGGCCCATTTTTGGAGTTTTGTGTGAAATGATCAATGTTTGCTTTTTGCTTCATTCTCTTTTGTGTTTTTTCATTTAAGACAAATTAAATGAAGATAATAATACCAAAGAATTTGTGATTGCAATCATTTTCAGGAAGAAAGTGAGTATTATCTGACAGAATGGCAGGGGTGTCAATACTGTATGTTGTAAAATGTTGTAATATTGTATGTTGTAAAATGTTACAATTAGATTTTACAATGAAAACTTTTTTTCAGGCTTGAAAGCAATGAGAGACACAAAAACAAAAACTCTATATGTGTGAACATAGGCTACAGGGGAAGAGTTTTTTTTCCTCTTTTTTATTTTGCCTTATATACAAGTCATTATACAGGAAAGAATGTTTCTTAACACTTTTTCCTGGAAAATCCAATTTATGTTTGGTTTGGTAGGTGTAAAAGTGGCGTAATACTCTGACAACATTATTCCCAGTAACCAGCTGTGAGTCAGATATGCATGCAGGCATCTTCTCCATGCTGTTCCCATTCAGGTTCAGGACTTTTCCATCCACTTTAACATTTTTACAGCCCCCCTCCAGGACTTTCTGGGAGGTTCGTTGGAAAGATATTTGAGTTTCCCATTGTCTTACAATTTGGGGAATAAGTATTTGATTCCTTGCTGATTTTGTAAGTTTGCCCACTGACAAGAGATGAACAGTCTATAATTGTAAGGTAGGTTAATTTTAGCAGTGAGAGATAGAATATCAAAAATAAAATTCAGAAAATTGTCTAAATAATATAAATGTTTTCTCCCATCGCCTTCCACGACAGCATTGGAGGATGTCGTCCACGCCCTATTGGGGGACAGGAACACAGAAGGTTAAAAGCCCCTCCCCTTCCTCCGCACTCCAGTGTCTTCCTGTCCCCCTTGGGGCATGGAGAGGTTCCAGTGCTGTCAGGCCGGCAGAGGCAGCATTGGGGTGTACTTACAGCCGGGCCAGGGATGGACGTCGGGGGCGGCCTCCTCCTCCTTCTCGGGGCTCCCGTGGTGGGACCATCCGGCCTTCCTGCGTCCTACGGGGCAAAGCAGGCCGTGTATTGCAACGCCGGAGGCCTGTTCAGCTCTCCGGCGTCTCCCTCCTCCAGCTGCGGTCCCTGGGGCATGCATCAGAGGTGCCGCGGAGGCACTTCCGGTTTCGGGGATGGCACTTCCGGTTCCGGGACGGCACTTCCGGTTTCGGGCGGCGGCTCCTGTAAGGGCTGTGGCAGGCTGGGCGCGGCTCCAGGGAACCCAGCAGGACTTTCGCGCGCTACTGCCCGCAGCCGGTGACCAGGAGGAGGGAGGGAACAGGTGTTCCTCGTTGGGGGCACGGTACTTCTGGATAAGTACCCGCCGGAAGCTACACCCAGGTAAGGCTGATCCCTAAAACATGGAAGGTGATAGGCTTCCACCTCTGCTTCTGCAGAGCCCAGCGTTCCCCCAGCTCATGTAAGTGTTTCTGGGGGTGGTCACAAGGGGTAGAGTTATTTAAGCCCTGCACTCACACTGGGACCCCCTTCTCTTCCCTTTTTGTCTATAGGGAGACGAGGGCCGTCTGTGAAAGAGAGCAATAATGTGGCTGCGGCACAAAATGTCCCTCTTCCTACAACAAGGTGTCGGCCATGACTGACAGGGTTGTCAGGATGGACTCCCCATCCTTGCTTGAGGAGCTCCAATCCATTAGGGAAGAGGTGCAGGCTTCTCTCTCGGCACTGCGGGGTTTTGCTGCAGCTTCCGGGCCTTCCCCTCCGTAAGAGAGGAAGCTCCAGGATTGTGACTCTGTGGCTCTCATGGAGGCTGGCCAGAGCTCAGCGTTGGAGGACGGCGAGGATATTGCCGCTGTTGCCTCTGTCCAGACACGAGAATCTGGACTCTACTATTTTTCCACAGAGTCCATGGGTGCTTTGGTGGACACTGTCCATTGTACCATGGGAGTAGAGGTGGTGGAATCCCCTTCTTCTGTGCAGGACTAAATGTTCAGAGGCCTGAAGGCTAAGCGGCTCACCCATCCGAGTGGATTGGAGGGTGATGACTTTGTCTGGGAGGTCCCGAAGGTGGACATCCAGGTGGCCAGGGTAGCAATCAGCTGCTATTGTAAACCCATTGTGCATGCCCTTGACACACTGTTGAGGCTAAGCAGCAGGAGCCTCAGTCACGGGCTGGATGGGAGCCCTCATGAGAGACCCAATGGGAATCTCTATGGAAGTCTCTATAAAGTCAATGGGACTTCTAACATGAAGGTCTATGGCAGTATTCCATTTGGGAAGCTTAGCATATAAGACCACGTTGCCTTTTGAATATTCCTCCCGGTTGAAGGACCCCCTCGTTCGTAAAATGGAGAGTTTCCTCAAAAGATCCTGGGAGGCGGCAGCTATGTCTTTAACGGTGTACATTTCCTCTACATGTGAGCAGGTCTCTCTTTAAGTGGCTCACCCAGCTGGGAGAATTCATCCTGCAGGGTACTCCCAAGAAGGAGCTTTGGACTCCATTCCACTTCTGAGACGTGCTATGGGCTTCCTGGCCGATGCCTCTGCTGAGTCGTTCCGTGTTGGCGCCAGGTGCGCAGTGTTGGCTAACACAGCTCGCAGGGCAGTGTGGCTTACAAGGTGGAATGAGGAGTTCACGTCTAAGCTCCAGCTGTGTGGCCTCCCCTTGCAAAGGGCATTGGATGACATCCTGGAAAAGGTGTCTCCCGGAACAGGAGCCCTTTCGGAGGCAGTCCTTTTGGCCTGAGCGCAGCCAACCCTCCCAGTCTACAGGGAAGGGTAAGTCTGGTCGCTGGGCATTCCAGTATGGGAACAAGACCCGTAATATCTTGCTCCCCCAGCATCGGCATCACCAGCCGCTCCTAAACAAGGTCGCCTTCCCCATTGCGGGGCGGCTCCTGCGGTTTCTGCCACAGTGGCAAGCGATCTCCTTGTGCCCTTGGATCCTCTCGACCATTTGGGAGGGTCTACGCTTGGAATTCGAGAGCCAGCCCCTCCGTGTCTTCGAGTCCTCTCCCTTCCTCAGGGGGACTCTCGCACGGTTTTTCTTGTCGGGTCTGCGACACATGTTGGATTCGGGTGTGGGGTCCCCGGTTCCTCCTGGAGAGGAGGGCCATGGGCGCTACTCCAGGTTGTTGTGGACCTCCAAAACACGTATTCTCATGTCCCCATTCACCCGTCCCACAAGCGCTTTCTGCGATTCACGATCTCCGGGGCAGGCGGGACGGTCCATTCTCGGCTTAATGTGCTGCCCTTTAGGATTTCGTCGGCCCCAGAGGTTACCAAACTCATGGGGGAAGCGATCACATTCATCCAGACCCAGGGGATATGTATGCTTCCCTATTTAGACGACATGTTGGTGGTGGCTCCTTCGGCAGCGCTTCTGCGCACAAAGGTCTCCAACACATTGGAGATTCTTCAGTCCCTGGGATGGGTACCCAATCTTTTGGAATCGGAACGGGTGCCTGCAACCCGACGTCAATTTTTGGGAGTCTTGCTGGCCTCCTCCAGACAGACCTCGTTCCTTCCTGCGGAATATCAGCTTTTGCGCCGCGTGAATCTGACCCGCCTCCGGGCAGGGGGGTCGCCCTCCTTGCGGGAAGCAATGTCCCTGTTAGGGGCCATGATGGCCTGCATTCAGTCAGTAACATGGGCTCAGGCTCCTTCCCGACTGCTCCAGGAACACATACTGAGTTCCTGGGACAGACGTCAGGATTCCTTAAACTCGTGGGTCCGGACCCCGGGGCGGGTGGTAATCTCCCTTTCCTGGGGATGAATCCCAGACACCTTCCTGTGACCTCCATTCCCACTGATGCCAGCGGTTCCGGTTGGGGCACGATGGTAGTTCGCACACCGTTCCAGGGGATTTGGAGTCGCTCGGTCAGTCGCCAGTCTTCAAACTTCTGGCAGTGGAGGAAGCGCTTCTTGCTGCAGCTCACGTTCTCCGGGGTCATCATGTCAAGGTCCTGTCAGACAATGTGACTACGGTTGCTTTCTTGCGGTACCAAGGCGGTACTCGTGGCTTACACTTGCAGGGGCTGGCAAGACTGTTCTTTTTGTGGGCAGTACGCCATCTTCTCTCCTCCTCGGCAGTACTTCTGAAGGGAATGGCCAATGTACAGGCAGATTTCTTGAGCCGCACGGAGGTCCACCCTGGCGAATGGAGCCTCCATCCGGACGTGTTTCGCTCTCTCACGGACAGGTGGGGAGTCCCTTCAATCGACCTGTTTGCATCGGGAGCCAATGCCAAGGTGCTGACGTATTTTTCCCTGAGTCGGTCGGACCATCCTCTGGGGCTGGACGCCTTCGCCCATCGCTGGGACTTCCGGTTGGTGTATGCGTTTCCTCCGATCCCGCTGCTCCCCAAGACGTTGCAGAAGATTCGGGCGGAGGGGGTGACGGCTATCCTGGTGGCTCCCCTGTGGCCCAAAAGGGCATGATACAGCGCTATCCACGACCTATGCCTGGAGGGTCCGATTCGGTTGCCCCACAACCTCGACCTGCTATCCCAGGGTCCTCTGTTTCACCCGGACCCGCAGTGGCTCAATCTGGCGGCCTGGCTGTTGAGGCCGAGATCCTGACGGCCAAGGGCCTCTCCCAAGCTGTAATCCGCACGCTTCAGCAGAGCAGGAAGCCCGTGACGAACGCCATTTACGGGAAGGTTTGGAAACGCTTTCTGTCCTGGTGTGCTCCTTCCATTCCGGATATCCATCATCCTAATGTGGCTCTCAATTTGGATTTTTTGCAGCGAGGCTTGGATTTGGGCCTTCAGCCGAGCACCCTTAAGGTCCAGGTTTCAGCTCTCGGTGCCGTGTTTGATCAGGATCTTGCTGGCCATCGATGGATCAAACGATTTTTTACCTCTGCTTGTAGACTGCGTCCCAGGCTTCGGCCTTCCGTCCCTACTTGGGATTTGAACATTGTTCTTCATGGGTTTTCTCGGGATCCCTTTGAGCCCTTGTCTGCTGCTTCCCTTCCATCTCTCTCTCACAAGACGGCGTTTTTGGTAACCATTACTTCGGCCAGGCGAGTTGGGGAACTGCAGGCGCTCTCGATCCAGGCGCCTTACCTCGTGGTTTCCGATGATCGCATTACGCTTCGGTTGGATCCGTCCTTCCTTCCTAAAGTTGTGTCGGATTTTCATCGGTCCCAGGAAGTGGTGCTCCCGTCCTTTTGTCATTCTCCTGCTAATGCAGCTGAGGCCGTGTTTCACACCTTGGATGTCCGTCAGTCCATCCTCCACTATCTCCAAGTGACCGCTTCCTGGAGATTAGATCAGAACCTGTTTGTTCAGCATTTTGGGAAAAACAAAGGGAAGAAGGCTTCTAAGGCTACCATCGCTTCCTGGATCAAGAAGGCGATCTGTTCGACCTACGTCGCTCAAGACCTTGCTCCTCCGGTGGGGTTGAAGGCTCATTCCACTCGGGCTGCTGCTACATCCTGGGCGGAGCGGGCTGGAGCTTCATCTGAGCAGATATGCAGAGCGGCTACGTGGTCGTCCCTCCACACCTTTTCTCGCCACTATAGGTTAGATCTGTCCTCTAGTCGGGATCTGTCCTTTGGTAGGAAAGTCCTACAGGCAGTTGTCCCACCCTGAGGAGTATCGGTGGTATTCCTCCAATGCTGTCGTGGAAGGCGATGGGAGAAAACTGAATTAGTCCTTACCGGTAATTCCTTTTCTTGGAGCCTTCCACGACAGCATCAGTTCCCCCCCTTATTGTCGATTTTTGGATTCAGGTGTATCAGGTAATCCATGTCTTCAGGTGATCTTGATAATACACTGGAGTGCGGAGGAAGGGGAGGGGCTTTTAACCTCTCTGTGTTCCTGTCCCCCAATAGGGCGTGGACGACATCCTCCAATGCTGTCGTGGAAGGCTCCAAGAAAAGGAATTACCGGTAAGGACTAATTCAGTTTTTGCATTTTGATGACAGATGTAAGTATTTGATCCCTGTGGCAAACAAGACTTAATACTTGGTGGCAAAACCCTTGTTGGCAAACAACAGCAGTCAGACATTTCTTGTAGTTGATGATGAACTTTCTGCACATGTCAGGAGGAATTTGGGTCCACTCCTTTTTCCAGATCATCTCTAAAACAGTAAGATTTTGAGGATGTCCCTTGGCTTCAGCTCCCTCCATTAGTTTTCTATGGGATTAAGGTTTGGAGACTGGCTAAGCCACTCCATGACCTTAATGTGCTTCTTTTTGAGTCACTTCTTTGTTGCTTTGGCTGTATGTTTTGGGTCATTGTCAAGCTGGAAGACCCAGCCACGACCCATTGTTAATGTCGTGGTAGACAAAAGGAGCTTGTCACTCAGGATTTTACAAAACATGGTTCCATCCAATGTGCCATTGATGCTGTGAAGTAGTTCAGTGCCTTTAGCAGAGAAATACCCTCAAAACATAATGTTTCCAGCACCATGCTTGACTGTGGGGACGGTGTTCTTTGTGTCATAGGCAGCATTTCTTTTCCTCTACATACGGCGACTTGAGTTAATGCCAAAGATCTCAATTTTTGTCTCATCTGACCACAAAACCTTCTCCCAATCACTCTAAAGGTACCGTCACACGCGGCAATATTACTAGGCAATTTCACTGGCAATTTGCTGGTTGCAGTGAAATCATGGACACATTGTTCCATTTGTACACAGCAACAAAATAGAACAATGTGTCCATGATTTCACTGCAACCAGCAAATTGCCAGTGAAATGGCCTAGCAATATTTCCGCATGTGACAGTACCTTAAGAATAATCAAGGTATTTATTGGCAAACTTCAGAAGGGCCGGCACATGAACCTTCTTGAGCAGTGTGACTTTGCGGGCAATGCAGGATTTGAATCCATTACAGGGTAATGTGTTACCAATGGTTTTCTTTGTGACAGATTTCCCAGCTGCCTTGAGATCATTAACAAGTCCCGTCCCCCCACCCTGTATCATTTTAGGCTGATCTCTCACCTTCCTCATGATCCTGGATACCCAACGAGTTGAGATTTTGCATGGAGCCCAAGACTGATATCGATTGAAACTCATTTTGTATTTCTTCCATTTTCTTATTATTGCACCAACAGTTGTCTCCTTCTCACCCAGTGTCTTACTTATGGTTTTGTAGCCCATTCAAGCCTTGTGCAGGTCTAGGCTCTTTTCCCTGACATCCATAGAAAGCTCTTTGGTCTTGTCCATGTTGTAATGTTGTAGAGGTTAGAATCTGAATGATTAATTGAGTGTGTGGACAGGAGTCTTTAAGGGTGCGTGCACACAATCAGTGTACGCAGTGTTTTGGATGCAGCGTCTTGCCGCTGCGTCCAAAACACTGCGTAGTACAGTAATAGCATAGTGGATGAGATTTCAAGAAATCCCATCCTCACTATGCGTAACCCGCCCGCAGCGTGTTTGGAGCTGCGGTGCCAGTTGCCGGGAGTCCGCTCCTCCGCAGCATGTTTATTTCATCATTTTCTGTATTTCATTTTTGACGTTCTATCTCTCACTGTTAAAATTAACCTACCCTTAAAATTATAGACTGTTCATGTGTTTGCCAGTAGGCAAACTTACAAAATCAGCAAGGGATCAAATACTTATTTCCCCCACTGTACATTAGGTACGTTATTCGGTACGAATACAAGAATCGTACGATTTATTCGGCACCAAAAATCCAAACCCGAATATTTTACCCATCACTACAGTAGTTATCACATATTCTGTGGGTTAGTAATACCTTTTTGCCAAAATACAGCATATTGCAGCCTTTCAAAGCTTTTATCCCACTTTTGTGATGAACAAAACTTTGATAAATTGGCACAATTGTTCATTGTGTAAGTAATATGATTTGTAACAGGATAAAGGCAACAAGTTGTCTTTAGGGGAAGGAGTAATAGCTTTCTCTTGTAAGGTTTGACCCCCTCCCCAGATTATTGTAAACTAGATGGTGGCCCGATTCTAAAGCAACGGGTATTCTAGAATATGTATGTAGTTGACATGCTGTGACTGACAGAACTTGTTCAGTCAACGTGAGTGAACTACACACACATATATATATATATATATATATATATATATATATATATATACTAGCTGTAGTACCCGGCTACACCCAGGTTAATAAATAACGGATGTTAGCTATAACAAAATAGAATTTGAATATGTCCTGTAAGAAAATAGAAGCTGAGCTGTGATTGATTGCTATAGGCAGCCTAATAAATCTCCAGCCAACGGTAAACCCTCCCCTGGCCGGGCAGTATATGTTACCTCACACATACACATAATAGATTAACCTGATTAACCCTTTACTGGACTGGAAGTTTCTTGAGGTCAGCGCGGACTACAAAGCCCAGCTTTTTCTTCTGTGGAAATCATTTATCTTCAGTGGGCTCCTGCAGCGACCATTACCAGGCTCTCTGTTTGTTGTGGCTCTCACAACCACCGCAGGTGAGTCACACCGATTGGGGGACTGGACTATTTATTAAGACGATAACGCCCTATGTGCGCTCCCTATTTATCCTTTTTTAATTCCCTATATGGCACATGTGTTGCACATTGGCTGTTTTTAATCAGATGTTTATGTTTGGAAATTAAAGATAGCACATGTATGAGGCGAGTTGTGTGAGGTGATTTGTGCACATCTGTGTCTGTCTGTGTGGTGTGTGTGTCCCTGGGGTGTGTGTATGTGTGTGTCCCTGTGGGGTGAGTGCATGTGTCCCTATAGGGTGTGTATGTGTGTCTGTCCCTGTGGGGGGGGGGTCTGTGTGGTGTGTGTCTCTGTTGTGTGTGTCTCTTTGTGGTGTTTTTGTGTGTGTCCCTGTGGAGTGAGTGCATGTGTCCCTATAGGGTGTGTATGTGTGTGTGTCCCTGGGGGGGGTCTGTGTAGTGTGTGTGTGTGTGTGTATCTGTGTTGTGTGTGTCTCTTTGTGGTGTGTTTGTGTGTGTCCCTGTGGGGTGAGTGCATGTGTCCCTATAGGGTGTGTATGTGTGTGTGTCCTTGTGGGGGGGGGGGTGTCTGTGTGGGGTGTGTGTGTCTGTGTGTTGTGTGTGTCTCTTTGTGGTGTGTGTGTGTGTCCCTGTGGGGTGAGTGCATGTGTCCCTGTGGGGTGTGTATTTGTGTATGTCCCTGTGGTGTGTGTGTCCCTGTGGGGTGAGTGCATGTGTCCCTATAGGGTGTGTATGTGTGTGTCCCTGTGGGGGGGTCTGTGTGTGGTGTGTATGTCTCTTTGTGGTGTGTGTGTGTGTGTGTGTCCCTGTGGGGTGAGTGCTTGTGTCCCTATAGGGTGGCTATGTGTGTCTGTGTGATGTGTGTGTCTTTGTTGTGTGTGTCTCTTTGTGGTGTGTGTTTTCCTGTGGGGTGAGTGCATGTGTCGCTATAGGGTGTGTGTGTGTCCCTGTGGGTGTGTGTGTCTCTGTGTTGTGTGTGTCTTTGTGGTGTGTGTGTGTTTGTTCGGGTGCATGGTGAGTATCCAATGTTGGGGCTGCACCTTAGCGACTATATACTTGCTGTTACTCTCTGTGTGCATGTGGTGTGTATACATGTCCCCATGCATGGTGAATATCTCATGTTGGGGCCCCACCTTAGTGACTATATGCTGGTATTTGCTGTTAGTCTTTGGCGCTATCCTTAAGCCCCTCTCATTCACAACTGTCAACTGGTAACTGTCACTTTTTCCCCATTATGTAGATAGGGGCAAAATTGTTTGGTGAATTGGAATGCGGGGGGTTAAAATTTCGCCTCACAACATAGCCTATGACGCTCTCGGGGTCCAGATGTGTGACTGTGCAAAATTTTGTGGCTGTAGTTGCGACGGTGTAGATGCCAATCCCGGATATACATACATACGCACACACACACATACATACATACAAACACAAATTCAGCTTTATATATTACTAGCTGGGTGCCCGATGCACATGCATCGGGATTCTAGCAGAGCGAGTCTCTGACTAGCAATGGCCGCTTCGCGGCCAATGCTTCGCGCTGCTAAGGCGACTCGCCATGCCCGCTGCGCGGGCATAGCGAGTCGCCTTAGAACTGCTCGCAATGGCCGCTGCACGGCCAATGCTTCGGGCGTATCCACGTGACCACGCTGACTCGCAGCGTGAGCGGACTCAAAAGGGGCAAAAAACCCATTCGTGATTATATAATAGATATATATACTAGCTGTGAGCCCGATGCAAATGCATCGGGATTCTAGAACGTGCATTAATTTGATTATAGTAGATAGCTATTTTTTATTTTATTATTTATTTTGTTTTGTTTTTTTACTATTTTTATTATTATTAAATTTATTTATTATTTGTTATTTTAAGTGAATTTATTTGTATTAAGATTATTTTATTTTATTTAAAAACCGCATCTGCGGCGCGGTTGCGGTAATCCCCATACAAAGTATAGGGGGACTTGCGGCAGGTGCGGCAAAACCGCACTTGCCGCACCTGCCGCAAGTCCCCCTATACTTTCTATGGGGATTACCGCAACCGCGCCGCAAGTGCTCGCACTCAGCCAGCGACTCGCAATGCGGCGCGGTTGCGGTAATCCTTATGGGGATTACCGCAACCGCGCCGCAAGTGCTCGCACTCAGCCAGCGACTCGCAATGGCCTGGCGGCCATTGCTCGCGCTACCTGAGCGGGAGATCGCTAGCTTTGTGGCCGAGCCTCTGGTTCTATTTTCGGCCAGCGACTCGCAATGGCCGCTTCGCGGCCAATGCTTCGCCGTGGTGACGTCACAGAGTGACATAGCCACGGTCTTTGCCGGGGTCCGACACGGAAGTGCCTACGGCAATTATATAATAGATATAGCAGCACTATGGTATATGGTGGTACATTACAGCACATGTATAGCAGCACTATAGTATATGGCGGTACATTACATTACATGTATAGCAGCGCTATGGTTTATGGCGGTACATTACATTACATGTATAGCAGCGCTATGGTATATGGCGGCACATTACATTACATGTACAGCAGCGCTATGATATATGGCAGTACATTACAGTACATGTAGAGCAGCACTATAGTATATGGTGGTACATTACAGTACATGTATAGCAGCGCTATGGTATATAGTGATACTCCGCTCCCTGCGGCCCCTCGCTCCTCCACAGTAAAAGTAAAAAAATCCTCAGTGAGGATACTCACCTGTCCGCTGGCTCGCTCCACCTCCGTCTTCTAGGTCCTACAGGCCTTTAGGACCTGTTGTTGCCTGGGAAACCAATCAGGATGGAGGAGGGGGGCAGGATGGTGACGGGGGCGAGGGGGCAGGATTGTGTCGGGGGGCAGGACAGAGCGAGCGGGGCAGGATGGAGCCGGGGGGCAGGATGGAGCCGGGGGAAGCAGGATGGAGGCAAGTAGGCAGGATGGAGCCGGGGGCGGTGCAGGATAGAGGTGGAGGGGGGGCAGGATGGAGGTGGGGGAGCAAGAACAGCGGGGGGCAGGATGGAGGCGGGGGCAGGATAGAGCGAGCGGGGCAGGATGGAGGGAGCAAGGCAGGATGGAGCCGGAGGAGCAGGATGGAGCCTGAGGAGCAGGATGGAGTCGGAGGAGCAGGATGGTGGCTGGGGGGAGGGGCAGGATGGTGGCTGGGGGAGCAGGATGGAGCGAGCGGGGCAGGATGGTGGCGGTGGGGCAGGATGGAGTCGGAGGAGCAGGATGGAGCCGGAGGAGCAGGATGGAGCCGGAGGAGCAGGATGGTGGTGGGGGGGGCCGGATGGTAGCGAGTGGGGCAGAATAGAGTGAGCGGGGCAGGATGGAGCCGGAGGAGCAGGATGGTGGCAGGATGGTGGCCAGTGGGGCAGGATGGTGGGAGCGGGGCAGGATGGAGCGAGCGGGGCAGGATGGTGGTGGGGAGGCAGGATGGTGGCGGGGGGGCAGGATGGAGCGGGCGGGGCAGGTGGAGCGGGCGGGGCAGGTGGAGCAGGCGGGGCAGGATGGAGCGAGTGGGGCAGGATGGTGGTGAGTAGGGCAGGATGGAGCAAGCCGGGCAGGATGGTGGCGGGGGGGCAGGATGGTGGGAGCCGTGGCAGGATGGTGGCGGGGGGCAGGATGGTGGTGGAAGGCAAGATGGAGCCGGCGGGGCAGGATGGAGATGGCGGGGCAGGATGGAGCCGGAGGAGCAGGATGGTGGCGGGGGGGCAGGATGGGGTGAGTGGGGCAGGATGGAGCTGGAGGAGCAGGATGGAGCCGGAGGAGCAGTATGGTGGCAGGATGGTGGTGAGCGGGGCAGGAAAGGATCGAGCAGGGCAGGATGGTGGCAAGCGGGGCAGGATGGTGGTGAGCGGGGCAGGATGGAGCGAGCGGGGCAGGATGGTGGCGGGGGGCAGGATGGTGGTGAGGGGGCAGGATGGTGGCGGGGGGGCAGGATGGAGCAAGCGGGGCAGGATGGAGCGAGTGGGGCAGGATGGAGCCAGCGGAGCAGGATGGTGGCAGGGGAGCAGGATGGAGCAAACGGGGCAGGATGGAGTTGGCGGGGCAGGATGGAGCCGGCGGGGGCAGGATGGAGCCAGCGGGGGCAGGATGGTGGCGAGTGGGGCAGGATGGAGCCAGCGGGGCAGGATGGAGCAAGTGGGGCAGGATGGAGCCGGCAGGCGAGTATTTTTACGGGTGAGTATTTTTATTATCACAGTGGAGGAGCGGAGGGGCATGAGGAATGGGGAGGGGGCCGCAGGGAGCCTGGGGCATGAGGAACGGGGGGAACAGGAGGAGGGGGGGCCTCGGGGAGCGGGGGGACATGAGGAATGGGGAGAACAGGGGGAGCGGGGGGGGCATGAGGAACGGGGGGGAGCAGTAGGAGTGGAGGGAATGTGGGGGGGCATGAGGAACGGGGGGAACAGGAGGAGGGGGGGCCACGGGGAGCGGGGGGGCATGAGGAAAGGGGAGAACAGGGGAGACGGGGGGCATGAGGAGCGGGGGGGAGCAGGAGGAGCGGAGGGAACGTGAGGAGGCATGAGGAACGGGGGGAACAGAGGAGGAGCGGAGGGGCTGCGGGGAGCGGGGGGCAGAGGGAGGGGTGCCGCGGGGAGCGGAGTGCCGCGAGGAGCGGAGGGGGCAGGAAGAGTGGGGGTGCCGCGGGGAGCGGGGGCAGGAGGAGCGGGGGGGCTGTGAGGGGAACCGCCACTGCAGCCACCATGTATCCCGGCAACAGCGGCTGCAAATGGGCGCGTAATTCAAACTTTGAAATCTCGCGCCTATTTGCATAGTCCAGGCTCATTGGTGCCCGCTGGAGGCGGGCACCAATGAACGGCCTCTGTCTGTCGCGCAATTTCCATGACAGACAGACAACATTAGACAATTATATAGTAGATACACCTGTGGAGACATGAGGGTCAGTAGGTGCTCTTGTCTGCCACCCTGGCTGTCTTTAGAAAGACCGCACAGGGTCCAGGCTTTTCCCACTAAATCCCCACACTCCTTGTTCATATACCATATATACTCACGTATAAGCCGAGTTTTTCAGCCCAAAAATTGGGCTGAAAAGTCCCCCCCTCGGCTTATACGCGAGTCACTGTATACTGTATACACTGTATACAGTGTATACAGTATACAGGCCCGCCCCCAGGGGCGGAACTACCGTGGTGCAGCTGGTGCAGCTGCACCAGGGCCCCGACCAGCTAGGGGGCCCCTGGGGCTCCAGCGGCAGGTCCGTTCCCCTGTCAGACAGACAGAAGGGTGGTAGGCAGCGGCAGTAGTGTGGGGGTGGTGCTGTCGGGTGTCAGTGGCGCTGCACACCCGCGGCACTGTTCTGGCATTAAGTTCCGGGGGGGGGAGAGGCAGGGCCGTAATTGCCATTAGGCACTTTTTGGGGAGGGCGGCGACGTGTTCTTTTTTTTGTGTCTTTTTTTTTTTTCCTGCTCTGAGCCCCGGCCGGGTGACCCCGCCCCCTGGACACCTCACACCACGCCCCCTGGACACCTCACCCCCCCCACCTGGATGCCTCACACCCCCCCTGGACACCTCACACTCCGCCCACCCCTCCGGTCATCGGGCCCCCACTCCTCACCTCACCAGTGGTGGTGCATGACGCTGGCTGAGGTCGGTGGTCGGCAGGACCATAGCACCACCGGCGGGGACAGATGCCGGGTGTTACAGGACCTGCGATGACGTCACGCACATGTGACTCAGGTGGGCGGAGCTACATTTTGTCCGGCAAGATGAATTGCCAGAGGAGGAACTGGGACTGACTTTACAAGGTGCATGGCCCATCTAACATGGGGTGTGTGCAGAGGACGAGGGGGGGTGTGCAGAGGACAAGAGGGGGGTGTGTGTGCAGAGGACGAGGGGGGGTGTGCAGAGGACGTGGGGGGTGTGCAGAGGACGAGGGGTGTGTGTGCAGAGGACAGGGGGGGTGTGCAGAGGACGTGGGGGTGTGTGCAGAGGACGTGGGGGGGTGTGCAGAGGACAAGGGGGGGTGTGCAGAGGACGTGGGGGGGTGTGCAGAGGAGAGGACGGTGGGTGTGTGTGCAGAGGACGTGGGGGTGTGTGCAGAGGACGTGGGGGGTGTGTGCAGAGGACGTGGGGGGTGTGCAGAGGGACGTGGGGGGTGCGCAGAGGACGTGGGGGGTGCGCAGAGGACGAGGGGGGGTGCGCAGAGGACGAGGGGGGTGCGCAGAGGCGTGGGGGGTGCGCAGAGGACGTGGGGGGGTGCGCAGAGGACGTGGGGGGGTGCGCAGAGGACGTGGGGGGGTGCGCAGAGGACGTGGGGGGGTGCGCAGAGGACGTGGGGGGTGTGTCAGAGGACGTGGGGGGGGTGTGCAGAGGACATGGGGGGGGTGTGCAGAGAACGTGGGGGGTGTGCAGAGGATGAGGGGGGTGTGCAGAGGACGTGGGGGGGGTGCGCAGAGGACGTGGGGGGGTGCGCAGAGGACGTGGGGGGTACGCAGAGGACGTGGGGGGTGCGCAGAGGACGAGGGGGGGTGCGCAGAGGACGAGGGGGGGTGCGCAGAGGGGGGTGCGCAGAGGACGAGGGGGGTGCGCAGAGGACGAGGGGGGTGCGCAGAGGACGTGGAGTGGTGTGCAGAGGACGTGGAGGGGGTGTGCAGAGGACGTGGAGGGGGTGGGCAGAGGATGTGGAGGGGGTGGGCAGAGGACGTGGAGGGGGTGGGCAGAGGACGTGGAGTGGTGTGCAGAGGACGTGGGGGGGGTGCAGGGGACATGAGGGGTGTGCAGATGACGTGGTGGAGTGTGTGCAGAGGACATGGAGGGAGGGTGTGCAGAGGACATGGAGGGAGGGTGTGCAGAGGACATGGATCGAGGGTGTGCAGAGGACATGGATCGAGGGTGTGCAGAGGACATGGATCGAGGGTGTGCAGAGGACATGGATCGAGGGTGTGCAGAGGACATGGATCGAGGGTGTGCAGAGGACATGGATTGAGGGTGTGCAGAGGACATGGATCGAGGGTGTGCAGAGGACATGGATCGAGGGTGTGCAGAGGACATGGATCGAGGGTGTGCAGAGGACATTGATCGAGGGTGTGCAGAGGACATTGATCGAGGGTGTGCAGAGGACATGGATCGAGGGTGTGCAGAGGACATGGAGGGAGGGTGTGCAGAGGACATGGTGGTGCACAGCACGGAGCTGAGGACATGGTGGTACACTATGCACAGCACAGAGCTAGGGAGATGGTGGTACACTGTGCACAGCACAGAGCTGAGGACATGGTGGTACACTGTGCACAGCACGGAGCTAGGGAGATGGTGGTACACTGTCTGTGCACAGCACGGAGCTGAGGACATGGTGGTACACTGTCTCCCGCCGCCTTAAAATCGGTCTGTTTCCAGGAGAGTCGGACGAGTAACATCTGTTTTTTAGTCCGTTTGGCATCCAACTGCTGTGCGAGTGTCCGACATTTCTCTCAGAACACATCCATGTGACATCCGTGTGCAGTCAGTGTTTTTTTTCAGCAGCTATTACTGTAGAATCATTTATAGGAACATTTTACAGTGTTCTCAGCTACAGAATGAGAATGTATCCGTGAAAAAAACGTGCCAGGCTGCGTTCACACATTGCGTATTTTGTTGCGCTTTTTTGCGTTTGCGCTGGGAACGGCCCTCTGACGTCACCACAGGTCCTGGCAGAAGACACCTCGCTTGGCACTGGACACCGGGAAAAGGCGTCGGACAGGTAAAGTATTCATTCTTTTTTATTTTTCATTCACTTGCTTTTGTTTAATTTAGATTTCGCAGTGTATATTAATACACTGTGAAATTTAATGGGCGGTCACAGCTGTCACAGAGGGGAGGAGGACGCAGGATTCTTCCTCCCCTCTGTGACATCACAGGGAGAAAATGCAGGAGCAGCTGCGTAAAGAATTCACATCTCAATTCTTTACGCAGCTGCGCTTTCTCCCATAAACGCACTGCGTATTTTTGCCCTATGTCTGCACTGCAAAGTGAATTTCACATTCACTTTGCTGGCAGACAAAAGGCACATTGCGTATTTTGAGAGAGCGCGCGTAAAAAAGCGCAGCAAAATACGCAATGTGTGAACGCAGCCTCAGACTCGGATGGTTCGTGTGTGGTCTGTGATTTTGTCGGATCCGTAGACTTGCATTGGTGAGTCTCGGTGTGAATCGCAGACTGTCGCAGCATGTTGCAACTTTTTTCTCATCCTAAATCTGGATGAGAAAAAAGCGTCCGACACTCGCCAATCTGCTCTCAGAGATTGATTGCAATGCGAGAAAATCACACATAAACTCATCAGAGTTTCACGCCAGTGTGTTCGTACCCGAATACTAAAATCCATATAGTAATCCTACTGGTATGGGGAGGGTTTATGGCTCAGTTAGTACAGTCCATACTTCTTGTTATTAACCAGTTAATGCTCTCTTGTCCACCGCACTCCAGTGTCAAAAGAGGACGACAGCGAGCAGACAGCAACATGGCATCAGAGAGCCCCTGACCTCCAAATAGAAGATCCTCAGATCCCGGTATTGTGACATAATATTAAGAATAAAGTTTTTTTGCATTTATATTGCATTATGAACTCCACAGCACGGCGGCGAAAATTGCTCCAGCCCGGGCCCTCCTTGACTCCTGCTTGTTGCCATATACATGTTCTGCAGAGGTGGCAATTGCACCCTTTTCTCTTGTGTTTTAGTATAGTAGTTATATTCTTGTATATAGGGGCAGACAGTGTATGCTATGTACACTTCCAGATTATCAATAACCAAAGGGGCGGAAACATTTTTCGACCGCCCCGGGCGCCACAAACAGTTGCTACGCCACTGGCTGTGCTGCACACCCGCGGCACTATTCTGGCACTGAATTCCAGGAGGGGGGGGGCCCCGAAAAATTTCTTGCACCAGGGCCCACTACAGTCTGGGTCCCCCCCTGCCCGCCCCCATCAGTAGACAGGCCCCCTGCCTTGTGCACAATCCTGTAAAGGAAGAGATTAGTATACTTATCACTGTCCCGCTGCCGCTGTCCCGCCGCCGTCATCACGCTCCTCCGTCTTCATCCGTCTTCTTCCGTCTTCCTCCGGTCGGCGCAGGCAATGACGTCATTGTCTGCGCGACCGAGGAGGAAACCGGAAGAAGATGGAGGAGCGCGATGGCGGCGGAGGGACAGCGGCAGCGGGACAGTGATAAGTATACTAATCTCCTCCTTTACAGGATTGTGCACAAAGCGGGGGGGGCTGTATACTGATAGGGGGGCTGTATATACCTCTGGGGCTGCTGTATACTACCACTGGGGCTGTATATACCTCTGGGGCTGCTGTATACTACCACTGGGGCTGTATATACCACTGGGGCTGCTGTATACTACCACTGGGGCTGTATATACCTCTGGGGCTGCTGTATACTACCACTGGGGCTGTATATACCTCTGGGGCTGCTGTATACTACCACTGGGGCTGTATATACCACTGGGGCTGCTGCTGTATACTACCACTGGGGCTGCTGTATATACCTCTGGGGCTGCTGTATACTAACTACTGGGGCTGCTGCTGTATATACCACTGGGGCTGCTGCTGTATATACCACTGGGGCTGCTGCTGTATACTACCACTGGGGCTGCTGTATATACCTCTGGGGCTGCTGTATACTAACTACTGGGGCTGCTGCTGTATATACCACTGGGGCTGCTGCTGTATATACCACTGGGGATGCTGCTGTATACTACCACTGGGGCTGCTGTATATACCTCTGGGGCTGCTGTATACTAACTACTGGGGCTGCTGCTGTATATACCACTGGGGCTGGTGCTGTATATACCACTGGGGCTGCTGCTGTATACTACCACTGGGGCTGCTGTATATACCTCTGGGGCTGCTGTATACTAACTACTGGGGCTGCTGCTGTATATACCACTGGGGCTGCTGCTGTATATACCATTGGGGCTGCTGCTGTATACTACCACTGGGGCTGCTGTATACCACACTGCTGGGGGCTGTATACCTGTGCTGGGGTATAGGTTTTCCCAGGTTTTGGGGCAAAAGTAGGGGGGTCGGCTTATACACGGGTCGGCTTATACACGAGTATATACGGTAATTTTATTAAATTCTATTAAAGGTTTTCAATACAATAAATAATGAATATGCAGCAATATTTACATATTGAATAAATTAACTTACAAAAAGTTTATGTATATTAATACAATCACATTGCATTATAATCCAGTATAATGAATTATTCTATAAAGAGTAATTATAATAGAGTTATCATATACTACCAAATTCAGCTATGTTGTTTCACTAAACTCTTTTATTAGTAAAATTTAAACACCTCAAGTAAAAGAATAACCTAAATGAATACAGTAAATAAATTTACAAAGACGTTCGATCGAATAAAATACTCTAGTTTGTACTTCTTCAATCAGACAAATTTGTGGAGATATCATATATCAATTATGAAGATATTTGTATTGATATCAAATTTGGAAAAAGAAAGTTATCAAATACAACTACCTGTTAAAACTATCTAACTATTTACAGAGACATGGGTTTAACCACAGCTAGTTTCACTTCATTTTTTTAGAGTATTAAAAATATCATTCGCCTATCAAAGGAACCAATTAGTTTCAGTCATTATATCTCATCTGTTTCAATTAGTCATAGTACAAAATTTTTTAAAGGAAATAGAAAATATGAGAAGAATTTATAATGTCAAGGTCTCTTACGTAGCAAATTTAGAGCGTATGTATGTATCCAATCAGACCATTTTAGATTGCAGTTTATTCCTAATAATATAAGAAAATTCATACGAATTATGGACTGTTATTTTTTCATTAAGATCTTGGATAGTGGGAGGTACAGGTTGCTTCCAACGTGCAGCAATAATATTTTTTGCAGTTAACAAGATATGTGTTACTAGCAGGGCTGCCACTAGGAATTTCAGGGCCCCTTACTGGCAAAATTTTGGGGCCCCCAAGACTCCACCCCAGCTCCGCCTTCACCCAGGCTCCGCCTACACCCCTCTAACCTTCCATAGTTTCACTGCCCACTAAAAAACTCCCCTTCTGCACCACGTCCTCCCCAATCACACATCAATCTTGTTCTATACATTGTTCTTTATCAGAGCTGTGGAGGGATGTGAACAATAAATGCCACACGAGGCAGAATAATACTGGGGGTGTTACTTATTACCTTGTACCTTGGGGAACCTTTTTCCTGCCTGGGGGGGGGGGGGCATTTGGAAATTTCTATCATTCAGGGGCCGCACATCACCATGTCAATTACCTGGCTACATTTAATTATTTATCTCACCTAATTTGGTGGCTTCAGCTGCTTCTCTGTGTCCTGCGATGTTCGGTGATAACTGATCTTCCAGGTTTGTGTTGACTCTGTGAAGATAAGTTTTGTAAATCAAATACATCACATAGGAGACTGCTATATATTCAATATACAGGACAAAGAGAGCACATACAGCACTGCAGAGGGCTAGGGGGCACAGACTGGGGGTGAGCTGAGCTCTGCAGGAGTCACAAGGATGTATGGTCTCTCCCCGGGCCCCCACCCATGGAGGGGTGAGCTGAGCTCTGGAGCCAGGGGCCACAAGCTTCCAGAAAATGACGGCGGGTATCAATTATTTATTATTATCAGAGACTCTGGAGAAGAATGCAGCCGGCAAAGGCAGCTGGGACTATAAGAGTGGGAGCGGCATCCATGGGGGCCTACCACTGGTACACACACCTCATACGCACGTGGTTCCGTTCACCTCATACAGACAGAGCTCCGCTACGTACACCTCGTACACACTCGGCTCCACTCCATACACATCATACACACACGGCTCTGCTCCATACACCTCGTACACACGTGGCTCTGCTCCGTACACACAGGACTCCACTCCGTACACCTCGTACACACTCGGCTCCACTCCATACACATCATACACACACGGCTCTGCTCCATACACCTCGTACACACGTGGCTCTGCTCCGTACACCTCGTACACACTCGGCTCCGCTCCGTACACCTGGTACACACACGGCTCCACTCCATACACCATATACACATGCGGTTCTGCTCCATACACCTTGTACACACTCGACTCCGCTCCGTACACCTCGTACACATTTGGCTCTGCTACATCCACACTGTAAATCCCTCCTGACCCCACAGATAAATTTTACCTCATCTAGCTAGCATGGCAGAGTCTTGCTTGAATGAGGAGCTGATCATGTCACCTCTGACTCCTCCCCTCTATGTTACATAATCACAGGTCCTGTAAGGACAGAGCAGCTATGTAGCATGCTCCTCTGCAGGTGGAAAACAATGGGGGGCCCTACCTTGGACACTGCAGCAGCAGGCAGCCTGGTGGCACCCCCATACCTCCCCACCTGCTGTGCCCAGGCCCCATGACATACAGCAGCAGAGGGAGAGTGGATGGGCCAGGGAGGGGCCCCTGCACTGTGAGGCTGCTGTGTGTGTCGTTACATCACACACACACAGTAACACTGTCTGCGGGTGCCAGCTGCGCCACTCAAGAAAAGTCAGAGAGTCAGCGGTATGTAATGTTACAGTTTGTGCTGTGCCTGCTGCAGCCAGCCAGCCTGTGTGTCTTGAGACTGAGAACGATCCACATCTGTTTCCAAAGAGCTGCGTGCTGACCGGGGGGGGGGTCAAACCTCCTTGCTCCAGCAGCCACGCCCCCCGCAAGTTCTCCTGGGCCCCCCTATAGCCATGCCCCCTCCAATGATAGGCCAGGCCCCTTAATGATTAAGAGCTATAAGGGTCTAATGGCGGGCCTGGTTACTAGAGACCTATTTTTCTTTAGAATATCATCTAAAACTATTAATAATAGTGCAAATAGTAGTACGGGTAATTATATTTTGAACTTCTTCCCAAAATTTTTTCAAATAGGGGCAACTGCAGAATATATGGATTATATTGCCAATGCAATTACAGCCCCTCCAACATAAGGGAGAATTCCGATTCTGTATCAAATAAAGTTTTAAAGGAGTGTAATACCACCTAGTATACACTTTATATTGCATTTCTAATAAAGAAATGCAAAAAACACTTGTATAAATGGTCCCAAAAATGCTTTTAAGTTGGTTTAACTTGATGACTATTCTCAATTCTTTCTCCCAAACTGTTATATTAGCTGTTATCGCAATGTCATAGTCTTGGTTGATGGTCTGATAAATATTGTTAGTTCTCCATAGGCCAAGATTATTTAGAAATTTGAGCATTTTGGTTATATTTAGAGGTAAGCTGAATTCAATCTTATGAGTTTTAATAATGTCATAGATCCTCCTCCGATCCCATCAGCTTAAACCTGTCTCTTAAATTTTGAAAGGATAATAAATTTCCTTTATCATCTAATATGTCCGAAATATTCCAAATCCCCTTCTCCTTCCACGAGGTAATTTTAATTTTATCTAAGAACATTTCTAAAATCTCAATTGGTAACCAAGAAAGGCTTGAGGATGGATAAACTTTCCTAGATTTTAATAAAAAATGCTTCCAAGCTTGAATAGAAGCTCTAACCATATTTTCTCTAGGAAGTGTTTTCTTGGGATCACACAAATGTGAGTTTAGTAAACCAGGCTTATTTTTAATTTCCTTAGAGCAGCCCAGGCAGGTCTATTGTTCCACTACCACCAGCATTGAGTTAATCTAACTAAGGCGGCCGTCACACGGTTCAATATCGCTAGCGATATTGTTAGCGATCACGTGCACGCGCGATCGCTAACAATATCGTTCACATCGCTGGTGAGCTGTCACACAGACAGACTCACCAGCGATGTGGACCAGCGAGATCGCTGGTAACTATGGTACACATCGGGTTACTAGGCGCCGCGCGGCGCTTAGTAACCCGACGTTTACCATAGATACCATCTCCAGCATAGGCTCTGCCGCTGGGAGATCGTTCATCGTGGTGTCACACACCACGATGATGCAGATTGATCAAGCGTTTATCGCTTGATATGAGCTCCGGCTCACCAATCTGCGATCTAACAATCAAGCGATTTTACATTGTAAAATCGCTTGATTGCACGCGGCGATGCACAAACGATATCGCTTAAGCCAGGGGTCTCAAACTCCAGGCCTCGAGGGCCGCACACAGTCCAGGTTTTCAGGATTTCCTTAGAGTTTGACAGTTGGTAATTTGATTGCCAACTGTCAAATGCAGTGGAAATCCTGAAAACCTGGACTGTGTGCGGCCCTCGAGGCCTGGAGTTTGAGACCCCTGGCTTAAGCGATCAAAAAGCAGATCGCTTAAGCGATATCGTGCATTACATTGATGCGTGTTACGGCCGCCTAAAGTTGAGTAATAATATGCTGAAGGTTTGGAAGTCCAAGACCTCCCAATTTTGTATTCTTTTCTAGGATAGATCTGGCAACACAAGGCTTATGTTTTTTTCCAGATAAATGTCACAAGTTGGGTTTGTAGGTTTTGAATCCATGACTTAGGGATTAGTAGAGGGATAGTTCTAATCACATAAAGCAACTTAGGTAAGATGCTCATTTTCTATGAATTTCTTCTATCAAACCACAAAATGTCGAGTTTAGCCAGATGTAACAGGTCAGATTGAGTGGTATTGTAAAGATCTAACAAATTTATATTCAGAATAGATGAGTAGGTTAGTAAGCTTTATCCCCAAATAACAAAGTTACTCTTTTTCCCAAGTAAACTGAGTTTCTTTCTTAATGATGTTTATTAAGTCCGCGTCTACATTAAAATTTAACACTTGAGTTTTAGATAAATTGATTTTATAATGGGAAAATTCTGAAAATTCCTGAAATGTGAGTAGTAAATTTCTTATTGAACTTACCGGGACTACTATAGTAATCAAAATATCGTCTGCGAACAGCAAAATTTTATATTGCCTACAATTTATGGTAATACCTTTAATAAAGTTGTTCATTCGAATTTTCTCCGCTAGGGGTTCAATAAAAAAGTCAAATAATGTTGGCGATAATGAGCGGCCCTGTCTTGTTCCATTCGAGAGGGTAAATGTTTCTGATAAGGAATTATTCGCTAAAATCTTGGCAGTTGGACTAGAGGAGAGGGCTTTAATAGAGTTCAGAATTTCTCCCCTAAGGCCAAATCTGATTAAGGTTTCGAATAGGAAACCTCAGTGAACTCTGTCGAATGCCTTTTCATCATCCACAGCGATCCCATGGAAGGTGTTTTATTCCTTTCAATATGCAATATCAGATTCAATGTCCATCTCGTGGCATCAGCTGTGCCTCTATTAGGGACAAATTCCACTTGATCTTGATGTATAAGAGTAGAAGAGAATCTCTGAAGTCTACCGGCAATAGTTTTAGCAATAATTTTTAGATCTGAGTTTAAAGGAGTTTCACTCCTTTCCCGTGGGCAGAAAATCTCAGGCAACACAGGGTGAAGGTACCAGGCTCCAGTAAGACTTTAAAGTCAACAGTATATAATACATTCCCATCAAGAACACATGATGGTACATATGACAGAGTTCCATCCTCCTGCTGGATTGCCAAGGATTAAAACCTCTATGGCTTCAGGGGTTTCAGGACCAACTACACTGGACAGCAGCACCATACTCTTGACGGGCACCCACTGAGAAGAGTTAGAGGCGAACTTAGGAAGCTGATCACGCCAAGCAAAGTATGTGGCCAGGTGACCTGATTATTCCAACCTGGGTTCTCCAATTGAATTAGTGTGCTCAGTATTTTGCAGCAGTACAGTTCTGTAATCCACCACCTGGAAGTGTGGTCCCCAGGCTAAAGTCCTGTAGAATCATACTGGCGACAGGAGCAGGCCACTTTTTATATTTCTCAGTTCCCATTTCAGGGCATTGTGCCCCAGAGGAATGGAGTGAGATAATCATGGTTTTTCCCTCATTGGTCGCTATTTCAATCTAATTGCATTTGATGCAGTCTAATACACCACAGGAGCTGATGCAATTCGCAATGAGCAGGCATTCCACAAATTAGCATGCAAAAAGGGCCACCAAACATTCTCACATGAAACAATGAGTATTTTTCCTTCACTTGCAGAGCAAATTAATAGTATAATCTGGCATAATTAAGAATACGGTAATTCAAACCCACAGAAGTGGCCAGATTCTCCTCTTTGACGCTGAGCTGTAACAACACCTTTTTACACAATCTGCAACCATTTGCTTGGCTGCATACATTTTTAACTCCGATCTCTTTATTCTAGATATATTGTGATACCCCTAATAGAAATATCCCAGTATGATTGTACTTACTTAGTGTGGCGGACTGGATAGTACACCGTTAAACTGTTGTGCTGTGAGCTCTTAACACTTTTAGGGGTAGGTTTATCTCTTTCTGGTCATTGACTATAGTCATCTCTTTGGACATGAAAGTATTATGCACTAACTTTTAGAAATAAAAGCTGTTTTTAACATTACAACTCATCATTCACAGGGAAAAAAACATTAGGTGGGACATGCAGCTCCCCGGTAACTGGACACAAAGGAGGAAAAACTGTTTTCAGCAATCAGTGGCACAGCTAATGTATGTTGTAAGGAGGAATGGAGGAATGGTTGTAATTATGGATACTGATAAGTACAATTGACAAATTAATAAAATGCTTGATGCTGTTTCAACATATGTCAAAATTAAATGTAATCCTTTGTGTTTGCATCAACCCTTGTTTAGTACATCTGCATGCATTGCCAAAAATACAAAGATCTACTAATCCTCAACCCATGCATACAATATTTTCAGTAATAGGTTCTGCAACTCTGGTAACTTTTATTTATAATGCAAGGGAATTTCCATGTAGCAAAATATCCCCCCCCCCCCCCCTTTCCTTGCAAATTTAGTAATGTTTTTTGGGAATCATAGTTTTTGTTTACATTGGTAATCCTTTTTTATCTGCTGTCATATGGTGTGGTAGGTGCATTGATGACTTTATATTTATTTGGGGGGATATGTATCTACCTTACCAGATTTTGATTGGTGTTTAAATTCAAATGAGTACAATTTAAATTTCGCCTGTATCAGCTCTACCCCAAAAATAAGCCCTAGCAGGGTTTTTTAGGCTTTTTGGTTTTGGCTTGAGATATAAGCCCTACTCCAACAACAAGCCCTAGTTGTGTACTGACATCTGAAAATGACACCTGCATAGAAATACAAAGTGCAGCGTCACTTTCAGCTGATGAGTACCGGCCGAATGCTAAGTGATTCAATCGTTGCTGATGAAACAGGAATACAGTGCGAGGTAAATACTGTATTCATTCCCCTCACTCTCCCTTATTCCCATTGTGCGTCATTTAAACAATAAAGCTTTATACTCCCCTAAGGATCCAGTGCTGGCAGGGGTTTCAGTGCTGTCAGGACCTGCAGTCACAAAGACCACGTGACCTGCGACTAATCAGCACCTGGAGTCAGTATATCCCGCCTTCTGACTCCAGATGCTGATTGGTCCCAGGTCACATGGGCTCCGTAACTGCAGGTCCTGAGTGAGATTCAACTATGCATCCTGAGTCCTGCTACCTCCTGCTCATCATTATGAGTAAGTACTGTACTGTATACTGTACTAGTAGGGTAGCTGCTCTCCCACTCCACTCCCGAGCCGACCTCACAAGTCCGCATTTCCATCTCCAAAGTCTGTCTCCCTGCAGGTTTGCTCATCTTCAACAGCCAATATACTATACCCCCATAACATGAATTCCAAAAGGAAAAGCCACTCTGTGGAGTACAAGAAAGGAATAGTGGAGGACTCACAGGGAAAAATCTTACTGCTTTTTACTAGGAAAAGATGTTGATTTTTTTTTAAGCATAATTGTGTGATGGCTTATTCTTGACTAAATATAAACCTTACCCCCAAAAATAAGCCCTAGCTCTTCTTTTGGAGTGGAAATTTTAAATGCTTAACCCTTCTGACTTGGCTTTATATAGTACACTGCTGACATCTGCGTACTTTAGCAGGCGCCTGGCAGTAGTACTGCATTGCATCAGAAAATGATGCAATAAGCTCTGGATGAAGTGTGCATGAATGTGTTATGTAATGTGTTGCAATATTACAGAATTTTAATCTTATTGAAGATGTGGTTGCTGCTGGTTAAATTTACATGGTGGGTGAAACATAGAAAATGCACTACATGAGATATCTTCTAAATGAGAGTCAATGAAAATGTTTATGGTCATATTCATTTTCAGCACACCAAGATACGTGGATCAGGACATTTTTATGTCAGTAACAATTTCAGTGTTAACCAGTGTAATCTGTAGCTTGGTCATCTTAAAAGAACAGGGGCCCAAACATATTTCTTGCACAGAGGCCCCAAGCTGTCAGTGTCCGTCCTTGGTTTAGTCTATTAGTTCAATAGTAGTAGGAGGAATGTCTCTCCTGCCTGGGAGATGTGGGATGAGCAGACCAAGTCCCTGTACAGTCAGACACGGTCATTACACAGTACATAGCAGGGATACATATAGGATTATCTCAGAACAGGAACATTTATTCTTAAACAAATCCAATTGTGGAACTTATTATTATTACAACATCTATTGATTAAGATTGACTTTAAAATTAATGTTGTTTGTGGGAAAACCCCTTTAAGAATAAATGTAGTTAAGTAGGAGTTAAAGGCTTGTGGGAATTCCAACTTTTTACCTTACATGTCATTTTTTTTTGTATTTTTTTTCTGTTACATATTGTTCATTTCAAAACTTGGTTTCCCTTAACTAGGTTATATTTTAACAAAGTGCCTGTGAGACTGCAGCCAGGAAGTTTCTTAGTATAGACTTTGATGATTACATCACAGAGATATGTATGCGGATATGGAAAGAGTTTGAATTCTATGCAAATAGAAAAGGTAGGAGATCATAATCAGAAAATATATACTTACCTATTAAAGATTCAGAGCTACGCCAAAAAATCATGCAACAGGAAACCTATTTCTAGAGGTTGTCTGAATTGTGATATAGTTTCCAAGTTGTAGCTCTCTAGCTGTTACAAAACTAAAACTCTCAGCATGCCCTGTCAGCTTGGTGAAGGCCATTGGTTAGAAACCTATGCCATGCTATCATAAGGTTTTTGATCACACATTGTGTCAAGAATTAATCACAAGCACAATGAGCGTATGTGCAGATATAAGACCTATAACATGCTATGGTGTACAGCTTCCAAATGACTGAAATGTTTATCTGCAGTGGCGTACCACCCACGGTCGCAGAGGTCGCAAGTGCGACTGGGCCCGGGAGTACAGGGGCCCGGCGCCCGCCGACCCCTGCGACTCTGCGCCTGCTTTACATGGATGTGCATTCAGCATACCTAGGACGCACATCCATGTCTCTCTGCCGCTCTGCCAGGCCAGTCCCCAGGCGATTTACACCGGCTGCCGGAGGACAGGAAGGCGCAGCGGCGCGGCGGCGGCAGCTTTGAAACTCCCGCGGCTGCTGCGTCACGTGCTATGTCTCAGGACGGAGCCCTGAGCTTCTGGAGTATGGCGGCAGCCTCCTCAGTCTCCAGCCGTGTGTAGTCCTGGCCTCTCATCCAGGAAGTGAGGAGGACACGCTGTTGCTGTTGCTCGAGTCACAGAAGAGAAGAGAGGTGAGAGGAGGAAAGCGCCGGGGGACAGAGGAGAACGGAGGGCAGTGGAGGAGGAGAGCGGGAGACACAAGAGGACAGGGGATAGAGGAGGAGGAGAACGGGGGACACAGGGGGATGGAGGAAGAGAGTGGGGATCACAAGAGAACTGGGGGCAGAGGAAGAGGAGAGTGATGGACATAGGGGGATGGAGGAAGAGAGTGGGGATCACAGGAGAATGGGGACAGAGGAGGAGGAGAGTGATGGACACAGGGGGATGGAGGAAGAGAGTGGGGATCACAGGAGAACTGGGGGCAGAGGAGGAGGAGAGTGATGGACACAGGGGGATGGAGGAAGAGAGTGGGGATCACAGGAGAACTGGGGACAGAGGAGGAGGAGAGTGATGGACACAGGGGGATGGAGGAAGAGAGTGGGGATCACAGGAGAACTGGGGACAGAGGAGGAGGAGAGTGATGGACACAGGGGGATGGAGGAAGAGAGTGGGGATCACAGGAGAACTGGGGGCAGAGGAGGAGGAGAGTGATGGACACAGGGGGATGGAGGAAGAGAGTGGGGATCATAGGAGAACTGGGGACAGAGGAGGAGGAGAGTGGGAGACACAGGAGAATGGAGGATAGAGGAGGAGAGCGGGGGAAAGAGGAGGAGAGCAGGGGACACAGGAGAACGGGGGGCAGAGGAGGACAAGAGTTGGGGACACGGGGATGGAGGAGGAGAGTGAGGGACACAGGAGAGCGGAAACACAGGAGGAAGAGAGTGGGGATCACAGGAGAACTGGGGACGGAGGAGGAGGAGAGTGGGAGACACAGGAGAATGGAGGACCGAGGAAGACAGCGGGGGACACAGGAGAACGGGGGACAGAGGAGGAGGGAGAGCGAGACACAGGAGAACGGGGGACAGAGGAGGAGGAGAGTGGGGGACACTGGAGGACGGGGGATAGAGGAGGAGAACGGGGGACACAGGGGGAAGGAGGAGGAGAGCAAGGGACACAGGAGAACGGGGGACAGAGGAGGAGGAGAGAGGGAGACACAGGACAACCAGGGACAGAGGAGTAGGAGAGCGTGGGACACAGGAGAATGGGGGACAGAGGAGGAGGAGAGCAGAGGAGACAGGAGGAGGTGGACGGTGGGGCACAGAGGTGAAGAGCAGAAGACTCCACTACTGGAATAGGCTAACATGTGGGGTGACACTGGGTTTTGGAGTGAGTCTACTGTTTTGTGCAGTTGTCACTAATCCTATTTTTCAGATCTCGGTGGGGCTGCATATATAACACACTATATAGAGAGATATAAGGCTGCACTAATGGAGAGCTATGAGGCTGCATATATAAGGCTGTACTATAGGGGCTGCACTACATGGAGAACTGAGCCTGCATGAGGGCTGTGATCCTGCATTATACTATATGGAGTGGCTATGAGGCTGTATTATACTATATAGAGGTCTATGAGGGTACTATATGTAGGATAGTGGGGTGCAATATAATAATTGGATGACTTGGGGCTACCTTATGAATGGGGGACAATTGGATGCATTATAATACATGGAGGACTATGGGGATATATTGAAATATATGGAGTAATATGGGATGCGTTATAATAATTGGACGTCTATCATGGCGGGAGGAGGAAGACCATATATACCAGAAAGGGGAATATATATACCACGATAAGGGCCATATTTGAGGAGCAGGACCATATATAGCAGGATGAGGGACATTAATACATAGAGGGGTCAATTTGTGAGTCTTTATAGAACTCTGAACTTTACACGGTGCCCAAACATCCGACCAACGTGTGCCCTCGCGGAGGGGGGGGGGGCCCAGGTCTGAATTTCGCACCGGGGCCCACCGGACCCTAGTTACGCCACTGTTTATCTGTAAATGCTCTCTATAATGAATATACACAGAAACTAGAATTCAACGGGCCCCACCCATAGCAAAGTTAGATGGGCCCCGCCACCTAATGATAAGAAAATAAAACAAATATAGAAAATACTACCAATATATCAGGTATATATCAGGTAATCTACACAGTAGTAGAAAGCTAGCAATGTTTTATTTTCTACAACAGATATAGTTTTCTTGCACTATAGTGGGCCCAGTCAATCTATGGTTCCCATGGCAGGATCCCTTTAAATATGCTTACTTGTCTATTGAATGTACATTGCCTTGCTTCTTAATATTGTAATTTTGAGGCTATGGATACCTTTGATATGGGAAAAATATTTTTATGTAGGTTTATGTTTACCTGTCTAACTAATTGCTTTAGCTACACAACAACTAACTGAGAACATTAAAATCCTTCCCAAGAAAAAAGGTGGATGCCAAAGATAAATGTAGAAGTACAAAATTTATTTTACAAATCATAGCAAAACAATACAAAAACAGTGTCTCCAAGACTTAGAGTGACATGGAATACCACCATCGGAGTAGGTATTGTAAATACAGTAAAACAGCACACTTACAACCACAGTAAGACAGTACCTGGACTGTGAGATCCATAGAATTCTATACAAATACCCCCAGAACAATTCAGTGTGACAAACAAATCACAACTGGCCACCGAAGGTCAGTATGTACATGGATGTAATCACCACCCAAAAGATCCCATATCTTACAACTATTACCTGAGGTGTAAAGGCTCCTATGTACTGGAAACAAATACCTGAAGTAAAAAGCCGACGTGAAAAGTGGCTCCACATCCTTCCACCCCGACGTACATTTCACTGTGTTTGCTTCCTCAGGGGGCGTGTCAGGATGGAGGACATGATGTTTTTATTCTGACGCGTTTTGGAGCAGCCTCTGCTCCTTCAGGGATTAAGAGGAGCAGAGGCTGCTCCAAAATGCATCGGAATAAAAACATCATTGCACCAGACTTCTTGGGTCCTGGTTTTCCTTCCTGCAGCTCGGATCACCGACACAACCTACCTTTACAACCAGCCCACGGAGAGGATCCCCAAGGAGCCGTGAAGTAGAGCAGGAAGACAAGCGGGGCTTGCTGGCAAATTTTAGCCTGGGGGCAAACACACAGCAGTGGCCCATGAGTAGTGGCCCATTTTTAAAGAAGTTGGCGGATCTTAAGCTACAAGTCTGCAGCCACTATATGTGGATCCTCACATTGTGCACACTATGAGGATTCACTAGAGCCAGTGGCGGGAGCGGGCAGTTATGTGATCTCAAGTATGTGATATGTATACTCTTGGCCACATTACAACTAGACTGTTTCTGAACTTGTTCAATACAGTTGCATTAAGTGAGGCCGAGTAAGGCTAGTTAGCATGTGACCTCATGTATGCAAATCACATACTTGCAGTCACACACTGCAAAACATCACAGCACTGCGAGAAATGTGAGGATTCACGACTCTGCAGTCACAATGTGACTTGTAGCTTAAAACTGGACAACCCCTTTAACATGTTTACCACCGGCTGCTTCATAGGCTATGTTCCTACTACAGTATTGCCTGTCTGAGAGTTGCTCAATGAAAAAAATGGCAGCACTCGGATCAGCTCTAATGAGCGTTTCTATTGATCAGACAAATCACATATTATGCTCATGTAGTACCATTTTTAAACTAAGTATACGTTTTCAGATATGTAGTAAAGTAAAGTATGTCATTCTTCTCATCACAACCTAAGATTTATTTTTCCAATGCTCTATACTTGTCACACCTGGACCTGCCTACAGAACCTCAGATATCACATATGAAACCATACAATTTTCAGTTTTAACAGAGCCATGAAGCACATTATAGTTTGCTACATGTGTACATGATCAGAACCAGTAGCAGAATGAAATGACAGAACCACCGACAAATAGATAAATGCAGCGACAGAACCACCATCAGTAGATGAATGCAGCAACAGAACCACCATCAGTAGATGAATGCAGGGTCAGAACCACCATCAGTAAATGAATGCAGGGTCAGAACCAACAACAGAACCACAGTCAGTAGATGAATGCAGTGCCAAATCCACCGTCAGTAGATGAATCAGGGACAGAACCACAGTCAGTAGATAAATACAGTGACAGAACCACCATCAGTATATGAATCAAGCATCAAAACCACTGTCAGTAAATGAATACAATATTACAACCACCATCAGTAAATTAATACATTAGAACCACCATCAGTAAATAAATTAACATTAGAACCACCGTTAGTAGACGAATGCAGCACCACACGTAGTACAGTGATCAATTTCAGTGTCAGATCAGCCCAATGATACACTTGTATGACATGAACATATACTTCCCAGTATGTTCTTAACTATGGTAAGGAGGACTGGGAGTTATTGTTAAAGGAACCTCAGTACTGATGAGATGTAGTAAGTATTACAAATATTTACATTATGGTACCTTATAGATAACATCATACCTGATTGGAGTCATTCCCGTCCCATTTATCTCCATGTAGTACAGGTGCCGTGATGAGATGTCATGCCATCAGCTAGTTTTTGCAGACTTCCCTCTTATCCATCGTCATCAGCATTTCCTGACACGGTGCCATTAAAAAAAAAAGTATCAATATACTGCCAACAAAATATAAATATCTACTATGCTGCGACCCTGACTAAATTGCCCCTCAATGTTCCGTACTTCTTGCACAAAAATCGCCAGACTGTATCTCTGTCTGCATAATATCCCTCCCACACCACCCATTTCAATAATGTAGTCCCTACACCACACTTCCCCATAATATACCCCCTGCACCACCCCTCCCATAATTAACCACCACCACTGCACCCCTCCCCATAATATACCCCCCACACCACCCTTCTCCATAATATACCCCATACACCACACCTCCCCATAATATACCCCATACAGCACCCCTCTCCATAATATATCCCCTTCATTGTCCCTTCCCTTAATATACACCCCACACAAAGCACCCCTCCCTATAATATACCCTCCAGACCACTCCTCTCCATAATATAACCTCTACACCACCCTTCTGCATAATATACCACCTACACCACTCCTCTCCATAATATCCCCTTAACTGACCCTCCCCATAATATACCCCACACACATCGCCCCTTACCATAATATCCTGCTTACAACACTCCTCTCCATAATATCCCCTTCACTGACTCTCCCTATAATATACCCCATACACCGCCTCTCTGTAAAACATACCGCCCCTCCCCATAATAACCTGCCTACACCATCCTCCCTTTCCATAATGGTCATCTCCATAATGTCCCCCACATGCTGTCTCTAATCTCTATAATGTCCTCCCTCCACACTGCCCTCTGAACACACATTCTCATACACACTCATGCTCCTACACACACACATACACACTCATATACATACACTCCTACATACACACACACACTCATACACACATACACTCCAACGTACCCACACATACACTCTTACATAAACACACATACACATACACTCCTACATACTGTACACACACAGACACTCATACACACTTACACACCAACACACCCTCATACACACACTTACACCCATACACAGTTACACACACTCACACACACACACACAGTTCATACACACAGTTACACACACTCATACACTCACAATGCTGTGTGGGTGCCCTCGTGGACTACTAAATCCATGGATTCATGGCACATACCCTATGCACAGCAAATGACAGATCTCTTCAGCAGCTCAGCTCCTGCTCCTCATTGGAGTGCTGTTCACTATTCTACCAGCCGGTCACCTTGTCTCCGCCTCTTCTGCCCTGCTCTGGGTCAACAGCAGCGGCAGTGTGACAAGGTCGCAGAGTGATGACCTCATTACACTGCTGCATGCTAGGCCGCAGTGCGGGAACAATCGTGCGGCTCTGCAATGTGCTGGATATCATGCATTCAAATGTATTTGCGTCTCAGAGACACAAATACATGTGGATGAATCATACACAATCAGGAAGGAGTCTGCCGGCCCGGCCGGAAATGTTTAGGCAGCCACAATCAAAAGTGCAGTGCCGGTCCTCCGGCAGCCCTGAACAGCTGCCTGGGGACTGGCCCAGGGGGAAAATGCTTCCCTGCACCTCGGCATAGCCCGCCACTGAGCGTCGGCCTGGGCAAACATCGAACACGCCGGTGCTACGGTTCCCTACTAGAGAGGACAATGCGTCCCCACAAGCCGAGGAGACTGACACCCCAACAGTGCTGGATCGGATGACATCTACAATGGATCAGCAAGACTAACGTGCTACGCAAAGATGCTCATCGCTGAACCTGATATCCTGATCGGGGAGTGTCTCCCCCCCATCATTAAATTTTCTTTTGTTTTGTTTTTTTTTATTTCCATTTTAATTTTTAATATTTATCCCCCCTTTTTTTTTCTTTTCTCTCTTTTTTTATTATTATTTTTAAATTTTTAATATTTATCCCCCCTTTTTTTTTAATTATTTTTATTATTTATCTCCAATGTTTTTTTTTGTTTTGTGCGCTGTTCATTTTTTCGATGGCTTCCACACACCTTGGCTGGCTACCATGACTTACCACAGCGTTCCGTACACATCAGTGGGTATACCAATAGGAAAGCGCAGGAAGAAGGAGTGCGGGGAAGGGGGATTGCATATCGGAGATGGGGGCTTCCTAAAGGGGGTGCTGCAAATGAGAGGACACACCTCCAAATGAGACTTTGTTATTAATTTGTTCAATCAATTTGTTTAACATAGCTGGCAAAGGACTCGCTTTCTTAGAAGATGACTTGGCAGGGAGCAAAAGGGTTGCTTTTAATTTTTTCCACGCTGGAAAAAATGGAAGTTGCTACTAATGTGATGGTTGGGAGGGAATGGGACAAAGGACGGACTGTTGAGGCTCCGATACACATTCAGGGATTTGCTTTGTATAATGTTACGAATGAGAATACTGCTCCACATCTGAAACCACCACCCAGGGTACACCTATGCCAAAACATAATGATAATTGGGACCCAGAGTCACCACTTTTGCCAAACACTACATGTCTGAACGCAGGTTGGCCACTCCAGGAGAACCATGGTTAAAATAATATCATGGAAAGTGAAGGGCCTGAGGTCACCTGAAAAGCGAGCCATGGTACTTAGACACCTCAAGAGATTGAAGGGAGACATAATCTTACTCCAGGAAACCCATTTGCCCCAGCAGGACATGTTCCACATGCATAGACTATGGGTAGGAGGAGTCTACTGCTAAGGAGCTCAGGGGAGGCTGGCAGGAGTGATAACCTTAATACACAAGTCATTTGCGCATAAAGTTTTGTCTTTTCACATGTACGTTTGATTTTGGAGTCGCCGGGAGGGGACCCTTAGTATACACAATGTGTACACACCTAACTCAACGCAGGATAGTTTCTTCCGGGACTTACATCAAACCTTCACGTTAGACAAGGAATGCAACTCAATAATAGGAGGCAACATGAACGGGGTAATGTCGGAGTCGGAGGACAGGTCGGGAAGAGGAGGGGGAGTGTGGTTAATAGACTCAAGTGCGGGGGATACGACGCTAAAGGGAATTGCATCAGACCTTGTGATGAGGGACATGTGGAGGCTGCAACATCCAGTGGAGAGACAATTCACACACTTCTCGCACCCACACAAGACCGGGTCACGCATTGGCCTTCTTCAAGTGCGGGAGGACATACTTCAGAAGGTAGAAGAGACTACAATAGAAGACATATTCATTTCTGATCACAGCCCGATCACTTTAACTCTGCGAGATGCCTTCCCACGGGACACAGACATCCTTTGGAGATTCCCCCACTTTCTTCAACGGGACCAGGACTTAGCTAAACTACTAAGGAAATGGTGGACTTTTTTTATGAGACCAATAGGGAGGCGGGGATAACCCTGCAATGTTCTGGGAGATGGCCAAGGCTGTCCTTAGGGGTAACATCATTGCCCATACCAGCAAGACGAAGAAAACAACAAATGCCCACTATATACGGACAAGTCAAACAGTCAGGCGGACGTACACAGACTATCTCACTCAGCCCTCCCCACAAAGGAAACAACTATGGCTAGAGGCCAAAACAGAATTTGACTATACAAGTATGGAGATAAAGCGGGTCACTTATTAGCTAACTTGGCGAGGGGTGAACGAGGCACAACACTCATAACCGAACTGAAAAGACCAGGCAAAATGGCGACGACCAACCCCACAGATATAAATGACATTCTGGGAAAATATTACGCTACTTTGTACAGAGCCAGACAATCAGATAAACAGGCGGGTGAGAGATGGCTACAGACAGTGACACTCCTGAAAGTCACGGAGGAAGGACTGGGCGTTCTGAATGGTGAAATAACAAAGGAGGAGATGGCTAGGGTAATAGCCGACCTGAATATACGGTATATATAAAGCACTGGGACCAGATGGCTACGGGACTGGTTTTTATAAGATCCTGAAAGATCAGATACTACTCCACCTACAGGGACTATATAACAGATTCCTATCAGGACGAGGAATTCCAGACCGCATGAACACCTCCCACATAAATCTTCTCCACAAGGGAGACAAAGCATCAGACGACCCGGCCAGCTTTAGACCAATCTCGCTAATAAATCAAGATCTTAAGATCATGGCTAAAATTATGGCGGACCGGCTGGCTCTTCTACTTCCAGACTTGGTAAACTGGGAGCAAGCAGGCTTTGTGAAGGGAAGGTCAGTGGTAGGAAACATACGCAGGGCTATGATGGTTTTGCAAGCGATTAGGTTGGGGGGGCAAAACAGGGGGGTCCCAGCCATGGTAATGTTGGACGCGAGAGAAAGCTTTTGACAGCGTCAGCTGGCTGTGGCTGGAAACTGTGCTAGACAAGATGGGACTGTGGGGAGCATTTAGGACATTCTTGCATTCTCTCTACAATGGTAAACTTTACTAAAATTTTGTAACAATGGTTTTCAATGATAAATTATGCATACTTTATCCCGTTCCAGTTCGTATAAGTATACTCCTTTACTAGTTTTTGACAACGCAAATTTCATAGCGTACAATACATATCAAAACCTGTAAAGGTACCTTTACACGCAGTAACTATTCTAGGAATTTCACTGGCATCTTACTGGTTGCAGTGAAATCATGGAGACATTGTTCCATTTGTACACAGCAACAAGATAGAACAATGTGACCATGATTTCACTGCAACCAGCAAATTGCCAGTGAAATTGCCTAGCAATATTTCCGCGTGTGACAGTACCTTAAGAATAATCAAGGTATTCATTGGCAAACTTCAGACGGGCCAGCACATGAACCTTCTTGAGCAGTGGCACTTTGCGAGCACTGCAGGATTTTTTTTTTCTTTATAATTCTTTATTTTAGAAAAGTTTTGAATTTTCATAACAGGGAAGAAAACACACATTACTTCTCAGTCAGTATATCCAAACAAATATCACATAGATATGGTGGCCAAACCAGTTAGGCCCAAACTCAGCAAATACTATATATTTTTATGTGTCTACGGAGTAGACACTGCCTTAAAGTGTTAGGATCTACAACATAATGTTCCATTTAAAACCTTACATCAATATTCAATCTTCACAGTAGAAGTCATTGCTGCAACATCATATATTGACAGTTGACCAAGTAAAAGGGAGAGAGGAAAACCAAAGAGAGAGGAAAAAGAACAGTAAGAGAGTAGTCATGAGGGGGGGTGAGGGGAGGAGAGGGATAATGGGAAGGGAAGGGGAAAGGGATGGTGTCAGATTATGTGGAAACGCGAAGCCTCTACGCAGTTGAAAAGGTGCGACCCCACTAGACCAGCCAAATTAATTGGCGAGTCCGCCAAGGAAGGGTTTTCTAACAGTCTCTATAAGTCTTATATAAATCAGATTGTTGAAACATCATCCAGGAAAACCATGTATTACGGAAAGCTACATACGTGTCATGGATTGAGGAGGTCAAGTCCTCTAGGTGCATGAGGTCGTTCACCCTCTCCAACCACATTGACACGGAGGGGCATCTCTCCGTCTTCCAGAGCATTGGAACACACGATCTAGCCGCCATAACTAAAAATCTCAACAATGAACGCTTATATTTACGAAGGGGCATCTGACAGTGATGTAACAAGAAAAGGGCCGGGCCCAGGTCAGCTGTACACTCTGTGACAATCCTGACGATCTTTGTCACTTGAGACCAAAACGGCCAAAGCTTCCTACACTCCCAAAATATGTGGAGTAGGATACCGTCTGCCTCGCCACACCTCCAACAACCCGGATCAGTAGAAGGAAAAACCCTGTGTAATTGGGCAGGAACTCTATACCATCTTGTCAATATTTTATAATTCGCTTCCTGCAGTCTCGAGCATATTGATGTGGAGTGAGCTAAAGTAAATATATCAGATCTCTGGTCCATTGACAGCTCCAGACCTAGATCAGCTTCCCACTTAAGCATAAATTGGGGAACCGGCAGGTCCGGGGGGGATATCAAACACGCGTAGATCCTCGACACCGCATGTCTACAGTCATCTGCATCTAGACACATATGTTCAAATAACGTCTTCGGCCCTATAAAGGACGACTTTGGAGGAAACCTCCGGAGGTAATGCGTGAGCTGTAAGCATCTCCAGAATCCCAAAGCCCTCGGGTCCGTAATTGAGTTAAGTTGTTCAAGCGTGGGCCAAGTGTCACCAACACCCCAACTCTCAACTCTGTCTAGTCCCGCCGCAATCCAGCATTGGAAAACAGGGTCATCTATGCTGGGTTTAAAATCAGGGTGACTCAGGATCGGACAAAAACTACTAGAAAAAAAGCAGCATCAGAAAACTTACCATCCATGCCAAAAACAGAAACCAAATGCACTTACAGGACGCAGTCAGAGCCCAATTGTGGAGCAAGCCCAGCTGCTGGCTGATGACTCACCTCTACCAGCAAAATGTGGGAGGCGAGCTGCCATGCATACACTAGGCCTGCATAGAGCACCATTCACACTGATACATATGGTGCAGAGTGTCTGAAAGCTACCCAACCGCTCTGCTGCCTGAGCATTGGGCCGCACAGTACAATGCTTCTGCACCACTGGATGAATGGCGCCCCTATGGGCCCAACTGCGCCCTGGATGGATAAAAAAGTGCAAAAGTTTTTTATATATTGTACTGTGCGGCCCAATGCTCAGGCAGCAGAGCGGTTGGGTAGCTTTCAGACACTCTGCATCATATGTATCAGTGTGAATGGTGCTCTATGCAGGCCTAGTGTATGCATGGCAGCTCGCCTCCCACATTTTGCTGGTAGAGGTGAGTCATCAGCCAGCAGCTGGGCTTGCTCCACAATTGGGCTCTGACTGCGTCCTGTAAGTGCATTTGGTTTCTGTTTTTGGCATGGATGGTAAGTTTTCTGATGCTGCTTTTTTTCTAGTAGTTTTTGTACAATTTAGTTAGGACTGGTGAGCATGGGATCCCTTGATCGTGGGTCACCAGCTTAAATGTCTTGGGCCAACACATGAACCAAAATCCCATCTATAAAGGTTTTTTTATTTATCATATAAAAAACTTTTGCACTTTTTTATCCATCCAGGGCGCAGTTGGGCCCATAGGGGCGCCATTCATCCAGTGGTGCAGAAGCATTGTACTGTGCGGCCCAATGCTCAGGCAGCAGAGCGGTTGGGTAGCTTTCAGACACTCTGCATCATATGTATCAGTGTGAATGGTGCTCTATGCAGGCCTAGTGTATGCATGGCAGCTCGCCTCCCACATTTTGCTGGTAGAGGTGAGTCATCAGCCAGCAGCTGGGCTTGCTCCACAATTGGGCTCTGACTGCGTCCTGTAAGTGCATTTGGTTTCTGTTTTTGGCATGGATGGTAAGTTGACTCAGGATCGGACATAAACTCGAGGTGTGTGGAATCATCAAGGATCTGACCAGGGTATAGTCGCATACCTTGAGGGTAGCCCCAATCGTCGGGTGGTCGCAAACCGTCTCATCTCGTCTGATTGATGTCCAAGGCAAGGTCTGTAGTCTTAGGGAAGTAGAGTCCTGTTCAATCTGTACCCAGATTTTGTTCTTTCCGTGTCTACACCAGTCTACCACCCGTGCGAGATGACTGGCTATGTGATACAATTTGATATCTGGCAAATTCACGCCACCCTCCCTCTTACGTCTGTGTAAAATAGATCTTGCCAATCTCGGTTTTGTATTATTCCAAATGAATCGTGTCTGAATTTGTGAGATTATCTTAAAAAAGGATGACGGTATGCTGACGGGGAGTGTCTGTAGGTAATATAAGATCTTCGGAAGAATAGTCATTTTAAAGAGTTGGCATCTACCCGTCCATGTAAAGGTGGACGACAACCACCTCTCGCAGTCGGCTCTAATTGATTTTACCAAAGAAGGGAAATTGGCATTATATAAATTTCGGACGTCCGGTGTGATTAGCAATCCCAGGTAGCGGAGGGCCTTAGGTGACCAGTGAAATGTAAAGGCGTCTTTTAATCTGTCTACCAAGCTGTCGGGAAGGGAAACATTTAATGCCTCCGATTTAGCTCTGTTAATTTTAAAATTAGAGAGATAATGAAAAGTCTCCAATTCTTTCAGCAAGTTTGGCAGAGAGATCTCAGGGCGCGTCACAAAAAATAAAAGGTCGTCAGCATATGCGGCAATTTTGTGTTCCGTCGACTTAATTCGTAGGCCAGAAATATCTCCATTCATCCTTATATGACGTAACAAAGGTTCCAGGGTCAGAATAAAAATCAGTGGGGACAGCGGGCATCCCTGGCGAGTGCCGTTGGCAATATCAAAAGATTCTGAGAGGACTCCGTTGACCCTCACTCTTGCCGATGGGACGGAGTACAGGGACAAGACCCATTCAAGCATCTTTGGTCCCAAACCGATATGAGACAGTGTCTCTTCGATGAAGGACCAATGTACACGGTCGAACGCTTTTTCGGTGTCCGTGGATAACAACATCAATGGGGTGTTAGAGAGTTTTGCGTTATAGATTAAATTTATGGCCTTGGTGGTGTCATCCCTGGCCTCTCGTCCCAGGACAAACCCAGTCTGATCTGGATGAACTATGCTTGGTATGAATGGGGAAAACCTCGCCGCCAAGATTTTAGCAAATAGCATAAGATCTACATTTAATAAAGATATGGGGCGGTAGCTAGAGCATACCAAGGGGTCCTTCCCTGATTTGTGAATTACTGTGATGGTGGCGCGTAGCGCATCTCTCGGGGGTGGGACTTTTAACGACATGGCATTGAAGAATGTTCTCAAGTGTGGCAGTAGGGACTTTTTTAATTTTTTATAGTAGCCAATTGTAAACCCATCGGGGCCAGGTGCTTTACCTGATTTGGTCGAGGACAGCGCATCTATAATTTCTTGGTCCGAAATCGGAACATCTAGGGATTGCAGCGCCACATCCGGAAGTTTTGGCAGCCCCGAAGATCGTATATACTCTTTAATACGTGTCTTAAGTGTATTGCCAGACAGGGATGACTTAGTGGTGTCTAAATTATACAGGGCAGAGTAGTATTGCTTGAAGGCCTCAGCTATGTCCATGGGGAGTTTTGATCGTCGTGAGGTAGTGGGATGCGTTATTTCAGGCATATACGTAGTCGCCCTGTGAATTCGTGAGGCCTTAGCTAAAGACCTGCCCGCCTTATTCCCATACTCGTAGAAGTGACGACGGCAACGGGAAAGCACGCCCTTCGCCTTATAGAGCAATGCAGAGCGTAGCTTTTCTCTAACGTCGAGCAGCTCTTTCCTCAAGGCCGGGAGGTTCTGCCGTTTGTGTCTCGTCTCGAGCTCTCTCAGTTTGGACATAAGGTCTCGGATCTCAGCGTCTCTACTCTTCTTCAGTCTAGCCCCGTGTTTTATTAAGATGCCTCTTACTACGCACTTATGAGCTTGCCATGTTGTCACGGGTGACATATCAGGAGCGGTGTTTAGGTCAAAATAATCTGCAATAATTTTTGTGACATCCGCCAATATTACCGAATCTTCTAATAGAGAGGCGTTCAACCTCCACTGCCACTGCCTAGGAATTGGGGAGGCAAGAGCAAGGAAATCGTGACCATAGCATGATCCGAAAAGGAGATCGGTTCTATTGTGGCGTCAGTTAAGTGCGTCAGGTCAGCGTGTTTCAAAAGGAAAAAGTCGATTCTAGAATACGTATCGTGTATTTGAGAGTAAAATGAAAAGTCTTTACATGTCGGGAACAGTAGACGCCAGGCATCTATTAATTGGTGATCATGTAGCGCAAGATGTAGTCTCTACTTGCTGCCTTAGATAGACTAGTTTTACCCTGGAGGTGTCAAGGTCTGGTTCCAGCGTGACATTAAAATCTCCCCCCAGGACCAGTATCCCCTCTGCAAATGCGTCAATCCTGTCCAGGAAACGCAGGAGCACAGATATCTGACCGAGTTGGGGAGGTATAGCGAGGCAAAAGTATATGTCTGTGAAGCAATCTTACCTTTGACCATGAGCATCCTCCCATCTCCGTCGCTGTCAGAGTCCATGAATTCCCAGAGCAGTGATCCTGCTACTGCAATGCTGGTACCGGAAGAGTGAGAATTAGTTGAAAAGCTGTGATACACCGAAGGGTACCAGTGGCTGGAGAATTTGTATGGCTTAGCCGCACAAAGATGAGTTTCCTGGAGAAAGGCGACATGTATTTTGTTATTTTTCAAGTAATTAAACAGGATTGATCTCTTTCCCACATCGTGTAAACCCTGTACGTTCAGCGTACCTATTTTTACCTTTGTTAGGTCATTATTCGACATTCTTACGAGACTGGTAAAACCGAGGCTCAAAGGTAAAAATAAAGCTAAAATAGAAAGGAGAAGGGGAGGTGGGATGGGAAAAGACGACAAGGGAAGAGAAGGAGGGAGGGAGAGACTGGAGGTGTATGTAGAAAAAAAAAAAAAAAAGGGGGGGGGGGGGAGTAGAACAAGAAAGAAAAGGTTAGACACTACTCGTCCCAAGGGGACTAATAGGGGAGACTATAGAGACTTCACAAGTCTATGCCGTGAAGATCGGCTTTCACGATCCTCTCAGAAAAGAAAAAGATGAGAGGATCGTAGAGAATGTGATCGACCACGGATAACGACCCGCAGTCCCGGGACAAATTCGCAATACGTTGGTCAGTTAGATATCCCGCTAATCTCAACAACCAGTTAATATTGAGGGTGAAAAATCTATCCTATCGGACGCCAGCGACTCTCTGGCACTAAACAGAGATAAGTAAACGTCCAAATAACAACAAAAATAACAGCTGGTGCTTACTACTCCATACGTCCAACCTCCCTAACATATCTCGATCTTATCAGGGGGGGAAAATCACATCAAATGCATGCATTAATAGTCAAGAGTCAGGTTGGGAGATCTGCAAACGCCTCGTCTCTTCCGCCCCTCGGGCTGCCAGGCTGTGACGAGGGCGTACGTGGAGCATTACCACTCCGTGTCTTCCTCTTGCGGACAGCATCTGAAAGGTAACTGCGTTGGCGGCCCATTGTTGTGAACCTCTGAAATCCTTCCAAAGAGAGCCAATCTGGGATCGGGATGGATGGGATATCCAAGAACGAAAATAGTCCAGGAAGGTCATCCCTATGCCAAAGATAATATGTCTTGTTGTTTCTTCTCACAATAAGATGGAAGGGATGACCCCAGCGGTACGTGGCTCCCCGCTCTTTAATCTTCACAAGTAAGGGGCGCAGCTGCCGTCGCATATACAAGGTGCGACTAGAAACATCTGGGAAGAGGCGAACATTTACGTCGTCAATCAGAATGTCGCCAAAGGACCAAGCCGCTTGTATCAGAGCATCCTTGTCTGTAAAATTATGAAGTCTACACAGAACATCTCTGGGGTTGTCTGGGTCAATTGGGCCAGGGCGAGATACTCTATGCATCCTATCAATTTTATATGATGAGCCTGGTGATCTTTGTGTTACCGTATTAAAGATGTCTAGAGTCCTGTCAAGGAGCATATTAGCTGTAATGGTCTCAGGCAATCCTTTCAGGCGTATGTTGTTGCGCCTTTCCCTATTCTCCTGGTCATCTGCTTGTAGAATCAGGGCAACAATATGTGCATTAGAGCGTGTAGCATGTCTCTCCAAGGCAGAGACTCTCTCTTCAATGGCAGCTATGGTCTCAGACACAGCGGTGAATTGTGACTTTAGAGTCTCTATATCCTCCTTAATGGGGCTCAGGGCTTTGGCTTGGGATGCCTCCATGCGAGCCATTAAACAGTCTAGGTCTTGTCTGGTGGGGAGAGCAGCAATCATGCTCCTAATAGCCCTCAGTTCAGAGTAGGAGCTGCTGGACTGGTCTGAAGCAGGCACCATTACTGCAGCCTGTGTAGGGGAGGGTGGAGTATCCCTCCATGTCTCTCTCCAGTGTCTGCAATCTCCTCTAATGTTTCCACAACTGCAGACTCCCTTGATCTCTCCTTCCCCTTATCTGAGGAGCTGATAACAGCTGTTACCTGGCTTCCAGTGTTTTGTTTGCGGGGGGGTTTCTCTGTGGCAGCTGTGAAGGTGACTGTGCCTGCTGCTTCTGAGCATGAGGTCCTCCCTGCGCCATTACAGAGGAGCGTGCTGCCTTTCCTCCTGCTGTCCCAAACAGTTTTGCCATGCCTGCCTCTCTCCCTTGCTTCTCAGGAGGTGTCAGGGCTGTCACAGCATCTTCAGGCTTCTTTCTCCGTGACATTGGAGCAGAGATTGTGAAGTTGAATAGCTCTATAAGGTCCCGGGTCTGCAGAGCTTATGGAGGTGCTTCCTCACACTTCCATGGCCAGGTCACGCTGTGCACTGCAGGATTTTAATCCATTATAGCGCAATGTGTTACCAATGGTTGCCGTGTGTAAAGGTACCCTTAAAGTAGTATTCCATATCCCATCATACTAGTATTTCATATCCTATAGTACTAGTGGCACTTCACACACTGCAACATAGCTAGCGATGTCGCTGCAATGCCACAGATTTTGTGACGTAACAGCGACCTCTCCAGCGATGTCGCAGTGTGTGACACGCACTAGCGACCTGACCCCTGCTGTGAGGTCGCTGGTTGCTGCATGTCGCTCAGGACCTTTTTTTGGTCCTTGGTCTCCCGCTGGTCAGCATGCATCCGGGCATGTGGCCGCGAGAGACCTCACAGGCAACCTCACAGGCTGGTAACCATGATAAACACCGGGTAACTAAGCAGCAGGCACTGCCTTTATACCCGGTGTTTATCATAGTTACCAAAGAGCTGATCATGATATAAAATGCAAACACATTTCTGTGGTGGGGTGATGTTCAAAGATGTTAATTAATATTTGGGTTTGGCGATAACATGAATTTTCTGTTCAAGCAGGAGGATATTCAAGATGTGCACCAGGAATTGTTCGCACCTACGTGTGAAAATAGTGACATTGCCAGCATGCAGAATTCAAGTGAGGACACTCGTGTTAAAGCTGCACCATCGCCACTAACAACATCGTGTAAACGAAAGGCTGGACGTCTGCCATCTCCTGATATGATAGGTTTGGCCAATAAAATTTTAGATGCACAGAACTGCCCCAAAGTAGGGCAGCTTTGCAAAGCTTGTGGACGAGAGAATGGCCAAGCTTGATGAAGTGCAAAGGGCCCACACAGAAAGAATCATGCTTGACTTATTGGCCTAAGCAGCAGCAGGAAAACTGAAAGAGACATCTGATGTAACTGATATCATTCAGCAAAATCCATTTTCCCACTACCCACCGTTCAGCACACCCTTGAGTAGGATTGAGCCTACACCACCATTGCACCTTGGCCCCCCACGGTTTCCCATGTTTCAGAACTCTAGCCAGTTATGTTCAACGCCCAGGCAACAATATGGAAATCCGGACGGCTACTACCAAGAGTTGTAGTAGTATTGTAAATTATGAGGTTTTCATAAGTGTTCAGATATGTTGTGTTGATAGTTTTGTTCTTGAATTTATTGATTGTATTGATACAATATGTGTTTTGATTATAATAAAAATTGTTCTTTTGCTTCAAACATGTGGCCTGTTTGCATGAATGACATAACGGGTGAGAGTGATGAAACATGTTTTTTTTGTTGGGATTAAAAAGTTTAAGTCAAGAGCGTATACAAAAGTACACGCAATTTCTTATAACTCCAAAACTTTATGACAAAACTAGTCATAAAGCAACAAATTTTAAAATAAGTTCAGGTTATATACAACACTCACATATTGTACAATATGTACACAAATTAATGTACAAAATGTTTACAATGATAAAAATATTTACAAATTATATACATAAGATACAATATATACAACACTTAGAAAATACTGACAATATATAGACGGACAACACATACCACTTATATACAAACTGTACATATATATACACAGAGCCACAGAGAAGTACAGCACCTGGGATGGTAAGCCATTCACCCACCAGGTTCTTGGACTTGGTCCGTCATGGCATTGGCACCTGTTGTGAGTCCAGATCCACCAGGCCTGGAGTATCACCTGGACTTACAGGAGCTCTAGCCATTTCCACTCTCAGGCATGCCTGTTTGCCATTTGGAGAACACCGGCTATTATCAGCATAATATCAACAAAGCGCCAACAGTGGCAGCCCTTAACAGGCCTAAAAAAAAACAACAAAGAAATCAGTGTATGGGTGAGGTTCAGTGGCTGCCACCCTGTTGTTGGGCCGCCATGTACCTCTCCAGCATTTGTTGGTGCTCCACCCGTTGGCATAACCGCCCCATGTCTTCTCGTATCTGCCAACAGGTCTTCCAAAGTCGGGATTTCTATGGAGGGAATGATAAAAGTTTACAAGACCTAATTTTTACCATGCTTGTAATTTTTACGTGCTAATTTTTTGTTTTTAGACTTACGGTTTTGTGTTCCTTCGCTTCCTGTTGCCCTTCCTTCTCGACAGGGGGTGACAGACTGATGGCCCACCCAGATCCAGTGGCACCATCGGCTACGGAAACAAAGAACACTACATACTACACAACAGCCCTCCATCCTTTTAAACGGTACATCACAGTTACCAGCGGCCTCCTGCTTACAGGTTGCGCTAAGCGTGAGGCCGCTGGTAACCATGATAAACACCGGGTATCTGTCGAGCTCACTGGGACGAGGGTACTCGGTACCAGACCGTGTCTGCTTCTGGGGGATGTATTTACAGGGGAGAATAGTTTATCGTGACGCCACCCACAGTGTGTGGCCAGTATTGGGGCCACTGCTGCCTCAGAACCTCCGGGCATGATGTGATGGCAGCTAGGATGGGATAGTTCTCCGTGGGCAGAACTGAGTTCCCCAGGGCAGTGTTGGTAAAGTCTATGATGGAGGTGAATAGTGGAGACGGGTTAAGGAACACACACTCACGTTTTTGTAGTTTCCAAAGCTTTACTGCGATGTTATTGCAGATCGTTCACGGAGTCTGTACAGGGCCGGGTTTTCCTCCCACCCTGTCTGGGTCATCAGCTTCCTCGTGCTGCGCTGTGTGTGTGTCCTTGCTGCTGCGTCTAGCTGAGCTGCTGGGACTGTCTCACTCTCTCTCTGTTCTGCTGGTACCACTTGGCTAGGCAACTTGAGTCCTCTGTGCTGTGCTGACCCGCCGTGTTGCTTTGCTCTGGTACTGTGGGTGTCTGGAGACTCCACTACTCCTGGATTCACTGTGCTGTGTGTGTCAGTCACAGTGCTGGATCCGGTGTCCGTTCTGTGCGCTTCTCTGGGCGAGTGATGGTGACACTCAAGCTCCCAGATATGTACCTCTGCCTTTCAGTTTCCTTTCCTCAGACCCTAACTAGGCCTGGAAGTGTGAGCAGACTGTAGAGAAGCCTCTCGCAGCTCCTTGACACTACAGTCTCTCTCCTCTTCACAGTACTGTCTCGTACTGAACTCACTACTTCCTGTGGGCCTGGAGTATATAAGAGAGCAGGTTGTGCCCCCTCCTGGCCCAGAGGTGCTAGTGTAAGTCAGTGTGTTGAGGGGAGGGAACCCGTGTGATGTTACTGTGGCACATTAACCCATGGGGTGCCACATATCTAGTCAGCGTGCGCTGCTTACTTACCCGGTGTTTATCATGGTTACCAGAGGCCTCCTGCTTACAGGCTGCGCTAAGCGTGAGGCTGCTGGTATCTATGATAAACACTGGGTATCTAGGCAGCGCGCGCTGCTTGTTTATCATGGTTACCAGCGATTTCACGGCTGCTGAGTCACTGCTGAGTCTGCCTGTTTCACAGCTCAACAGCGAATCCAGAGAGATTTGCCAGTGATCTCGACTAGGTCGGATCGCTGGTGGGATCGCTGGAAAGTCTCAGTGTGTGAAGGGGTCCTACCCATGTATCCTTTCCAACTTGTCTGATCTTTATTTTATATGCTGCACTTACCAGAAGGCAAGCCAGCACCCACGTCTCCGACTGACGCTGGGGAGAATGCCGCTGTGGGGGTGGTGGAGCCAGACGATGCCGCTTCTGGAGGTGGTGTTCATTTTGCTGGTTGGGAACTGTCTGGTGTAGCTGGAGGTGGCATAGCTGCTGGAGCTGAAGGCGTCGTCGCTGGTGGAGCTGGAGGCTGCATCGCTGGTAGAGATGGAGGCGCTGAAACATCTTGAGGTGGTTCTACGGATAGGAGAGTTGACTTGAGTGGTTGGGGGTTAGGAGTGGGTCTTAGCCCATGGAGAATTGGGGAGTAGGGGAGCCAGCAGAGGAGAGTGGCAGCTGAGTGACACCCTCACTCCAGCTGCAGGAGCGTGATCCCTCCATGTTACAGACGCTGTACCATGGGTCGAGAACGCATTGGTTTCCATGTCACAGATGCTGTGACACGGGTTGGGAGGGGATATATCATACAAAGGTCTCGGGGTGTAGTTGTGGCTAGGTCATAATATAATATACCCGGGGTACAATGTGGGCTAGGTCACTTTAAAACAGGATATATTCTGGGCAGGGGGGTTAATGTGGATTATTACACCGGGGCTAAAGGGGTTAATAAATAAATCCAACTTTTCCAGACCCGCTCTACAACACTCACCCCGATGTCGTTGCCTCTGTGCCCGGATACCGGTGATCAGATCCAGGGACTTGTAACGCAGGTCTGCCAGTTTCTTCCTTATCTGTTTAGCACTCCGTTCCACCCCGAATTTGCGCTGCAGGCCGTGGCGATCCTCTTTAGAACGGCCTGTTTATGGAAAACAGGATGCTGGTATTCTCCATCATAATCTCGAGCATCTATCTCTGAGATTAGATAGGTCACGCTGCACCAGCGGCACTTTGGGAATGCCTCTGCGTCTCCGGCCAGTGGAAAACGCTACCACATCTCCAGGCGAGGACGCTGCTGCGTCTCCGGTAAGAGGGAACACTGGTGTGCACCGTTGCTGTACTAATGTATGGCTGTCTATGTATATATATTACTACATACATAAACATGTAAATAGGCATGTATGTGTATGCATATCTCCTGTCAGTTGAACGAATATATAGTAATCTGTATACGTATGTGTATTTACACATGACTATAAATATGTGTATTTACACATGTGTATTAACACATGTATATACACGTGTATTTAACAATATGTGTATTTACACATGTATATAAATATGTATGTTATAGTATCTAAATATGTATGTGTGTATGGATGCATCTGGTTACATATGAGTGCACTAATGTATATGCGTGTATGTATGTGTGTATGTATATATCTGTATACGCATGTGTATACATATGTTTTTATATACAGTTGTGGCCAAAAGTATTGACACCCCTGCAATTCTGTCAGATAATACTCAGTTTCTTCTGAAAATGATTGCAATCACAAATTCTTTGGTATTATTATCTTCATTTAATTTGTCTTCAATGAAAAAACACAAAAGAGAATTGTCCTAAAGCCAAATTGGATATAATTCCATACCAAACATAAAAAAGGGGGTGGACAAAAGTATTGGCACTGTTAGAAAAATCATGTGATGCTTCTCTAATTTGTGTAAGTAACAGCACCTGTAACTTACCTGTGGCACCTAACAGGTGTTGGCAATAACTAAATCACACTTGCAGCCAGTTGACATGGATTAAAGTTGACTCATCCTCTGTCCTGTGTCCTTGTGTGTACCACATTGAGCAAGGAGAAAAGAAAGAAGCCCAAAGAACTGTCTGTGGACTTGAGAAACCAAATTGTGAGGAAGCATGAGCAATCTCAAGGCTACAAGTCCGTCTCCAAAGACCTGAATGTTCCTGTATTTACCGTGCGCAGTGTCATCAAGAAGTTTAAAGCCCATGGCACTGTGGCTAACCTCCCTAGATGTGCACGGAAAAGAAAAATTGACGAGAGATTTCAACACAAGATTGTGCGGATGGTGGATAAAGAACCTTGACTAACATCCAAACAAGTTCAAGCTGCCCTGCAGTCCGAGGGTACAAGACTGTCAACCCGTAGTATCCGTCGGTGTCTGAATGAAAAGAGACTCTATGGTAGGAGACCAGGAAACCCCACTTCTTACCCCGAGACATAAAAAAGCCAGGCTGGAGTTTGCCAAAACTTACCTGAGAAAGCCTAAACTTTTTGGAAGAATGTTCTCTGCTCAAATGAGACAAAAGTAGAGCTTTTTTGGGCAAAGGCATCAACATAGAGTTTCAGGAGAAAAAAGAGGCATTCAAAGAGAAGAACACAGTCCCTACAGTCAAACATGGCGGACGTTCCCTGATGTTTTGGGGTTGCTTTGCCGCCTCTGGCACTGGACTGCTTGACCGTGTGCATGGCATTATGAAGTCTGAAGACTACCAACAAATTTTGCAGCATAATGTTGGGCCCAGTGTGAGAAAGCTGGGTCTCCCTCAGAGGTCATGGGTCTTCCAGCAGGACAATGACCCAAAACACACTTCAAAAAGCACTAGAAAATGGTTTGAGAGAAAGACTGGAGACTTCTAAGGTGGCCAGCAATGAGTCCAGACCTGAATCCCATAGAACACCTGTGGAGAGATCTAAAAATGGCAGTTTGGAGAAGGCACCCTTCAAATATCAGGGACCTGGAGCAGTTTGCCAAAGAAGAATGGTCTAAAATTCCAGCAGAGCATTGTAAGAAACTCATTGATGGTTACCGGAAGCGGTTGATCGCAGTTATTTTGGCTAAAGGTTGTGCAACCAAGTATTAGGCTGAGGGTGCCAATACTTTTTTCTGGCCCATTTTTGGAGTCTTGTGTGAAATGATCAGTGTTTTGCTTTTTGCTTCATTCTCTTTTGTGTTTCTTCTTTGAAGACAAATTAAATCAAGATAATAATACCAAAGAATTTGTGATTGCAATCATTTTCAGGAAGAAACTGAATATTAGCTGACAGAATTGCAGGGGTGTCAATACTTTTGGCCACAACTGTATATACAAATAAATATATATGCGTCTGCGCAGAACTGACTGCTTACTAGCGAAATAATGCCAAAAAAAAAGCTGTGGTAAAATAACACGAACAGTTTATTAGACTTATCAATACAAAAATTAACAGTAGTTTATCAATGTGATCAGTAGCCAAGTATAACATCTGCTTAGGGAACTATAACATCTGCTGCTGCCAAGTAACAGCACCTGGACCACTAAAATATTGACAGTACTTATCTCGGCAGGTCTTCGCATCCTCCGTGTTTCTGCCATGTGCAAATGTTTGAAGGTCTGCAATAGAAGCAGTGTCTTCACGCCATTCATCAGGCTCCACTTCCCCATTGGTCGGATCTGCAGAGTCCACAAAGCCAGACGGACTGTACACAACTGTGTCGCACCGGCATAGAAAGTTGTGTAGCACGCAACAGGCCAAAACAACAGAGTCTATTGATTCTAGCTTCAGGTTAATAGTCGTGTGGAAAACTCTGAAACGATTTGCCATAATACTGAAGGCATTTTCTACAACACGCCGTGCCCTTTAAACGCGGTAAACGCGGGTAATTATAAATTTATCTTTCCGCCGTCAGAGTTTTTCTGTGGGAACAGTTTAATAAGATTCGGATGAAGTGGGAAGGCTTCATCGCCAATGAAAAGAAAATTAAGATTGCCGGTATTCTCAGAGTTTGGAGGCAAGTTCAGGTCACAGTTCTGCAATCGCTGTCCAAAACGTGTGTGTTCCAACACACCACCATCAGAAACCCTTCCGTTCATGCCAAGATCAATATTTATGAATTCGTAGTTGGCGTTAACAAGGGCCATCAGGATGATGCTGAAATAGCCCTTATAGTTGTAGTAATAGGATCCAGAGTTGGGGGGTTGGGTGATCCGCACATGTTTACCGTCTACTGCCCCACCGCTGTTCGGGAACTGCCAAAGTCGCTCAAAATTGGAGGCAATTTTTTTCCATTGTCTTGCGTTTTGGGAAAATGAACGTAGCTACATAGACTTTGAATAATCGCTCTGCATGTCCCCAGAATTAAAACGCTCAGCCGGGACCTTGAAACTGCTGCCAAACAATGCAGGTCTTGCAGTGAGCGTCCAGTGGCCAGGAATCTCAGCGTGACTGCCAATCTCTTGTCTGCTGGGACAGCAGTACGCATCAGTGTATCCTTCCGCTGAATGAGTGGCGTAACCGTTTGCAGCAATATTTTGAATGATTCCTCGGACATCTGCAGATAGTTGCGGAAATCTTGAGGATCCTTCTCCTGAAGCTCTCTCACAAGTTGCCTGTGTGATATTTTGGACCTCTTCTGCAGCCACTCTCTGGTCCACATTCGACGCTTTCGGTTGGAACGCATCCATGTCTCATCTCGTCGCCGAGATTCCGCCACCAGCAACGCAGCAACAACAACAGCACTCTCATCATCGGTCATGATGTGCAAACTGCAAAAATACAATATAAAGATGAGAGAAGTTGCAACATCATAATTACACATGCATATGTTAAATGTCATGGAAAACTGTGTTCCATGTATGTGAACAGATACTGCACGGGCCTCCACTATGAGTGTTTGCACAGAATGCAAGCACTCCATTTGCTAGCTAGTTTAGAAGCATGGTTGCAGATGATTAGAAATAATAATGGAAACGCTACAAAGATAAAAAAAATAGATCGCTACAAAGATCAAAAAATATCGCTACAAAGATCACAATCTGATAACCCAAAATTACGCCTACCGTATAGACTTTATAGTATCGCAGCCTGGGGAACTCTCTATAATGATCCACAAACCAGCACACTGAGGAACAAAGTAGCTTTGAAACAAAGGACGGAAGCGCTAGTAAGTTGCCTTCTTTTTAGTGAAAACTGCCAATCAGAACGCAGCAGCGAATACCAATCGGAGCTAAGGGGGCGTGATAGGGAACGCAAAAGCATGCCTACGTGGCTGGGTTCTGAGTCGCTGACGAAGTTGTTGTTACAGTGTCAAACACAACGATCGATGCTGACCAGCGGGAGACCAAGGACCAGAAAATGGTCTTGTGCGACGTGTAGTGATCAGCAACTTCACAGCGGGAGCCAGGTCGCTGGTGTGTGTCACACACTGCAACGTCGCTGGAGAGGTCGCTGTTACATCCAGCAGGGCCTCTGTGAGGCTGAGGCTGCGTCTAGCAGGGCCTCTGTGAGGCTGAGGCTGCGTCCAGCAGGACCTCTGTGAGGCTGAGGCTGCGTCCAGCAGGGCCTCTGTGAGGCTGAGGCTGTGTCCAGCAGGGCCTCTGTGAGGCTGCCTCCAGCAAGGCCTCTGTGAGGCTGCCTCCAGCAGGGCCTCTGTGAGGCTGCGTTCAGCAGGGCCTCAGTGTGGCTGCGTCCAGCAGGGCCTCTGTGAGGCTGCGTCCAGCAGGGCCTGGCTGTGGCGGAGGCTGCTTCCAGCAGGGCCTGGCTGTGGCTGAGGCTGCGTCTAGCAGGGCCTGGCTGTGGCTGAGGCTGCGGAGGCAGGACCTGGCTGTGGCTGAGGCTGCGTCTAGCAGGGCCTGGCTGTGGCTGAGGCTGCGTCCAGCAGGGCCCGGCTGTGGCTGAGGCTGCGTCCAAACCCTGTAAAGTTTATTCACCTTCAGCCGCGGTTATTCTTAGTGCGGGATATGGCCGCAAGTGAATTAACTTTGCAGAAAGGCTGACAGAGTAAATTCATCCTGTGGCTGGAGCAGGGTGAAGTATCTTTAAGGCTGCAGCTGCACCAGGACCCTGTCCTGAGCAGGGCTGGCGTTAGGGGAGTGGGGGGGGCAGACTGGGCAGTTGCACAGGGCCCCCACTCTCTTAGGGGCCCCCAAAGGAGATGAACTGAAAATAGCAATAAAACAATGACAAAAATGTAAAAAACACAGATTTGGTATTGCTGCGTTCGTAAGAATCTAAGCTACTAATACATGAAGTAAATTAATCCAATTGGTAAATGGCGTAATGGGAAAAAAATAAAAACACCAGAATTATGTTTTTGGGCCATCACGTTGTTACAATAAAATGCAATAAAAGGCGATCAAAATGTATCTGACTCAAAATGGTATCAGTTAAAATGTCAGCTCAGGGCACATAAAGTAAGCCCTCACATAACCCTGTATCTTCAAAAACATCATGGGTCTCAGAAATTGGCAAATAAAGCAAATATTTTTTTTTTTTTTTTAATTTGCACTTCATTAAGGAAGTGAAGAAACTCCAGTGCCACATTTAAGCAGTTCCTCAAAGTCATAATCGCTTTCCAACAAGCTTTTAATATGACTAAGGGATTTGTGCCAGATCAGAACCCCAAACTACAGACGCTGCTTTTCAGGGTAACTGCCCCTCATCAGTGCAGTGTGTGGGATATTCTGATCTGGCTGTGTGAGTGGGCTAAGACAAGGTCTGGGAACTTGCTATCTACCTTATGGAGACAGATAAGTAGGTGAGGAGATTGTAGCCACTTCCTCCTCTCAGATATATGCAAATTTGCACTTCATTAAGGAAGTGGAGAAACTCCAGTGCCGCATTTAAGCAGCTCCTCAAAGTCATAATTACTTTCCAACAAGCTTTTATTATGACTAATGGCTGCTTTACACGTCCCGATATCATCCCGATATTGGATACAACAGCACGGGAGCGCGCACATTTTTGGCAGTAATCCAAGCTCGCATAGGAGCTGTCACCAAGGGAGATATCGGCAGGCAACACAACTGCGATGTATACGCCCCCTTGTACGAGCGACCCAGGGAACGACCATTTAACATGGGAGTGAATAGGGGAAGTTGTGCTCCAAATTGTTGTTGGGCTGTCACACAGCACGATCCTGCCAGATCGTCCATCCAACATCGGGCAGTTGGAGAGCCTGCACAATTCCCCAACGATATTGTTTTGGCATCGTTCTTGCATCGAATTGCACATTTACACCACACAACGGCCGAATCACGTGACTTTTTATCGTTGTTGGACAACGATATCGGGACGTGTAAAGCGGCCATAAGGGATTTGTGCCACATCAGAACCCCAAATAACTACAGACGCTGCATTTCGGGGTACTGCCCCTCTCAGTTGTAGTGTGTGGGATATTCTGATCTGGCTGTGTGAGTAGGCTAGAAATAAGGTCTGGGAACTTGCTATCTACCCTTATGGCCAGAAAAGTTAAGTAGGTGAGGATGATTGTAGCCACTTCCTCATCAACCTACTACAGACCTCTTGAGTATGCCCCACATGTAGTGTGATTTATTGGCTGTGATGCTAAAAGGTCGGAACTCTATTACCTATGGAAGTTAGTAGGAGATTGTAGCCACTCCTCTCAGATTATGCAAATTGCACTCTAAGAATGAAATCTGCACATTTAAGCAGCTCCTCAGTCATAATCACTTTCCAACAAGCTTTTAATATGACTAAGGGATTTGTGCCACATCAGAACCCCAAACTACAGACACTGCATTTCAGGGTAACTGCCCGCGTCAGTGTAGTGTGTGGGATATTCTGATCTGGCTGTGTGAGGGGGCTAAGACAAGGTCTGGGAACTTGCTATCTACCTTATGAACACAGCTAAGTAGGTGAGGAGATTGTAGCCACTTCCCTCCTCTCAGATATATGCAAATTTGAACTTCATTAAGGTAGTGGTGAAACTCTAATGCCACATTTAAGCAGCTCCTCAAAGTCATAATCGCTTTTCAACAAGCTTTTAATATGACTAAGGGCTTTGTGCCGGATCAGAACCCCTAACTACAGACGCTGCGTTTTGGAGTAACTGCTCCTCATCAGTGTAGTGTGTGGAATATTCTGATCTGGCTGTGTGAGTGGGCTAACACAAGGTCTGGGAACTTGCTATCTACCTTATGGAGACAGTTAGGTGAGGAGATTGTAGCCACTTCCCTCGTCTCAGATATATGCAAATTTGCACTTCATTAAAGAAGTGGAGAAACTCCAGTGCCACATTTAAGCAGCTCCTCAAAGTCATAATCGCTTTCCAACAAGCTTTTAATATAACTAAAGCCCCCATCTCACGGGGCGACATCGCCGCCCTTTACAGAGGCGACATGGGGGCGTAGCGTATTGCCGGCGTCATCGCCCCTACGTCGCCTCATGTAAAGGGGCGATGTCGGCGGTGCTGGGCGGTCGACTGGTTTCAGAGCAGTGCTCTGAAACCAGGCGACCATCATGGGGCGATGTGCACACATTGCCCCATGTAACCGGGCGCCGGCGACCTGTCAAGCGATGGGAGCCATAGGCTCCCATTGTCCTGCATCGCCGCTGGGGTTTCCAGACACCCCGGCGGTGATGCCGTCTGACAGATCGCCGGCGCGGGGTTGGTGGTGTCGCCCCGTGTAAACGGGGGACGGCGACACTGGCGGGGTGCCAAAAACGTGCGTGCACCCGCCAGTCGCCGCTGACATCCCCAGCCCTGTCACCTGGTGTGACGGGGCCTTAAGGGATTTGTGCCAGATCAGAATCCCAAACTACAGACGCTCTGTTTTGGGGTAACTGCCCCTCATCAGTGTAGTGTGTGGGATATTCTGATCTGGCTGTGTGAGGGGGCTAAGACAAGGTCTGGGAACTTGCTATCTACCTTATGAACACAGCTAAGTAGGTGAGGAGATTGTAGCCACTTCCCTCCTCTCAGATATATGCAAATTTGAACTTCATTAAGGTAGTGGTGAAACTCTAATGCCACATTTAAGCAGCTCCTCAAAGTCATAATCGCTTTTCAACAAGCTTTTAATATGACTAAGGGCTTTGTGCCAGATCAGAACCCCTAACTACAGACGCTGCGTTTTGGAGTAACTGCTCCTCATCAGTGTAGTGTGTGGAATATTCTGATCTGGCTGTGTGAGTGGGCTAACACAAGGTCTGGGAACTTGCTATCTACCTTATGGAGACAGTTAGGTGAGGAGATTGTAGCCACTTCCCTCGTCTCAGATATATGCAAATTTGCACTTCATTAAAGAAGTGGAGAAACTCCAGTGCCACATTTAAGCAGCTCCTCAAAGTCATAATCGCTTTCCAACAAGCTTTTAATATAACTAAAGCCCCCATCTCACGGGGCGACATCGCCGCCCTTTACAGAGGCGACATGGGGGCGTAGCGTATTGCCGGCGTCATCGCCCCTACGTCGCCTCATGTAAAGGGGCGATGTCGGCGGTGCTGGGCGGTCGACTGGTTTCAGAGCAGTGCTCTGAAACCAGGCGACCATCATGGGGCGATGTGCACACATTGCCCCATGTAACCGGGCGCCGGCGACCTGTCAAGCGATGGGAGCCATAGGCTCCCATTGTCCTGCATCGCCGCTGGGGTTTCCAGACACCCCGGCGGTGATGCCGTCTGACAGATCGCCGGCGCGGGGTTGGTGGTGTCGCCCCGTGTAAACGGGGGACGGCGACACTGGCGGGGTGCCAAAAACGTGCGTGCACCCGCCAGTCGCCGCTGACATCCCCAGCCCTGTCACCTGGTGTGACGGGGCCTTAAGGGATTTGTGCCAGATCAGAATCCCAAACTACAGACGCTCTGTTTTGGGGTAACTGCCCCTCATCAGTGTAGTGTGTGGGATATTCTGATCTGGCTGTGTGAGTGGGCTAAGACAAGATCAAGCCAGATCAGAATATCCCACACACTACACTGATGAGGGGCACATGCCGGAGGCACGGACATACGGGGACACATGTTCTCCTGTGGACCCATGCAGACGTCCGTGATTCCGCACGGACTGTGTCTCTGTGTGGAGCACATACGTGTCCGTGTGCTCCACACGGCGACAAGTCCATTTTTTTTTTTGCGGAGCCACGGACCACATTTTTGTCCAAACGTCCTGCACACGAATGTTCACACTGTGACGTCCGTGTGCACGGACCACAGACAAAAGGAAAAAGCTTAAAAATAAAGAATTTCATACTCACCTCGCTCCAGCGCTGACAGCTCCTCTCTCTTCCAGTGCCGCTCATTAGGGCTCATGAATATTCACTTCACTAAGCCCAAGAGCGGGCCGGAAGTGAGAGGAACTGTCAGTGCAGGAGCAAGGTGAGTATGCGGTGTCAGGCTGTCCGTATGCTATCCGTGGATGCACGGATAGCACACTGACAGCATCCTTCATGTCACACGGCCGTGACACATGGGTCTATGCCCTGCCCCCAAACGGCATTGTTCCACACGTCCGTGGTAACACGGATGTGTGAAACTGGCCTTAGTCATATTAAAAGCTTGTTGGAAAGCGATTATGACTTTGAGGAGCTGCTTAAATGTTGCACTGGAGTTTCTCCACTTCCTTAATGAAGTCCAGACTTTTCTTTTTTTTTTTTTTAATACAAATTTCTGTTTTTTTTTTATGATTTAAATAAAAACAATGTTCAGTATCTTCTTATTCTGACCCAGATAATCGATTTATGAAGTCACTTTTACCATGATAAATAAAAACTCAAAAAACCTTGTGGAATTGTACTTTTTTTTTGCAATTTCAATGCACTTGGAATGTTTTTCTCATTCTCCAGTACATTTTGTGGTAGAATGAATGATGTCATTCAATAGTACAACTCATCCTGCAAAAAACAAGCCCTCGTACGCCTATGTGGAAGACAAATAAAAAGTTCTGGCTTTTGGAAGAGATGAGATAAAAACAAAAATGAAAAACCGCTCAGTGGTGAAAGTTATAAAATCCTTGTAATAGCAGCAGGAGCGCCCCCTGCAGGCTTCAATCTTCACATGTTCATGATGGGAGTAATTAGAGTTTGGGGACCTTCTTAATTCCTACATTAGTAGCCAGTTATCAAGCAGAACTTACAAGGCATTAAAGGGGAAGTACAGGATTAATAAAACTTTACTACATTCTTTCAAAAAACAGCACCACCCCTGTGTACAGGTGACATGTGGTATTACAGCATAGGCCCCTTCCCTTCAATTAAGCTGAGCTGCAATATCACCCACAACCTGTAGACAGGGGTGGCGCTGTTTTTGAAAGAAATCAATCATGTGTATAGAATTCTGGATAACTCCTTTAAGGTCAATATTTCCACTAGTGACCCCAGAACAACACAAGACCACCAGGATGGGGCTTAATTCATATGTATTTGTTTTATAATATGAAGAATATAGCAGATCTTTGTTAGGCGGCCGTCACACGTAAAGATTTAGCTAACGATGTCGTACACAATGTCAAATTTGCATATCGTCCGAACGACGCGCAAAATCGCTCATCACAACGCTACACCCACAGACATCGCTCAGACGATTCCCCGATCCACCCATCCAGCGATCGTCTGAGCGATGCACTTATCATCAGTGGACATCGTTCATCAAATAGTCACACAGAAATCTCCTAAACGATGTGGGAGCAAATGTGGGCGTCATTGGAGGCCATAGGCGTGGTACATGGTCTCTTAAGCTGCGCCCCTCACAACACCATTGGTGCTCAGTACTGCGTCCTCATTGGGTCAGATGTCCTTGGAAACATGGCGGCCTCATCTCCAGAAAGTCCTGTGATGTTGGTCGCAATGTATATGTGTTGCTGTACTACATAACTACAACTTTGAATGTACAAAAGGTACAGAACGCCATCCCCCACGTGGCAGCGCGGCGTGTTGCGGCCATAACTGAGCTGCAATGTGCATGGGAGGAGCTAGCACCTTGCAGGCGGAATGAAACTGAAACCAACTTCATTCCGTCTGGACCGCCCCTTGCGTGACATTACAACACTTAAAGGCGACCTACGCGGCGTTAACAGCCCAATCATCATTTTTTGTGTGACCTACGAAACAATATCCCATGGGCGTGGCGTAACGCCGCGGTATGTGTCTCGCGCTTGGCAACATTGTTTGGGTGTATGACAAGGTGGACACTATAGCAGGGTCGTGGACCACGCAGGATCTATTATGAAGTCGACGCAATTGTGGGTGCACAGTTCGGAGAAATTGTGCAGCCGACGCCTATGTGTGGTGCTGAAGACAGCTCTTTAAAAATGGCGCCCTGTGAGGGCAGCCAATGGCAACGCATCATCCTCCACCAATGCGAGCTAGTGGTGAAGCAGCCAATCCGAAACCATTTCGGTGCACGAATCACCACTGAGGAGGCAAGGCAATAGCAAACTCCTGCCACGCCTACGTGATGGATTTAGGCATCGCGCAGTTCCGACACGTGCATACAATCTCGGTTGTTTAGACACGCCGATTCAGTACATCTTATGAGGCGATATCGTCAGATCTGAGAACCGAACCTCAGATCACGATTTAGCGATTTGATCAGATATCGCTCGTCGTATCTCGCCGTCACACGCACAGACATCGCTTACGCGATGTTTAATCTGCCGCGTTCAAGCGATATCTTGCACGATGTCTTTACGTGTGACGGCCGCCTTAAAGATGACATTTAAGTAGATGATCCTATGGAAACATTCTCATTACTGAATCTCCACTTTGTAAATCCTATTTTATTAAACACTTGTAGGTAATTTGTAATCAATATAAGGAGTCCTGTGTTCAGAATCCTCATATCTTGGTCAGATGATAAGAGGTTAGAAAGAGCAACTCTCCCTGGAGGAGCCGTCCTGTATGACACAGACAATGATGGGAATGGATGTGTGTGTCTATGTGTGTGTGCTGGGTGTATACGTGTGTGTCTATGTGTGTGTGCTCGGTGTATACGTGTAATATATAGTGTTTGTGTCACATACTGTGTGTGTCTATGTGTGTGTGCTCGGTGTATACGTGTGTGTCTATGTGTGTGTGCTCGGTGTATACGTGTGTGTGCGCTCGGTGTATACATGTGTGTCTATGTGTATGTGCTTGGTGTATACATGTAATATATAGTGTTTGTGTCATATACTGTGTGTTGTGTGTATGTAACATCTACATTTATAATTCCCACCAGCACAGATGAGAGTTCCTAGGTGTAAACAGGTCGGCAATCGCCCAACAAACGAGCAAAATGCGGCTCATCATCGGGTGATTGGACGTTTATGGAGGAACAAAAATCCTTGCTCTCGGCAGCACATCACCTGCTGCAAACTTCAGAAGTGCTGCCGATAACATTGTGGCGCCCCTACGGCTAGGCGCCACAGGGTAGTATTACACTTGAATATAAAAATGGGTTTTTCCTTGTAAGTTGCTAGCTCAGGGTCTAAACCTTATGGAGTCTATTTTTAGCACTCACTTAGGACCGCACCACTTAGTGTAAGGGGAACTGGTAATATGGTAGGTTCCACAGGTGGGGACGGAGCTTAGGAGAGAAGTAGAGTGACAGTTGACAGGAGCCAGCTGGTCATGTTGAGGGGACACCGGTGACACGGACAACCGAGGCAGCCAGGAGTTCAACCCTGACTGCAAAGCCGACGAGCTGCAGGCCCAACAGAACCGGGTTGCTGACAGCCCCACAAAGGTACCTCACCCATCAAGCCCAAAAGACGGTCCTACACTAGTGAAGGAAGACTAAAACCAGGTGTCAGGTGGGAAACTTGTGCGTTCCTGCTGTTCCCATTTGGACCGGTATAAGTCTAGCTAAGCCTACTAGATACAGACTGCAGGACTGGCGGGTGAGCTCTTCAAAGGTGGGAAAGACTGAAAGATCTAGAGAAAGTAATAGACCCTGGAAGACTAAAAAAGAACATCTGATGACTCCATAAGAAAAACCCTGAGTTGGCAACAACACCCTAGAACCAAATTGTACCGTGTTTTGTTATGCCATCAGCTGGTACCGAGTAAAGCAAAGTTAAACTAGAACTGGTTTCTGTTATTCTTCCTGCCGCAGCTCAAAGGATTTAACATCATAAACATCATCAGCAGATGAGGTAAGAACTGCACCACCATTTACCATCACTGTCCTCCCTCACCGTCTCACCACAACAGCTGCCCTGAGGTAAAGCTCCACCTGTGGGGAGCTGTACCACACTTAGCTGCCCCCTCCATCACCTCAGTGGCCGGCTGGCAGCGCCGGTACCACCTTACCGGACTCTACAGGTGGCGTCACGTTCCCCTGTAAATAACCCCTTTTATCCCCCACCGTTTACCATCAACATCTGGTATAATTGATCACCAGGGCACGGCACCGGGGTCCCGACCATCCGTGACTCCCCACACAGTAGAACCGGTGTCCGAGTCCCTCATCCACCCTAGCTCTGGTTGAATCAACATGATACTGTTGGGGCAGATTGCTCTACCGGTGATTGTTCTGCACCCATCATTCTTCATCATCCTGTGTAAGAAGTCCGGAAACAAGCGCTGAATGACTTGAATATCATAAATCGCACTCATTTGCCAGTCTGAAATCGGCGCTTGTACATGTAACCCAAATGTCTCAGTGTGACGGTACAATATGTGAGCATTTAGAGTCCACTTTAAACTTTTGCCCGGGGCCCCACTTTGCCTAAAACCGGCCCTGGTCCTGAGGCGTGCTTACGTAGCACGCTCACCCTCCAGAGCGGAGAGCGGCAAAGCGCTTATAGGGAGAGGCGGCGGGCACCATCACAGACTGGCCGATTGTAGAGGCCAGTCCCTGCCTGTACGCTCCCCCAGCAGTTGTTCATGGCCTCCAGAGCTTTCACTTATTAGGCCGACGCTGCAGCTAATAACACTGTGTGTGCTGGGCCGGCCCCATCACTGCCAGCAGATGGCCCTGCTATAGAGGAGCTGAATGGCAGACAAGCCCAGGGGAAAGGAGAGCGATGTGTGTTGCTTCTCTAGTCCCAATTTTTATGTGTGTATGTGTATGGCTATTTGTGTGTGTATGTGTATGGCTACATGTCTGTGGGTGTGTGTGTATTCATTCTCTATAGGGTTTGCAGTCAGGTGCGGCAAGTGTGGTATTGCCGAATCTGGCAGATCCAGCACTTGCAGCTGCGCAAAAAAAACACGCTGCTAGCAGCGTTTTGCCGCAAGCGCCGGTTTGTGCCGAATTCAGCAATACCGCACTTGCCACACCTGACTGCAAACCCTATAGAGAATGAATGGGGCTTGCCGGATCGGTTCCGCAAGTCGGACATTATGTGGTAGATCCGGCAGATGCAAAGACATCAGCCAGATCTGCCGAGAATTACAATAATCGCATAAGGGCCTTACAGATATACATCTGAAGAAGGAATTATCATCAACTCCAGCCATCACTGTCAGGAGGTCTAACAACTTAAAAAACATCCTTGTCCACAGTTACTATAATCCTAAGAAAAATGAATTTAGGACGGAAATCAAGGAATTTTTTCCCTGTGGTCTATGTAAAGGATGCCTAAACCATGTTAAGTCCAAAGGTTTTGCCAATGCTGACGGAAGTAGAACCTTTGAAATCAGAAAACGTATCACCTGTACATGGCCTAATGTCCCTGCAGAAAACCCAAGAGTTGAGGGTAAGAACTTGGAAACACTTGCGAGACATCAATAAGGCAAAAACAGAAGACTTGAAACAGAGGTGTATTTAGGTTTTCTGGCACCCGGGGCAAGAGTTCGGTTTGGCGCCCTTCCCCCTCAGTGGTCTCAGCAGACATCATGTGACCAATCATCCATATGCAACATTTGCACTTATAGGTACAGTGACTGATGAACCAGCAAGAGCTGTTTCTGACAGTGAGTATATTACACATTGTTAGGAGTGGGCTAAGGTGTTTAATGTTATAATTAAAGGGCTTGTCCAGGTTTGAGATGAAAGTCTAGGTAACTGCAGGCCTCCAAATTCTTATGGTGCGTGCACTGCACACTTTCAGGATTCTCCCATGTCAATGGTAAGATTGGACGGTCATGTGAACACAAGTATGCGATTTATATACTTCTGGACACATTCTGACTAGACGTGTCCGACCTCACTCAATTCATTTAATTGATTGAAGCCTCAAAAGTCTAGTCAGCACGTGACTGCATGTATGTAAATTGCATACCTATGGTTACGTGACTTTCCACTTCCGCCGTCACCAGACAATCCTGACAGCAGGCAGTGTGCGCTCTGTGAGAACTCAGAAGTCTGCAGTCACATAGAGACACATAGAGTGACTGCAGACTCATCACAAGCTTGGGACAACCCCTTTAATGCTTCTAACAAATAAATACATAGAACCCTTAACTTGTCAGACGGCATAACACTTTATTAACATAGCCATGTATCAAGAAAGCTTACAAGTTATGGATTGTTAGATGTGTACAGGATCAGAACATATAACACAAAACTACATCACCAGACCCACTAGAGGTACTGAAATACATCCATATAACCCCCATCAGAACAGAAATACATCACCAGATCCACTAGAGGTACTGAAATACATCCATATAACCCCCATCAGTACAGAAATACAAAGTCAAAACCCTCATCAGTACAGAAATACATAACCAGACCCACCAGAGGTACAGAAACACTATGTCAAAACCTTCATCAGTACATAAATACATAACCAGACCCACCAGAGGTACAGAAATACATAAATAGAGCACCCATCATTACAGAAATCACAACCCTCATCAGTACCAAAATTCATCATCAGAGCCACCATCAGTACATGGTAAAACAATTGTAATGTCAGGTCAGACCCATACACATTTGTACTGCATGAACCTACAACTCCTACTACATCATTAGCGATGGTTAGGACATACTGGGATTGTTGTTACCAGCTGTCAATAAAAGCATACAGGAACCACAGCACTGATTAGAATTAAACATTATCACAAATAATCATTTACATCTGGGTACCTTATAGATGACCTTGTCTCTGATCAGGGTCTTTTTCTTTTCTTCATCTTGTCCAGACACCATGATTACTTTTCACATCCACAGCTCATCTCTGGAGACATCCATCTTCTCCGGTCTTTTTCAGCCCATTATTATTATTATTTTTATTATTATTATTTATTTATATAGCGCCATTAGGTTCCATGGCGCTTTACATGAGGATAAGGGAGACAAGAACAAGTACACTAAATCTAGGCGATCAGGACGTACAGGTACAGGAGGGGCAGGGACCCTGTCCACGAGGGCTCACAGTCTATGAGCACATCCTAACACGATATCCTTAAAAATAGCAGAATTGTCAAAATCTTCCTACTAAGCGAAAATATCTGCCCTACACTGTGCTCCAGAATAAATAATTGCTCCTTCTCATTGTTCCCTACACAAAATATGATTTATACACTGTCCCTCTTCTGGCGCATGCCCTCCACACTGCCCCCTCATCACACTGCCCTCTCCTTTCCATACTGGGCTCCCTGGTCACACTATGCTCTACTCTGTATCCTCCTATACAGCCCACGGATTATACTGTTCTCCCTCATCAAACTCCCCAAACTCGACATACTGTCCCCACATGCTGCCCCCTCTCTATACAGCTCCACACATGGTCAGTCTCTATTCTGTGCCCCTTTACATTATTCTCATCCCCTACTGTTTTTTCATTACTTCATCCCTTTCTCACTCTACATACTGTGACTACACCCATCCCCCTCTCACTCCCCATACTGTGTCCACACCAATCCCCCCTCACTCCACGTACTGTGTTCACATCCATCCCCCCTCACTCCTCATACTGTGTCAGCAGCCATCCCTTCTCCCTCCCCATACTGTAATAAAAATGTGGTATATAGAAATGAGCGCTTTGGGGAGAGTGGAACGAGCAGCTCTGGGAGAGGACCTTGCTGAAGAAAACAGAAACCTGGCCCCTGCACGTGCACGGGACAGTGCACGTGTGAGAGACGGAGCACAGACCTGGGTGAAAAGGGGAGACAGGCAATAGATGAAGACAGGGATCCTGCATAAAAAATCTCACCTACTTGCGGCTAATCTAGTTGTGCAGAGGGCACAACCAACTTAGGTGAGTGAAACGTACAGTGTATTGGGAATTTATACCCCTAAATTTGCAGTGTGGCGCAACCATCTATTTTGATTTCCCTCCCCATACTGTGTCCACACCAATCCCCCCTCACTCCACATACTGTGCTGCAGCCATCCCCCTGTCACTCCTCATACTGTGTCCATGCTGATATCCCCTCACTACATATACTGTGCCACATCCATCCCCCTTACTCCTCATACTGTGTCCATATTGATCCCCCCTCACTACATATACTGTGCTACATCCATCCCCTTTACTCCTCATACTGTGTCCATACTGGGCAGCTCCAATGTGGTGGCTGCCTGGCACTGAGTAGTCAGACATGTCCACCATTCAGCACCGTCCACACACCACATGCAATGACCTGCAGTCTGAGTATCAACCAGCTGCCACTGCACTAAGCTGGGAAAATGGCACGTCTTCCCCCAAAAGACCACGCCTCCTCCTGAAACATTTAGCCAATCACAAGCACCACACACAGGGCTGTCTGGAGCCAATAGCCGGGGCTGTCCAATTAGGTTGAGCAAAGGACGTGGGAGTGGGAAGGGAAACGAGCACCACCGACCAACCACCACTCGGGAGAAACATGGCTGGATGCCTGTATGTATGAGGGGCGGCACTGGACCAGGTGTGTAAGTTATGGCCAATCAGTCCTTTGTAGCAGAGGGACAATGCATCCTGCACCAAGGGCCTACAGAGAAATCATGGGGCCCCTTAGTGGAAGTTCTTACTGCCCCCCAAAAAATATTTGCCTGGGTCACATAATAACCTATCTCACAACTTTGCAGCCCTTCCAAAGTAATTTTCCTCCTATTGAAGCCCCTAGATTCCCCTTTCGTTACAGCCATGAAGTGTGATGCCAATAAAAGTGCCCCCCAAACACTATATGATGCTCCACAGTGAATTCCTCCATACGCACAGTATGATAACCCTACTGTAAGCACCTCAACTACACTGGCACAGTATGATCTCCAACTGTGACCCCCATACAGCCCTCCATACAATATAATGGACCTATATACAGTATAATGGCCCCTACATCTCTTCACGCTGTATAATGGCCCCCAACACAACCCTCAAACAGCCCTGCATAAAGTATAAAGGCTCCTTACACCCTTCCAAGTATGCCCCCCACAGAGCCCTCCACCTAGTACACACACGGCTCTGCTCCATACACCTAGTACACACGTGGATCTGCTCCGCACAACCCGTACACACGTAGCTCTGCTCCGTATGCCCCGTATACATGTGGCTCTGCAGCATACACCTAGTACACTCTCAGCTCTGCTCCGTACACATGTGGCTCTACTCTGTACACCTTGTACACTCTCAGCTCTTCTCTGTACACCTCGTACACACTTGGCTCAAAACATGCAGGGAGAGACCTCGGGCGCTGCAGGAGGAGACTGAGTGCGCCCTCCCTGCCTGCTGCGCCCGGGGCAGATGAACCCCCAGCCCCCCCCTGGATACGGCCCGCTTGAAGACTTTGCAGAGACACTTTAAACAGTATCACAATAGCAACCCACATTTGCTCAAGAGCAAAGGCATCGATCAGGTTGAACTAGAACAAAGAGGAGGAAATCTTGGGTGATGCAGTAGCTTGCTGCATTGAAAATATGTATGCTGGGACTTATAGTTCAGCAAGTTAAAGTAATGCATTAGACCGGGTTCACATCAGCTTTTGTGAATGCTGCGTATGTAGCGTTTGCATATATGCATGTAAAAACGCATGCATACGCAGCGTATAATGTCCGCAGAATCATCAAGTCTTTTAAAAATGCAGCGTATACATACGTATGGATGCGTTTGTGCTTGTGTTTGTGTTTTTTGTGCGCATGTGTTCAGTAATTCTTAAGTGTGTTTTTGGCCTTTTCTTGTATTTTAGTGACAGATCACACCCATAGGGCATGGCATAAAGGCAGATCTATAAATAGACCCTGCCCAAAGGAAAAACTCTTCTTTTGCTGCTGTTTCCAGAGGCAAATGGATCTTGACATGGAGAGCTTCTATGTGAACCCTCATTTATCGCTGAAAATGGCTTTTTCTTTTGCTGTGGCGTGTGAAGAAGATCATCGAATAGAAAGACGTAGAAGAAGATGTCGTCGTCGTTTCTGGCTACACCCCATCGTGGAAATTCGAGAGAGCCACGGAGCCTAACACTCATTGTGCAGCGAACTTCGAGAAAACCTGGAGAAGTTCTACAACTACACCAGGATGTCCGAAGACAGCTTTGATGAGTTGCTGCGACGTGTCCAAGGATCGATCACCAGGCAGGACACCCAGCTTCGTCGAACATTTCCTGCGGAGGAATGGCTTTTGGTGACTCTGCGGTACGTATATTTTTTAAAAGAAACACCTGTGAATACGTGTGAGTATCATGTATTTGTTTAAAAAACCAAATGATTGATTTTCCCTTTCTATTTGTCAGATTCCTGACGACCGGAGAGACTTTATCTTCTCTGCATTTCCAGTTTCGGCTTGGATTGTCGATGCTGTCTGGGATTGTTGAAGAGACCTGCCGTGCCATCTGTGAAGATCTTCGAGAAGAATTCCTCCCTCACCCCACAACTCAACTCTGGCTGGACAACGCTGCCCGATTCATGGAGATTTGCCAATTTCCAAACTGATTGGGGGCCCTGGACGCCAAACATATTCGGATCCTGAAGCCGGCTGGAAGCGGATCCGAGTATTATAACTGCAAAAATATACTTTTCGATAGTACTGATGGCGATTGCGGACGCAGACTGTTGTTTTGTTGTTGTGGATGTAGGCTCATTTGGACGTTCAAGCTTTCAAAGACTTGGACATGGGCCAAAAATTGTATGGCAACAATTTCTACTTTCCAACACCACGAACGCTGATGGACCACCAATGCCTTTTGTTGGTGATTTCAAATGTGTGGCACCCTCATCAAGTCCTACTCTAGCTGTGACTAAAAGGATTTTCAATTACAGACTCACACGGGCAAGACGCACAGAGGAGTGTGCATTTGGATTGCTGGCCACGAAATGGCGTATTTTAGGAACTGCCATCAATTTGAAAACTGAGAAAATCAACGAGGTAGTGAAAGCATGCGTTGTCCTGCACAATCCTAGTGAGAGAACGACACCACTTTGACCTCGATGAAGCTATACCAATTGACTTGCAGGAATACCAAGAGCACACCTTAAGGACATCTGTTGAAATATGTTTATCTATTGTTCCTACCATGTATTTGTTTGCAAATATGTTACTTATAATTTTTGATAATTGCATTATTCTATTTCCTTACTTGTTACTGGATTAATAAAGCTTTTTAGCCCAGAAATCCATTTTCCTTAAACTCTCCTAAGTACTGATATACATGTGCTTAATTTACCTCTGTGAATACCGTAATGTTTTTGGAGCAAAGTTGGTGCCTGTAGTTTGACATCCTATGTGTTAGCAAAAAGCAATAGTTATGTTTCTGTCAATTATGTTAATCTGTACGTTTGCTGCTTTTTGTATTGTCATTGTAAATCTAGAGTGTTCTATTGATTTATGTATTGAACTTTGTATAGTTGAACTGAAATGTTCTGTCTCTATTGTACTCCTATTCAATTTGGCCATGATTTTGATCCAGGATATGTATCAGACCAAAAATGAAGAGTCTAGGAACAATTTTTTTGAATCCAACATCCTAAATTGGCAATCTTTGGATTTTGGATTTTTTTTTTACCTTCCTCTGGATCAAAAGTAGTTTAGTGAAGTAGTGAAGTTGGTTATGTTCATTAAACAGTTTAAGGGTGGAGGCACACTGTCATGCATCAAAGACGGAGCGTTTTTGATGCATGACAGTGATGCGAGTGCTGTGCAAGTGTGTTGCAAGTGTGGTGCGAGTGTGGTCCGAGTGTGCTGCGAGTATGGTGCCAGAGTGATGAATGTGGTATGACTGTGGTGCGAGTGTGGTCAGTGTGCAATGCGTTTTTAACATGGTCTTTCTCATGCTGTATCTGCTAGAATAGCTAAATCAGGTTTAATAGGCTCCTGCTGTTACTTCCAGGGCCGCCTATTAAGCTCATTACATATTCACTGCACTGTAAGACTAACAGCCAATCACAGGAGCTCACACTCTATGGGAGCCTCTGTGATTGGCTGTTGTAATCAGACTGGATTTTCTCAATCTGGACAGTGATTCTGTTTGGTTGCCATACACATTAGTGTATGGCAACCAACCTGGCGTTATAGGGTGTTTAAGTCTAGCCCGATGAAAGCAGACAAACTGCGAGCTGCCACTCTCAGCTGCTTAATTTCCCCTTGGCTGGCAAAAAAAATGCGTGGGCTCCGCCCTATTTTCCATGCCAGCCAAGGTAAAACTAAGCAGCTGAGGGCTGGTATTCTCAGCGGGGTGAGGACCCATTGTTATAGGGCCCCCCACGCTAAAGAATAGCAGCCCGCAGCCGCCCCTGAAAATGGCGCATTAATAATAAGCGCCATTTCCAGGCGCCTTACCGGGCTCTTCCAGCGGCCCTGGTGGCGGTGGCACGCTGGGTAATAAAGGGGTTAATACCAGCTTTATTTTTTCAGCTGGTATTAAGCCCGAGATTCTTAATGTCAGGTCAAGTTTGACCCAGCCACTAAGAATCTCCAATAAAGGGTTAAAAAAAACACTATACAGAGAAAAATTCTTTACTAAAAATAAAGACACAGACACCATTAGGGACTCCATCTTTATTACCACCACATATCCCTCCAAAGATCCAGGTCTTCTCTCTTCTTTCATCTCTCTTCTGTTCTTTCTTCCTTCTTCTTTTCAACTCATTCAGCTCTGCTACATCACACAGCAGGGGGCGGAAATGCGCTCCCTTGCTGTGTGATGAGTCAGTGAGGCTGTGAGCATTAAGTGGTGACGTCACCACCGACCCCGTTGCTATAGTAACCAAACTATCGGTTACTATAGCAACGCTTAAGCAGTGCCCACATCACAGCGCCTCGACTCATTCATAAGCTGCTGGATTTAACTCCCTGCTTACCGATCACTGCAGCGCCGGTAAGCAGAGAGTTAACTCTGCTGTGACTGCGGCTGGTATATGCGCCGCTCATACTGCAGCCGCGGCATACAGACACCTGTGTTGCCTCTCAGAGGAGCTGGCAGCTGCTGCTAAGTGCAATGGGTATTTACCTGGCAAATTTTTGGTACTGTTGTAGCCTGCCAATGAGTTTGCGTTGGGCCTGGTTGTGTTATTTGTCAACTCATCCGCGGCTGGTTGTAATAGCCAGGTTGCTGTGTCTGGTAAGGCTGCTGCTACTGCTGTTGTTGCTGGTGTTGTTGCTGCATTGCCTCTCTGAAACCACCCCGACAGGCAGTCATGACATGAAGCTGGAAATCAGGTGTTAGGTTATCCGTCCCGCTCCGCTCCATACATGAAAAAAAATGTCGTGTCGGTCTCTGACGCCCGAGTTCAGGGAGCTCCCCTATAAATTCAGGCCTGGGGGCGGGGTTAGTCATTTCAGTTCCTAGGAGGACTGTGAAGATGACCTGTGCACTGGAGCAGTGCTAAGCTTGTCCCAGGTCGAGTCGAGAGTGAGAAACAGCAAGCGTGAGGGACGCATAGGAGAGGGTCTGAGGAAGGAAAAAAGTAGGCCTGGGGAGTTGAGCAAGCCGACCGGCTCACCCCAGTGCAGAGCGCCAGGAATGGACACAGGAGTCCAAGGTTGTGAGGGTATTCCAGGCCCAACCACCAAAATCGGGGGACAGGAGATTCCACATCTCCTGGTCACAGCAAAGCACCAGTAGGCACAGCAGCAGTGGAGAGCTCAGAACCAGTTGCCAGAGGAGTGGTGCCTGGGAAGAGCTCAAGCTGCCTGCCATACTGGTGAGAGACTTAACAGCAGAGAGAGAGGGTTGCAGCTTAACTACAGGCAGTCAGGGCTAGCAAAGAGGAGCGCAGCAGGAAGGCCTCAGAATTCACCAGGTGAGGAGATTCCCAACTTGCTTCCAGGCCACCTGGACTCACAACACCACCTGTGGACAGTATCTTTGTTTCTACAAGTAACTACCAATAAAGGTAACGGAGACTACGTACTGTGTGTCTGTCGGTTAGTCCGCGCCCTCAGTCCTGCACCCCAATAGCCTACCACCGCCATAGGCTTTTCCAGTTGCCCTGGGGAGCTGCTCTACCCATGGGGAGCGACACCACCTAAGCTGCAATCCTATCATCCCCAGTGGTCTTGCACTGCAGCATCAGCCCTCAATAGCTAAACATCACGAGTGGCGTCACGACAACCATCCCCAAAGCCCAAATCCCCGAACTTTTAAGTGGATGCCCAAGGTCACGGAGCCGGGTCTCGACCCCTGTGACTCCCCAGAAGTACCCAAAGCCCGGTTCCGAATACCCCACAGCCCTTGGGCGTATCATTTGGTTTATTAGTACAAGTTTGTGATTGACAGTATTTTTGACTGCAGCTAAAAAGCAGAAACATTATGCCACAAAAATGTAAAAATAATATTAGTGGTTGATATCATGGAATAAGAAACAGTCGTATTCCTAATATGATCATTCGTATTACAGCCACCTTCTTCTCCCAGTTCCTTTTATCTGTACAGAATAGTGATTCAGGAAATGGAAGTAAGTATGTTTCAGTCTTACTTCTTTATTCTAACGGATAAAATATGGAAGTTCAGTAATGGACATGACAATAAATAAGGAGTAGTCATCTTTTAAAGCATCTGACTTCCATGTAACATGTAGATATTTTCACACACAATTTTCACTTGTGCAAAGTATTTACTGTATATTAGGGCACATACTCACGATTAGCAAATGCAGCGTTTTGAACGCAGTGTCTTGCCGCAGTGTCCAAAACACTGTGCTGTACAGTAGCAGCATAGTGGATGGGATTTCTAGAATCCCATCCTCACTATCAGTGGTTTAACGAGTCTGAGGGGGTCCTGGTGCGAAATTTAGACCTGCCCCCCTCTGCGCACACGTTGGTCAAAGGCATGGACCCCGTGTAATGTTCTAAATCCTTTAAAGACTCACAAGTTGGCCCTCTCCCCCTTCATTATGTATTAATGTCCTTCATCCTGCTATGTATACATCCCATAGTCCACCTTTCATAAGGTAGCCCCCATAGTGATCCAATTATTATAATGCACCCCCATTATCCTCCATATAGTTTAATGCAGCCTCACAGTCCTCCATATAGTATAATACACCCTCACAACCATCCATATAGTATAATGCAGCCTCACAACCATCCATATAGTATAATGTAGCCTGACATCCTTCCATATAGTATCATGCAGCCTCACATCCCTCCATATAGTATAATGCAGCCTCACATCCCTCCATATAGTATATTGCATTGCCTCAAAACTCTCCATAGAGTGCAGCCTCATATCTCTCCATATAGTGCAGCCCCATATCTCTCTGTATAGTGCAGCCTCATATCTCGCAATATAGTTTAGCCTCATATCTCGCAATATAGTGCAGCCTCATATAGTGCAGTGACTCACTGTGGCCGGGACTCCGGTTTAGACAGGCGATGCTTCCTTCCTCCTTGTCACGGGTGGACCGCGCCTGCCGGTAGTGGGGCCCGGTGTAGTGCAGATCAAAAGGGTTTGAAGACGTCTTGGGGAACAGATTAAGGGGTTTTAATTTATTCGTGACGCCACCTATGAGTAGATTCGGTAAGGACTACCGACGCTGCGGAACCTCCGGGGGATGGACAGCAGCTAGATGTTACGCTCCCCACAGGCATCCGCAGCGGTGATCCCCGGAGGCTGGAGCTGCTCAAGATGTTGTGCGGCAGCTGCGGTTATCTTGAAGTGCGGACGGACAGTTCATAAGGAAGCACGGACACAGAAAGTCTCTGCAACGGGTCTTTACTGTAACCAGCAGGCAGTACATGGCATACAGTGGTTGAGTAGTAGACCGGGTGGACTCAGCAGTGATGGTGTCCCTTAGAAATCCGCAGTGTTCCTCCATTCTACCTAATTTGTTGCCAGTGTCGCCCAGGAATACCAGGTCAGGTACGGGGAGGCTGCTTCAATGCCCTATCCATGATATACGTTATGGATGTTTTGGGGAGCCTTGGATCCCTCAGTGGGTACACCGCTGGTTAGACGACTGGAAGTGGGCTGGTGGTGGGGTGCTCCTGTAAAGCTGCTCCTCCACGCTCCTGGTTCGCGTAGCAGAGGTGAACTGCTGCCAGCTTCGGTACCAGTGAACCGGCTGTGAGTTGTGGGCACGGGAGTCTTTTGGGGACCCGTGTGATGATGCCCAATCCCGGTAGTTAAGGCCTCAGGTGCTGACACCCGACCGGTGACGGCCCAGGGGCCCGCACGGGGTGCGGAGCCCCCGCTCCTCTCCAAGTTCTGTGTTCTAGGCTCTGCTCTAGATTCCAGACTCCTTCTGTTCTCTGTCTGTTCTCATCTAGATTATTGTGTGTTCTACTACACTTCCCTAACACTCCACCCACCAGGACCTATGATTGGCCCTCTGTTCTAGGTGATACATGTAGGGTTGGATTTCTATGTTAACCGGATCATTGCTGAGTCAGAGGATATTGCGGCTGCATTTATGGCTGCAATACCCTCTTGTGACGCACTCGTTGCGGGGCGCCACACTCCCCCTTGGTTGAATACGCTTGTCCCCAAGCGTCATACTACTCACATTACAGAGGTTTTTATATTTTATAACAGGTAATACACTTTTATTAATGACAAGTCATTGTTTGGCATAAAAGTGAGACAGATAAATAAACAGGTAAAACACTTGGTGCGGATCCGGCGGGCGATCGATTTGTCCTTTTGTAAAAGTTCAGGCTGTGGCCGCGAGATCACACAGTCAGTGATTAACAGGAACAGAGTTATTGAATGAGTTCAAGTCTTTAAAGTCACTGGCACTGGGAACGATGGCGCACCCGGATAGCGAACCACCCATCTGGACAAGCATAGCGTTCATAGGTGATTACATCGCCCCGGTATAGGTCGGATCGGGATGTCCTCTTGGCAAGTTTGGCTCAACGTCCCGGCGCCCCACAAACACCTCCTCATTCAAACCCACCTCCCAAGCGAACCCCCACCCGGTATGTAAATTAAAGGTGGAAATTCTACCTTCACGGCGGAGTTCAGCAGGCAGCGGCGGCTGGCGGCGAGCCTCGGCACGGGCCTGCATGTTGGCGCGTTCACGGGCTTGCCACTCCTCTCGTCGTCACTGGCGTACATCTCCGTCGTTACGGCTCGGGGTGTAGAGATGAGTAACGGAGCTGGTGGTTTGGCGGGAAGCTTGAACTTGGCGGGCTGTCTGGATCGGCACCCGGTGGAACGGCACGGGGGAAGGTGTCAGCGTTGCACCCGACCAGTGTACCCGAGCTGTGTGCCCGGTAGGAAGTTCCTCGGTGTCTCCCCAAGCGAACACGGTGTCGAAATCCTCAGCGGTGCTGCGGGTCTCGTCTCATCCTCTCCGACCTCTTCCTCGATGACCACATCGGGCTGCTCGTTGGCTGGAAAGATTGAAGCTGGTTCCGTTGTACAACAGGGCGGCGGTGCTGCGGATCCTTCCACAGAGACGTCCTGCAGGGCTTCCAGGCTGCCTGCCTCTTCATCTGTAGCTGTTAGTAGAGGGGTCTCAATCCCGGTTACCAGGTAGGCCTCAGCAATTGCAAAGGAAGCCTCCTGTACGGGGACGAAACTAGCGACTGTCTCTGTAGTGGTGAAACACGTCGCTGGTTCCTCGTGGGAACCTGGTAGAGATCAAGTTCTTCTATGGAGCGTGTTGTAAGCTCCGGCTCAGGAACGGGGTCGGCTGCGGGTTCGACCGCTGGTACGGGTCGAGCTGTCGTCCTCACGGGAATGACACAGTCTATGGGCTCCGGTGACGAAGCAGGACAGGTGGTGGGCGACGGTGAGGCGTCGAGAAGCTGGTGACGTGTCTGGGCTTGGAGAAGCTGTACCCGGTCAGCTCTGCTTCATCGCGTGGTGTAGTCGTCTGCCTAGGGTCGCGCTCCAGCTGCGAATCGTCCACTCCACAGTCTCTAGTAACCCACCCGGAGGTCTTGTAGAGCCTCTAGCCAGAAGTCGGGGCTGCCATCTATGGTAAGGGCAGGACCCGGACCCGGTTGGCCTATGGCTGCTCTGGCCTCCGCCTCGACCTCCCGCATTAGGTCTTGGAGTTTCATGCTGGCCATTTCTTCTTTGGAGGGAAACCACACCCGTTCAACCGGTAAGCGTTCTGGTAGAGCTGGTGAAGAAGAAGGGTCTCTCTCCCATTTTCTCTGGGCTTTTGTAGTCCAATCGTGGGAAAAGTCTTTGGGGTCCGCCCCCATAGGTTGATTCGAGCAATCAGGGCGGACAAAGAGTTTGGCGCCTTTTGTCTTTAGCCCTCCCACGATGAGGGGGGGTTGACTCACTCCTGGGCTTGCACGTGGCGGCTTCTTGTGGCGGGAACGCCATCTCGGGCGCCATTTTGGCCCAATGGTGAAAAGGCGGGAAAGTTCTTTTAGGGATGAACAAAGTCCAAATTGTAGACAATAAAGTCCATTTTAAGCACATTATACCCGTTGGGTAACGGGCCTGCTCGTATCCTGTTCGTGACGCCATTTTCTGACTCACCGTGGCCGGGACTCTGGTTTAGACAGGCGATGCTTCCTTCCTCCTTGTCACGGGTGGACCGCGCCTGCCGGTAGTGGGGCCCGGTGTAGTGCAGATCAAAAGGGTTTGAAGATGTCTTGGGGAACAGATTAAGGGGTTTTAATTTATTTGTGACGCCACCTATGAGTAGATTCGGTAAGGACTACCGACGCTGCGGAACCTCCGGGGATGGACAGCAGCTAGATGTTACGCTCCCCACAGGCTGAGCGGTGATCCCCGGAGGCTGGAGCTGCTCAAGATGTTGTGCGGCAGCTGCGGTTACCTTGAAGTGCGGACGGACAGTTCATAAGGAAGCACGGACACAGAAAGTCTCTGCAACGGGTCTTTACTGTAACCAGCGGGCAGTACATAGCATACAGTGGTTGAGTAGTAGACCGGGTGGACTCAGCAGTGATGGTGTCCCTTAGAAATCCGCAGTGTTCCTCCATTCTACCTAATTTGTTGCCAGTGTCGCCCAGGAATACCAGGTCAGGTACGGGGAGGCTGCTTCAATGCCCTATCCATGATATACGTTATGGATGTTTTGGGGAGCCTTGGATCCCTCAGTGGGTACACCGCTGGTTAGACGACTGGAAGTGGGCTGGTGGTGGGGTGCTCCTGTAAAGCTGCTCCTCCACGCTCCTGGTTCGCGTAGCAGAGGTGAACTGCTGCCAGCTTCAGTACAGTGAACCGGCTGTGAGTTGTGGGCACGGGAGTCTTTTGGGGACCCGTGTGATGATGCCCAATCCCGGTAGTTAAGGCCTCAGGTGCTGACACCCGACCGGTGACGGCCCAGGGGCCCGCACGGGGTGCGGAGCCCCCGCTCCTCTCCAAGTTCTGTGTTCTAGGCTCTGCTCTAGATTCCAGACTCCTTCTGTTCTCTGTCTGTTCTCATCTAGATTATTGTGTGTTCTACTACACTTCCCTAACACTCCACCCACCAGGACCTATGATTGGCCCTCTGTTCTAGGTGATACATGTAGGGTTGGATTTCTATGTTAACCGGATCATTGCTGAGTCAGAGGATATTGCGGCTGCATTTATGGCTGCAATACCCTCTTGTGACGCACTCGTTGCGGGGCGCCACAGCAGCCTTATATCTCTCTATATAGTGGAGCCTTATTTTTCTCCACATAGTGCAGCCTCATATAGTGCAGCCTTATATATGTAGCCTCATATCTCTCTATATTGTGCAGCCTCATAACTTCCCATATAGTATAATGCAATCCCCCCTTCTTCCCCATAATCCTCTGGCCACCGTGCACTCTTTTGTTAAAAAAAATCTGTACTTACCTCTCCCCGTTCCCCCGCTGATCCGGTCTCCTTAAAAAAACTGAAGAGAAGACTCTTGAAGAGGCGGCTCCAGTGTGTGTGCCACTGTGGAACACATGGAGCAGGAACTGCCGCCTACTCCTAGTGTGGATGAGGTGGCACCAGCCTGCTATATGCATTCCACAGTGGAACGCACAAGGAAAGCTTGCTGGTAGGGGAAGGGAGGGGCGGGACGGCAGCAGTAGGAAGCAGGAGGCTCCCCTCCCTGACACACAGGCCCCAGAGTAGCATGTGCTGCCGCGCAGTCAAATGGATGTGTGTCATCGGGGACGCAAATTCATATGAAGTGGGCACTGGGATCAGTGGGCGTAGGAAGTGGCGTGGGCCCCTGTACCTGGACCCTGGACCTCGTCACAGCTGTGACCCTGATCGATATGTCCCTGCTCACTACACTTCACCTAACCGCAGCATTCTTTCAGCTATGGTGCAGGTTTTTGGACTTCCACATCTCTGCAGCATGTTCATTTCATGCTGCAGCGTTGGAAGCAGTCCCCATCAATTGCACACGGGGAGAACAGCAGATGTTGAGTACAGGGCGGCTGCGGTCTCGCTGCGCTCACTGGCGGGTTTCCGCAGGTCATGATGTCCAACATGCAGCACCTCCAGATCGTGAGCACATACCCTTACTGCATCAATGGCTTGGTGGCCTGCTCAGCTGAAAAACTGTATCGTGCAGAACAAAACTTACGCACATTTCCATCTACAACTGTAAAAATCGCAGTGATAGCACAGATCTTGTACTATCACAAGTAAAATAGTACAAGTTTTGTTCAATCACTGTATTTTGTGATTGACATTCTGGGGGCCCCAAAGAGAGTGGGGAACCTGGGTAACTGCCCAGTCTGCCCCCCTTAACGCCGGACCTGCCATATTTGTGAACATGATCAATAAAAAAATAATAATGTAATTGCACTTTTTTCGCAATTTCACCGCATTTGGAATTTGTTTCCCATTTTCCAGTATACTATATAGTGAAATAAATTATGTCATTCAAAGGTACAACTCGTTCCAAAAAACAAGCCCTCATATATCTATATTGATGGAAAAATAAAAGTTATTCTCTCGGAAGAAGGGGAGGGAAAAATAAAAATGCAAAAAAGTGAAAAAGCAAGGCTGTGAAGGGGTTAAAAAGTCCCAATCGCTTCCAGAGGTTGACCAACAGGGTGTTTTTTCGGATTTTCAAGTTAGCTACACTTGTTCCAGAGGGCTTGAATTTGTGTGTAGACAATGCTACGCCCTAATGTAACAATGTGATAGATGATGTATTAATTTATTGTCCTATATTGTCTCTCTTTAAATGTCTTTGGAATATACAGTCATATGAAAAAGTTTGGGCACCCCTCTTAATCTTACTCTTTTTTTTGTTTAAAATTTTTTTTCTGTAACAGCTATTTCAGTGTGAAATATGTAATAACTGATGGACACAGTAATATTTCAGGTTTGAAATGAGGTTTATTGTACTAACCGAAAATGTGAAATATGCATTATTTCAAAATATGACAGGTGCCAAAGTATGGGCACCCTTCTGATTTTCATGATTTGAATACTCCTAACTGCTTTTTACTGACTTACTGAAGCACTAAATTGGTTTGGTAAACCTCATTGAGCTTTGTACTTCATAGCCCAGTGTATCCAATCATGAGAAAAGCTATTTCAAGTGTCCACTTGCAAGTTGCTCTCCTAGTTGCATCTTCTCTGAGGAGTGGCATCATGGGCTCCTCAAAACAGCTCTCAAATGATCTGAAAAAAAAAGATTGTTCAACATAGTTGTTCAGGGGAAGGATACAAAAAGTTGTCTCAGAGATTTAACCTGTCAGTTTCCACTGTGAGGAACATAGTAAGGAAATGGAAGATCACAGGGACAGTTCTTGTAAAGTCCAGAAGTGGCAGGCCAACAAAAATATTAGAAAGGCAGAGAAGAATGTTGAGAACAGTCAAGAACAATCCACAGACCACCTCCAAAGACCTGCAGCATCATCTTGCTGCAGATGGTGTCACTGTGCCTCGGTCAACAATACAGCGCACACTGCACAAGGAGAAGCTGTATGGGAGAGTGAGACGAAAGAAGCCGTTTCTGCATGCACGCTACAAACAGAGTCGCCTGAGGTATGCAAAAGCACATTTTACAAGCCAGTTTCATTTTGGAAGAAGGTCCTGTGGACAGATGAAACAAAGATTGAGTTGTTTGGTCATACAACAAGGTGTTATGCATGGCGCCACAAAAACACAGCATTCCAAGAAAAACACTTGCTACCCACTGTCAAATTTGGGGGAGGGTCCATCATGCTTTGGGGCTGTGTGGCAATGACGGCACCGGGAATCTTGTTAAAGTTGAGGGTCGCATGGATTGCACTCAGTATCAGCAGATTCTTGAGAATAATGTTCAAGAATCAGTGTCAAAGTTGAAGTTATGCCGGGGATGGATCTTTCAGCAAGACAATGATCCAAAACACCGCTCCAAATCTACTCATGCATTCATGCAGAGGAACAATTACAATGTTCTGGAATGGCCATCCCAGTCCCCAGAACTGAATATCATTGAACATCTGTGGGATGTTTTGAAGCGGGCAGTCCATGCTCGGCAACCATCAAACTTAACTGAACTGGAATTGTTTTGTAAAGAGAAATGGTCAAAAATACCTTCTTCATCCAGGATCCAGGAACTCATTAACAGCTACAGGAAGCGACTAGAGGCTGTTATTTTTGCAAAAGGTGCAAAATATTAATGTCACTTTTCTGTTGAGGTGCCCATACTTTTCACCTGTCAATTTTTGAAATAATGCATATTTCACATTTTTGGTTAGTACAATAAACCTCATTTCAATCCTGAAATATTACTGTGTCCATCAGTTATTACATATATCACACTGAAATAGCTGTTGCAAAAAAAACAATTTTAAACAAAAAAAAAAAAGAGTAAGATTAAGAGGGGTGCCCAAACATTTTCATATGACTGTATGGGTTTTAAAAAGGAGGAAAAGGGAAGGAGAAGGAAAAATAAATAAAACAGTTTTTGTTTTTTTGGGGGGAAAATTTTTTTGTTTTGTTTTTTAAATATTTTTTTAAGGTTTAATTGAGAAATGAAATTGTTGTATAGAGATATGAATACATTTGGAAATAATGTGTGGTCACGTGAGTGCATCTTGTATGGTTGTGTGCACACGATCCGGAGACATTGCATGTAAGACAGTGTCTCTGGACCTCCTGGAACCCATGGGTTTACGCAAGGAGATTGCAGCTACCCTGTACTCATGATCTGCAGTGGGTGCAGGGCGGCTTCTCCCTGAATTCCCCCGATTGTGTCTGTTTCCGGCTCTGCAGCATGAAATAAACATGCTGCGGAGATGCAGAAGTCCAGAAACCTGCACCGCTGTGTTCAGGGGGAGCATAGTGGGCATGGGATTTCTTGAAATCCCATCCACTATGCTGGTATGGTAAAACGCAGCCACAAAACACTGCAATTCCTGATCGTGTGTACACACCCTTACTGATCTGCAGTCATGTGACCGGACCAAATTTGGCAATGTTCGTTCGGCACCTCGAATTGAAACGTTTTGCTGCAAAGTCAAGAAATTTGTTGAATGTTCGGTAATGCTTCAGATGTGTGTGTATCTTAACGTAGAATAGAAGCATTTATGCAAATGCACTAATGTTACTTTTTTTATGTTATCCTACACAGACAGACACACTCGAATCATCTTACTGGGTCACGCTGCTTGATTGTTCTTGGTCTGCTTTTCTGCATTCCCTCTCACTTCTGCATCCGAGCTGGCGGTGAGTGACATGTGCAGTCAGCTTTTCTGATCAGCACAGCAATCCTGTCACGTGACCAGATTGTGTCAGCAGATCTGCTCACCTGGCTTGATTACTATGGTGACCAGATGAGCTGCCGCACACGTCACTCACCTCCAGCTCTGCTCCAGGTGTGCAGTGACTTGCTGAGATCATTGTTTAGGTAGCCTTGGTTGCCGTTAACAATAGCGTGTACAATGGTTACCTTAGTTGTCCCTGGGTTACCTCAGTGAGCCACCGCTTCTGGACAGAGGTCACAGCTCATTCATTCAGTGACCGGAGTTGTGGTGACAGATAGCTGTATTTTTCACCACAGCCTCCAATGAAGGAGACGTCTCAGAGGATTGAGCAGGGGTATGACTGAGGGGTTAATAAAGATGGGGTCCCTAAATGTAATTTTTGTTTTTATTTCTAATGAAATGTTTTCTCTCTGTGTTGTGTCTTGTTTACTATTTACTTAAAATTCTTAATGGCCATGGCTAATATTGGCCTAACATTATACATTTCGAGCTTAATGCCAGCTACCAATACAAAGCTGGATTTTATCCCTTATTACCCAATTTGCCACTACTACATGGCAACTGGAAGAGCCAGGTAAAGTGCCAGGAATTGGTGCTTATGAATGCGCCAATTAATGGGGCAGCTGCGGGCTGCTATTCTATAGCGTGGGGTCGGGGCAATAACTAAGGCCCCTGCCACCCACACTGAGAATACCAGCTCTCAGCTGCCTAGTTTTACCTTAGCGGGCAATTAAAAATAGGGCATCACAAATAATGACAGCTATGGTGTGCTGATATCATAACTAAAGACAGCTATTGTCACGCGCTTAGATTGTGCTGACTTTGATGAATGCTGCTATGTGTGTTGTGTCTGCATTTCTTCAAGAGCTGCATGAGGTATGGTTGTGAAGGTCTTGATCCTGACTTACCTCCTGTATTATACTCCAGAGCTGCACTCACTACACAGCTACTGGTGGAGGGGTTGATGTGAGGCTTGGGTGTGACTCACCTTGAATCCCCTCACCCCTCTCACCATTCAGTTACCTGACTCCCTCACCTCCTAAGTGTAATAACAGCTATGGTGCAGTGATATCAGAACTTAAGCTGTTTTCACATCAGTGTTTCTCAGCATTCACGGCAGATCTGGCATTTTGCCACCTAACAGATCACTTGCGGCAAGACTGTGTTCCACCTAATTAATTCCCTATGAGAATTGCTGACATGTGCGGCACTTGCGGGTTTGCACTTGCGGCGAGTCAACAAACTGCTGCTAGCAGCAGTTTTTGTCCATTGCCCAAGTGCTAGATTGGCTGGATCGCGGCAAAATCACAAGTGCTGAACATGTACGTAAGTCCCATAGGGAATGAATTAGGCGGAACACAGTCTTGCCGCAAGTGATCCGTTAGGCAGGAGATACAGCAAAACTGCTGGATCTGCCGCAAATGCTGCAAACGCTGATGTGAAAGTAGAAACCATTCCTCAACCAGAACTCTGCTGCTAACTACAGACCTGTCTCTAATCTCTCCTAGAACGCTTGGTCCACTCCTGTATGATCCGTTATCTCTCTGACAATTCTCTTCTTGACCCTCTACAATCCGGCTTCCACTCTTTACATTCTACTGAAACTGCCCTCACTATAGTCTCTAATGATCTACTAACAGCTAAATCTAATGGTCACTACTCCCTGTTGATCCTCCTGGATCTCTCCGCTGCATTCGATACGGTGGATCACCAGCTCCTTCTCTCTATGCTCTGCTCTATTGGGCTCAAGGACACCACTCTCTCCTGGTTCTCCTCCTACCTCTCCGACCATTCCTTCACTGTATCTTTCGCCGGCTCCTCTTCCTCTCCTCTTCCCCTCACAGTTGGGGTTCCTCGGGGTTCAGTCCTAGGTCCCCTTCTCTTCTCTCTATCCACAGCCCCTAGTAGACAAACCATCAGTAGATTTGGTTTTCAGTACCATCTCTATGCTGACATACCCCAATATACATATCTTCTCCTGACATCACTTCACATTACTACAAAATACCAGTGATTGTCTGTCTGCTGTCTCTAACATAATGTCTACTCTCTACCTTAAATTGAATCTGTTAAAAACTGAACTTCTCCTGTTTCCTCCCTCTCCTAATCTTCCGAGACCTAATATTGCCATTTCTGAATGTGGTTCTACCATTACTCCTCAGCAGCATGCTCGATGTCTTGGGGTTATATTTGACTCGGATCTCTCCTTCTCTCCTCACATCCGGTCACTCGCTCACTCATCTCACCTACTCCATAAAAACATCTCTAAAATTCAAGTGTTTCTTACTGTTGATTCTGCAAAAACTCTAACTGTTGCCCTTATCTATTCTTGCCTGGATTACTGCAGTTCTCTACTAATCAGTCTCCCTCTTACTAAACTCTCTCCTCTCCAATCCATCCTCAATGCAGCAGCCAGGATCATATTCCTCTCCAACCGATTCACCAATACCTTTATCCTAAAACGCATTAATAACACAACTGAGCTATTTGAGGCACAGGCCTATTTGAGGCACACTCTACAAAATAACTTCATACATAGAGGTTATCCACGGGAAGTGGTCAAAGCAGCTAGGGACAAGTCACTGACACATACAAAGGAATGCAAAACATATATGCGTGTAGTATAAGCAGTAAAACCACCCCAAATAAAGGGTTCTTGTTTTGGTCTGGTTTTAATACTCATAAATAGAATCAGGGTGATATAACAGGGTGCTGAACAATAATTTGAAAACGAAAATGCTTGGTTTAAATATGTATTCTTATGGTTAAACATACAGTATATAAAATTCCTCATAAAAAAATTACTGAAGGAAAAGAGGTAAGAAAAAACCTGGACAGAATGAGCATTGAAAGCACAGAGGCTGATTGCTCCAATGTTCATCCTCTAATTGTTATCATTGAAACAGTTCATTTATCTTTGCATGTAAATTGAACTTTGTCTATGCTTATAATTATGCATAATCATGTATTTTTATCTCCTATAGATACAATCTTGGGTTGTTTTGTGTTTTTATTTGTACTAATCCTAAATGCCTATGACCAGGGGCGGGCTGGCCCACCGGAGGATCAGGAGAACCTCTGGTGGGCCCCGAGTCCTGATGGCCTTGCCCCAAGCCCTGCCCCCATATCCCCTGGGCACCCCCGGTCTGGGAATATCGCTAATCATATCGGCAGCACTGCCGATATGATTAGCGATAGCTGGGCGGCCTGGGCCCTCTCTGCAGCGGCAAAGCAGGGGGAGCGATCTCCATGCTCTGCTTGCTGCAGCCGCAGTGCCACTCTTCCTCCTGCCGGCGCGTGCGCAGGAGGTCAGTCTCAGGGCGATGACGTCATCGCCCAACTGCTTCCTGTGCGCGCCTGATGCTGGCGCTCAGGGCGCTGTGTAGGAAGGACCACCCCAGGCAGCGGCTGCCTGCAGCGAGTGCTGAGTATGGAGAGTGGGGGGGTACCTGGTGGTGCCTGGTGCTGCCGGACCCCTGGATGCCTGGTGCTGCCGGGCTCCTGGGTGCCTGGTGTGCCTGGTGCTGCCGTGCCCCTGGGTGCCTGGTGGTTCCTGGTGCTGCGGGTCCCTGGATGCCTGGTGGTGCCAGGTGCTGCTGGTCCTCTGGGTGCCTGGTGGTGCCTGGTGCTGCTGGGCTCCAGGGTGCTTGGTGGTGCCTGGTACTGCTGGGCCCCTGGGTGCCTGGTGCTGTCGGGACCCTGGGTGCCTGGTGCTGCCGAGCTCCTGGGTGCCTGGGTGCTTGGTGCTGCCAGGTGCCTGCTGCTACTGGGTGCCTGGTGCTGCCGGGTGCCTGGTGGTACTGGATGCCTGGGGCTGCTGGGTGCCTGGTGCTGCCGGGTGCCTGGTGCTGCCAGGTGCTGGAGACTGGGAGAAGCAGAGGAAGAAGGTGCCATGTGCTGGGTACCTGGTGCCGTAGACCGGGAGCCGCAGAGGAAAAAGCTGCCAAATGTCTGGTGCTGGAGATCGGGAGCCGCAGAGGAAGAAGCTGCCTGGTGCAATATCCTGGAGTCAGGCCAAGTTCAAAGTCAAAGTGCACTTTATTAAAATGACAACATAAGTGCCGTAATAAAAGTGATGCCAAATGGCTCACGAGACAGGTGACCACATGAAATATACACAATACAAACTAGTCTACCAACCAAGTACTCTGCTGCCTGCACAGAACAAGTGACCAATACAATGCCCCAAACCTGGGTACATAACAGGCATGCATGTAACATGTAAATTCAAGTATCAATTCATGGGTCCAAAGTATTACCTATCCGTGGTCGCTGCCTCCTTACACGTTTCGCAAGGCTTCTTCCAAGGGGGGTGACCATGGAGGGGAAATCCAGTCCTTATATACAGAAGTATGGAGTTTCAGCTTCTGTCGTCAATTCCGGTGATTAGACCGGAAGTGACGAACACCAATGCGTTACCTCCGTTGTTTACTGCGTTGCTAGGGAACTTGCCTGTACGCTGCCCAACTGCAAGGTAAGCGGAACGTCACTTCCGCCCTCACAGCGGCGTAACTGCGTCTCGTCACGTGATTTCATCAAGGGCACGTGACCGGCCATGTCGAAAGCAACGCCCACATCTATCATTTACGAGCAGGGGAGTGGGATGATGTAACACAAAGTGTCCGCCCACTGCCAAGGGACGAACATAATAGCCGCACATCCTCAGCAGTGACCAGGCGGTGTGAAACATCATCAACACTCCATAATGGGAGCCTAATTAAGGAACATCCCATACGCTATGCTCTTGTAGATCAATTTAATACTATACGGAGGTGCAAGTGCAAGTAATATAATTACAAAGACATGTTGGAAGACAGTTGATATTCCTATTCCTAAAATGAGACAGCGAAATAAGGTGCATAGTGCCAATATATTCTTAAATACAAAATAATATACACACATCCAAACTACACCGGCCGGTGACATACAATCAATCACATCCATAACATACATACTCAGTGAGGAATATTTATAAGGGAGCCCATAAAGCTCCAAAGTGTAACATCTAATACACAAAAAAATATATATACATCTTCTCAGAAACTGTAAAGTGCAGGGTGCAATGTTCAAGCTGTCTTCATCCACAGTCTCTATATTTTCCAAACTCCAACTTCATAGATCCTAAAGTAAAAACAAAAAATAAAAACAGACACAAAGTTACACCGCCATATGCAGGGCCAAGAGCATGAATTGAAGAAATTTCTGGAGGAATTGAACAACAATACACGCAATATTAGACTGACCATGACGTACAGCAAGATGGAAGTCGATTTCCTGGATGTGAAAGTAAAGAGAGGTGAGGATGGACATCTGGTAACTAACCTTTTCAGGAAAAATATGGCGGGCAATTCAGTACTCCATGCCACTTCCGCCCACCCGTCCCATTTAATTAGGGGGATTCCAGTGGGACAGTTTCTCCGTGTCATGAGGATACGTTCCAACGACAATTTGTTTCATCAACAGGCTGAAGAATTGGCAGACAGATTTCTAGATCGTGGATATTCTGGAAAAATGGTTCAAAAGGGATACCGCAGGGCCGTGCAGGCTGAAAGGAGCCTTCTCTTGCAGTCAAAAAGCAAGAAGAAACAAGAGAACCAGGTAAGAATGATTGCTGGGTTCAGTAATCAGTGGCAGAAGATGGAGGGGGCTCTAAAGAAATTCTGGCCGCTTTTAACATCAGACCGAGGGTTAAATGAACATATACATAGATACCCGACGGTCACATATAGAAGATCGCCGAACCTTAGGGACATTCTAGTACACCGTTTATATGAGGGACCTAAGAAGGGAGGAATTTTCGGAACAAAGTGATCCAAGTGGGGCTTCTTTCCTTGTGGAAAGTGTGTCACATGTCCAAATCTAATACGTGCCATCGAATTTTTCTCTTGTGATGGGTCTGAAAAATTTCTGATCTCCCAAAACATCAATTGCAACTCCACTGGTGTTATATATTACGCTACTTGTCCCTGCAAGTTGGTGTATATAGGTTTGACATCCAGACAAATTAAGGTGAGAATCAGGTAACATGTGTTAGATATAATAAGAGCTGAAGCAGAAGAAGATCTCTCCCTTTTAAAGCCAATCGCTAGACATTTCAAGACTGTGCATGGCTGTAATGCCACTTTATTAAAAGCATTTGGGATTGATAAGGTCCATGTAAACATACGTGGAGGTGACCTTAAGAAGACACTGGCCCAGTTGGAAGCTAAATGGATAATGAAGGTTGGGAGCGTTCGTCCTCATGGTGTCAATGACGTATTGAGTTTTGCCCCATTTTTGTAGACAGTGTGTGGGAATCCATTAATAAAACGGTGTTTATATTAAACTTTGTGTCTGTTTTTAATTTTTGTTTTTACTTTAGGATCTATGAAGTTGGAGTTTGGAAAATATAGAGACTGTGGATGAAGACAGCTTGAACATTGCACCCTGCACTTTACAGTTTCTGAGAAGATGTATATATATTTTTTTGTGTATTAGATGTTACACTTTGGAGCTTTTATGGGCTCTCTTATAAATATTCCTCACTGAGTATGTATGTTTTGGATGTGATTGATTGTATGTCACCGGCCGGTGTAGTTTGGATGTGTGTATATTATTTTGTATTTATGAATATATTGGCACTATGCACCTTATTTCGCTGTCTCATTTTAGGAATGGGAATATCAACTGTCTTCTAACATGTCTTTGTAATAATATTACTTGCACTTGCACCTCCGTGTAGTATTAAATTGATCTACAAGAGCATAGCGTATGGGATGTTCCTTAATTAGGCTCCCATTATGGAGTGTTGATGATGTTTCACACCGCCTGGTCACTGCTGAGGATGTGCGGCTATTATGTTCGTCCCTTGGCAGTGGGCGGACACTTTGTGTTACATCATCCGACTCCCCTGCTCGTAAATGATAGATGTGGGCTTTGCTTTTGACATGGCCGGTCACGTGCCCTTGATGAAATCACGTGACGAGACGCAGTTACGCCGCTGTGAGGGCAGAAGTGACGTTCCACTTACCTCGCAGTTGGGCAGCGTACAGGCAAGTTCCCTAGCAACGCAGTAAACAACGGAGGTGACGCATTGGTGTTCGTCACTTCCGGTCTAATCACCGGAATTGACGACAGACGCTGAAACTCCATACTTCTGTATATAAGGACCGGGTTTCCCCTCCATGGTCACCCCCCTCGGAAGAAGCCTTGCGAAACGCATAAGGGGGCGGCGGCCACGGATAGGTAATACTTTGGACCCATGAATTGATACTTGAATTTACATGTTACATGCATGCCTGTTATGTACCCAGGTTTGGGGCATTGTACTGGTCACTTGTTCTGTGCAGGCAGCAGAGTACTTGGTTGGTACACTAGTTTGTACTGTGTATATTTCATGTGGTCACCTGTCTCGTGAGCCGTTTGGCATCACTTTTATTACGGCACTTATGTTGTCATTTTAATAAAGTGCACTTTGACTCTGAACTTGGCCTGACTCCAGGGTTGTTTTTATATGAAGTAAATGTTGTTTTGGATGGCCTTTTATTTATACAAGGGGTTTTTTGAAACCACTGGTGCAGTATCCACTGCGTTCACATGAAAATATTTGCTTTCGGCACTACGTATGTGTATGCGCTCCATACACTGCAGTTTCGAACGCCAATGTGAACCCAGCCTTAGGCAAAGATTATACAGCTTCAAAAGGACTGACTGTACTCTAGTGCTCGGTTCCACTTCTTTTTGTTGCTAATAAAGTTATCACTCTCACCCACAAAGCCCTCCACAGTTCTGCACCACCTTACATCTCCTCCCTCATCTATGTCTATCGCCCTACACATGCCCTCTGTTCCGCAAGTGACCTAAAACTGACATCAGCTACAATCCGAACCTCCCACTCCTGTCTCCAAGACTTCTCACGAGCTGCAACAATTCTCTGGAATGGGTTAGCAAAAACAATTCAATTAATTCCCAATACCAATAGTTTTAAGTGAGCGTTAAAAACACATCTCTTTAGACTGGCCTGTCACCTCACTTGTCTATCTTCCCTTTTCCAAATCTGGCTTTTTGTGTCATCTGTCTGCACCTGCAGACTGTCTGTCTGTCTGTCCCCCATGCATAATATAGCACTTTATATGTACTTGTACAGATCTTGACCGGTGACTGGTTCATGCAGCGTTACGTGTATCACCTATTTATTATATTGATGGCTGGACCATATATGAGGGCACTTTTTACCATTTACCTTTTGTGCCTCCCCTATTTCCTCATAGATTGTAAGCTTGCGAGCAGGGACCTCACTCCTCATGGTTTTTGAATTTTTGTTACTCTGTATTGTCTCATATTGTTTTTATATGTCCCCTCTGAATTGTAAAGTGCTGCGTAATATGTTGGCACTATATGAATGAAATTATTTTTATTATTATTAGCCTAAAGACAGCTATAATGCGGTGACATCACAACTAATGACAGCTATGGTGTGGTGACATCACAACTAATGACAGCTATGATGCGGTGACATCACAACTAAAGACAGCTATTATGTGGTGACATCACAACTAATGACAGCTATGATGCTGTGACATCACAGCTAATGACAGCTATGATGCAGTGACATCACAACTAAAGACAGCTATTGTGTGGTGACATCACAACTAATGACAGCTATTGTGTGGTGACATCACAACTAATGACAGCTATGATGCGGTGACATCACAACTAAAGACAGCAATTATGTGGTGACATCACAACTAATCACAGCTATGATGCTGTGACATCACAGCTAATGACAGCTATGATGCAGTGACATCACAACTAAAGACAGCTATTGTGTGGTGACATCACAACTAATGACAGCTATGATGTTGTGACATCACTACTAAAGACAGCTATTGTGTGGTGACATCACAACTAATGACAGCTATTGTGTGGTGACATCACAACTAAAGACAGCTATTGTGTGGTGACATCACAGCTAATGACAGCTATGGTGCGGTGACATCACAACTGCCGTAAATTCATACTAATAAAGCAGCCTCCATTGTGTACAGATGAGGCCTCTAGTTGGTATCTGCTCTCCTTTCCCATAGTATAATTTACAGACATCTTTTGTACGGCCATATTTACTCAGTAACAGTGGCGTAACGATTGCGGTCGCAGGGGTCGCGGGTGCGACAAGGCCTGGACCTATAGGGGGCCCACGCCGCCAGCCGCCCCCTGCACCCACCGATCGCAGCGCCGGGTCCACACTTCACATGGATGTGCATCCCGGAGGACACACATTCATTTGACAGTGCGGCAGATAGGGCCGTGTGTCAGGGAGAGGAGGGGAAGGGGGAGCCTCCTACTTCCTGCTGCTGCTCCCGCTCCTCCCCTCCTCTTACCTGCCGGCTTCCTGGCCTGTGTTCCACTGTGCAGCCTCCTCCCACTTCCTGCTTGAGTGCACAGTGGAATGCAGGCCGGAAGCACCTCTTTTTCCTCCTGAGTCAATCCTCAGAGGTGACCGCCAGGGCAGCGAGAGACCAGGAGAGGTAAGTAAAGTTTTTTTTTTTTAATAATTAGTGCAGTATGGCAAGAGGATTATGGGGGGTCATATACAGTGCATTGTGAAAGTAATTGGCCCCCTTGAACTTTTCAACCTTTTGCCACATTTCAGGCTTCAAACATAAAGATATAAATTCTAATTTTTTTGTGAAGAATCAACAACAAGTGGGATGCAATTGTGAAGTGAAACAAAATTTATGGCATATTTTAAACTTTTTGAACAAATAAAAATCTGAAAAGTGGGGCGTGCAATATTATTCGGCCCCTTTACTTTTAGTGCAGCACACTCACTCCAGAAGTTCAGTGAGGATCTCTGAATGATCCAATATTGTCCTAAATGACTGGTAATGATAAAAAGAATCCACCTGTGTGTAATCAAGTCTCCGTATAAATGCACCTGCTCTGTGATAGTCTCAGGGTTCTGTTTCAAGTGCAGAGAGCTTAATGAAGACCAAGGAACACACCAGGCAGGTCCAAGGTACTGTTGTGGCGAAGTTTAAAGCCGGATTTGGATACAAAAAGATTTCAAAAGTTTTAAACATCACAAGGAGCACTATGCAAGCGATCATATTGAAATGGAAGGAGTATCAGACCACTGCAAATCTACCAAGACACGACCATCCATCTAAACTTTCATCTCAAACAAGGAGAAGACTGATCAGAGATGCAGCCAAAATACCCATGATCACTCTGGATGAACTGAAGAGATCTACAGCTGAAGTGGGAGAGTCTGTCCATAGGACAACAATCAGTCGTACACTGCACAAATTATTATTATTATTATTATTATTTATTTATATAGCGCCATTGGTTGCATGGCGCTTTACATAAGGAGTGGGGGTAACAAGTACAGGTACAGTACATATGAGCAGTCAGTGCTTGCTGATACACGATGGGAGAGGATCCTGTCCACGAGGGCTCACAGTCTACAAGGGTGGGGAGGACACGATAGGGGGGGGGGAAGCGCCAAGCGGTTGGTGGAGCGGCGCTGGGTCTCATCATAGGTTGTAGGCTTGTTGGAATAGATGAGTTTTCAGGTTCTTTTTGAAGCTCTTGAGGGTAGGCAAGTGTCTGACGTGCTGGGGGAGGGAGTTCCAGAATCTGGCCTTTATAGTAGAGTGGGAAGAAGAAAGCCATTTCTCAAAGATATCCATAAAAAATCTTGTTTGAAGTTTGCCACAAGCCACCTGGGAGACACACCAAACATGTGGAATAAGGTGCTCTGGTCAGATGAAACCAAAATCAAACTTTTTGGGGACAATGTAAAACAATATGTTTGGTGTAAAAGCAACACAGCTCATCACCCTCAAAATACCGTCCCCACTGTCAAACATGGTGGTGGTAGCATCATGGTTTGGGCCTGCTTTTCTTCAGCAGAGACAGGGAAGATGGTTAAAATTGACGGGGAGATGGACGGAGCCAAATACAGGACCATTATGGAAGAAAACCTGTTGGAGTCTTCAAAAGACCTGAGACTGGGACGGAGATTTATCTTCCAACAAGACAATGGTCCCAAACATAAAGCAAAATCTACAATGGAATGGTTCAAAAATAAACGTATCCAGGAGTGAGAATAGCCACGTCAAAGTCCAGACCTGAATCCAATCGAGAATCTGTGGAAAGAGCTTTAAACTGCTGCTCACAAATGCTCTCCATCCAACCTCACTGACCTCGAGCTGTTTTGCAAGGAAGAATTGGCAAGAATTTCAGTCTCTCAATGTGCAAAACTGACAGAGACATACCCCAAGCGACTTGCAGCTGTAATCGCAGCAAAAGGTGGCGCTAGAAAGCAGAGGTGTATCTAGGTTTTCTGGCACCTGGGGCAAGAGTTTGGTTTGGCGCCTACCCCCCAGTGGTCTTAGCGATGTGACCAATCATCCATATGCGACTTTTGCACTTATAGGTACAGTGAGTGCTGGAACCAGCAAGAGCTGTTTCTGACAGTGAGTATATTACACGTTGTTAGGAGTGGGCTAAGGTGTTTAATGTTATAATTAAAGGGCTTGTCCAGGTTTGAGATGAAAGTCTAGGTGACTGCAGGCCTATGAATTCTCACAGCGAGTGCACTACACACTTTCAGGATTTTCCCATGTCAATGGTAAAATTGGACGGTCATGTGAACACAAGTATGCGATTTATATACTTCTGGCCACATTCTGACTAGACTCGTCAGGTCTCGCTCAATTCATTTCATTGATCGAAGCCTCGCATGTCTAGTCAGCACGTGACTGCATGTATGTAAATTGCATACCTATGGTTACGTGACCTTCCACTCTCACTGCTGGCACCAAACAGTCCTGACAGCAGGCAGTGTGCGCCCACTGAGAGTTCAGAAGTCTGCAGTCACATAGAGACACATAGAGTGACTGCAGACTCATCACAAGCTTGGGACAACCCCTTTAATGCTTCTAACAAATAAATACATAGAACCCTTAAAGCGAACCTGTCACCCCCCCTGGACATCAAAAGCTATAATAGCCACCTTCTGCAGCACTAAGGCTGCATTCAGGGAAGGTGGCTATAAGCTTTTGATGGCCTTTATACTATTAAATATGCACTTAGATAAAGCCTTTCTCTTAAGAAGACCTAAGACCGGGAGGCGGGGTTTCGCGCTCCTCCGACTCGAATGTAGCCTGAATGTAGCCTTAGTACTGCAGAAGGTGGCTATTATAGCTTTTGATGTCCAGGGGGGGTGACAGGTTCGCTTTAACTTGTCAGACGGCATAACACTTTAGTAACAATGCCACGTATCAATTAAGTTTACAAGTTATGGATAGTTAGATGTGTACAGGATCAGAATAATTAACACAAAACCAAACCAGACGAGACCCACTAGAGGTACTGAAATACATCCATATGACCCCCATCAGAACAGAAATTCATCACCAGATCCACCAGGGGTACAGAAATACATAACTGGAACGCCAATCAGAACAGAAATACATCACCAGACCCATTAGAGGTACTGAAATACATCCATATAACCCCGATCAGTACAGAAATACAAAGTCAAAACCCTCATCAGTACAGAAATACATAACCAGACCCACCAGAGGTACAGAAACACTATATCAAAACCTTCATCAGTACAGAAATACATAACCAGACCTACCAGAGGTACAGAAATACATAAATAGAGCACCCATCATTACTGAAATCAGAACCCTCATCAGTACCAAAATTCAACATCAGAGCCACCATCACTACATGGTAAAACAATTCTAATGTCAGGTCAGGCCCATAGACATTTGTACTGCATGAACCTACAACTCCTACTACATCATTAGCAATGGTGAGGACATACTGGGAGCTGTTGTTACAAGCCATCAATAAAAGCATACAGGAACCACAGCACTGATGAGAATGAAACATTATCACAAATAATAATTTACATCTGGGCACCTTATAGATGGCCGTGTATCTGATCGGGGTCGTCTTTCTTTTCTTCGTCTTGTCCAGACACCATGATACCTTTTCACATCTGCAGCTCATCTCTGGACACAACCATCTTTTCCGGTCTTCTTTAGCACATCCCGACACGATATCCTTAAAAATAGCAGAATTGTCAAAATCCTTCTAAGTAAAAATATCTGCCCTACACTGTGCCCCGGAACAAATAATTGCTCCTTCTCACTGTTCCCTACACAAAATATGATTTATACACTGTCCCTCTTCTGGCGCATGCCCTCCACACTGCCCCCTTATCACACTGCCCTCTCCTTTCCATGGGCTCCCTGGTCACACTATCCTCTACACTGTTTACTCCTATACTGCAGACGGTTTATACTGTTCTCCCTCATCAAACTCCCCAAACTCAACATACTGTCCCAGCATGCTGCCCCCTCTCCATACAGCTCCACACATTCTCAGTCTATATTCTGTGCCCCTTTACATTATTCTCATCCCCCATTATTTCTTCATTACTTTATCCCTTTCTTACTCTACATACTGTATCTACACCCATCCCCCTCTCACTCCCCATACTATGTGGGCAGCCATCCTCCCTCACTCCACTTACTGTGTTCACACCCATCTCCCCTCACTCCTCATACTGTGTCAGCAACCATCCCTTCTCCCTCCCCATACCGTGTCCACACCAATCCCCCCTCACTTCACATACTGTGCTGCAGCCATCCCCCTGTCACTCCTCATACTGTGTCCATACTGATCTCCCCTCACTACATATACTGTGCCACATCCATCCCCCTTACTCCTCATACTGTGTCCATACTGATCCATCCTCCCTACATATACTGTGCCACATTCATCCCCCTTACTCCTAATACTGTGTCCATACTGATCCCCCCTCACTAAATATACTGTGCCACATCCATTCCCTTTACTCCTCATACTGTGTCCATACTGGGCAGCTCCAATGTGGCAGCTTCCTGGCACTGAGTAGTCAGACATGTCCACCATTCAGCACCATCCACACACATGCAATGACCTGCAGTCTGAGCATCAACAAGCCACCACTGCACTAAGCTGGGAAAATAGCACATCTTCCCCCAACAGACCACACCTCCTCCTTAAACACTTAGCCAATCACAAGCACCACACACAGGGCTGTCTGGAGCTAATAGCCTGGGCTGTCCAATTAGGCTGAGCAAAGGATGTGGGAGTGGGAAGGGGGACGAGTGCCACTGACCAACCACCACTCGGGAGAAACATGGCTGGATGCCTGTATGTACCGAGGGTGGCACTGGGCGTGGTGTGTAAGTTATGGCCAATCAGTCCTGCAGCAGAGGGACAATGCATCCTGCACCAGGGGCCTACATAGAAATCATGGGGCCCCTTAGTGGAAGTTCTTATTGCCCCCCCAAAAAAAATATTTGCCTGGGTCACATAATAACCTATCTCACAACTTTTCAGCCTTTCCAAAGTAATTTTCCTTCTATTGAAGCACCTAGATTCCCCTTTTGTTACAGCCATAAAGAGTGATTCCAACAAAAGAGCCCCCCAAACACTGTATGATGCCCCACAGTGAATTCCTCCATACGCACAGTATGATGACCCTACTGTGAGCCCCTCAACTACACTGGCACAGTATGATCTCCAACTGTGACCCCCATACAGGCCTCCTTGCTGTTTAATGGACCTACAGTTGTGGCCAAAAGTATTGACACCCCTGCAATTCTGTCAGATAATGCTCAGTTTCTTCCTGAAAATGATTGCAATCACACATTCTTGGGTATTATTATCTTCATTTAATTTGTCTTCAATGAAAATACACAAAAGAGAATGAAGCAAAAAGCAAAACATTGATCATTTCACACAAAACTCCAAAAATGGGCCAAACAAAAGTATGGGCACTAGGGATGGGCGAATCCTAAAATACTCGGAATCGCTAGACTCTAACGAGTCCGAGTCGGAAACTCACTACTCGTTGTGAGTCTAGTGAGTCCAATGTTAATGAATGGGGAAGCGAGTATTGCAGCGATTCCTGTGCTGCTTGACCCTATAAGGGGTCTGGCAGCAGAGGAAAAACCGGCAATTCCCCATTTTATTCTTTAAAAGCCAGCGCAAAAAGACGCCGGCTTTTAAAGAATATTAAAAAAAAAAAAAAAATTCTATGTAAAGGGATGTAGCAGAGCTCACACCGCGTTTGGGACTACGTCGGACGGAAGAGTCCCTAATGGCTTTTTTTTTTATAATTACTAATAAAAAAAAAAATTCTGTGTGGTTTGTTTTTTTTTAAACAATTTAATAGAAATTCATGGCGGTCATATGTAATATTGGCGTGACCGCCATAAATTTCGGGCTTAGGTTATATGTGAGGAATCTTGAGGTGATTTTCCTACACTCACTGACACTCCCTATCTCTGATCTGCTCCAAGTCTCCCTACTCGCCCTGCACTAGCTCAGATCGTCACAGGAATGTGCCCAAAATGGTGGGGGCAAGCCTTATATACAGCCTGTCATACATGACATAGGCATCACGATAGACAGCAGCCAATCATAGTAATGCCACAACCAACATGGCTGCGGCATTACTGAATATGATTGGCTAACATGCTTGTCCATCTTGACAGTTTTCTGACCTAACATGCTAGGCTGCTAACATGCTAGGCTGTCTCGGAACATTAACATATTCTGTATTCAGTGAGTCCCGAATACAGTATACAGGAGTCGTAGACTCGCTCATCCCTAGACTCGCTGCTGACAGCGGGTATCCGTGAACCGATGCGAGTGTTTAAACGATTTGGAGACAATCCAGCTACATAGACAGCGATGTGATAGCGAGTTTAGCGACTTAGAAACATACTGAATGCAAACTCTGACAAAACTAGGATTGCCATTGATTTGCACTGGACTCATTTCTGCGCGAGTAATCGCTTGGAAACTCGCAGAGTACCGACTCCTGCGAGTTCCTTAGTAACGAGTCCTAACGAGTAGATTCGCCCATCACTAATTGGCACTCTCAGCCTAATACTTGGTTGCACAACCTTTAGCTAAAATAACCGATCAACCACTTCTGCTGGAATTTTAGACCATTCTTCTTTGGCAAACTGCTCCAGGTCCCTGATATTTGAAGGGTGCCTTCTCCAAACTTCAATTTTTAGATCTCTCCACAGGTGTTCTATGGGATTCAGGTCTGGACTCATTGCTGGCCACCTTAGAAGTCTCCAGTGCTTTCTCTGAAGCCATTTTCTACTGCTTTTTGAAGTGTATTTTGGGTCCACTGGGCCCAACATTATGCTGCAAAATTTGTTGGTAGTCTTCAGACTTCATAATGCCATGCACACAGTCAAGCAGTCCAGTGGCAGAGGCAGCAAAGCAACCCCAAAACATCAGGGAACCTCTGCCATGTTTGACTGTAGGGACCATGTTCTTTTCTTTGAATGCCTCTTTTTTCTCCTGTAAACTCTATGTTGATGCCTTTGCCCATAAAGCTCTACTTTTGTCTCATCTGACCAGAGAACATTCTTCCAAAACGTTTTAGGCCTTCTAAGGTAAGTTTTGGCAAACTCCAGCCTGGCTTTTTTATGTCTCGGGGTAAGAAGTCGGGTCTTCCTGGGTATCCTACAGTCCCTTTTCATTCAGAAGCCGATGGATAGTACGGGTTGACACTGTTGTATCCTCGGACTGCAGGGCAGCTTGAACTTGTTTGAATGTTAGTCGAGGTTCTTTATCCACCATCCGCACAATCTTGCGTTGAAATCTTTCGTTAATTTGTCTTTTTCCGTCCACATCTAGGGAGGTTAGCCACAGTGCCATGGGCTTTAAACGTCTTGATGACACTGCGCACGGTAGACACAGGAAAATTCAGGTTTTTGGAGATGGACTTGTAGCCTTGAGATTGCTCATGCTTCCTCACAATTTGGTTTCTCAAGTCCTCAGACAGTTCTTTGGTCTTCTTTCTTGTCTCCATGCTCAATGTGGTACACACAAGGACACAGGACACAGGACAGAGGTTGAGTCAACTTTAATCCATGTCAACTGGCTGCAAGTGTGATTTAGTTATTGCCAACACCTGTTAGGTGCCACAGGTAAGTTACAGGTGCTGTTAATTACACAAATTAGAGAAGCATCACATGATTTTTCTAACAGTGCCAATACTTTTGTCCACCCCCTTTTTTATGTTTGGTGTGGAATTATATCCAATTTGGCTTTAGGACAATTCTTTTTGTGTTTTTTCATTGAAGACAAATTAAATGAAGATAATAATACCAAAGAATTTGTGATTGCAATCATTTTCAGGAAGAAACTGAGAATTATCTGACAGAATTGCAGGGGTGTCAATACTGTTGGCCACAACTGTACATCCAGTAATAATGGCCCCTACACCTCTTCACGCAGTATAATGGCCCCCCAACACAACCCTCAAACAGCCCTGCATAAAGTATAAAGGCTCCTCACACCCCTCCAAGTATTATCATGCCCCCCACAGAGCATTACACCTAGTACACATGCAGCTCTGCTCCGTATGCCCCGTACACACGCGGCTCTGCTCCATACACCTAGTATACTATCAGCTCTGCTCCGTACACATGCGGCTCCGCTCCGTACACCTCGTACACTCTCAGCTCTGCTCTGTACACCTTGTACGCCCGGGGTTCCACTCCGTACATCTCATACACCCAGCTTCGCTGCGTACACCTCATACACACTCGGCTTTGGTTCGTACACCTCGAACGCACTCGGCTCTGCTCCGTACACCTCATACGCACGTGGCTCTGGTCTGTACACCTCGTACACACGCGGCTCTGCTCTGTACACCTCGTTCGCACGCTGCTCCGCTCCATACACCTCTTACACACTCGGCTCAGCTCTGTACACCTCGTACACATGCGGCTCAGCTCCATACACCTCGTACACACTCAGTTCAGCTCCGTACACCTCGTACGCATGCGGCTCTGCTTTGTACACCTCGTACGCACGCGGCTCTGCTCCGTACACCTCGTACGCACGCGGCTCTGCTCCGTACACCTCATACGCACGCGTCTCTTCTCCGTACACCTCATACGCACGCGCCTCTGCTCTGTACACCTGGTATGCACGTACCTCTTCTCTGTACACCTCGTACACACTCGGCTCAGCTCCGTACACCTCGTACATACGTGGCTCAGCTCCGCACACCTTGTACACACTCGGCTCAGCTCCGTACACCTCGTACACGCGCGGCTCAGCTCTGCACACCTTGTACACACGCGTCTCAGCTACGTATGCCCCGTACACACATGGCTCCACTCCGTACACCTCGTACACACATGGCTCAGCTCCGTACAACTTGTACACACATGGCTGAGCTCTGTATACCTTATACACACTTGGCTCCGCTCAGTACCCACGCGGTCAGCTCCGTACACCTCGTACATACGCGGCTCCGCTCTGTACACTTCGTACACTTTTGGATCTGCTACATCCACACTATAATTCCCTCCTGACCCCACACATAAACTTTACCTCATCCAGTACCATGACAACCAGCACAGCAGGGTCCTGCTTACACTGAGGAACTGATCATGTGACCCTGACTCCTCCCCTCCATTGACATTATCACTGGTCCTGTAACCACAGAGCAGTGTGCGGCACTGGCTCTGCAGGTAGAGAGAAAGCCGGCCCACACTGTGCGGGGGCGCAACATGGGGCTGGCAGGGAGAGGTCTCGGGTGCTGCAGGAGGAGGCTTAGTGCGCCCTCCATGCCTGCTGCGCCTGGGGAAGATGACCCCCAACCACCTCCTGCTAGAAACTATTAACTCAAGGAGGCCGAATAATATTGCACGCCTCAATTTTCAGGTTTTTATTTGTTAAAAAAGTTTAAAATATCCAATAAATTTCGTTCCACTTCACGATTGTGTCCCACTTGTTGTTGGTTCTTCACAAAAAAAAATAGAATTTATATCTTTATGTTTGAAGCCTGAAATGTGACAAAAGGTTGAAAAGTTCAAGGGGGCCGAATACTTTCACAATGCACTGTATAAGGCTGCACATAATACTGCACTATATGGGAGAAGGCTGCTCATAATACTGCACTAAATGGGAAAAGGCTGCATTTATAATACTGCACTTCATGGGAGAAGGCGGCACATATAATACTGCACTATATGGGAGAAGGCTGCATATATAATACTGTACTATATTGGAGAAGGCTGCACATAATACTGCAATATATGGGAGAAGGCTGCACATAATACTGCACTATATGGGAGAAGGCTGCACATAATACTGCACTATATGGGAGAAGGCTGCACACATAATACTGCACTATATAGGAGCAGGCTGCATACATAATATTGCACTATATGAGAGAAGGCTGTATATATAATACTGCATTATATGGGAGATGGCTGCACACAATACTGCACTATATGGGAGAAGGCTGCACATATAATACTGTACTATATGGGAGAAGGCTGCATACATAATACTGCACTATATGGGAGAAGGCTGCATATATAATACTGCAGTATATGGGAGAAGGTTGCATACATAATACTGCACTATATGGGAGAAGGCTGCATATATAATACTACACTATATGGGAGAAGGCTGCATATATAATACTGCACTATATGGAAGAAGGCTTCATATATAATACTGCACTATATGGGAGACGTCTGAATATATAATACTATACTGCACTATATGGAAGAAGACTGCATATATAATACTGCACTATATAGGAGACATCTGCATATATAATACTATACTGCACTATATGGAAGAAGGCTTCATATATAATACTGCACTATATGGGAGACGTCTGAATATATAATACTATACTGCACTATATAGAAGAAGACTGCATATATAATACTGCACTATATAGGAGACATCTGCATATATAATACTATACTGCACTATATGGGAGAAGGCTGCATATACAATACTGCACTATATGGAAATGATATGAGGGTGCATATATACTACTGCACTATATGGAGAGATGTGAGGCTGCATATATAAGGCTGCACTATATGGAGAGTTTTAAGGCAGCACTATATGGAAAGTTATGAGCCTGCACTATATGGTAGGTTTTGGGGCGGCATCATATGGAGAGTTTAGAGGCTGCAGTATATGCAGAGTTTTGAGGCTGTATTATACTATATGGAGAGTATTGAGGCTGAACTATATGGAAAGTTATGAGCCTGCACTATATGGTAGGTTTTAGGGCTGCATCATATGCAGAGTTTAGAGGCTGCACTATATGGAGAATTTTGAGGCTGTATTATACTATATGGAGAGTATTGAGGCTGCACTATATGGAAAGTTTTGAGACTGCACTATATGGAGGGTCTATGAGGCTGTATTATACTATATGGAGAGGCTATGTGGCTGTATTAAACAATATGGAGAGACTATGAGGCTGCATTATACTATATGGAGAGGCTATGAGGCTGCATTATACTATATGGAGAGGCTATGAGGCTGCATTATACTATATGGAGAGGCTATGAGGCTGCATTATGCTATATGGAAGGCGATGAGGCTGCATTGTACTATATGGAGAGGCTATGAGGCTGCATTATACTATATGGAGAGGCTATGAGGCTGCATTATGCTATATGGAAGGTGATGAGGCTGCATTATAATATATGGAGAGGCTATGAGGCTGCATTTTACTATATGGAGAGGCTATGAGGCTGTATTATACTATATGGAGAGGCTATGAGGCTGCATTATACTATATGGAGAGGCTATGAGGCTGTATTATACTATATGGAGAGGCTATGAGGCTGCATTATACAATATGGAGAGGCTATGAGGCTGCATTATACTATATGGAGAGGCTATGAGGCTGTATTATACTATATGGAGAGGCTATGAGGCTGCCTTATACTATATGGAGAGGTTATCAGGCTGTATTATGCTATAAGGAGGGCTATGAGGCTGCATTATGATATATGGAGGGATGTGAGGTTGCATTATGCTATATGGAGGGCTATGAGGCTGCATTATGCTATATGGAAGGCGATGAGGCTGCATTATACTATATGGAGGATAATAGGGGTTCATTCTAATAATTTGAATCACTATGGGGCCTATCTTATGAATGGAGGACTATGGGATGTATTATAATACATAGAGGACTATGGGGATACATTGTAATATATGGAGGAATTTGGGGATGCATTATAATAATTGGATGACTATGGTGACGGGAGGAGGCGGACCATATATACCACGATAAAGGTCATATTCCAGGAGGAGGACCATATATAGCAGGATGAGGGACATTAATACACAATGAAGGGGGAGAGGGGTGAATTTGTGAGTCTTTAGAGGATTTAGAACGTTACATGAGGCGCATACATTTAATCAACATGTAGGGGATGGGGGGGGGGGCAGGTGTAAATTTCGGGCCCACCGGACTCTGGCTACACCACTGCTCAGTCAGGTACAATAGAGCTCCTTTGTAGTGTGACCATGTGGCGCTCACCAGCACCGCGCTCTCCTCTGCCTGCACCACAATCCCCATTACAGCTAGAAGAACACATGATCTCCATAGCAACAAGCTTTCCAAGTGTCTACGGCAGACGGCCGGAGGGCGTGGCTCCAGCCTCCAGCTCCGCCCCAGTTGCTGGCGCGGGGTTTATTGCAGTGACATGCGCCCTGTTCTTAGTGTGGCCGGCGGCTGATAGGCCCCGCCCACCCATGGAGGCGGGCCTCCGTGTAGGCTCCGCCCCGCTCCCGGTTGGATGGACGTAGAGAGTGTGGTGTCAGTGCGGGACAAAGAAACCGCAGTCATGTCGTCTTCATCCTCCGAGCAGTACGAAGAGGGCGAGTATGAGAGTCAGCCGAAGAGGCTGAAGAGTAACCAGGAGGACGGGGAGCTGGACTATACCTCAGAGGAGCAGGAGGAGGCGGCAGCGGCGTGCCCCGCCAAAGAGAGTGGTGCGCCCCGGGGCTCGGCCGGACAGACGGTAATGTACAATGTGTCATGTGCTATGTATGGAGAACAGTGCACTGACTACGGGACTCTCATTCTGCTATGTGTATGTGTAATGCACATGCTGGGCACTACCCTCCTGTATACTCATAGCTGGGCACTACCCTCCTGTATACTCATAGCTGGGCACTACCCTCCTGTATACCCATAGCTGGGCACTACCCTCCTGTATACCCATAGCTGGGCACTACCCTCCTGTATACCCATAGCTGGGCACTACCCTCCTGTATACCCATAGCTGGGCACTACCCTCCTCTACATCTATAGCTGGCACATGCTGGGTACTACCCACTACCCTCCTCTACATCTATAGCTGGCACATACTGGGCACTACCCTCCTCTACACCCATAGCTGGGCACTACCCTCCTCTACATCTATAGCTGGCACATAGCTGGGCACTACCCTCCTGTCTACCCATAGCTGGGCACTACCCTCTTCTACATCTATAGCTGGCACATGCTGGGTACTACCCACTACCCTCCTCTACATCTATAGCTGGCACATAGCTGGGCACTACCCTCCTGTCTACCCATAGCTGGGCACTACCCTCTTCTACATCTATAGCTGGCACATGCTGGGCATTACCCTTCTCTATACCCATAGCTGGGCACTACCCTCCTGTATACCCATAGCTGGGCACTACCCTCCTGTATACCCATAGCTGGGCACTACCCTCCTGTATACCCATAGCTGGGCTCTACCCTCCTGTATACCCATAGCTGGGCACTACCCTCCTCTACATCTATAGCTGGCACATGCTGGGTACTACCACTACCCTCCTCTACATCTATAGCTGGCACATACTGGGCACTACCCTCCTCTACACCCATAGCTGGGCACTACCCTCCTCTACATCTATAGCTGGCACATAGCTGGGCACTACCCTCCTGTCTACCCATAGCTGGGCACTACCCTCTTCTACATCTATAGCTGGCACATGCTGGGTACTACCCACTACCCTCCTCTACATCTATAGCTGGCACATAGCTGGGCACTACCCTCCTGTCTACCCATAGCTGGGCACTACCCTCTTCTACATCTATAGCTGGCACATGCTGGGCATTACCCTTCTCTATACCCATAGGTGGGCACTACCCTCCTCTACATCTATAGCTGGGCATTACCCTCCTTTACATCTATAGCTGGGCACTACCCTCCCCTACATCTATAGCTGGCACATGCTGGGCACTACCCTCCTCTGCATCTATAGCTGGCAAATGCTGGGCACTACCCTCCTCTACATCTATAGCTGACACATGCTAGACACTACCCTCCTCTACATCTATAGCTGGGCACTGCCCTTCTCTACATCTATAGTGGGCACATGCTGGGCACTACCCTCAGGTATACTCATAGCTGGGCTCTACCCTCCTCAACATCTGTAGCTGGTACATGCTGGGCACTACCCTTTTCGACATCTATAGCTGGCACATGCTGAGCACTACCCTCTCGACATCTATAGCTGGGCACTACCCTCCTCTACATCTATGGCTGGCACATGCAGGGCACTACCCTCCTGTATCCATGTGTGGTGGGCCAGTCGCCACTATTAGTCTGCAGCAACTGGGGTCGGTAAGTCCAGTCACCCACAAACACACCCAACACACCTGGTCCCAGGGCCAGCGGGTGAACTTAGGTAGTGGGACGGCTCAGGCAGCTATGGGATGGCGGGGGGAGACTGGTGGTGGGTGGGCAGTGAGCGGTTAGGGAAAGGAAGAGAACAAAAGGGAAAAACCACGGGAAGTGGGAGGTTAGTTGGAGGAGGACACGAGGCAAAGAGGACGAGGAGACAGAGCATGGACTTGGAGGCCTGTCCCGGGGCTACAGACCACAGGGAGCCAGAGAGGGTCCTAGGGGCTCAGGCAGTGAGCGATCCACCCGCGCGCCTGAATCAGCTGTGAAGCAGAAGGACAGGGTGAGAACCAGAGGCCCGGCCCTGAAGGTGGCGAGGAGGCTTTAGAGCTCCAACCACAGAACTGGGGGCCAAGAGATCTCCATGGGCTGTGGCCAACTCCAGACACAGCGCATAGAAGGCAGCCGTACTAGGGCCAGGGGACCCTACCAGTCGCCCAGGAAGGCCGTGGCTGCTGGATTGGGGCTCTGTGTGTGGAGGATTGTGCAGGAAGTAGGAGAACAAGCAGCACTGAGAGAGGAAGGCCCAAGAGGAAAGGAACACACGAAGGGGGTGCACTAGACAAGGCATCCTGGTTGCCAAGGACTACCCAGACCACCGCTGTACTTGTACTGTAACCTGACGTACATGCCAAAATAAGCCAAGTAAACCGGGTTGGAACTCAGACTCTGTGTGAGACTCTTATTTTCCGCCTGCGCCTGGGGAGCGGTAGACTACCAGACTGCACAGAACGCAGGCCCTGCAGGGGACCGGGTCACGCCACCGTGACAGCCCACAGCCCCAATGACTTAAGGAGGGCCCGGTCCCGAGTACCCCATGGCCCCCGCTGGGGCAAGTCACATGGCTACACATGCTGGGCACTACCCTCCTCTACAGCTGTCACATGCTGGGTACTACCCTACTCTACATCTATAGCTGGCACATGCAGGACACTACCCTCTTATTTATCCATGGCTGGGCACTACCTCTCTATAGCTGGCACATGCTGGGCACTACCTCCCTCTATAGCTGGCACTACCTTCTTGTCTACCCATAGCTGTACACCATCCTATATAGCCACAGCTGGCACATGCTGGGCGTTATTCTTATATGTACTCAAAACTGGGCATTATCCTCCTCTGTATACACTGCTGGCACATGCTGGGCACTATTCTCCTCTCAGAAATAGCTGGACAGTATCCTCCTCTGTACCCATGCTTACTGCTCTCATCTCTATCCATAGTTGGCACATGCTGAGTACTATCCTGTATACCCATAGCTGGCACATGCTGGGTACTCTCCTCCTCTGCACCCATAGCTGGCACATGCTGGGTACTCTCCTCCTCCTGCACCCATAGCTGGCACATGCTGGGTACTCTCCTCCTCTGCACCCATAGCTGGCACATGCTGGGTACTCTCCTCCTCCTGCACCCATAGCTGGCACATACTCTGTACGATCCTCACTAGTTACAATGTAGCAACATCACAATTCTAAAAACAGGAACTTTCTGCTTTCTATTAAATATTAGTACGGTAATTCATAGACTATACGTTGCTGTCCTGTGTATAGACTGATCATGATCTCTGGTGTGTCTATGGGTGGGATGGCGTGCTCAGACGTGGACAGGTTATATGTGTCATTCGCTGTGTATTAATTGCCCCTACCTGCTCTTTATCAGTTGTAGCGTTTTCGCATTCTTCCCTGACTGCTGTATTTCATTCATTCATTTCATCCTTTCTATAATTAGTGATATGTAACAGACCTGACTGATCCATCTGCGGCAGCTGCAGACACATAAAAGCTCATTTTTACCCTCTTTAATATTTTAATTTAGTAATGTGGTTTCACACAGCAGATTCTCCTGAATGTTGCATTCAAGTCAGTATGGAAATATGAAATGTCCCACAAACATGGTATTATATGTGGCTTTCTTCCATCCTGTGGTGCATTTGGGGGGACGTTCTGTGGCCATCATCTCAAAGCTAATTTTACCTTATTTATTGTATATTTGTATATGGCTATGTGATTTCACAGAGAATCGATATTGTCAGATTTATGACCACAATGCAGTATGACACATTACAATAACTGCGCACTGTGGCTTTTTTTTCACCCCTTCCAACACCTAATTTTTTGGGGGGTTATGGGGGTGGGGGGGCATATTTACATACCCTCTTTCTTTATTTTATTTTAGATAACCTTGATGCACATTATGACTGTTTATGCTATCATAATGGTTCATGCTGAATGATCTATTTGGTACCTCTGTATCTAACTTAAGACAATCTCTTGCTTGGTGCACTTTTAAAACCTGGAACTTAAGGTGCATCTCCATGAATTAGAATATCATCAAAAAGTTAAGTTATTTCATTAATTCAATACAAAAAGGGAAACGCATATATAGAGTCATTACAAACAGAGTGATCTATTTCATGTGTTTATTTCTGTAAATGTTGATGATTATAGCTTACAGCCAATGAACACCCAAAGGTCATTATCTCAGAAAATTAAAGTAGGGAGGATGAATGTTCTGAGAAATACATATTAGAAGCTTCACCTTGTGTAGTTGTGAGAGTAACAATCACTATAAGAGCATATCACGGCTGCTGCAGTCCCAGCATGATACATATAGAATAGGGGAGATAATGGGGGAAAAACCGCGCTGCTGTATTCCACGAGACCTCAAAGGGTGAATATAATATTGATTATTAGTCAATGTGTTTCAGGACTCCCTGGCCCCTTCCTCAGGACAAATCAATATCATATTGTCATATTGTAGGGCATTTTAGAGAGGCCTGAACAAATCAATATATTCACCCTTTGATGGCTTGTGGAATACAGCAGCATGTTTTTTATCCTTTAACCCTCCCTACTTTAATTTTCTGAGATAATGACCTCTGGGTTTTCATTGGCTGTAAGTTATAATCCTCAACATTTACAGAAATAAACGCTTGAAATAGATCACTCTGTAATGACTCTATATAATATATGCACTTCACTTTATGCATTGAATTACTGAAAAAAAATTAAGTTTTTGATGATCTAATTAATTGAGATGCACTTGTATCATTAATTGGGTGTATGCTCTCTGCCATGCCCCTTTTGTGAGGCGCAATAAGTGCTTACACCTCAAAATACATGGGGCATTTTAGTGAATCTACCTCTTGGTGTTTTCCTTTTTAATTGCAGCTTGCTTTTAGGCATGTTATTGTTTTTTGTTATGCTTATTGCCCCGCAGGTTGTCTTCTTAGAGAGAACTAAAGCATGACATAACACATACAATTTGTAGATTTCTTGAAGGCCCAAAAGAACAGAATACACATAATATCAGAACGCTAAACCCACCAATATGAGCTCCAGACAGATCATTGAGTTGTAGGTATGCTTTTCTTGCAGCATTTTCACTCGAGTCTGAGCTTGTCGTGTATACTACATCTTGGCTCTATACCTATAGGGGAGTGCACAAATTGGTCCTTTTTTGCGTTGTGGCAGTTGCTTAGTTGTTTTCTTCTAGATGGAGCCACGTCTTAAGGTACCTTTACACGTCGCAACACTGCATGCAATTTCACTTGCAACTTACTGGTTGCAGTGAAATCATGGACACATTGTTCTATTTTGTTGCTGTGTGCAAATGTGTGCAATGCGTATTCCAGCTCCTTATAATGGAGCCTATGGGAGAGCGCGCTCTATTAAGCGCAAAGAGTCGACATCGTCATTCTTTTTACAAGCGTGCTTTCTCCCCCAAAAGCAAGGCCGAAAAAAGCGCAGCATCTGAACAGCAAGAGTGAAAGTCCGTTCACTTTCCCGGGAAAAGCGCGCGTAAAAAAAAAAAAAGACGTGAAATATGCTGTGTGTGAATGTAGCCTTAGTGGAGCTTTAAGGTATTCTATCTACTATATAATTGCCTAATCGTGTCTGTCACGGAAATCGCGCGCCAGCTCGCCAGTGCTCATTGGTCGCCGGCAGCGTATGCAAAAGAGCCGGCTGAATTCAACATTCGCGCCACGGCTCATGTACTGCCGTACAGAGGTCGGACGCCGGTCATCTCCCGGCTGGCTCGCCGCGGACCTCTGTGCGGCAGTAGATGAGCCGCGGCTACCTGCTGCACAGAGGTCTGCGGCGAGCCAGCCGGGAGATGACCGGCGTCAGCCGATCATCTCCCAGCTGCTAGCAGCGGTAGTACCCGAGCGGGATTCAAATACCCCGCCAAGCCGCGCTACTTCTCTGATTAGTTGCCTGCGGCAACTAATCAGCGGAGCTGTGTGGCTTGGTGGGAAATATGAATTCCACACCACTGATTGGTCGTCGCCGGCAGCGGACCTCTGTGCGGCAGGTAGCCGCTACTCATCTACTGCCGGCAACTGCGACCAGTCCAGAGAAGTTGTGCGGCTTGGCGGGGGGAATTGAATCCCGCTCGGGGTACTACCGCTGTGAGCAATGAGCGAAGCAGCATTCAAGCCCCGCGCCGCGTCTCTCATTGGTCGCCACGGTTTTAAAACACACCGCCAAGTGCGCCGATTGGTCACCACCAGCCGTGGCGACCAATCAGCGAAGCGGAGCATGGCTTGGTATATTGGCGGGCAATTTGAACTGCCGCTCATGGTGTGATGCACTTCACTCCTGTCTACAAGGCTGTCAGTCACAGTGTGACGCAGTTCACTCCTGTCTACAAAGCTGCCGCTCATAGTGTGACGCAAGGCTGTCAGTCATCGTGTGACACAGTTCACTCCTGTCTTACAAGGCTGTCAGTTACAGTGTGACGCACTTCACTCCTGTCTACAAGGCTGTGAGTCATAGTGTGACACATTTCACTCCTGTTTACAAGGTCTGTCAGTCATAGTGTGCTGATCTTCAGTCATATTTACTTCACACGTTGTCAGTGACAGTCTGAACTACTTCAGTCACGTTTATTCAATTGGTTTAATTGATCTAAAATACATAGATAATACATAGTTAGATAACAGGTATACATAGGTGTGATAAATGTATAGATATTTTATATAGTAAGGTGATCACACTTTAAGTATAAGAGGGGAGATGTCTATCATCCAAATTGTTAAATTTGGTGATATGAATCCAGATGTAATGTTCCAGTATCGTAGATGGTGAGAAACTTAATTTATCTTAATTTATCTTTAACAGGGCTGGGTTTTTGTGAACAGCTAAAGACATGGGCGGGACGGCTGTTCACCATATCTCCATCTCAAGGTGTGGTCTATACACATAGATAGATACATAGATAAAACATGCATAGAGAGATGATAAATAAATATACCGTAGCATACATAGATGATAGAGACATAGGTAGATGATGGATATTGTGTATTCATTGCATTATTCTTAAATCTTCATAAATAAACTACATACATATTCTAGACTACCCGATGCCTTAGAATCGGGCCACAATCTGGTATTGAATAATACTGTGGAGCAGGCTGTATTCTGTGTTGATCAGCCCCTGATCGTTGGATTGTTGCCAGTTCCAGGCACAATCAAAACAATCCAGCTTCTGCCGTTCAGCATGTGCCAGGTACAGTGTCACATCAGATGCACGGTGGTTCAGTGGTTAACACTGCAGCCTTGCAGCAGCGTTTAGGTCCTGGATTGATTTCCCACCAAGGACAACATCTGGAAGGAGTTTGTATGTTCTCCCTGTGTTTGTGTGGGTTTCCTCTGGGCACTCCGGTTTCCTCCCACATTGTAAAGACATACTTATAGGATATTTAGATTGTGAGCCTCAATGGGGACAGCATTACTGTTGTATGTACAGTGCCTACAAGTAGTATTCAACCCCCTGCAGATTTAGGTGGTTTGATAAGATGCAAATAAGTTAGAGCCTTCAAACTGCAAACGAGAGTAGGATTTATTAACAGAAGCATAAATCTTACAAACCAAAAAGTTATGTTGCTCAGTTGAATTTTAATAAATTTTAAACATAAAAGTGTGGGTCAATTATTATTCAACCCCTATGTTTAATATTTTGTGGAATAACCCTTGTTTGCAATTACAGCTAATAATCGTCTTTTATAAGACCTGATCAGGCCGGCACAGGTCTCTGGAGTTATCTTGGCCCACTCCTACATGCAGAACTTCTCCAAGTTATCTAGGTTCTTTGGGTGTCTCATGTGGACTTTAATCTTGAGCTCCTTCCACAAGTTTTCAATTGGGTTAAGGTCAGGAGACTGACTAGGCAACTCCATCTCCTTGATTTTTTTCCCTCTTGAACCAGGCCTTGGATTTCTTGGCTGTGTGCTTTGGGTCGTTGTCTTGTTGGAAGATGAAATTATGACCCATCTTAAGATCCTTGATGGAGGAGCAGAGGTTCTTGGCCAAAATCTCCAGGTAGGCCGTGCTATCCATCTTCCCATGGATGCGGACCAGATGGCCAGGCCCCTTGGCTGAGAAACAGCCCCACAGCATGATGCTGCCACCACCATGCTTGACTTTAGGGATGGTATTCTTGGGGTCGAATGCAGTGCCATCCAGTCTCCAAACGTCACGTGTGTGGTTGGCACCAAAGATCTCGATCTTGGTCTCATCAGACCATAGAACCTTGAACCAGTCTGTCTCAGAGTCCTCCAAGTGATCATGAGCAAACTGTAGACGAGCCTTGACATGACGCTTTGAAAGTAAAGGTACCTTACAGGCTCGTCTGGAACGGAGACCATTGTGGTGGAGTACGTTACTTATGGTAACGACTGAAACCAATATCCCCACTGTCATGAGATCTTCCCGGAGCTCCTTCCTTGTTGTCCTTGGGTTAGCCTTGACTCTTCGGACAAGCCTGGCCTCGGCACGGGAGGAAACCTTCAAAGGCTGTCCAGGCCGTGGAAGGATAACAGTAGTTCTATAAGCCTTCCACATCCGGATGATGCTCCCAACAGTGGAGACAGGTAGGCCCAACTCCTTGGAAAGGGTTTTGTACCCTTGCCAGCCTTGTGACCCTCCACGATCTTGTCTCTGATGGCCTTGGAATGCTCCTTTGTCTTTCCCATGTTGACCATGTATGAGTGCTGTTCACAAGTTTGGGGAGGGTCTTAAATAGTCAGAAAAGGCTGGCAAAAGAGATAATTAATCCACACATGTGAAGCTCATTGTTCTTTGTGCTTGAACTACTTCTTAATACTTTAGGGGGACCAAACAGAATGCTGGTGGTTTGAGGGGTTGAATAATAATTGACTCACACTTTTATGTTTAAAATTTATTAAAATTCAACTGAGCAACATAACTTTTTGGTTTGTAAGATTTATGCTTCTGTTAATAAATCCTACTCTCGTTTGCAGTTTGAAGGCTCTAACTTATTTGCATCTTATCAAACCACCTAAATCTGCAGGGGGTTGAATACTACTTGTAGGCACTGTAAAGTGCTATGGAATTAATAGTGCTATATAAATGAATAAATATTATTATTATTTTTTAAAAAAAGTCACTGTCATTAATATTTATAAAAAAAACCAAAAATCATTGGCTAGTGGTGGTTTTTTAATGGTTGGTAATCCCATTGATTCTGTATTGAGCATACCAATATTTTATAATTTGGGAAATTTGTTTATCTTTTGTATTTCATATCTCTGTGATCATTGTAATTCAGTAGTATGTGATCGAGATGCAACAATTGTCTGGTTATTGTCCTTTTGGCAATTATTGATTTGCTTGGTGGCTGAGACCCCAAGGAAAAGGAAGCTACAATATAATATCTAACGTATCAAGAAAAGGTGCATGAGAAACATAAAAAAGCAAACTATACATATGCTAGTCAGGACTATTCCCCTCCTTTTCTGTTCCCACACCTTCGCTACCTCCCCCCCCCCTCCCCCATCCCTCTATCTAATAATAATAATAATAATATGTATTCATTTATATAGCGCTATTAATTCCATAGCACTTTGCATACATTTTGCAACACTGTCCTCATTAGGGCTCACAATCTAAATATCCTACAAGTATGTCTTTGGAGTGTGGGAGGAAACTGGAGTACCCGTAGGAAATCCATGCAAACACATGGAGAACATACAAACTCCTTGCAGATGTTGTTCTTGGTGGGAATTGAACCCAGGACCCCAGCGCTGCTAGGCTGCAGTGCTAACCACTGAGACCATGCTCTCTCCTTTGTTATACTCCAATTTTCCCTGTTATCTCTTTATATATTACCCTTCTTTCCCCATATATATGGTAAAAAAGAATGTTGTAATAAATGATGATACTTTATTTGATTTGTTATTATTGTTGATCATTCTGTAATAAAGAATTCACAAAGCTAACTGGCACACATTTTAGGATTATGTACAAAAGAAACACCCTCCTGTTGGTGTTTTGCATGTTTTTCTTTTCAAGGTTCCAGATATTGCTTTTAATAGTTTAATTTGCTAATTAATTATAAAGACCTTTACCGTATTAATAATTTTAAACAGGAAAAAAGATAGGCCGCCCTCAAAGAAAACGGTGTAGCTACAGCCCACCTGTGAATGGGCGGTCACATCTATCTAATGTTAAGGGAAATTCCAGTCTTGAAATGATTATGTGCAGGAAACTAAGGCTGTGTGTGTATGTTGAGTATTTGGTTGCAGAAACTTCTGCATCTCTTGGCAGTAAAAAAAACTGCATCTTTTACATGTATTTTTGTGTGCATCTTTTTGCTCTTTTTTCCCCATGCATTTTAACCTTCCTAGCGTTATTCCCGAGCCTGACTCGGGGTTAACATTCACTACCAGAAGCGTTAACCCCGAGTCAGGCTCGGGCTTACCCGCGTTCGCGGCAGATGCGGTGAGAAAACCGCATCTGCCGCATCTACCGCATCTGCCGCACTTGTGCCGCACTTGTGCCGCACTAGCGGCGCGGTTGCGGTAATCTGCATAGGAACCAACCACCTCTGATGACCCTCATACATTGTTAATATGTGCCCCTGCAGCCTAGTAAACCATTAGCAGCACTGTTGTTGTGTGCAAAGTGGCTGCAGTAGAAGTGAGATAATGATTTTAGAAACTTACATGCCTGCGTACTTGAGGGCATCTCCCTGTGTGTGCTGGCACTTGTTGGCTGTGCTCATCATGTCTGCTCGCCCCCTCCCTTATGCACGCCCCCTCTCAGCCTGCTATAGTGCTGTGAGGCTGATTGCGTCATAAAGGGGCGGGGCTAAATCGCGGCATCACTGTAGCCCCGCCCCTTTATGACGCAATCAGCCTCACAGCACTATAGCAGGCTGAGAGGGGGCGTGCATAAGGGAGGGGGAGAGCACACATGATGAGCACAGCCCACAAGTCCCAGCACACACAGGGAGACGGCCTCAAGTACGCAGGCATGTAAGTGTCTAAAATCATTATCACACTTCTACTGCAGCCACTTTGCACACAACAACAGTGCTGCTAATGGTTTACTAGGCTGCAGGGGCACATATTAACCATGTATGAGGGTCATCAGAGGTGGTTGGTTCCTATGCAGATTACCGCTAGTGCGGCACAAGTGCGGCACAAGTGCGGCAGATGCGGTAGATGCGGTTTTTTAACCGCATCTACCGCGAACGCGGGTAGCCCGCTTTTAGCAACAAATTCCAGAAATAAACAGACCGCCAGGGAGGCTACGGGGTGGAAAAACGGCTGAAGGAATTGACATGCAAGGGAAGAATAATCAACGTGTGCACAAAACTTCAGAAATCTCATTGTCTGCGGGCATAAGAATGCTTAGTGACAATTGCACTCAAAAATGCAAAAAAAAAAACACACTGTGTGCACAGGGCCTAACAAGTCATGAGACTTGGAAAGGTATCAGATGAGAGTATATTTATATTGCTCCAGCTAACATTTATTCTCCACAAAAGGGGTGATAAGTATTACGGTGTATTGATCTAAAGAGGAAAGTGGGCTCCCTAGCAAGCGTGGGGGCATACATTCACCTGTTCAAATACTACTCAGGTATAGGAAACGCAAGCAAATGGATGGCACACCCAGATACAACAAAAGATTATCACAAAATGTCATTGGATCACTATTATATTAAATACACATTATATTCAAAGACAAGTATCAGGTGCAAAAATCAAAGTCCTGACCATGATCTACACCAGTGATGGGCAACCTTTTGAGCTTGGTGTGTCAAAATTCGCCAAAAAAACCGAGCATAAATCTGGAGGTGTGTCACCTTGAGAAAAAAAAACCTAATTTTACGATATTTATAGTTTAAATAACAAATATGTTTAATATTTAACTTACCTGCTTAGTGACTTCTTTGTTAATCTGTCAGTTGGTTTCTTTTGTTGGTCTTGCTGTTATTTAACTTATGTGGGGTGTCATGAACTAAGATAAGTGAGGGGGAGGGGGAATTCTTCCAGTGATGGCGAACCTGTGGCAGTCCAGCAACAGCTGGACTGCCACAGGTTCGCCATCACTGATTTAGTGACTTTTTTGTTGCTGAATTTCATTGGCTAAATGTTCAATTGAAGGTTGGTATTTTGTACACTTCAAGGCCAAGCAAGCGCTACTAAGGTTATCTGTCAATCTGTTTCTTTTGTTGGTTTTGATATTATTTAATGCTGAGAATAAGGTCTCACAAAAGTACGTAGAGGGAAAAATAGTAAGTAAAGCCATTGCTATATTTTTCAGGGTGCTAAAAGTGTCTGGTAACCGATTCCAGGCACTCCAAATTTCCTGTTCATAGTGGCACTCCTCTTGATTCTCCAAACGGCACCTTTCTAGATTCTCAAGCTTTGACCTCAAGTCAACAAACACCTGACCCCAGATGCTGTCCTGAAATTCTGCAAGTTGCATCTCCAAATCATCAATTTGTATCCATTGGAAACCATTTAATTCCAAACTACTGTAGACTACTACATCAGGATACTTAATTATTTTCATGGTCTGTTCTAGGCTTCTAAATTGATTAAATCTATCACTGAACTGGTCAAGTAAGGAGTCTAAAACATGCTGGTACTTTATATGCAAGGGCTCCATTTCATTTTGTACAGCTGCACTGGCCTTCTCAAAATACTTTGTTACTCGAGGAAAATACTTATAAGTTTTAGTTTCTACATCTCGCTTGAAAATTTTAAGTTTACTTTCAAAAGCTTTTATGTATCCAAACATAACGTCAATACTTTTGCCAAAACCTTGTAGCTTTAAGTTCAGTTCATTAATATGAACAGAGAGATCTGTAAAAAACATCAGGGTGTTGACCCACTTATAATCATAGAGCTGAGGAAAGTTTCCCAGATCCTTATCCTCAAGAAATACCTTAATTTCTTCAAAGCACTCGACAAAGCGCTCAAGAACTTTGCCTCGGCTCAGCCATCTTACATTATTGTACATCAGCAGTCCACTGTAGGTGGAATCAACCTCCAGTAAAAGTGCAGAAATTTCTCTCTTGTGAAGGGGGCGAGCAGCTATTAAATTAACTATTTTTGTAACAACTGACATTAAGTCGTTTAAGTCAGTGAATCCTGCCTTGGCACATAAAGCCTCCTGATGGATAATGCAATGAAAAGGCACAATCGGGTGTCCAATAGCTTCTGTAAACAATGTAACAAATCCAACTTTTTTCCCCACCATGTTTGGTGCCCCATCTGTCGTCACTGACACAACTTTAGAGATATCAATGCTTAGGTCACAGAATGTTTGTTTAACAACCTTACATATTTCGCTTCCTGATGTACTTGTTGGCACTGATACTAACTTTATCAACTCTTCTCTCATTGTGAGACCATCAGAATATCGACCAATAATGGCCAACTGTGCATGTGACGTGACATCAGTAGTTTCATCAAGAGAGATCGAAAAATATTTACAATTACTTATGTCTTCCTTTAATTGATGTTGTACGTTTGTGTTCAGTCTCATTATTAGGTCTTTTATGATATTTCTACTGAGTGGTAACTCAGATATTCTCTTACTAATTGCATCTTTATTCTGCATATCATGAAATAGAACTGGTGCACATCTTAAGAGAGTTTCTTTAATAAATTCTCCCTCACTGAGGGCTTTTCCATGCTGAGCTATGGAGTGAGCAATGCTCAGACTTGCAGATGTTACATTTGTAGAGCTTTTTACAAATTTAAGGATGGAATTAGATTGGCTCTTATGAAGTTGTAGCTGCCTGGAAATGTATTCCTTCCTTTCATCCTCACTTTTTTTCAAGAGCTGGGAATGAGTAGTTTCAAAATGCCTATTTATATTCCACGTTCTGCTTACTACCGTTTCACTACATAGAACGCAAAATGATCTGCCATTTTTTTCTATAATGCCATACATCTCAGTCCATGTCTCTTGAAAGGGTCGGCTACTGCTACTACTACCACTTCCTTTACTTAACCTTGGTTTTTTTTGGCTTCTCCATCAGAGGGACAGTGACAGAAGATTTATAGATAGCCCTGCAGGCAATTAGGGGTTAACTGTCTTTTAGGAAAGGTCAGAAATAGGGATTAATAGGGTGCGCAACAATAATATAGTGGTGAAATGGAGTCTGTACTATGCTGCAAGATGGCGTTCCTTATGTAAATTAATGGCGGGAAACGGCACCCATAGCACAGGCATCTTCCAGCCTCCCCCTCACTTATCTCAGTAATGGCCAATCACACATTCATGACACCCAGATTCTGCACAGAACCTTTCACTGGAGGATGGTTGCTGTAGTAATCACTGGACCTCCAGACAGACCTCCAGACAGCGATCACAGGGCCTCAGATATGCGTCCCCCACAGCGTTCCGCTGCTCCCTGCTGCGCCAGCTAACCAGCAAGTTCCGCCTGCCCTACCGGAAGTCCCAGGACTAGACGCTCTGTGCCGGAGCTCGCTCTTCTGGCCTACAGACCTCCAGCACATTTTTTTTTTCCTCAGCTACTGCACCTGGCCCTGTAGTTAGTGATGGGCGAGTCCTAAATTAGTCGGAATCGCTTGACTCTAGTCTAGCGAGTCCGAGCCCGGGACTCGCTACTCGTTGTCTAGCGAGTCCAATGTTAATGAATGGGGAAGCGAGTAATAGCAAGGTAATGTGTGATTTACAAGCGCTCGCATTGCCGTGTCGGAAGCCCCACTCGCAACAGTTTTTTGCTGCCGTGTCTGTGGTTTTTATCCAAATAGCGAGTCTAGCGAGTGAGAAAAAGTAAACTCTGACAAAACTAGGATCGCAGAGTACCGAATCCTACGTGTAGTTTCTCCGGCGGCCGCGTGTCACTGAAAATGGCTACGCGTGTCAGTGCTGACACGCGTGTCATAGGTTCGCCATCACTGATCTACACAGATGACCCCTAGATGGGGACCACAATATACAAAGAACAAGAGCCAGTGGGTAAAACATCAGGTAATAGCAAGAGTGAAATATCCCCAAAATAAACAAGTTGCAATAAAAATGGTGAAGTGTCATATGAAAAGCCATATTTGGGAAAATAAGGTCCTAGCTCCCTTATTTATATTTAGCAAATTATACAAAAACACCAAGGTGAATGTATGCATAAAGCTTTAGCTTTTAATAATAATAAGGCTAAAATAACAGATACCGTATGTATATTATCCAAAATAGTGAAAAGTGTATGCAAAACCAAACCAAGTTAGTGGATATCATAGCTGCCATATTACAGTACAAATATCAATGTATGGCTTGGCTCACCCTTTTAAATATAGGGTGCTCAGAGCAATTATTATTATTTTGCTTATATCAAATGTCTGTTTTTTGTTATAGTCCTAAATTCTTGTCTGTACTATGTCTTTCTAGCAATATGTCTTTTTATATTCATACATATACTATTTTATTACTTGTTTGTATTTGATTTGTAATGCACACATGGATAGTGTGCAATATATTGTTTTCATGTATCTATGAATTAATACATTTTTTCTTTCTGTATATTTTCTAGAAAATGTATTTAAAGTTGCAAGTGCTAGAATAATTGAAACAGGTCAGTTAGGCCGAAAACGTTTTTTTCTTGTGACAAATTGCAAAACAATAATTATTTTCTTGTGATCAATAAATTACTCGTCAAGTGAGCACAGTCAAAATTTCAGTGTATCATTTTTTGGTGTGCTAGGGTTTTCTCTTATAATATTACAGCACAAGACGGACCAGCAATAAATGTCTCCTAAGACAGTCTATCGAATATCGTACCAATAGTTGTGTGCACAGGTCCATAAGCATGTCGGTCCCTGGAAAATACCGTATATAACACATAGGAAAAGGGTGCAAATGTCTAGGGAAAAGATTAAAACCCTAACGTGTCGTCAAACCTGTATCATTCCAAATCCAGACCTCCATGGGATATTAATTTTGATTTGCATTGATAATTTTAATGTTTTATTGTTCTCAACTCATCCCACTCTGTAATGAATAAAGATTTGCAACTGGAATATTTCACTCATGGAGATCTAGTGGTATTTTGGTGTTCCCTTTATTTTCCAGGGATCAGACGAGCTTGTAGACCTGTGTATATAACTATTGGTACCATTTTCTGTAGACCATCTTAGGAGACCTTTATTGCTGGTCTGTCTTGTACTGTAATCTGACATCTATGATCTCCACTAATGTGGTTTGGTTTTGCATACACTTTGCACTGTGTTTACACGTATCTGTTATTTTAATCTTATTAAAAGCTAAGTTTTATTCATACATTCACCTTGGTGCTTTTCCATATCTATATCTTTTGGTGAGACCGGAGAATTTAGGCTCTATACTATAACCCCCCCCCCTTTTTTGCTGACTTTCCTTATAAAAATTTTCTTAAACAAAGTAGGTAATTTATAATGATCGCTGTATAATCTGGATGTAAATGAGCAGATTATATGATACAATGCTGTACAGTCATACTGTGATGTGTAATAAGCTAGTATCTTAAATGTTAATGGTTCTGGGACCCTATTGAAACGTTTCCAGCACTCCCTTCCCATTCATTGAGTTTGCGCTGATATATATTATGTTACAAGAAAAGCCTGTGTAGAAAGTGATGCACATTCCTCAAGGTCGTGAATCGGCACAATGATTTGGTCTGTTCCTCTCCACATTCCATGTACTGCATCTGTAAAGCGGATGTACCCGGCTGTAGAGCTCACAGGAGAGCCTGTACAGACAGCACTGCTTACACTGTAGTACCTGCACAGTCAGCCTAGTGCTCTGCAAGGATGCAGCAAGCGACTGTGGACTAGTGAGCGCCGTAGCCGGTAGTGACTGTGACGTAGGCTATTCTTGCCTGATCGTCCATTCTAAGTTCCCCAGTTATGTGAGAGATGCTTGGTTTTGACCAGAAGACTTTCATTATTATCTTTTCCAGCGACATTTGCAGTGACCTCTCTGCTCCTGGTCCTCCGGCTGTCTCACATGACAAAATATGAGGACTTGCCATAAATATGTAATTGTTTTATCTGGTATAAATACAGCTGCTTTCCTGAATCTTATGCTTTTTTTCCTTTTTTTTTTTTGTCATCTGTCCTTTCCTGAGATACTGGCCCCGCTGATTCCTCTATTTATATCTAGTATTCTTAGCCAAATGGGCGTGGCCCTCAATTTTTGGGAATCTTGCGGACCATGCTGTGTTGACTAGATTTATATACAGGAAGGAGAGGGCCATGGCGCAGGAAGAAAGGAAACAAATTACATAATTATGGCACGTTGACCATTTCTCATTACCTGTGGGAGTTCACTTCATTTACTGACTACCTACTGCTGTGCATCTAGTAAGTGATAACCTATACTTCATATAAAAACAACCCTGGAGTCAGGCCAAAGTCAAAGTGCACTTTATTAAAATGACAACACAAGTGCCGTAAATAAAAGTGATTCAAAACGGCTCACAAGACAGGTGACCACATGAAAATTGCACAGTACAAACTGATATATCACAAGTAGTCTGCTGCCTGCTCATGAACAATCGACCAATTACAATGCCCCAAAGACTGGGTACAAAACAGGCATGCAAATCGCAAGTAGAATCAAAATCAATTCATGGGTCCAAATATTACCCATCAGTGGCCACCGCCCCCTTACGCGTTTCGCAAGGCTTCTTCCGAGGTGGGTCCCTTTTATTTACGGCACTTGTGTTGTCATTTTATTAAAGTGCACTTTGACTTTGAACTTTGGCCTGACTCCAGGGTTGTTTTTATATTAAGTATATGTTGTTTTGGAGGGCCTTTTACCTTGTACAAGGTTGTTTTTTTTTTTTTTTTTTTAAACCATAAGTGATAACCTAAAGGGAACCTCATGCACAGAACTTTAGATTGTGAATGTATTTAAATTCCATTGTAGGTTTATTTCCCTCCAAAAACAAGTTATCCCCTGTAAATATATTTACAGGTCCATCTTGAATGGAGAGAAGGTTCACTTGCCTGGCCTCTATACTATTCATTGTCTATAGGACTACTCAGCTACTTCTGGCAGTCCCATTGATTGACCATGAATGGAGCAGAGACAGAGTATGTGCCACAGCTGTGATTACTCGGTGTCCATGAGGACACCTGTGCAGTAGTGAACTATTCTTAATTATGCCAGATATACTATTCCTTTGTTCTGCAAATCAAACCTGAACCATTGTTTAATTTGAGACTGTCTGGTGCCCCTCTTTGTCTGCTAATTTGTAGAATGCCTGCTGATTGCGGATTGTATCAGCCCCCTGCAGTGTATTAAACTTCATTATTCAGAGGTAAATTATGCAGTTGGATTGAATTAGTGAAATCCGAGGAAATGGCTGTGATTGTACCCCTCCCACTCACACCCCCCTTACATCCTGTGGGGCACAGTGCTCTAAAATGGGAGCCTGCTCCTGTCCCTGGTGTGATTCTACAAGATCTCAACGTAGGGACTATGGATCCATCTGGTGGCTTAAAAACTGAACTACTGCCCAACACTGGATTCATAACTTCATTTGGAGAACCCAGCGTGAGACAGTTCAGTCACTTAGCCACATACCTCGCTGTGCTCTGTCTGCGCCCTAAGCTTGCCGCTACCTCCTCCCATTGGTTGCCTAAATGGGGTAGTTGGTCCTGGATTCCCGAAGCTGCTGAGGTTTTGATCCCTGGTGAGGCAGTGGAAGGGTGAGACTGTCACTTGCACCATCTTGTGTACCTGCTGGGAATGTACTGTATGCTCTTGATTGTTGATGACAAAAAAATACTTCCTGGAGTGTGGTACCCTCACCCTGAGTTATCTGAGCACTGTTCTGCCCCCAGGAAAGGTGTGCAGATATTCATTGAGATGAGCCCTCGGCGGTCTTTCTAAAGACAACCAGGCCAGCAGACAAGGGCACCCACTGACCCCTGGGTCTCCACAACCTCAACTCCATTTAAGATGGTATTGCAAACCTATGGATAAGTTATAACGTGTTTTTGGGTTATTTTTGTTTTTATTTGTGAGGGTGGGGTGAGAGAGGGGAAGGGGATAACACTTTTTATGGTGAGTAGCTGCTCCATCAGGACTATCTCCCCTTATGTGAAAGCCTGTGAGTCTGACCCTGGGACCAGATGTTAGTGGAAAGCTGCGAACATCACAGTTGATACTAAGTGGCATTCATGACTTTTTATATAGGTGCTAATCAACGAATGCATGCTTCACAATTATTGCCCGGTGTACATTTTGTCCAGTGATCGCATCATTCTTGCCGACGTTAAACTCATTGTTTGACATCAGCACATCCCCTTTTGTAAACAGGCATGTGCCTACCATGTACTGCATGAGCGAGGAACAAACTAATGCATGAATAATCGCGTTTTCAGTAGAATCCTTCAAAAAGAACCTTTTTCAATGTCTTCTGTGATAGTACGGGTTTCATATGGCAGTGGGCCTTTCTTTGTAAGTCTCTTTATTTCATATAATGGAGCCAAGACCTACTAATGAATAAATCCTGACTGTCACATTACAGGGTACGATGTCAGATCAGGTTAGAATGACCTCCCATTCTCTATTTATACATGGCAGCATTGTTCTAAGAAATAATAATGCTTCCATGCATAGCGGGCTGTGATCTATGCTTCTTTTTATTGTAAATCTGAGTTCCTGCACATTCTGTACACCTTTTTGACTAATCATGATCATTGTAAATGCTAAGAAGAGTAGTTTTACCCTAGTGTAATATACATAGCACCATTTTGCCAGAGTGTACATAACTAGCGACTGCATCTTGTATGTAAAAATATGTCTTTGCTTTTAAAAGGAATCTGTCAGCAGGTTTCTGCTATGTAATATGAAGACTGCATGCTGTAGGGACTAAAGCCCCCGTTACACTAAGCAGCGATTTCGCTAAGTCACAAGTTTGGTGACACAACAGCTATCTCGCTATGTTTGACACTTAGCAGCAACCAGGCCCCTGCTGTGAGATCGCTGGTCGTGTCAGAGCCGCCTGGACCATTTTTTGATCGTTGGGGTTCTGCTGGGCAGCATGCATCGGTGTGTTTAACAGGGACAACAACCTCAATACTACAGGTCTGAGAAACATAGTCCCAACGACCTCCGTACCATCCGCAGGCGTACAGATCACACACTCTCGTCCGCACCAGGGACGCGACATCTCGCGTCCATGGTGCGGGCGGGAGTGTGTGATTTGTGCGCAGGCATCCGCGTGCGCACAGATCACATATAGGAGTGAATGGGTGCGCACGGTGGTCTGCAAGCATCTGCAGACCACCGTGCGCACCATTATAAACATAGGGGCCGCGGTCTGCATGCAGATGCTTGCAGATGCATCTGCAAGTCTGAAGCCAGCCTAAGACATGTAACAATGGTCATTTGTCAGGCTTCCCATCCAATGAGATTGATCTCACCGACACATGCGCACTCGGCCATAATCGCTCACCAGCCCATCTCATCAGTGTCAGTGTCCATGCCAATGAGATGGTCTGGTGACAGTTTTATATAAAACGAAAACTTTTTAGTGTGTTAATCAGGGCTATGGAGTCGATAACCCAAACGTCTGACTCTTCAATCTCCCTGAATCCAACTCCACCAAAATGGACTCCGACTCAGACTCCACAACCACGGCTGTAAAGTCAGTAAGCCAAACATCCGAGGCCGACTCCTAAATTTCCCTGACATGGACTCCACAACGTCGTCTCCATAGTTGTGGTGTTAACTTAATTTTGTTCTCTATTCCTGCACTATTCTAAGTATGGAGGAGCTAACTACCGTATATACTCGTGTATAAGCCGACCCGTGTATAAGCCGACCCCCCTACTTTTGCCCCAAAAATCTGGAAAAACCTATTGACTCGTGTATAAGCCGAGGGTGGACCTCAGCACAGGTATATAGCCCCCAGCAGTGTGGTATACAGGCCCCCCCAGTGGTAGTACATAGGAGCCCCAGCAGCCCCAGTGGTAGTATATAGGAGCCCCAGCAGCCCCAGTGGTAGTATATAGGAGCCCCAGCAGCCCCAGTGGTAGTATATAGGAGCCCCAGCAGTATACAGGCAGCCCCAGCAGTATACAGGAAGCCCCAGCAGTATACAGGCAGCCCCAGCAGTATACAGGAAGCCCCAGCAGTATACAGGCAGCCCCAGCAGTATACAGGCAGCCCCAGCAGTATACAGGCAGCCCCAGCAGTATACAGGCAGCCCCAGCAGTATACAGGCAGCCCCAGCAGTATACAGGCAGCCCCAGCAGTATACAGGCAGCCCCAGCAGTATACAGGCAGCCCCAGCAGTATACAGGAAGCCCCAGCAGTATACAGGAAGCCCCAGCAGTATACAGGAAGCCCCAGCAGTATACAGGCAGCCCCAGCAGTATACAGGCAGCCCCAGCAGTATACAGGAAGCCCCAGCAGTATACAGGCAGCCCCAGCAGTATACAGGCAGCCCCAGCAGTATACAGGCAGCCCCAGCAGTATACAGGCAGCCCCAGCAGTATACAGGCAGCCCCAGCAGTATACAGGCAGCCCCAGCAGTATACAGGCAGCCCCAGCAGTATACAGGCAGCCCCAGCAGTATACAGGCAGCCCCAGCAGTATACAGGCAGCCCCAGCAGTATACAGGCAGCCCCAGCAGTGTATACAGCCCCAGTGGTAGTATATTGCAGCCCCCGCGGTAGTATACAGCAGCCCCCGTAATCCAGGGCCCCCCCAGCCTCTCTCCGGTCACCTGGAAAGGAAACTATACTTATCAGTGTCCGCTGTCCGCGCCCGCTCGCATCTGCCGACATCGCGATCCTCCATCTTCATGCGGCGTCTTCCTGTTTCCTGTGCGCGTCGCAAGGAATGACGTCATTGCTGCGACGAGCACAGAAACAGGAAGACGCCGCATGAAGATGGAGGATCGCGATGTCGGCAGATGCGAGCGGGCGCGGACAGCGGACACTGATAAGTATAGTTTCCTTTCCAGGTGACCGGAGAGAGGCTGGGGGGGCCCTGGATTACGGGGGCTGCTGTATACCGATGTATACACCGGTATGTACCGATGTATACATCGGTATACAGCACTGACTCGCGTATAAGCCGAGGGGGGTACTTTTCAGCCCAATTTTTGGGCTGAAAAACTCGGCTTATACGCGAGTATATACGGTAGTTAGAAAATTACAAAAGGGAGGGGGAAAATAAAGAAGGATCTGATTAACTCTTCATCTGCCAGCGTTTTCTTTGATGCAAGCCATTCTGGTAGCGCGGACCGTCATACACCTTTTCCCAAGTAACTAGATAGTTAGAAAATTGTTCTTTTGTTCACAGCTATGGCTCTATTAATCATTACGGATATGTATCGGGGTGAGAGAGATTATATATATATATATATATATATATATATATATATATATATATATATATATATATATATATATATATATATATATATATATATATATATATATATATATATATATATATATATATATAATATATATATATTATATATAAATTTTTTTTTTTTTTTTTTTTTTAAATCTAATTGCACCCAGATAACACCCGAGTGCAGTCTGATATTTTCCACGTGCCCACAGACTTGCATGAATGAGTCTCGTCCGATTGATGTGTCAAATCGCAGCCTGCAGTAATTTTTTAATCTTGTGCTGTAACAACCTGAGAATAAAACAATAATCAGCACTGCCTCATTGAATAATATTGGTCCACGTGCTATTCAATAAAAAAAATTGGATAGCACTCGGCTGATTATTATAGAGGTGTGAGCGAGCCCCAATATTCGCATATGTTTCCATAAAAGTGGATGGAGTATTAAATTGACACAGCACTTTGGGCCCTCTGGTTTTGGGATTAGTAGCTGGCCCTCCCACTGATTAAACATTTATCATCTATCCAGACTCACGAATATGAAAGTAAATGAAGCCTTGTTTTAAGTCTAGAGCCTGCACACACATTTACTGGAAGACAGGAAGGTAGGTGGCATGCTTGCTTTGTGTAGTAGGTGATATCTTACCATTTCCTGGGCCTCTGATAAATGGAATTTGTCAGCAGGTTTTTTTTTTTTTTTACTATGTAATCTGAAAACTGCATCCTCCAGGCTTTAAAGAGGACCTGTTATTTCCCCCCCCCCCCCCACCGGCGCTTTTCAAACTGAAAGCGCCCCTGAATGCAGCATGTCAGCTCCATTCAGAGAAGGGGGTCTCATGTTTCTGGCCCCCCTGTAAGTTATATAAAACACTTTAGAAAGTGTACAGATAAGGAGTCCAGAGGGCTTTACGCAATAATGAGTCCTTGTTGCTCCCTGGTGTCCTCCCCGCCTCCAGCCTTCTCTGTGCCACCTCCAGCCCCCTCAGTAACGCCTCCTTTATGTGTCTCCCCAAACCCCCTCTCCCCTCCTCGGCCGCTCAATGGTCAAAGAGGGCTGGAGACTGGGAGGACACCAGGGAGCAGCAAGGACTCATTACTGAGTGAGGCCCCTTTCACGTCAGCGTTTTTCGCTGATTGCAGCAGATCCATCAGATTTACCCCATCTGCCGCCTAACGGCAGCACTTGTGCCTAGCCCCATGCATTTTCTGTGGGACTTGTGGCAAGAGCAGTACTGCGGCAGTTGACATGAAAAAAAAAAATGCGGTCAGCTGCATTTTTTTTTTCGCTGCCGAAAGTGCTGGATCACAGCAATACTGCACTTGCCGCAAGCCCCATAGAGAATGCATGGGCCGGCCACAAATGCGGCCGTTAGGCGGCAGATGGGGTAAATTTGATGGATCTACTGCAGTCAGCGAAAAATGCTGATGTGAAAGGGGCCTAAGTCCCTCCGGACTCCTTATCTGTCCACTTTCTAAAGTGTTTTATACAACTTACAGGGAGGCTAGAGACATGGGGGACCCCTTCCCTGAATGCAGCAGACACGCTGCATTCAGGCGTGCTTTCAGTTTGGAAAGCACCGGGGTAGGTGAAAGGTCCTCTTTAACACAGAGATTTGACCAATGCAACTCTTACCACATTTTGTACCGTTGTTTTCCAGCAATATATGTTTCAGCTTCAGAAGATTATCATTGGCAGACTAGGTCAGCTAGTCCAAGTCTAAAAACTGTGTCAGAACGGCTGCACCCAGTAAACTAAGTGAGACATTGTTGGATTCAGGGTCTCTTTGTCTACATCATGCTGCTTTCAGATCAAGTAGCAAAAACCTAGTGACAGATTCCCTTTAAGCAAAGCATAATTGAGTTTAGAGTTCCATAAATTATGGCGATGTTATTGATCACGCTGATGTACTGTAACTAGTATAACAAAATGAACACTGAATACTTTTACTAGAAATTCTGCCAAGAAGAATCATTTCTGAACTTTTTTCACCTTCAATGTCCCCTAGAATCTGTACAAATCCATTTAGAAACAAACATTTTTTTTTTTTTTTTTTTTATCCTCCCACAAAATAAAAAAAATGTGGTTGCATAGTTGACATTTAGGCCTCATTCAATATATATTTTTTTCTTGCATAAAAAAAATGACCTGATTTCCCTCAGTGTTTGTTCAGTGTGTCCCATTTTTTTACCATCTGTTATTTTCTTTTATACAAAGCAAAGTAAATTGTAACTCTTCTTCTACCTAATTGTTGAGCATGCACAACACACGGATCGCAGAACGCTGGCATCTAATGCACGGACCCATTTTTGTTGTTAAAAATATGTCTTTATTAAACGGTTTTCATACATTAAGCATTACTTTATTACATTGGAGTTCACCATAACATCCAATTAAAGAGAAAAGTGGAGCAACAATAAGGCTACAAAATGGCGTAGGACACACCCTACATGTCTCAACGCCAGATCAACATCTGCACGCCTCTCTTTACACATCAAACACTTATAACTTCTTACGAGATGAGTCGCAAGAGGGGATTCCATATCTTCTGTTGAATATACAGGAGGGAAAGAGTAAACAAATTCAAACTATTAGTTGTCCAGGGGGAGGGAAAAAGATAGGGGAAAAGGAGAAAGAAAGAGGAGAAGTAACTAAGGCTGGCTTCACACTTGCAGATGCATCTGCAGCGTTTTGCAGATGCATCTGCAAGTATCAGCATGCAGACCGCGGCCCCTATGTTTATAATAGGGCGCACCGCGGTCTGAAAGCACTCATTCATTCCTATATGTGAACCGTCCGCAGGCGGATGCCTGCTTACAGATCACACACTCCCGCCCGCACCATGGACGCGAGATGTCGCGTCCATGGTGCGGGCGGGAGTGTGTGATCTGTAAGCAGGCATCCGCCTGCGGACGGTTCACATATAGGAATGAATGAGTGCTTTCAGACCGCGGTGCGCCCTATTATAAACATAGGGGCCGCGGTCTGCATGCTGATACTTGCAGATGCATCTGCAAAACGCTGCAGATGCATCTGCAAGTGTGAAGGCAGCCTTAGGAAGCAAAAGAGTAAAGTATGTGGAGCATGCACCGGGTAACCATGAAAGTTAGTTAAATAGAGGAAAATCCTTCAAGCATGGTCAAGTTCAGGAGAACAGGTCTCTAAAATTAGGAGCATCTTTAAAGAGGATCCACTCAGACCAGATAATTGTAAATTCGTGTAGAGTCTACGAGAATTCGGCAGAAATCTCTTCAAATCTGCGCAGTGTCTCCATTTCAGAGTACCATTCAAGTATTGAAGGCAGAGTCTGATCTTTCCAATGGCGGGGGATCCACAGCTCAAGCTGCACTGAGGCAGAATCGGAGAATATCTTTCTTTTGGACTTTCAACGATCCAGGGAGCAGAGAGAGCAAGGCCATCTCAGGGGTGCCTTCAAGGTGCTTGCCGGTAACCACACCGTAATTCCGGTACACTTTCTTCCAGAACTCCCTGATCAGGGAGCAGCTCCACCAGACATGTAGCAATGTGCCCACCTCGGAACCACGTCTTCAGCAGAGTTGAGAGGTGGAAGGAAAATACCGATGCAACCTGTCTGGAGTGAGATACCACCTGAAGCGCAGCTTTTAGCATTTTTCCAATGTGTCACATGAACCAGATGTTTTCCGAGCCACAAGGAAGCACTTTTCCCATCCAGCAACCGAAACGGCCCTCCCTAAATCTTTCTCCCAGGCCAATCGGTACTTGTGGGCCTCAGTATTTGTTGCCATAGATAAGATGTGATATATAATATAATATATTTATTCATTTATATAGGGCTATTAATTCCATAGCACTTTACACGCATCAGTAATGCTGTCCCTCTTGGGGTTCACAATCTTAACATCCTATCAGTATGTCTTTACAATGTGGGAGGAAACCAGAGTGGCCGAAGGAAACTCAAGCAAACACGGGGAGAACATACAAACTCCTTGCAGATGTTGTCCTTGGTAGGGATTGAACCCAGGACCTCAGTGCTGCAAAGACTGCAGTGCTAACCACTTGAGCCACCGTGTCGCCCATGGCTGAAATCCCTCTAGAGGGCGCTGTATCTGCTGCAAAAACTTCTTCCATAGGGGTTAGAGTAATGTTTGGGCCTTTCGGGAAGGCAGTCCAACACAAGAAGGACCTCAGCTGAAAACATTCCCACCAATTCAGTCTCAAGTCCGGAGAGGCATTTTGTAGGATGTTAAATGAGGGAAGCTCGCCATCCCGTAAAATTTGACCAACCCGAGTGCCATCCCTAGCCTTTCACAGTAAAAGAGTCTGATTGGACATTCCAGGGGGGAAAGCCGGATTACAGAACAGCGGGGTCAAGGAACTTGCCGGCGGTATCTCAGGCATCCCTCCCAGGGTTACACGCCACGCCCTGAGCTTCTTAGTAGTGAGGAAAGCAAGGTGACCCGGAGAGCCTAAAACCTGCAAGGTAATCCATTGGAGGTAGTCAAGAGGTATGTCCACACCAGCTTGCTGTCAGTATTCCAGATGTTCTAGCCTTCCGTTTGAGAATATTGCCCTCAGTCAACATGGAGATCAATGTTTTGTTTGCCCTTCTTCCTGTCTCGTTTGCATAAAGACCCGGCTCAGGTGATCATTAATTGCTTGAGTATACTGGTTCCTGGTCTGCTCCTGCTCAGCTGCTCTCCTTTGTCCACATTACTTCCCTGGAGCTCTGTGAGATCTTATGTCTTCCTAAAAGCTTCCTGCAGTGTGCTCCCGGTAGGCGCGGACGTCTTCAGTGTGTGTAAGCAACTTCCTGGTGATTACTCTATGTACTGTTTGCTCTCTGGAACTTGTGTCTACATTTCCTACTTGGGACTGTGTTCGAACTCCTCACCGGGTCCTCCGGGTGTGAGGACCTTTTGCCACGGACTATATTCATCCGGTCGTTCCAGTACAAGGACTTTTGCTATGGACTACACTCATCCGGATCTTCATAATTTGGACTATTTGTTTACCGGACTATTTTCGGAAGGACTGTGCTCGGCAGTGTATATTGGGGTTGAGTTATTTTGGTCTGCTTATTTGCTGTGTATTATGTTCACATTGTTTGCTGTGTGTATATAAATAATTGGCACCCAAGAACCCGTCTCTGCTCGTCATTGCCCTTAAGCGATTAGAATCCTCAAACCTATACAATAGTATTACACTTGCTCAATCTGTAGCCATTGCTTGGATGTGGCTTTAAATTTGCAATCGATAAGTCTCACTATAATTGCTGCCAGACAATATTTGTGGAAATCAGGCAATCCAACTTCTCCCGCATCCCGAGGTGCAGACAAGATCCCAAAGCTTACTCTTGACTTCATGCCTTTCCAAATAAATCTGGAGACGAAGGAGCGGAGTTTGTGGAAGAATGAACTATGTGGCCAGATAGGTACCGCTTGGAAGATATATAAAAATCTCGGCAAGATATCCATCGTCATAACGGATTCTGCCAAGCCAGGACAATTTTAAAGGTATGTACGACTCCAGTAAGGACCCCACCTTGTCTAATATGGCCAGATGGTTCAAATGGAAGGTGTTAGTCGGATCACCAGGAAGACTCACACCTAGATAGGATATGTGACCATGTTTTCAACGAAATGAAAAATCCCTCATCAGGGAGAACACCTCAGCAGGGGATAATGAAACATTCAGCACCTCAGTTTTCAAGTAGTTGACTTTAAAGTTACTGAAACCTCCAAACGTCTCAAACTCCCTCAGCAAAACTGGGAAGGTAGTGGTCGGGTGAGTAACGTACAAAAGGACATCATCCATGAAAAGGGCTGCCTTGTGATGGGTGTCATCTACTAACAGCTCCCGGATGTTGCTATTGTCTTTAATGGCTTTAGCCAACTGCTCCATAACAATGTTATAGAGCAGAGGGGATAGCGGGCACCCTTGTCTCATCCCATTCCTCACAATGAACAACCCAGACAAATTCCCATTTATTCTCACCGTGGCAGATGGACGGGAATAGAGATGAGACCCCATTCATGAATCTACAACCCAGCGCCTCCCAAAAAAACCCCCAGTGGACCCTGTCAAAGGTCTTCTCTGCATCAATCGACAACAGACAAAGAGGGGACTTCCACACCTTAGCCCTCTCAATAAGGAGAAGAGATCTAATAATGTCGTCCTGCGCCTCCTGGCCTCTGGCAAAGCCCACTTGGTCTAGATGGATAATGGAGGGGAGCAACAACGAAAGCCTGTCAGCCAAAATTTTGGCAAACAGCTTGACGTCCACATTAGTTAAAGAAATAGGACGGTAACTCGCCACCTCTAAAGGGCCTGTCACACGTGTCAATGTCGCCCGCGATATCACTCATGCGTCACAAATTATTAATCGCCTGAGCGATGTGGAATTATCGCAGGTAAGATGTCACACGTGTCAATATGACCCAGCGACGCGGTGATGTCGGCATCTTGCGAGCGATTTTATTTAGTCGCTTGTACGTTGTCAAAATAGAAAATACGTCGCTGAGTTTAGTGTCACACGCAGCGATGCACAAGGTCTACTGAGCGATGAGCGACAGGTTTTAAGTCTGGCAGTGAAACCTGCGATCAGCGACATATCGCTGGTTGCATCGCTTGGTCACACGCTTCAATGTCGCTCCTGCGTCACTTTTACGTCGCTTGAGCGACTGCAAATCCGTGACGTATGAGCGACATTGCCAGCGATATCGACGCATGTGACATACCCTTAAGGGATCTTTTGTATAAGTGATTTTGATCTATGACATGTGAGCCACACCACAGGCTACAATGGGTGGATGTTGGGACACATACATGAATGAGGCCTTCGGTGCAGAGTCCACATTCTGTGTATGAAGGAGTGTGTGCCGATCTTATAGGACTGGTCGCTTGCCATGTTACTTACAATTCTGGAATACTAAAATGAACCAATAACTAATGGACCTATAACAACCACAGAATAGCTGAAATAAAATGAGCCGAAGTATAAATTGGTCTGTGCAATAGGAGCATGTTCACGCCGTGGCCATTTCACTGATAAAACCACAGAGGAAAAACACAAAATGAGCATATACCCATCACTATAATAAAGGAAATAGTAGTACATGTAAATAACATAGGGCACTTGATTAACTCTGATCAAAAGGCGTATCCCACTGCAACAAGTTGTAAGGGACGGTCCTACTCTAGTATTTGAAACCTTACCTTGTGTCGGTGACATCAGTATAAATAAGGGCCGAAACATAAAAAAAGATGGTCAGGTGTAGCCTTATATATTGAAAAAAAAATATCTGAACTCTTCCTAGTCTTGAGATATTAATGGCTGCTTCATATGAATCCATGCAGAGTTATGACTGACTGGTCATTTAACATCCATGGGCATCTATGGAAGCTTTTTAATAAAGTACTTGCCTTTATAAGGCCATTAACATGTCAGCTTCTGTTGCCATTCACAGCACATTGTGGAAGATAATGAAAATGTACTGGAATTTCATCTTGATTACATAACATCTGACCATAGTCTGTGCAAGTCTGCTGTAGAGAAATTAAAACAAAACCTAAGTGAACATGTCAGGTCTCCTAAAGCCTCTACTGTACGAACAGTCACATGTGTGAGATAAAATCCCCTGCCTATCCATCCCTGTCTTATGCAATTCTGATTATCTAATGTTGCAAAAAATTATTCAGAATGCTTGTTTTCCCTGTGCTAATTAGGGGAAAACAACATCCCCTCAGCTAGTCAAAGCCCTGACTAGTCTGCTTTGTTTCTGTGTTATCACACACCTCTGGTCGTGATAACATAATTTCCAGCAGCTAATGCCACCGCCAGCTCCTGGAAATATTGTGTCTCATTCCCGCAGCGACGCTGCACCTCTGTGTCTGATGTACGGTCCTGGGTTAAGAGCCGCACTGCGCATAGTCGTAAGTGTAAGGCCGCTTTCTCATTTGCGTTTTGAAACGTAGCATACCAAACGCAGCCAAATGCATGCGCACTGTGTTCCTGTGTTTAACATGGGAACGCATGGTACCTGCGTTTGGCTTAGCTCTGTTGCGTTCAGATGCGCGTAATATGTGCGCCCTCTGAACGCAACATGTGGAATTTTTTTTTGTGCGTTTATGGGCGCTTGTTTTATCAGCAAGCATCCGCAAGCGCACAAAAAATGAATGGAAGTCAATGGATCCGCGGTGTCCTCCGCATGACAGCGCAGGAGAACGCTGCGGATCACATTGAAATCTATCCCGGTGACCACCGCTGATCTTCCGGGAAATCAGCGGCTGCTCCAGCTGATCTCCCGGTGGCCGCCGCTGATTTCCCGGGCGATCAACGGCGGCCACCAGGAGATCAGCTGGAGCAGCCGCTGATCTGGGAACGGGCGCTTCTAATCTCCTGCGGTGTCGGCGCGGGAGATTTAAAGAAACAGCTGATCTGACAGCTGTTTAAATTTCCCGCGCTGACATCACCTAATCTGTGTTGGACATCATCGGGAGATCAGCGGTGGCCACCGGGAGGAGGAGATCTCCGCCTCTGATCTCGTCCTCCCAGCCACCGCCAAGACCGCTGATTGGCTGGCCAGACACCATACTATGTGAATGCATGCGGACAATCTCCGCTGCATTCACATCAGTATGGCAGCGTATGCACTGCTTTTGCGTCTGCATGCAGACACAAACGCTAGTGTGAAAGCACCCTAAAAGACTCCTGATCATGCGCAGTGCAGATCTTAACCCTCACTGTACACTCGACACAGAGGCACAGTGACGCTGCGGGTATGAGACACAAGATTTCCAGGAGCTGGCGGTGGCATCGGCTGTTGGAAATTGTTTTCCTGTGCTTGTGGGCGTGATAACACAGAATCGGGGACGACTAGTCAGGGGAAACCACACCCCCTCACTTAGACAAAAGCCCTAATTAGCATAGGGAAAACAAGCATATTAAATAATTTTTTGCATCATTAGGCCTCTTTCACACATCCATGCAAAAACGCACATGTGACGGAGGCCGTTTTATGGGGCCCGTGTGTCTCCCGCATGGTGGGTCATGCGTGTGCTGTCTGTGACATCTGGATAGCACACGGACAGCATGTCTTTGGAAACTTTCCTTTCTCCAGCGCTGCCTGTCCGCTCACTTTTGGTGCCGCTGCAGCACTCACTTCAGTGAATACTCATGAGCTTAATGCGTGGCCCTAGAAGTGAGAGGGACAGGAGCATCACTAGAGTCAGGTAAGTATAAAATTCTTTATTTTTACACTAAAACGTCTTAGCTCATGTCCGTGCACACAAATGTCACACGGATGACATCCATGTGCAGGACATTTTTTGCACCAACTCATTGACCTGAATGGGTTTGTGCTGCCAGCCAGAAAAGGATGTGGAGCACACGGATACGCACATGCTCCACACGAAGACACAGTCCGTGTGGAAACCCGAACGTGTGAAAGGGGCCATAGTGTAAAATTTATGTACATTTCTCTGATATGTTGCTGTACGGACGGCACATGTGCCGGAGACACGTACATGTGAAAGAGGCCATAGATTTTGAGAATAGCATGAGACAGGGATGGTTTGGCACACACATGTGCCTGTTTATAGTTCACAGGGCTTAGGGGACCTAAAATGATATAAGGCAATTGCAATATAAATCATTCAGGGAAACTGTCAGTAAGATCAACTCCCTCTATACCCTTCCCCAACCGCATTAAGGTCTTTGAAAGCTAAATCCATTAACACCTTTTTATATCCTCTTTCTGGTGGTGCTGACAGATTCCTTTTAAATGAATGGTATCAGTCAAACGTAAAACTCGCCCTGGAAAGTAAACAAGCCCTCATATGGCTATGATGACAAAAACATTTCTCCCCCCCAAGACTCACAGCTGAGTTAAGTTTCTGTCTGTCCCAATAAGCTACCCATACTTAAAGGGAATTTATCACATCGGATAACACTATTGACCTGCAGATATAGGCTAATCTGAAGTTCGATAACGTTAGGCAGGTGCTAGGCCACCATACCTTAGATACGGCACATAGGAGGAAATGAACATGTGTCCTCCTGTGAGCTGCTTGACTTTCAGTCATACACCCATTCCAGCATGGCAGCAATCACTGCACACACGCTGTAAACACGCCCTGACGCTGACTGACAGCCGGCTCTTCAGTGCGTCAGTACACAGCTGGCTTTCAGTTACAGAGGTGACTGTAGCCACGGAACCCGCTTGTATGACTGAAAGCTGACATCTCCCAGGAGGAATCAAGTGCATTTTCTCCTGAGGGCTGCAACTTCCTAATATTGTTATTCTGCAATTTATTCCTATATCTGTATGTTAATGGCGTCAGCAAATGTGACAGACTACCTTTTAAGGAACGTCAATTTAAACCAGGAATATTAACAAACGTTTTAGAGTTAATTCTATTCAGACCATCCTGGTTCTTCTGGAGATCTGTTGTCTAGGAGCTGAGCATTTTGGAGTTGGGCTACAGCTTTCAAGTTTGTTTTGTATCCTTCTTGTTTTATTTGTGTGGGGTTTTAATACTCCTGTCCTGGCCCCCACTTGGTGGGGGAAAGGGGCTGTTGGGCCAGGAGAAGGGCAAGGGCAGTGACTCGGACATCCTCACTTTCAGAGGTATCTCTGGGATAAGCGACGGATAGGGTCCCTGTAGCCTGAGGATCAGTCTTTGAGACCCAGTCCCCCAGTCATCCCTAATTATCTTGCGACATTATCACTGGCCAGTGTCAGGAGGTGTCAACCTGCCCCCCCCCATATCTTCCGCTGTCTTTTTGTGTTGCGCCATGCAGCTGACATATTTATTGTCTACCCGTGACACTGCCCAGAAACCTCCAAGCCTCAGAGGAATAATTGATCCAGGCTGTTGCGTGCAAATTATCATGGATAATGGTCAAAGGGAAAAATGAAGGAGATTAGAGCATAGGTATGAGATGGTGTTTCAGAAAATTTCTCATTAATGGGAACCTGTCACCATGAAAATGCAACCAATTGTGTAAATACCATGTTGTAGAGCAGGGGAAGCCAAGGAGATTATATATAGTTTAGTGAGAAAAGATTAAAGGGGTTGTCCAGTGTAAACTGATAGAATGACTGCAGAATTTTGTGACTGCAGACTTATCAATCTCCCCCCCCCCCCCCCGCCAGCACTGTACACTGCAAGGATTTGCGGTTTCTAAACAGGTAACGGATCGCACTTATGCAATATGCATGTTCCGGGCCAGAGTGCTCGACTAGTGGGTGCGGCCTCTCTCAATACAAGTGTATGGAGCAAGGCATGGCATGCCCACTAGTTGGATGCAACTGCTCCATACACTTGTATTAACTGAGGCCACTGAGACTAGTCGTGTTGTTGCAGGGAACATGCGTACCCCATAATTGTGGTCAGTTCCAGGTTTACAAAATGGTGAATCCTCACAGTGCAGGTGCTGGGAGGATTGATAAGTCTGCAGTCACATAGAGTGACTGTCGAATTCTCAGTTTTAGGCTATGTGCAGTTAATACAAGTGTATGGAACTGTCACATCCAAGTAGTTAATTATGTTATGTGCATTATTACCTGCATTTTTACTATGGTTTTATGCTAATCTATAACTGCATTTGGACTTTCCAGCAAAACATGTGTTATAAGGAAAATCAGTACATACAGTATACACACAAGGTTTGCAGAAAGTGTCAAACACCCCAGGTTTTGCTGCGTTTTTTAAAAGAATGAACATGTCAATTTTTTTCAGCGTTTTTGCTGCAGCGATGGAAAAAATGCAACAAAAACACTCAAAAAAATGCAGTCAAATACACAGCTAATCTCCTGCCAAGGAATCTGGAGATCCTAGAAACCTGTACAGGTTTTACTGCGTTTTTGGCCGCAACAAAAACTCCCTGTGTGCACATACGCCTAGACCGGACAACCCTCTTAAGTATTACCTCTGTTTTGAATAGGCCCATCCACTAGACAGAAATCCTATATAGAGGAAAGGATTATTCTCCACTTTCTGGGACGTATTGGTCCAATCTGTTAAGGTACTGTTACACGTCGCAACATTGCTACGATATCGCCTGCAACTTTTCGGGTGTGCGCACGTTTTTGCCACTTTTCCAAGATCGCTTAGATGTTACACATAGCAATCACACGTGCTACCTCCCGGAAGTCGCCTGACAAATTGCAGAGTCGAAGTTGACGATTGCAGTTGCGGTGTCACACAGCACAACCACATCAGCAATGTGGGCACACTATTTGACACAGCCTAGGACAGGGGTCCCAAACTCCAGGCCTCGAGGGCCGCCAACATTGCATGTTTTCAGGATCTCCTTAGTATTGCACAGGGGTTGGAATCATTACCTGTGCATTTGATCATATTAACACCTGTGCAATACTAAGGAAATCCTGCACTGTTGATGGCCTTCAAGGCCTGGAGTTGGGGACCTCTGGGCTAGGACATAGGCGTACCTGAGTTTGCTTAACCGCGCCCAGACCACTCCGATTGGACGGCGAAAGAGCGTTACCATTGGTCAGCTGTCTCAGACAACATGGTGCCGATATGGAGGCGATTGCCCATTCTACCATCACGCTACTGATGTCATTTGTCATGTGTAGCAACTCCAGCAAGACACTGCGGCGTCGCCAAACTAGCAGACCGAAACGCTAGTGTAGTGCAGTATTTACTGCAAATATGTATGGACATTGTGTACATCTGTGCGCTGTGCAGCAGCCATCTTTAGGCAGGGGCTGGAAAGCACCTAGGCGGGGCCGGACATCAAACGACGTGCTGACGTCAGGCCGCACGGTATGTACGCTGAGGAGACTTCTACGTCCGCAAAGGACTCGCCCACACATAGTGGGTAAACACACTAAACGCCACGGCGTAACATAACATGCAAAACCACAATCGCTCATGGGTCGGACATGGCAGATATATCGGCCAATTATTCTAATAAGAGGTTTGACATGTGTCTACATTTTCACATATGTATGACATGTAGGATGGAAGATTGCAGCTAGCATCACTGACGACTTGATATGCTGACATAGAACGTTTTGCCAGTACATACACTGTTGGTTAAGACGCTAGGTTTTTAGCGTCGTCAATACGTGCCTAGGTAATCCACAATAGTAAAGGAGGTTTTTAAGGTTTTTAAAATGATTCGCCTTGTATACATGCATTTTCTGATAATTCAGAAGATGAAGAAGTCAATGAATGTAGTGGTGTATGCACAGATAATCAAAGATGGCTCCTTTACCAGGGCCATCCAATCGGCATACAATACTAGCCACCAGTTGCTTTAGATGGGGCGCGGAAAACACAGGTATGCCTATGGCCTTGGTTGTGCACAGAGCGTCGGGGGGGGGGGGGGAGGACGGCGGATAGAGTGGCAGAGGTGAGGAGGACAAAGGAAGGAGGAGGAAGCGGTGGGGTGGGGGAGGATGAAGTGGCACAGGCAGGGGGAGGACAGAGCACAGAGCGGCGAGGGAGAGGAGGATGGAGGACAAAGCGGCGGGGTGGGGGAGGCTGGAGCAGCATAGGCAGGGGGAGGACGGAGGATGGAGTGGCAGAGGGGAGGAGGACAAAGGAAGGAGGAGGAAGCGGTGGGGTGGGGGAGGATGGAGCGGCACACGCAGGGGGGACGAGCACAGGAGGACACAAAGCGGTGGGGTGAGGTAGGATGGAGCAGCACAGGCAGGGGGAGGATGGAGTGGCGGAGGGGAGGAGGACAAAGGAAGGAGGAAAAAGGGGGGTGGGGGAGGATGGAGCATCAGGGGGAGGACGGAGCACAGAGCGGCAGGGGGAGGAGGACAGAGGACGAAGCGGTGGGGTGAGGGAGGATGGAGCAGCACAGACAGGGGGAGGATGGAGAGGAGGAGGACAAAGGAAGGAGGAGGAAGCGGTGGAGGAGGATGGAGCATAGAGTGGTGGGGGGAGGAGGACGGAGGACAAAGCGGCGGGGTGGGGGAGGATGGAGCAGCACAGGCAGGGGGAGAACGGAGTATGGAGTGGCGGAGGGGAGGAGGAAGCGGTGGGGTGGGGAAGGATGCAGCGGCACAGGCAGTGGAAGGATGAAGCGGCAGGGGAAGGCCGGAGCACAGAGCCGTGGGGGAGAGGAGGATGGAGGACAAAGCGGCAGGGTGGGGGAGGCCGGAGCAGCAGAAGCAGGGGGAGGACGGAGGATGGAATGTCGGAGGGGGGGCGGACAAAGGAAGGAAGACGGAGCGGGCGGGGGAGAATGGAGCACAGAGCGGCGGGGGGGGGAGGAAGACTGAGGACAAAGGGGTGGGGGAGGACGAAGCAGCACAGGCAGGGGGAGGATGGAGGATGAAGTGGCGGTGGGGAGGAGGACATAGGAAGGAGGAGGAAGCGGTGGAGGAGGGTGGAACGGCACAGGCAGGGGGAGGACGGAGCACAGAGCAGTGGGAGGAGGAGAATGAAGGACAAAGCGGCGGGGTGAGGGAGGATGGAGCAGCACTGTATGGCAGCTCAGTGGTTAGCAGAGTATATGGTGGCTCAGTGGTTAGCAGAGTATACGGTGGCTCAGTGGTCAGCACTGCGCGGTGGCTCAGTGGTCAGCACTGCGCGGTGGCTCTTCACAGTGGGTCAGTGTCAGCACTGCGCGGTGGCTCAGTGGTCAGCACTGCGCGGTGGCTCAGTGGTCAGCACTGCGCGGTGGCTCAGTGGTCAGCACTGCGCGGTGGCTCAGGGGTCAGCACTGCGCGGTGGCTCAGTGGTCAGCAGTGAGTGCGGCGGACAGAGTGGTCAGCGCAGTGCGGCGGGCAGAGTGGTCAGCAGAGGACGGAGGCACTTTGCCTGCCATACTTATTACCGGGTCATCGTCTTCCCCGCCGCCGCATCTTCGCTCCGCCGTCCCCAGCATCTTGGCTCCACTCCTCCGTCCAGGCGACATGTTTCTTCCAAAATGGCGTCCGGGAACTCTCGAGACTTCATGGACGCCATATTGGATCCAGTCCTCCGGGGGCGGCCACATGTCGGCGGAACGGAGGACTGAGGAAGACGCAGGGCCGGTGGTAAGTATAGCGGACAGTGCATGGAGGTGTGTGTGGCAGTGGGCAGTGTGTGGCAGTGTGTGTGTGTCAGGGCAGAGGACGGGCTCCAGTACCTCCTTGTTCTCGGTGTGTGGAAAGTGCCTGTGATGATGTCAGTCGTGATATAGCACCGCCCATACCAGTGACATCATCTCAAGTCCTGCAAGGCCCAGCTGACCAGCAGTGGGGAGGATAGCTGGCGGGTGTGCGGCGTCTAGTGAGTGTGGGAGGGGGGCTGTGGGGACTGGGTGGACTGCTGGCAGTGGGCGGGGAGAGTGTGCAGCGGGCAGCAGCCGCTATAGTAGCATACCCATTACTTGGGTGTTCTAATATGGCGTGTGTGGGCGGCCATATTAGAACACCCACAGTGGGTGTAGAGGCTACTTCAGCCAGGATGTAACGTAGCATACCGTTACATCCTCACGGAAGTAGTCTTAGGGTTTATTTAATAGATTATAATAGATATAGCGCTAGTAATTCCATAGCACTTTAGGGATCAGTAATGCTGTCCCTAATGAGGCTCACAATCTAAACATCCTAAACATCCTATCAGAATGTCTTTTACAATGTGGGAGGAAACCGGAGTGCCCGAAGGAAACCCAACAAACACGGGGAGAACATACAAACTCCTTGCAGATGTTGTCCTTGGTGGGAATTGGACCCAGGACCCTGGGACCTCAGTGCTGCAAAGGCTGCAGTGCTAACCACTTGAGCCACCATGTCGCCCAAACTATGTATTAATCTGCTCAGCGCCCATTGCTTTATAATGAATTGCTTGCAGATTAGATGGTATTTTCACAGTGACCTGTTCCTTTAAAGAAATACAGTTGTTTTTTCACAGTTGTTAATACACTTTGATTTGCATATACCATAATGACTTGATTCTGTGGATTTGTATTATTATGTTCGTTCATTGTGCTTTTTGTTTTGTTTATTTGCACTGTGTTTTGGTACTGAAAAACACAGCTTTTCTGCTGATAAAACACCGCAAACATAACCTTACTGTAGCTTCATACAATCATACAAAAGATTGTTCTTCATATGCTGTAAACTTCAATGACTAGTGGCCCTATCTTCTCCAACCAGACAATGTTCTGGCCCTTTAGTCAACAAATATTGTAGCCTCCCCTGTGCAGTATTTATCACTTAAAGAAATTACCGTATATACTCATGTATAAGCCGACCCGTGTATAAGCCGACCACCCTACTTTTGCCCCCAAAACCTGGGAAAACCTATTGACTCGTGTATAAGCCGAGGGTGGACCCCAGCACAGGTATACAGCCCCCAGCAGTGTGGTATACAGCAGCCTCCCCAGTGGTAGTATACAGCAGCCTCCCCAGTGGTAGTATACAGCAGCCTCCCCAGTGGTAGTATACAGCAGCCTCCCCAGTGGTAGTATACAGCAGCCTCCCCAGTGGTATATACAGCCCTCCCCAGTGTAGTATACAGCAGCCTCCCCAGTGGTAGTATACAGCAGCCTCCCCAGTGGTATATACAGGCCCCAGCAGTATATACAGTAGCCCCAGTGGTATATACAGGCCCCAGCAGTATACACAGTAGCCCCAGTGGTATACAGCAGCCTCCCCAGTGGTATATACAGGCCCCAGCAGTATATACAGCAGCCCCAGTGGTATACAGGAGCCTCCCCAGTGGTATATACAGGCCCCAGCAGTATTACAGTAGCCTCCCCAGTGGTATATACAGGCCCCAGCAGTATACAGCAGCCTCCTCAGTGGTATACAGCAGCTTCCCCAGTGGTATATACAGCAGCCCCAGCAGTATATACAGCAGCCCCAGTGGTATATACAGGCCCCAGTGGTATATACAGGCCCCAGTGGTATACAGGCGCACCCCCCCCCCCCCATCAGTGGTATACAGAGTTCCCCCTTGCTGCCGCACACCTGTAAAGTAATGGATCATTATATTTATCCCTGTCGCCACTCTGACACCGCGCTCCTCCGGGTCTTCATGCTTCTTCCTTCTTGTGACCAGCGGGCGCAGGCAATCACGTCATTATCTGTGCGCCGGAGGAGGAAGCATGAAGACCCGGAGGAGCGCGGTGTCAGAGCGGCGACAGGGATAAGTATAATGATCTATTATTTTACAGGTGTGCGGCAGCAAGGGGGCCCTGTATACCACTGATGGGGAAGGGGGGGCCCTGTATACTGATGGGGGGAGGGGGCCTGTATATGACTCGTGTATAAGCCGAGGGGGGCACTTTTCAGCACATATTTTGTGCTGAAAAACTCGGCTTATACACGAGTTTATACGGTAGGCACTGCTCAGGGGGCATTTGATTCTGGTATATAAATGTTTTAATATTTGATCAGAAACATTCCTAGTGGTTTTGGCAGTGTGTTTTTTGTTTTTGTTTTTTTTTCTTTAAGTTTAAAACTTGATCTCTGAATAATAGAATAAACAAAGAACAATGCACATAAACCATGTAACAAAAATAAATAACTAATAGTAATAATGGTCCAAGAAACTTGACACATTTTTGGCTAGAAATAGCCACAAAAATAAACCACTGTAATTCTACCCAAAACTGACTCCCGTTTGGCTGTAATAACTCTCCAATGTTCTCTCTACAGGATGGAGGAGGTGGAAACCATCACAAAGTCTCAATGTCTCCAGTAGTTCATGTTCGGGGGCTCTGTGAGTCTGTGGTGGAAGCGGACCTGGTGGAGGCGCTCTCTAAATTTGGCACCATTTGGTAGGCTTCATATGTTTTACATTCTCTACTGATGAGTAATATTTATTTCAAGGTCAGACATAGGCTTGGGCTACAATGCCAAATTTGCCAAAGAGCACGGTATAGTCATATATCACGTTATATCTCATGTTGGAATTCTACAATCACAAGGAATCTGAAGCTGATGGATGGACGCAGCTGCTGAAATTTGTGGGTAATTGCAGGGTCACATCTACACTCATGATGCAATCGTTGGCTTTGTCAGTGTTTAGTCAGTACAGTCAAGCCTTAATTCTGTTTGCAAGTAATGACCTTAGATGTCACAAAAATAAGGCCTGTGTGTGTGTTTATTTTTTTTTCTTTTTCATTACTAGTGAAAATTGATATCTGTAAGGTTCATGTAGCAATACTTTGTTTACAGTGATAGCTGGCATTGTAATGTAACCACCATCCAAGTTGCTGTCATCCAGGCTTCTTCACGACCTGCCAAAATAAAGGGCTTGTTTTTGCACACCAAGCTGTAATTTTTTTAATGGCACAATTTGAACATTCATATAAATTATTAATAAACGGTATCACTATTTCTTGAGTAAAGAGCAATGAATTAAATTTAGCAATTTTCTTTTTTGGGGGGAGAGAGGAGGGTGGGTTTGAATGTTTAAACAACATGTGAATTTTATTTGATCAGGTCAGCTATTTTATGGCTATGCCAAATTTGTATAGTTTTTTTTTTTAAAGGTATTATCTTAACTATAGGCCTAAGAACAAATGGGCAAATAGTTACTGCACCAGTTCAAACTGGTCACTGACTGCTTCTGCCGGCGATTCTGCTGCTTCACATCAACAGCTCATCTGGGCTGCCTTGTCGACAGCATGGCTGTGGAGTCAGAGTCAGTGCCCATTTTGGGTGGAGTCAGAGTCTGATTCAGAGAAAATGAGGATCTGGAGTTGGAGTCGGGTGTGTGGCTTACCGACTCCACAGCCCTGGTCGACGGTGTGACTACTGATTGACTGCCGTTTCCTGGCAATGAGGCAGTGGGGAGCCACTGTCAATCACCATGATGCTGGCAGTTATACCACGCCAGCAGAGCTCAGTCCTTGTGACACCAGTGGATGCTGCTGAATTGCCAGGTCTGTAGTGGCAGAGAGCTGTGCTGTGGAGAACAAGCAGGTAGTTAGCAGCTATTTGCCTGTTAGTTTTTAGGCTCAAATTTAAATAAAAAAATAAAATGGTCCCAGACCACACTTTTAATATTTTACTACTTTCCAAAAGTATAACATATAACCTTTAACCCCGTCCCGACACATGGCACAGCTTCTGTACCATGAAATCCAGTGCGTTCCCGACCAATGATAGTGTGTCTGTGCCATCTGGGGTATGAGATTAAATGGCTAGCACACGATAGGTGTGGGGGTATGGTGCTAGTGAAGGAGGCTCGTAAGTCCCATATAAATGTCTATTAGAATCGCTGCACACATACACTTAAGGAGTTTTTTGCTTGTTAGTGAAATTTATTGAAACAGGTGCTCTTATAGTGATTACGACAGAATGACGTTTCGGTCATTCAAGACCTTGATCACATAAGTCTCCTTGAGCTATGTTGTGGTTCATGAAGGATGTGGTCCTTATGGTCAGTATAGGAACAGCGGGTATGCCCTTAGTGGTTCTGAACTGAGGGCTGTCCTGTACAAGGTAATGGTCACTTATGCCTTTAGGTTAGCCAGGGTCAGAGCGGTCGCTCTATGTGGGGTGGTGGCACGGCGGTGAAGTGTGTTCACACTCAGTTGTAGCAAGGAGGAGTGACACTCATAGCACAACATAGCTCAAGGAGACTTATGTGATCAAGGTCTTGAATGACCGATACGTCATTCTGTCGCAATCACTATAAGAGCACCTGTTTCAATAAATTTCACTAACAAGCAAAAAACTCCTTAAGTGTATGTGTGCAGTGATTCTAATAGACATGTGCCATCTGGGGAACGCACTCCTGCAGCTCGAGGGAGGGTCTCACTGGCCTGTCACTCAGGCTGCAGGTAGTTGGGGACATGTACTAAACCCCAGGCGGGGTGGATTTGCCCCCCCGAGGCTACATTTGCGGTAATTGGGGGTTAAAAAGGAAACCGGCAATTACCACAACTGTACACAGATTGTGGTCTCCTCCCTGCCTGCTTCTATGCTTGGCTCCTCCTGCTCCCCCAGCTCATGTCCCCTGTCTTTTCCTGTTCCTCCTGCTCCCCTCCATCCCCTCAACCGCCCTGTCCCCTGCTATCTTGGGCTCCCCGCTCATCCCCCTGTCTTCCGCCACCGCCGGTGAACGGCGGGAGGAGGTGATCACCGACCCGGTGATCACCTCCTTCCACCGCCTCCTCCTGCTCACCACCTCCTGCTGCCACGCCGCCTCCTCCTGCTTGTCTCATCCTGCAGGCGCCTCTGCCTCCTCCCGCTGTGCGGCAGTCCCCACCGCCAGTCCCTGCCTGCAGGGGGGATCCCTGATCCCCATCCCCCTGCAGGGGGGATCCCTGATCCACCTGCATGGGGATTGAGCTGCAGAAAGAGATCTGACAGCTCAGGCGCAGTGATCCAGTGCATCACTGCACCCAAACTGTCATATCGCTTTCTACATCTTGATCTCCATGCAGGGAATCCCCCTGCATGGGGATTGAGCTGCAGAAAGCAATCTGACAGCTCGGGCGCAGTGATCCAGTGGATCAATGTGCCAAAGTTGTCAGATCGCTTTCTGCAGCTTGCTCTCCATGCAGGGGAATCAGGTGCAGTGATCCACTATGTGGATGCAGGGGGATCATGCTGCAGTGAACTAATCTGACAGTTCTGGCACAGTGATCCATTATGTGGCTCTCAGATCACTTCACTGCAACGTCGGGTCACCTGACCCAATCCTCAGCGATCATGTGATCTCTGAGACTTGGGTTTGCACAGTGATGCTGGACTGTATGGCAATGATCTGCCATACAGTGCATTATCACTAGGACACCAGAGACTGCAACAAGAGGACGCTTGATTCCTTTGCTGCAGTTCTCTGGATGTAGCAGAGGCGATCGAGCGTCGTGGGACCTTCGTTGTGGACTACGTCGGAGGCGATCGAGCGTCGTGGGACCTTCGTTGTGGACTACGTCGGATCTTTTTATAATAAAGATGGAGTCGGAAATTTGTTTGTTTTTTTTTTCTAATAAAAAGGTTTTTCTCTGTGTGGTGTATTTTTTTGACTATTTACTAGAGATCCCTAAAGGCCGGGTCTAACATTGGCCCGACATTATGAATCTCGGGCTTAGTGTCAGCTGCCAATAAAAAAGCTGGCATTAACCCCTTTATTACCCAGTTTGCCACTGGCACCAGGGCAAGTGAAAGAGTCTGGGTACAGCGCCAGAAAATGGCGCTTCAATGAATGCGCCATCTTCTGGGGCGGCTGCGGGCTGCAATTCGCAGCATGGGGGGCCCAGAATTCTTGGGCCTCTCCATACTGAGGATTCCAGCCCCCAGCTGCCTAGTTGTACCTGGCTGGACCAAAAATATGGCGGAGCCCCAAGTCATTTTATCCATTTTATCCTGTTGGCCATGTGAAAATGAAAACATTTAGGCTAAAAGAACATTTTTGTGAAAGAAAAAAAAAAAAAAGTACTTTTTCATTTTTGCGGATCAATTTGTAAAGCACCTGGGGGTTCAAAGTGCTCACTGTGCATCTAGATACGTTCCTTGGGGGGGTCTAGTTTCCAAAATGGAGTCACTTGTGGGGGAGCTCCAATGTTTAGGCACACAGGGGCTCTCCAAACACGACATGGTGTCCGCTAACAATTTGACTGAAAAATCAGCTCAAATTGTTAGCGGACACCATGTTGCGTTTGGAGAGCCCCTGTGTGCCTAAACATTAGAGCTCCCCCACAAGTGACCACATTTTGGAAACTCTAGACCCCCCCAAGGAACTTATCTAGATGCATAGTGAGCACTTTGAACCCTCTGGTGCTTTATCATTTTTGCGGATCAATTTGTAAAGTACTTTTTTTTTCACAAAAATTTTCTTTTAGCCTAAATATTTTCATTTTCACATGGCCAACAGGATAAAATGGATAAGAAAATTTGTTGGGCAATTTCTCCTAAGTACACCGATACCGCATATGTGATCATAAACCACTGTTTGGGCACACGCCAGGGCTCAGAAGGGAAGGAGCGCAATTTCACTTTTTTAATGGAAAATTAGCTCCAAAAGTGAAATGGCGCTCCTTCCCTTCTGAGCCCTGCCGTTCGCCCAAACAGTGGTTTATGACCACATATGAGGTATCGATGTACTCAGGAGAAATTGCCCAACAATTTTTAGGATCCATTTTATCCTGTTACCCATGTGAAAATGAAAGAATTGAGGCTAAAAGAACATTTTTGTTGGAAAAATTAAAATGCCCATTTTTTCCTTCCACGTTGCTTTAGTTCCTGTGAAGCACCTGAAGGGTTAATAATGTTCTTGAATGTAGTTTTGAGTAGCTTGAGGGGTGCAGTTTTTGGAATGGTGTCACTTTTGGGTGTTTTCTGTCATGTAAACCCCTCAAAGGGACTTCAAATGTGATGTGGTCACTAAAAAAATGGTTTTGTAAATTTTGCTGGAAAAATGAGAAATTGCTGATGAACTTTGAACCCTTATAACTTCCTACCAATAATTTTTTTTTTCCCCAAAATTGTGCTGACGTAAAGTAGACATGTGGGAAATGTTATTTATTAACTATTTTGTGTCACATAACTCTCTGGTTTAGGCTGCTTTCACATTACGATTTTCGGATTTCCGATGCTGTCCGATCAAAATCGGACAGCATCGGATCCGAATTTGGCCCCCATGCAGCCCTATGGGCATCGGACCGAATCGGATGTGCACTAAATGCCATCCGATTTGGTCCGATCCGATTCTGTCCGATTTTATTATCGGTGCAAAAATCGGAGCGTGCTCCGATTTTTGAACCGAAAATAAAATCTGACAGATTCGGATCGGACCAAATCGGATGGCATTTAGTGCACATCCGATTAGGTCCGATCCCTATAACATGGGGCCCTATGGAGAAGGGTCCGAGGAAACATCTGATGTCTCCTCGGACCCTGTTTTACTGTACTGAGCATGCTCAGTACAGTAAAACTGCTCCTAACTAGGAGCACAAGTGTTAAAAAAAAAAAAAAAAAAAAAAGGTTATTCTCACCTCTCCACGAGCCCCCGCCGTCTCCCGCCATCTTCTTGGAGGCTCCCGGTGGCTCTCGCAGGCTGCCGGTGTCAGCAGAGCGCTTCCTCTGCCTTATAGGACCTGCGGTGATGTCACAGTCATGTGACCGCGGGTTACCATGGTGAACCCGCGGTCACGTGACTGTGACATCACCGCAGGTCCTATACAGCAGAGGAAGCGCTCTGCTGACACCGGCAGCCTGCGGGATCCACCGGGAGCCTCCAAGAAGATGGCGGGAGACGGCGGGGCTCGTGGAGAGGTGAGAATAACCTTTTTTTTTTTTCTTTTCTTCACCCCGCAGGGAACGATTTTATGCCGGAATCGGGTGCCTATTTGGCACCCGATTCCAGGCATCAGAAGGGAGCCGATGCTGTCCGAATTATATCGGACAGCATCGGCTCCCTGAAAATCGTAATGTGAAGGTAGCCTTAGCAGAATAAAAGTTCATAATTTGAAAATTGCAAAATTTTCAAAGTTTTTGCCAAATCTTTTATTTTTTCATAAATAAATGCAAAAATTATCAACCTAAATTTAATACTAACATGAAGCCCAATATGTTATGAAAAAACAGTCTCAGAATCGCTAGGATCGGTTGAAGTGTTCCAGAGATATAACCTCATAAAGGGACACTGGTCAGAATTGCAAAAATGCCAAGGTCTTTAGGGTCAAAATAGGCTGAGTCCTGAAGGGGTTGATTTTATTTTTAAACTGACAGAGATGTGTGAGGGCTTGTGTGTATATTGGCTGTAGTTTCTATTGATATTGTTTTGGGCTACATTTCACCTTCTTAGAATATAAAGTGGATTATTTTGTGGGAGGTGAAGTATCAAAAAAAGAAAAAATCCCTGCAATTCTGGCATGGTGTATTGTGTTTTTTTTTTTTTTTTAAATAGAGCTTTTTTATAGTGGGAAAATTTTATTTTTCTTAGTAACTTTTCTTGCAAAACTTCTGTATAGTAATGTATTCTTGCTGTCTCATATTGTTGCCTTTATTGTGTGTGGCCTTAACTAGCATAATAATTTTTTTGTGTTCAAATAAAAGCAGGCATTGTCCTTTATCTGGGTGTTGTCCAGTCAGTGATGTAGAATCATAATGTGTTTGGACACAATTCTTTGATAAAGGGAATAGTAATGCCTCCCTGTCAGTTTATTATCTACCCCCTTTTAGGGAATCTGTCAGTATGATAAATCCTCCTAAGGGGGCCGTCACACGGAACGATATCTTGCCCGATATCGTTTAAGCGATCTCCTTTTTGATCGCTTAAGCGATATCGGGCAAGATATCATTGCATGTAATCAAGGGATTTACGATGGTAAATCGCTTGATCGTGACATCGCTGATCTGAGGTTCGGTTCTCAGATCTAGCGATGAACGATGCAACGATCTGCATCATCGTGGTGTATGACACCACGATGATCCATCTCCCAGCGACCGCGCCTATGCTGGGAGATGGTAACTATGGTACACGTCGGGTAACTAAGCGACGCGCGGCGCCTAGTTACCCTATGTGTACCATAGTAACCAGCGAGATCGCGGCTCCGCATCGCTGGTGAGTCTGTCTGTGTGACATCTCACCAGCGATGTGAGCGATATTGTAAGCGATTGCGCGTGCACGTGATCGCTTACAATATCGCTATAGATATCTGTGCGTGTGACGGCCGCCTAAGAGTTATGGCATATAGATCATAGAAAGCTGAATAAATTGATATTTTGACATGTGCAATCTGATGTTTTGTTCAAGAGAAATCCATGTTTTTCTTATATGTAAATGTGCTGTTCCAGGCTCCAGAGCTGATATTAGTTAGCAGGGGGCATTACCAGTGTGATGCCTGCCCTCTGCCCTCCTGATCTCCTTAACTGACATCTGCTGCTTCCTCTCTGCTTCAGCCTCCATCTCACAGACAGAGTTGCAATACAGCAGAGCTGTGAGAGCTGCAGCTGCTAATGTGTTTGTAAAAAAGACCTAGTTCTCCTGTTCTGTGTTAGTTACATGACTCACACTGGTAACACAACCTTCTATGTAAAGTGAACCTGTCGGCAGTTTTTTTTGCATATAAGCTGCTGCACCATCGGTTTGACCCTATATACACATTCTGGAGGAGACCGTGTAGGTGACGTAGGATGCATCACTCACTAGAAGCAAAGGAGGAGGATGGCATTCACAAGAAGAAAGGAGATGGCTAACCAAGACCAGTGACACCTATCGGACTGAACCACCCCCCAGGTAAGTATAATAATAGCTGTTTAATTTTTTTTTACATTATACAGATCGGCCTGGGGACCCGCCTAGCTGTATATAAGGCCTTACCGGTGGTTGGATGCAGCTTATATGCAAAGATGGTGATAGGGTAACTTTAAAGGGATCCTGTCACCTTTGAAAAATGCACCTAAGCTTCAAAAGCATGTCCCTGTAGCATCCTATCACTAATCTCACACTCCTTTTGCCTCCCAAATGCTTCCTGTAAAAGTTCATAAAAACGTATTAATACTCACTCATTAGTGATTATAATTAGTAGGGGCTATATTCTTTAGCCCTTAGGGCGTGTTTGTTTGGTGCCTTGTTCGTGATCTTTTATTCATGTTCTATTCAGGCGCCCTCACTGCTCTCCACGGCGCTGGTTGGGCATTAATGACGCGAATCGCGTCATTCCCAGGATCGGGTGACATCAGTACACCCACGCCTCTCGTTCGGCTTCAAGCACTGCATCGCCCATGCGTGCTTGAGGCAGGACAGAGCGGTGTGGGTGTGCTGACGTCACCCGATCCCGGAAATTATGCAATTCGCGTCATTAATGCCCAACCAGCGCCGTGGAGAGCAGGGAGGGCGCCTGAATAGAACATGAATAAAAGATCACTCCCATTAGGGCGTGATCTTATGACGAATAAGGCACCAAACAAACACGCCCTAAGGGCTAAAGAATATAGCCCCTACTAATTATAATGACTAATGAGGAAGTATTAAAACATTTTTATGAACTTTTACAGGAAGCATTTGGGAGACAAAAGAGTGTGAGAATGGTGATAGGATGCTGCAGGGACATGTTTTTGACGCTTAGGTGCATTTTTGGAGGTGACAGGATCCCTTTAACATAAGCTCTGGAGGCAATTTTTCAAGACTTGCCCAGCACAAGCCTGGATATCTCTGGAATTAGACATCAGTTCGCAGATATCAAGGTATCATTTTATTCAGCTTCCTATGACCTACGTTCTCGTATAGATGGCTTAGGAGGGTTGATCCTAGTGAAGGATTCCCTTTTAGAAAAAAATATCTTCAAGATTGTTAATTTTCCTTTAATCAGCATTCAAACAAACTGCAGTTTTGTTTTTTTTCCTTCTGTAGCTATGTGATGATGATGCCTTTCAAGCGGCAAGCTCTGGTTGAATTTGAAGATACAGAATTTTCAAAGAAGTGTGTGACATTTGCTAACAATGAGCCAATCTATATAGCCGGACAACAGGCATATTTCAACTACTCCACAAGCAAGAGGATTACAAGACCAGCAAACACTGAAGACCCCTCTGGTGGGAATAAAGTTCTTCTTGTTTCCATTCAAAATCCCCTATATCCTATTACAGTGGTAAGTCTGATACAATTTAACCAGTGTGGCTCCTTTTGCCGTATGGGTGCTGGACTGTTGGCTTGTTCCCACTCCAGAAAGCATTTCTTGATTTATATATGAGTGTATAATGAGTGTTTAGTTATGTCAATTTATTAATTAAAGAAAAAGTAATCTTTTTTTTTTTTTTTTTTATTTCTTTTTTTATATAGGATGTACTCTATTCTGTTTGCAATCCTGTAGGAAAAGTGGAACGCATAGTGATTTTTAAAAGGAATGGCATTCAAGCCATGGTGGAATATCCTTTTATACTGGTGGGGATCAATCTCTCACATTATTTGTTAGCTGTAAGACAAAGGGTAGGTCTACACACATACAACCTTCTTATACCATGAAGAATAGTTCCACAAATATTAACCAGCACACATGAATATGAATTCTAGCCCAATACTCCCAAAACACAAATAAGAACAGATTTGTAGAGCATTGACAGCTAGGCAGACAAGTCTTCATGTAGGTGTTCTCATTACCTGGGGTAAGCAGGTGCTCATTACCAGCTTAGTTCCCCTGGGGTCCATGTCACAAGGCAAACACACAGCATGTGCAGCCCATACGGCCACAGTTGTGCATGATTGCTTTTTGGTAACCAGTCATTTTATATTGCTGTTATACAACCTTCAGTATGAAATAGTTATATGTAATTGTGAGAATGCATCTTTGTCCTTAGGCCAATGAAGCTTGTTCAAGATCCCACCTTGACTACTAAAATAAATCTGAGACAAAATGTAACCTTAAAGGCGGCGTCACACGCGTCAATATCGCGAGCGACATCGCCGAAAAGTGATGCATCAGCGATGGCGCTCGCAATATCGCAAGTGCGTCGTGCTGTGTGACAGCGTGACGCAACTGTGATTTATCGTGCATCGCTTCAGACATCGCAGCCTTTGTTGCTGCGTGTGACGCCGGCTTTGGGGGCTGCTTACATGTTGTCTCAACTTTATGTCAATATAGTTATCTGTTTAATTTTCTTAACTGTACTTTTTCTGTATTGAAAACAAGTAGTTTACTGTGCTTTCCTACACAGGAGTTAGCCATAATAAGTGTTTACTGCTGGTTATGTGCTTTTCTTTACAGGGGGAGTCAATAGTTGACATATTGCACTGGATGCCTAAATGGGGCTCGTGTTGGAGGGTTGTGGGCAGAACAGACCCCACTCCACAGAAGAAAAGGGGCACTACAACAGAGTCTGTGTGCAGTCCTAGTCTAAGCTCTACATTCCTTGAGGTTTACTAAGCCCGCTTCTTCCAGCTCAGTTTCTGCTCGGCAAAGCTTGCTAAGGCTGGCTTCACAGTGGCTTTTTTTTTTGTTGTTGTTTTATGCAAGGGGGATGCAGGTTTGATGCAGGTTTACCCGCATCCCCCTGGATTCCTGCAGGCGGAGAATCCATGGATCAGCGATAATACCGATGTGGGAGCATACAGTTTCTGTGTACCTGTTTCCACCAGATCTGGGGACAAATGACATGCCCCCTAGGGGGTGGGTCATTTGTAACTGCGTTCTGGGCATGCGCCGTTCCAAAACCTGGATCCTGCATCAAGATCCAAAGGAATCTGGGGTTTTCCGGATCCTGGTTACATAGTGCCCCATTTTAAATCAACTTGTAGTTCCCTGGGGCAGGTGCTTCCTGGTTTTGTTACGGAGACCAAAAATACACAAAAATGCGTTTTTGGCCTGAGTGATAAACTGGTGACACCTAGATCAGGGGCAAACAAGAAGCACTGGATGCACCCGCAAGTTCATCCGGCCCAATTGGAAGTCCATAGTGCTGAAAATGGATGTGGGTGCATCCATATCAAGCTGGATACAGACGGATGGCAAAAAATGCCAAATGTGAAACCATCCTGATAAGTTTGTCCTCTGCAGAACAAGTACCCCAGCAAGACTTTACTGGGTGCAAGCAAACTGTTGGTGCACTTCACTGTTCTCACCGTGTCTACCATACTCTTCAGCTGAAAGCTTGGTCAGCCGATCAGACATCCTAGCATACTTATTGGTCTTCCGTTTGCTGACTCCCATGTTTTTGGTCCAGGACTAGGGCTGATTATCTCTGAGACAAGTGGCGACAAGTTATTCTGCTACCCTGTTTCCCCGAAAATAAGTCACCCCCAAATATAAGTCGGGGCAGGGCTGGCGCAGAATTTTCCAATATAAGTCATACCCCGATTATAAGACAGGGTGACTTATTTTCGGGGAATATAAGACAGGGTACCACTAAAGTGCCATTTTTGCCCATTGCATGTGTTACCTGTGTCCCCGCTGGCCCGCTGGCCCCGCTGTCCTCCGTGGGCTCCCCTCTGCCCTCAGGTGCAGCCGCAGGTCCGCTGTCCCCGATGGGCTCCCCTCTGCCCTCAGGTGCCGCAGGTAACCCCGAGGGCATAGGGTTAATCTTGTGCGCCTGACGTCACCGCTGCCGGCAGGAGCTTCTGATTGGCCAGCGGCTCCCCAGCTCTCGAGCGCTGATTGGCTCAGTGGCTCGAGTGCTGATTGGCCAGATGCTCCTGCATGAAGAAGCATCTGGACAACGCCCTGCACCGCGGAGGAGTCCATAGCCCAAGGCCGCCATTACCCTAAAAAGTAAGGATGTTTCCTTGCCGACTTGCCCATTAAAACCGCAATTCCACCGCACAGCCGACTTGCGGCCGACTTGCGGCACACTTGCGGCAGGTCCCCATACAATGTATGGTACTGTATGGGACACTTACGGCAAGGTGCGGTTACCGCACCTTTGCCGCACCTTGCCGCAAGTGTCCCATACAGTACCGTACATTGTATGGGGACCTGCCGCAAGTGTGCCGCAAGTCGGCTGTGCAGGGAATTGCGGTTTTAACGGTACTGTGCTGGGGGCTGCAGTGGCATACTGTATGGGGCTGGGACCCCATGGGAGGCTGCAGTGGGATACTGCATGGGGCTGTTTTGTGGTGACTACTGGTACCATACTGTTCAGCTTGTTAATAAATGTTAATTTTATGGTTAAAAAAAAATTGTCTTTTTTTTTTTAATATACCGTATATACTCGTGTATAAGCCGACCCGTGTATAAGCCGACCCCCCTACTTTTGCCCCAAAAACTGGGAAAATTTATTGACTCGCGTATAAGCCGAGGGTGGACTCCAGCACAGGGTATACAGGCCCCCAGGCACAGGGTACACAGGCCCCCAGGCACAGGGTGCACAGGCCCCCAGGCACAGGGGGCACAGGCCCCCAGGCACAGGGGGCACAGGCCCCCAGGCACAGGGTGCCAGTCCCCCAGGCACAGGGGGCACAGTCCCCCAGGCACAGGGGGCACAGTCCCCCAGGCACAGGGGGCACAGGCCCCCAGGCACAGGGGGCACAGGCCCCCAGGCACAGGGGGCACAGGCCCCCAGGCTCTCGGGGGGGGGGGGGGGGGGGCACAGGGTGCACAGGGCCCCCAGCCTCTCAGGGGGGGCACAGGCCCCCAGCCTCTCAGGGGGGGCACAGGCCCCCAGCCTCTCAGGGGGTCACAGGCCCCCAGCCTCTCAGGGGGGTCACAGGCCCCCAGCCTCTCAGGGTGGGCACAGGCCCCCAGCCTCTCAGGGGGGGCACAGGCCCCCAGCCTCTCAGGGTGGGCACAGGCCCCCAGCCTCTCAGTGGGGGCACAGGCCCCCAGCCTCTCAGGGGGCACAGGCCCCCAGCCTCTCAGGGGGGGCACAGGCCCCCAGCCGCTCAGGGGGGGCACAGGCCCCCAGCCTCTCAGGGGGGTGCACAGGCCCCCAGCCTCTCAGGGGGGGCACAGGCCCCCAGCCTCTCAGGGGGGTGCACAGGCCCCCAGCCTCTCAGGGGGGCACAGGCCCCCAGCCTCTCAGGGGGGGCACAGGCCCCCAGCCTCTCAGGGGGGGCACAGGCCCCCAGCCTCTCAGGGGGGGCAACAGGCCCCCAGCCTCTCAGGGGGGGCACAGGCCCCCAGCCTCTCAGGGGGGGCACAGGCCCCCAGCCTCTCAGGGGGGGCACAGGCCCCCAGCCTCTCAGGGGGGGCACAGGCCCCCAGCCTCTCAGGGGGGCACAGGCCCCCAGCCTCTCAGGGGGGGCACAGGCCCCCAGCCTCTCAGGGGGCACAGGCCCCCAGCCTCTCAGGGGGGCACAGGCCCCCAGCCTCTCAGGGGGGGCACAGGCCCCCAGCCTCTCAGGGTGGGTGCACAGGCCCCCAGCCTCTCAGGGGGGGTGCACAGGCCCCCAGCCTCTCAGGGGGGTGCACAGGCCCCCAGCCTCTCAGGGGGGGCACAGGCCCCCAGCCTCTCAGGGGGGTGCACAGGCCCCCAGCCTCTCAGGGGGGGCACAGGCCCCCAGCCTCTCAGGGGGGTGCACAGGGTGCACAGGCCCCCAGCCTCTCAGGGGGGTGCACAGGCCCCCAGCCTCTCAGGGGGGGCACAGGCCCCCAGCCTCTCAGGGGGGGCACAGGCCCCCAGCCTCTCAGGGGGGGCACAGGCCCCCAGCCGCTCAGGGGGGGCACAGGCCCCCAGCCTCTCAGGGGGTCACAGGCCCCCAGCCTCTCAGGGGGGCCACAGGCCCCCAGCCTCTCAGTGGGGGCACAGGCCCCCAGCCTCTCAGTGGGGCACAGGCCCCCAGCCTCTCAGTGGGGCACAGCCCCAGCCTCTCAGTGGGGGGCACAGGCCCCCAGCCTCTCAGGGGGGGGGCACAGGCCCCCAGCCTCTCAGGGGGGGGGCACAGGCCCCCAGCCTCTCAGGGGGGGGCACAGGCCCCCAGCCTCTCAGGGGGGGGCACAGGCCCCCAGGCTCAGGGGGGGCACAGGCCCCCAGGCTCAGGGTATGGCGCCCCCCCCCCCCTCCATGCTGCCGCTGCTGCTGTACACTAAATACAGTGTTATTATCTCACCGGGCCGGTCTCAGTGAATCCTCCTTCCTCCCTGCGAGGCTGCGTGTCATGTGACCGGCCGGTGACGTCATCGGAGTGAGCCCCGGTCACATGACACGCAGGGAGGAGGGAGGAGGATTCACTGAGACCGGCCGGTGAGATAATAACACTGTATTTAGTGTACAGCAGCGGCAGCATGCAGGGGGGGGGGGGCGCCATACTGTGAGGGAATGGGGGTGGGGGGCTGTATACCCCGTGGGGGGCTGTAATGGGATATGCACTGCTCCCCCCGCGGATGGGCGGGGATGCAGTGCATATCATGAATAAGTTATGAGCGGCTCCACATCACGAGCCGCTCATATTGCAGCCTTCCCCCACCTCCTCCAGCCTCCTCCTGCTCCCGGACACAGCCCCCACTTATATGACTCGTATATGACTCGTGTATAAGCCGAGGGGGGACTTTTCAGCCCAATTTTTGGGCTGAAAAAGTCGGCTTATACACGAGTATATACGGTAAGTCATACCCCGAATATAAGACAGGGTGGGACTTTTGGGGGTAAAATTAATATAAGACACTGTCTTATATTCGGGGAAACACGGTATGTGTATTAAAAATAAAAATACAAAAAAAGTATATATTCATTTATAAATAATATATCCTTTCAGTTACATTTCTCCTGGCAATTTTAAACATCTCTGTCATGAGGAATCATGTCATCTTGTGTTTTTTGTTTTTTTGTTTTTTTTTGCCTGAAAGAGAAAGCAGGCTGATGGTTAGCTAAATTACTCCACCCTGCTTGGATACTTTTTTTTGTTTTGTTTGTTTAGTGTGTCTTTGTCACTTACTGGGCTGTTTGCTGTAGTTTTGATAAAATCACTGTTTTATCAGCAGGAGATTATCACTAGAGCAATAATAAACCTGATGCCATATAGTCCTCTATATTCATAAGCTTAGTATAACTCCGATCACTGACAGTTTTCTGCCTATGCACAGTGTACACATAAAGCTACCAATTAGTGGAGTGTGATGTGTGGAGCTATTCAGAGAAATGGAAAATCTACAGTAGATAAAATCAACTTTTTGGCAAAACTGCAGCAAGCAGCCGATAGCTATACATCGCTGGAATCAGGGCCTCTAAGGCCCTACATTATGCTGCTTTCAGATGGGTTATCAAATATCTGATGACCAATGCCCCTTAATGGGTTGAAACATACACAAAGAAACCTATTAATGGTATATTAAAGAATTGCTTTACAAGCAGTGTACTAGTGTTTAGTACCCTTAAAACTGGGAAAATCTAGTAAACATTGCTTGGACTCTACATATAAGAAATAGAGTAGACATCCAGCTCTAACACAGTGATTTTCAACCTTTTTTGAGCCGCGGCACACTTTTTATACTTAAAAAATCCCGGGGCACACCACCAACCAAAATGGCACAAAATGACACTAATACAGTACATATTATACATATAGTTAATAATATAGATTCTAAATGTATTTATATTTGGGTCTCTCCACGATGAGGATTGCAGCCCCCCTACTGCCAAGTTGTACCTGGCTGGCATCCAAAAATAAGGCAAAGCTCCTTGTCATTTTATTGGTAGAAGTAAAAAAAAATGGCATGGGGCTCCGCCATATTTTTGGTCCAGCCAGGTACAACTTGGCAGCTACGGACTGCCAGCAACCCCCAGCTGCCTCGTTGTACCTGGCTGGTAACCAAAAATACAGCGAAGCCCATTTTTTTTTTTTTTCTAGGACTAATTCTAGAAAAAAAAATGGCATGGGGCTCCGCCATATTTTTGGTCCAGCCAGGTACAACTTAGCAGCTACGGACTGCCACCCACCCCCAGCTGCCTCGTCATACCTGGCTGGAACCAAAAATACAGCGAAGCCCATTTTTTTTTTAATTTCTAGAACTAATTCTAGAAAAAAAATTACGTGGGGCTCCGCCATATTTTTGGCCCAGCCAGGTACAACTAGGCAGCTGGGGACTGGAATCCTCAGCATAGAGAGGCCCAAGCGTTCTGGGCCCCCCCATGCTGCGAATTGCAGCCCGCAGCCGCCCCAGAAAATGGCGCATTCATTGAAGCGCCATTTTCTGGCGCTGTACCCAGGCTCTTCCAGCTGCCCTGGTGCCGGTGGCAAACTGGGTAATAAAGGGGTTAATGCCAGCTTTTTATTGGCAGCTGGCACTAAGCCCGAGATTCATAATATAGGGCCAATGTTAGACCCGCCATTAGGAATCTCTGGTAAATAGTCAGAAAATACACACAGAGAAAAATCTTTTTATTTGAAAAAAAAACACAAACAAAATTCGGACTCCATCTTTATTGTAAAGGTCCGACGTAGTCCACAACGAAGGTCCCACGACGCTCGATCGCCTCCGACGTAGTCCACAACGAAGGTCCCACGACGCTCGATCGCCTCTGCTACATCCAGAGACTGCAGCAAGGGATCAAGTGTCCTCTTTTTGTAGTCTCTGGGATCAACGTCATGGTGCACGGTATGGCACATCATTGCCATACCATGCACCATGACGCTGATCCCAGGGACTACAACAAGAGGACAGTTGATCCCTTGTTGTAGTCTCTGCGATCAGCGTCATGGTGCACTGTATGGGAATGATCTGCCATACTGGACCATGACGCTGATCCCAGAGACTACAACAAGGGATCAAGTGCTCCCTTGTTGTAGTCTCTGGGATCAGCGTCATGGTGCACGGTATGGCACATCATTGCCATACCATGCACCATGACGCTGATCCCAGGGAGTACAACAAGAGGACAGTTGATCCCTTGTTGTAGTCTCTGGGATCAGTGTCATGGTGCACTGCATAGCAATGATCTGCCATACCGTGCACCATGACGCTGATCCCAGAGACTACAACAAGGGATCAACTGTCCTCTTGTTGTACTCCCTGGGATCAGCGTCATGGTGCATGGTATGGCACATCATTGCCATACAGTGCACCATGACGCTGATCCCAGAGACTACAACAAGGGATCAAGTGCTCCCTTGTTGTAAGTCTCTGGCGATAGTGGATCCAATCACCATGGAAACTAAGTGCTGTGATCCATGAGATCACAGCACTTAGGGGGTTAACACAGACCAGGGCACAGCAATCACAGAGATGCTGTGCCCTGGCTGTGACACTGCTCCTCTGCACACTCATCTCTATGCTGGGAGATGACTGTGCAGAGGAGCCGACAGAAGAAGGAGGACGCCGCAGGAAGAGGACAGCAACAGAGAAGACAGAAGACACAGCAGACCGGAGGACAGAGGAAGAAGAGCGGAGGAAAGAGGGACAAGACCGGAGGACAGAGGAGAAGAAAGAAGACAGGTGAGAGGCCTGGAGAGAACGGAAGGAGCAGCGGATATCACCGGAGAGCGGGGGGAGTGGACCGGAGGGCAGGGGGAGAGATCAGAGGGGAGGGGGGAGATCCGGAGGGCAGGGGGAGATCGGAGAGCAGCGGGGGAGATCAGAGGGCAGGGGGGGGGGAGATCCGGAGCACAGGGGACCGCCAGGATGGGGTAAGGGGACTCTCTGGCATTCACCCCGAGCAGGACTCGGGGTTACCGCTTCTGGCAGTGAAATTTAACCCCGAGGGAGGTTAATGAGCTGACTTAATTATAAACAGCATTATAAGCGGGCATTACCTTGGCGGCGGGAAAATGCGACAGTCTCTCCGCTCTCAGGATGACGCGCCGGCCTCGGTGACGTCATTAAGTCGCGCGAGTGTTCAAAGCTCGCGCATGTGTTATTCTGTGACTGCGCATCGCTGCACGTTGCTGGGGAACAAAACAAAGGGGGCACCATAGTTTGGGGAACTTTCCCCGCGGCACACCTGACCATGTGTCACGGCACACTAGTGTGCCGCGGAACACTGGTTGAAAATCACTGCTCTAACACACAAGTGTTTCTTTATTCCATAAAAGTGCATTACACCGCAGACAGGCCAGTGTTCTCGACGCGTTTCTGGTATATCACCCTTAACCATGACTTGGGTTCCACACTTAAGGAATATAAGCAATTGGTGAGCTGGATTCTGATAAAATGTTTACTGAAGTTGCAGTATTTTACGATGGGCGTCACACAAACACATTTGTGCCATCCGTTGGCAGAATATGTGCTGCAGTAATCAGTTTCTGTATTCTGTTAATTCCAAACCCAGGTCATTAGGGGGAAAACAAAATATTAATGTGGGCTATTGTATCTTGTTTAGTCTTTTTTTATACTTCTACTGGCAATCTCTGATGTGATGACTTTTAATGACATTTTTGATATTGATCTTTTTATAATTTAGCACGGTTGATTTACTGTATTTTGGGACTATAAGGGTGAGTGCCTATGATCAGTATTGCTTGCATTCTAGATGCAGCGTAATTTCTCTTGCAGAGACGCTAGTGTCCTGTGCTGGAGAACGCACTGTCAGTGCCCACTATCAGGATTCTTGGCGCAGAGTGTTTTCGCTGTGTTCTCACTCACAACACTCGTGTCTGCACAAATCAATTAAAGTCCTTTAGCTACAAACCCTGCAATGCATGTTAGTTTATGGAGCATCAAATAAAAGCTCATAGTGGCCATGAGATTACTATGCATCTCATCCACTGTGCTTGTACTGTGCAACACAGCGTTTTGGACGCAGGGAAAAGACATCGCAGCCAAAATAATGCTAACACTGATCGTGGGCACGGGCCCTAAGATGCACCTCTGACAGTAAGGTTTGGACAACAGAAAATAAGAAAAAGATATTAATATTGAAACTACCCTTGTGACGTGGAGGGGGGTAATGACATTGTTTGTGGTCTACTGTTGTGCTCATTTCTTGATGCTATAAGGTAGAAGAGGGGGTAGTAATTTATTCCAAATTGGTAGAAGCATATTAGGAGGGTTGTACCAAACAATAAGTGGCATAAAATCCCAATACAGTTTACTTTGGTTGTCATGTATCAAAATTAATAAAGGGTCCAAGTCTATTTATTGTGGAATCGGCTATGTGCCTGGTGTCTTATATGGGTAATGTCTTTCATTAATACCACTTAAACTTCTTATACACAATTTTAATTTAACCGGCTGTAAACTTTAGAAGTTATTCTAATTTTAACTCTAAAAGGATGCCTTTTGCAGGTTTTACTTCAAGCAGTACCATGCTACACTGTTGTTGTTGTTGTTGTTGTTATTTATTTATAGAGCGCCATTGAATCCATGGTGCTGTACATGAGAAGGGGTTACATACAAACAAGTAAAAAATACAATGAACAAATCAACAGTTGACAGACTGGTACAGAGGGGAGAGAGGACCCTGCCCTTGCAGGCTTACATTCTACAGGGCAATGGGAAGGGAAATAGTAGGTTGAGTCTGCTCTTGTGCTGGTGGAGCGCCGGGTCCAATGGTGGTGGAGTGCCAGGTCCAGTGGTGGTGAGGTAAAAAGAAAAAATAGTGTTGCGCCACCTGTGGACCTCTCCTGCCTTTAAAGCGGTCATATTATAAATGAACTAACCTTTAAAGGTTGTGCCCGATCCGCACAACCAGATTGTGAGCATAGTTTTGTGGCTCAGGCTGCCAGCCTTGGATCTGTAGTGCTCCTGTATCCTCAATCACCTCTGCTCCTGGCCTCGTGCTGTCTACGCTCTCTCTCCAGGGTTGGGTCAGGAAACACCAGGTTGATCCATTAACCCTATCCCGCCTGCAGCTCTGTCACCGCTTTCCCCAATGGAATTAGACTAATTGAGGAAGCTTGAGGAAGACGTCTGTATGTCGAAACGCGTTGTGGTCTGGAGCTTTTTATGAATAAAGTTACAGAGATAAAGATTAAAGTATCCGGTTTTATACCTGCGCTCTACCTTTAGAACCGCATATTCTATCAGTGGTGGTGAGGTGACACCGTGGTCCTTGCAGGCTGTAGGCTGTTCTGAAGAGATGGGATTTCAGGTTCCGCTTGAAGGTCACCAGTGTAGGTGACAGTCGGACGTTTTGAGATGCAGAATTCCAGAGGATGGGGATGCTCGGGCAAAGTCTTGCAGGGGGTTAGATGAGGAACATACAAGTGTGGAGGAAAGAAGGAGGTCTTGGGAGGATCGAAGATTGAGTTGGATGATGTCGGGAGATTAGTTCAGAGATATATGGGGGGACAGATTGTGGACAGCTTTGTAAGTCCGTGTTAGTTTGAATTAGATACATTTAGTTTAATGAAGCGAGAGGGGAAGAAGGAGGTTATGATTGATAGGAACTCTGGGATTCTGGACAGCAGAGAGGTGATGTCTGGGCCAGAGTGGTAGATTTGAGTCTCATCGGCATACAGGTGGTACTGGAATCCATGGGTCTTTGAGTTCTCCTAGGCCAAGGGTATAGATGGGGAAAAAAGAAGGGGTACCAGGACAGGGCCTTGATGTTATGTGCCCTTTATGACCACACACAAATGTGAGCAACAAGGATGGCATCACATATGTATCCTATATGGTGCAGAGACTGAGTAAGTGGAAATGGAGGAAACACAGACTCCAATGCAAAGTGTAAATCCAAATATCTACATGTGACAGTTATATTTTCCTTGAGCCCCTGTGCACCAAAGATCCATTCTAGAAATCCTCATGTAGATACAAGCTTTACCTAACCTACCACAAGCTCAGCTCAGTCTCTCTTGATCAGCGTTAATTAAAGAGAGAACTATGCAGCTGCTTAGTTATCTCAACGATAGAAGTATAGTGCATATGAATGTTCTGCCCAATAATTTAAGGAAGAAATCAGGGAGTTCCAGCACCGCTGGCCTTACTGACTGTGGACTATAAGATGCACATAGTTGTTTGAGCTAGGTAACATCTTGCTAAAATTTGTCTTTTTGTAAGAAAAATTTGGTACATTGCAATTTTTGGTGTTCATGAAGTATTACTTGACGTTAGCTCACTTTGTGGTATTGTTTTGTGTAAGTATAAGCATTTCGTTTCATCCATGTTCCTTAACTCCTTTGGACATTTGAGACTGTGAATAATGCCCAGAAGGCCAAAAGTGCATTGAATGGAGCCGACATTTATGCGGGGTGCTGCACACTAAAAATAGAATATGCCAGGGTGAGTCTTGTTCTCTCTATCTATAACTGTACTGTTTCCACATCTGCGGTGACATTAACTATTTGTTTCATTGAACACAGCCCACACGTCTCAATGTTATTCGGAACGACAATGATAGTTGGGATTACAGCAAACCCTACTTCAACAGACGAGGTAGGAGTTTTATCATGTTTCGAACGTGGTTAATGTGTATGTCTCCATTTTGCTTATGGCTCTAATTTGGTTAAGGTCAAGGATAGCTGCCTTAAAGGTTTTAGTTTAGAAACTGCCAATGTAGTGAACGTTCAGATACCAAGAGAAGCCCCACATGCTGACATGCCTGCAGTACCGTGTCTCTGAACAGATCTATTCCCTGTTCATCCCTCACTTTCTATCTGTATGCTGAGGGAAGGGATGTATTATATCAATCCATAAACTTGCACACTGCATCTCATCGGGACAAGACTTTACTCTCCAGCTGAACAAGGCATTCAGAAGTCTAGAGGAGGATCATCCAGCAGGCTGACTCTTCATGCATCATATCGGCATCAGCTCTCCGAAAATATCCTTCTTTAAACCACAGACTTGCAACTCACTGACTGCATTCTGCATGCATCATCATCACCACAGGCTCCTAGAGATGGACATGTGAAAGCCCTCTGCATACTTGCAAGGATTGAATATTGTGTCATTGCTCCATGAAAGCGGTCACCTGGATGCACATTGACTTAAGTAATGTGAGTGCAAATCATCATTTTCAGGACTTTAGAGGAATGGCAGATCTTTTCACTGTTCAGGACTTTAATCTTTTTGATATATAGGATCTTGCTTTTATGTAAATTCCATAATTTCTTTGATGTCACAGATAAGTAATCATGTTTCACTGTTCCTACTATTGGACTCCTTGGTGATGTAATGTAATCCCTCCATAATGTGAGAGTGATTGTTTATCCAGTAATTGTTGGTAACAATACTATGTTTTTACCCTTAGCAAATACATGAAGGTTTCAGGAACTTGTCTGACTTACTATGTACATGAACTGTAACTGGGTACCTGAAACCCACTAGATAAGAGACATATCAAAAATAGTGGGAAAATCCAAAAATAAAACAAGAAACTTCAACATTAAATTAAAGTTATGTTTAAGTTTCTTGTTTTCTTTTAGGATTTTTCCACTATTTCTATTATTGACTTACTAGGTATTATCAACAATCCAAGTATTCAACTGAAGAGGATTTATCACATGCTCAAAAAATTGAGTTAAATGCCTTGTACAAATCCCTCAAATCCCCAGATTCTGAAAATCTTTCCTTTTTTACACTTTCATTCCATTGAAGAAATACTCATATTTTTTTTTCCTTTTGGAGAGCAGTATATGAAATTTCTGCTTGCAGTCCAATTGAGCATTCCTTCAGTCTTTGAGGTGTGCACGTTCACAGCTTTTAGACTCTGCCTCTTGCAGCTTGACAACTAGTTTACAGTATCAAATGCTGCCTAGGTGTGATTGGCAGCATCTAGATAGGAGGGGTGAAAGCACATGCCCTAAAACAAAACTGAAGAATCATCCAGTTGGACTTCAAAATAGATTTCACATATTGCTTTCCAAACTCGACAAATAATATATCTTCAGTATAGTGATGCTGTGCAATAGTGAAATGATCAGCAAAATCAAGGGGGCTCTGGGATCTTTGCAAGATAGTTAACTCCTTTTTTGGCAAGTGACTGGTTCTTTTTAGAGATAGGCAGATATAACTTGTATATCGATGTAACTAACATCATGTATGCAGGCCTATGGGACCTTTTTAAGTTTGTTGTGAAATGCATTTCACAAGATCCCTATTACTTTGTGGTTAACATGACTTGCAAATCTCCCACTTCGTTTAAAAGATAACATCAGGAATAAAAGAAACACAACATTAGCACTAACTGAAAGTAATACAGTTCATATGCATTCATAGATGTGTGGATTTTAGCAGTCTTAATTAGACACCTTTATGTGTTACTCAATAAATTGGAGTAGGTGGTTTACTGCCTTAAACATCCCCTTAGATGACATGAGCATGTTCCTATAAACCGGTAACAACATTCTGAGCACTTTGTAAAGTACTTGAGATAGTGCCATTAACAATTAAACACTTTTATGCTTTATTTAAATAGAACCTATTGCCAGATTTATGCTGCCCGAACAGTATTCATTATAAATCATTGACTGATATACATTGTCAAGCAAAAGGATACAATGTTTTGAACTTTTGAGTTTTAGGCTCCATATCTCCCCATCCACTACAGCTTATTCTGGGAGACTAACTTCATTTTATAAACAATCATCTTGGCTATTTGATCATAGGATATCCTTTTCATATCTATAGTATTCAAGTGTACAAAGAAGCTGGTTTTGTAGGGTACTCGCATTGAGACCACCATTGATCCTGGTCAGGTATCCAATGCCTGTGGCTGTGAAGCAACCCCTTATCAGACTTACTCCTATAAAATTGACAGTTCCTTCAATTTCTCTATCCATTAGCCCCTTTTTCCTTGTTTCTTTTAGACCCATTTGCACCAATCAGTCTAATATATTGGCTTTCATCTCATCACTCCAAATTGCCTGTTTCCAGTCTTCTGCGGTACACTTTTCTTACTTTTTTGCAAACTCGAGCCAACGCTTACCATGATGATATTGAAGTTGAGGCTTCCTCCCCTTTGTTCAGGCCACCGTTCCAGACTTCTTTAACGTCCATTCAAGCACTATGCAACCCGTATCAGTAATCTCATTATTGCAATACAATTAAGCCCCCTCCACTGCCGTGTTTGTTTCTCCAGAAGTGATGCACCTTGTGATGAGCCAACTTGTTGACTAGGGCCACACCGACCATTGGACAGTGTGAGCCCTCATACTCAGGCGGCATCAGGCAAGGGGCCTGCCTGTCGGGCGCCGCCGGGAGCGGTAAGTTAAAGAGCCCTGCGTCCGTCTCCCGCTTCTCACCTGTGGCAGGGGAACTGATGGTAAACCCCCCCCCCCCCCTTCCCCCGCTCCTCACCTGCGTAGGGGAGCTGATAGCACACACACCCAACCTCCCCCCGCTCCTCACCTGCGGCAGGGAGCTGATATCATAAACTATCCCGCCCCCCCGCTCCGCAATTATGGCTCAGGCGGCAGCGGTGCTTGATGCAGCCCTGTTGTCGTATCCAATATTTTGCTTTGGATGGATAGACTTCATTACATATTCCTTCAATCTTCATGGCACCCACATGATGTGGGTTGGCAATTTTATTGGCCGAGAGACCACTATTGATCAGCTGGATGATTCGCAATGATGCCGTTTTTCTTTTCTTGGGAAATCTTCATTCGTGCTCCTCGATTCGAACCAGTGGTCTTTTGCTTGAAAATCAACCTAATACACTGAGCTATTAGGGAATGTGAGAACAGGTTGTGATTTTTAGTACAATGAAAGAAAAAGATTTTTCATACACCAGGAGCAAGACTGTAACAATGCAGTGATGTGACAAGAATCTGCATAATTAATACTATGCTAATATGTATGAGGTAGCCAAGATGATTTGTCTATAAAATGAAGGTAGTCTCACACTCAAAGCTGTTGTTGATGGGGAGATATGGCGCCTAAAATACAAAACTTCAAAACATTGTTACCCTTTTTCATGTCAGTGTATATGGAAGAATTGTTACTCAAGTGGCAACAGGCGATGTGAAGCCTTTTGGGGGCTTTATCTGACTACAACCTCTAGCAAAAATTTTTGAATCACCTGGCTCGGAGGATGTTCATTCAGTTGTTTAATTTTGTAGAAAAAAAGCTGGTCACACACTGCACAATACTAAAGTCATTTCAAATGGCAACTCTCTGCCTTGAAGAAACACTAAAAGAAATCAAGATAAAAAATGTGGTAGTCAGTAAGGGTAATTTTTTTCAGACCAAGCAGAGGGAAAAATTTTGGAATCCCTTAATTCTGAGGAAAAAATTATGGAATCATGAGAAACAAACACACAAAAGAACACTCCAATACATCACTAGTATTTTGTTGCACCACCTCTTGTGCTTTAATAATTGCTTGCAGTCTCTGAGGCATGGACTTAATGAGTGACAAACAGTACTCTTCATCAATCTGGCTCCAACTTTCTCTGATTGCTGTTGCCAGATCAGCTTTGCGGGTTGGAGCCTTGTCATGGACCATTTTCTTCAACTTCCACCAAAGATTTTCAATTGGATTGAGATCCGGACTATTTGCAGGCCATGACATTGACCTTATGTGTCTTCTTTCAAGGAATGTTTTCAGTTTTTGCTCTATGGCAGGATGCATTATCATCTTGATAAATGATTTCATCCCATCAATTGAAAGGATGTTTGGTGATGATCAGAAAAGTGTCCAAATTATCAAAGTAAACTTGGGCATTTATTGAAGATGTAATGACGGCCATCTCCCCAGTGCCTTTATCTGACATGCAGTCCCATTTGTCATTGACTGTGGAAATTTGCATGTTCTCTTCAGGCAGTCATCTTTATAAATCTCATTGGAACGACACCAAACAAAAGTTCCAGCATCATCACCTTGCCCAATGCAGATTTGCGATTCATCACTGAATATGACATCCACAGTCCACTATTGCTTTTCCTTAGCCCATTGTAACCTTGTTTTTTTTCTGTTTAGGTGTTAATGATGGCTTTTGTTTAGCTTTTCTGTATGTAAATCCCATTTCCTTTAGGTGGTTTCTTACCGTTCAGTCAGACATTGACTCCAGTTTCCTCCCATTCGTTCCTCATTTGTTTTGCTGTGCATTTCCTGTTTTGGAGACCTTTTGCTTTAAGTTTCCGGTCTTGACGTTTTGATGTCTTCCTTGGTCTAACAGTATGTTTCCCTTTAACAACCTTCCCATGTTGTTGGTAATTGGACCAGATTTTAGACACGGCTGACTGTGAACAACCAACATCTTTTGCAACATTGCGTGTTGATTTACCCTCTTTTAAGAGTTTGATAATCCTCTCCTTTATTTCAATTGACATCTCTCGTGTTGGAGCCATGATTCATGTCAGTCCACTTGGTGCAACAGCTCTCCAAGGTGTGATCACTCCTTTTTAAGGTACCGTCACATGCTAGGATATAGGTGAACGATATTGTTAGCTATGTCATGTGACCGCGATCCTTCCGACATCGTTAGTGCGTTGTCACATGCAAGGATCTCGTTAACTATCTTAAATTTGGTAACGCCCCAGCTACTTGGAGAAAAACGATTGAACGATGTTAAAAAGCAGCAGGAATAGGAGAATTAAGAACGACCTCATTCAAAAAAAGCGTCACACTGAACGATGTTTCTGCTTCCCATAACGTTAATTGGACGACGAACGATAGATTTGAGGTCCGTATCTCAACTTTTTGCTGAACAATCCAACGATCTATCCTTCCAACATCGTTTGTTTACACGCAACAACACACAAGCGATATCATTTGTACGATAACAAATCCGTGACGTTTTCAACGATATCGTTAACGATATCATAGCGTGTGAAGTGGCCTTTAGATGCAGATTAATGAGCAGATCTTATTTGATGCAGGTGTTGGTTTTGGCAATGAAAATTTACAGGGTGTTTCCATAATTTTTCCCCCTACTTGGTCTACAAAAGTAACCGTTACTGGGTAGCACATTTTTTTCTAAAGATTTCTTTTAGTGTTTCTTCAAGGCAGAGAGTTGCCATTTGAAATGACTTTAGTTTTGTGCCATGTCTGTGATCTGTTTTTTTTCTACAAAAAAAAACAACTGAATGAACATCCTCCGAGCCAGGTGATTCCATAATTTTTACCAGGGGTTGTAATCCGGTCCTGCACTAAATCACAGAGCCGCAGCGTTTTTTGCTTCACGCAGTATAAATCCAGTGACATTTTTCCTTCCATTAAATATGTAGCTGCAGTTATTGAAAGGGGATATTTTGTATCCGGCAAATGGAGTTAATGATTGTATGAAGTTTTCTAACCTGTATATCTAATTCAAGTACAGTCGTGGCCAAAGTTTTGAGACTGACACAAATTTTATTTTTTAATTGGTATACAGAATGCTTAGATGAATTGCCCATGTATATCTACCATTTTATCAGATCATCAAGGGAGAGGTTCACTTGCCATGAAAAAGGTTTTCGAGCCCACAAGAAAGTGCAGCAAGTCTTAGGATGGTTTCCTAAAGACGATTCATTTTATAGGAGCAGTTCAACACTGGGGCAGAGCTTGCTAAGGAATGGCAGCAGGCAGAAGTCATTAAATATGTATGCACATTGAGGTAAAGGTTTTTGGAGGCTGGCATGCTGTCAGACCGCAAAGAAACCACTCCCCACCCTTCACCACCCAAAAAAAAAATCAGACTGTCATTCTTCAGGAATTAGAAGGATTGAACTGCAGAGGATTGGGGTAAGCTTATTTTTTTCTGATGAAGACCCCTTCAGGCTAGCTGGGACATCTGAAAGAATGATTGAAGAAGAAAAGCTGCGTGCTACCATCAGTTATGTTCTCATGCCAGTAAGGCTACATTCACACACAGCGTTTTTGCTGTGAGCATGTCAATTGTGTCGCATTTTTGCTGCTGCGCTTTTTCCATTGATTCTATTGTCTATGAGGTAAAAAATGGATCAACAATGCAGTGTGTGAATAGGTGATGTATTTTTTGGAAAAGCTAATTAGTTTTGCAGTAGAAAAGCTGATCCTCAAAAAACACATCAGAAACGTTGTATTTTAATGTAGCCTAAATCATCCTGAGACCATTCAAGTGAGGGGTAGCTTTTACCCAGGGTATATATATGGGATTTGATCTTGCAAAAGGAGCCTTGTTTTGAGTCCTTAGAGTAGTCACTGGCCAAACAATCGGGCTGGCAGAAATGGTCTGGTCAACAGGTCCTTTATCAGGAGGACAGACCAAGAACAAAATTGAAAGACTGAAGAATTGTCAGGAAACTGGTCAAGATCAGAACAGGAATTGTCAGGAAACTGGCCAACATTAGAACACGTCTAACTCATGCTGGACAAGAGCTAGGAATTTTAGTAGGGTGTGGTGCTGTCCTACTGGATAAATCAGGTTGCTGAATACTCCAGCTCTACAGCGCACACCCATATACATACCAGGCACCGTCATCTCAGTGGCTGGACAGAGCATACACTGCCCAGAGCTTCTGGTCCTGTTTTCTCCTCCATCACTAGCACTGTCCACATAATGAATAACATCAGTGCCTGTTGACAGAAGCACAAGTCAAAGGAGCAGATCTCGGAGGAGATGTTAGAATGTCTAAAGAAAAAAGTGAAAATTAAATGGTTTGGTAAACAAAGCCCTGACATTTTGGGTCCAAGTCCAGGAAACTCCCCAGATCTCAATCCAATTGAGAGATTGTGGTCAATCTTCAAACACCAGGTGAACAAACAAGAACACAGAAATTATGATAGCTTCCAAGTGCAGACTAGACAAGAATAGGTTGTCATCAGTCAGGATTTTGCCCAGAAGCTGATAACTGGCATGGCAGGGTGAAGTGCAGAAGTCTTGAAAAATAAGCGTCAATACTGTGAATATTGACTCTTTGCATAAACTTAATGTGTCTGTCAATGAAAATATGTAAATTGTTAAAGCCGCAGACTTTGTGAGAACCAAAATTTGTGTCACTGTCAAGACTTTTGGCCATTATTGAGTTAACTTAATTTCCAAGTTCTCTGCTTCTAGTTGTGGAATATTTTCACAGTATGATGATTACATAGGCGTTGCGCTGATGCACGATGCTGTATGTGTAACACGCCCTGCACCCTTGTAATCATCACTTTGGAACACCCAGCAAACATTCCGGGCAATGGCATCTTATAGTCCTGCCTACTATAGCCAGACAAGTTTAAAGGCCAAACTCTTATTAAAAAGTAAAGAACTTCATAATGCATTTTATCAGTAATCTGCTTTCTTCCCTATTTATCAGACACACGTTTCCCCTCCTCCCTACCATATACAGTTGTGTTCAAAATAATAGCAGTGTGTTAAAAAAACATTCTAAAAAGGATTTGGTCTTAACATATTTTTGATTTCCATGCATTGGGAACATTTCACACTGTTTTCTAAATCAAAACCTGAAGAGAAATGTATTGAATTTTCAACTACATTACATTACAGAAAATAACAAAAAATGAACATTGGACTGTTCAAAAAAATAGCAGTCTCTGCATTTGTCTTTACAAACTCAAAATATGTACTTTAGAACTTTTTTTTTATAACCGCTTCACATCTATGTTGCAAAGAGTCAACCAACTTTTGGCACCTGTTGAGTATTAATAAATGAGCTCTTCTTGAGTTGTAGGCTCTCTGTTGAGGGGCGATATAGGAAAGAGCAGGCGCAGATCTAAGTGCAGGAGTTAGGAAAAAGCGGTGTTCTTGTATGTAATAAATGGTTCTGCTCACCTATTGTAGGCTTTTAAAAAAGCATGTAGTCTGCTGTAGTAGGATGTGGTCCGTGGTTCGTTCCTTCCCGGTCTGCAGCCAGACTCTGGATCTAGCAAGTTCCTCTCAAGGTGCACCTGTCTGCAGTAGGGTTCGAATGGATTATCCGATATAACCAAGGCGCTTCCAGGAAAGATCCGGCATACCAAGAGTAATATCCAATTCCGAAGTTTTATTATGTCAAGGAATAAAAAAAACAACGGGTTTCGGCTATTATTTTACACTGATGGCCTCCCTCAGGTAGTTACAGTAAGCTTTGTTAGTCATCTTTATCTAAATTTTGAATTTGCCTTTTATTCTGAATGTGCCTTTTATTCCTTGAGGCACCTGTCAAGTGTTATTCCAGCCCAGGATACTTTGACTACATCCCTCAATTTATTTGCATTTGTTGACCTTGCCTCAGAAACGGCATTTTTAATGTCACCCCACAAGTGTTCTATTGGCTTACAGTCAGGGATTGGGTTGGCCACTCCATAATTTCAATTTTGTTTAACTTTAACCAAGACTTTGCTTGTTTACTGGTGTGTTTAGGTATGTTGTCTTGTTGAAACAAAACTTCAAGGGCATTTCCTCTTCAGCCTAAGCCAACATGACCTTGTAAAGTATTTTGATATATGCAAACTGGTCCATGATCCTGCGTATGCGGTAAATAGTTTCCCGTAGTAAGAGAAACATGCCGATATTATGGTGCATGCACCACCATGCTTCACTGTCTTCAGGGTATACTGTGGCTTAAATTCAGAGTTTGAGAATCGTCTGTGCTGATCATTGGCTGAGCCATTGCCATTCTGGCTATTCTTTGATCCTTTTGAATAGTAGCCTTCGGTTTTCCTCCACACCTCTCAGGTTTTGCTTTCCATTTTAAAGCATTGGAGATCATTTTAGCTGAACAGCCTATCATTGTCTGCACTTCTTTATAAGTTTTACCCTCTCTAATTAACTTTTTAATCAAAATACGTTATTTGTTTTTTTTTATAATTCTTTATTTATAATGTTTTGCAAAACAGCAGGAAATACAGATGTGTACTGTCTGAATTTATAAAGAACAATACTAATAAAACATAAGATAAAAAATAATATAGTACTGATATAAGAAGAAGAGAGAAGGGGCAGAAAAAAAAGGGAGGGGAAAGGGGGGCAGAGGAAAAGAGGTCAATTCTGATCTATCTTTTACTGAGAAGCCATCAAACATTGTTTTTTGAACAATGTCTTGAATGACCCATATCTCTCAGGCTTTCAAGGAGAAATACATGTATAACGTGCTGGCTGTAGCGTTAAATAAGAGTCACCTGATTCACACCTGTTTCTACACAGAATGATTGACCTCACTAACTGAACTCCACACTGCTATTATTCAAATACACAGTTTAAAAACATGCAGATCATGAATGCTGAGTCTGTTGGTTTTCTAAGGTGTACTTCACACATTGCAAATCACTAGCGATATCGCTGAAACGTCACAGGTTTTGTGACGTAAAAGCAACCTCTCCAGCGATGTTGCAGTATGTGACACACATCAACGACCTGGCCCCTGCTGTGAGGTCTCTGATCGCTGCACATCGTTTAGGACCATTTTTTGGTCTTTGGTCTTCTGCTGGTCAGCACGCATCACTGCGTGTGACAGCGAGAGACCAACGACCAGCGACCTCACAGCCAGGGCCCAGCCCTGCACATTAGACGCTGGACTCTGGTAACCAGGGTAAACACCGGGTAACTAAACAGCGTGCGCTGCTTAGTTACCCGGTGTTTACCCTGGTTACCAGCGTCCTCCCGCTTAACCCAGCCTGTAAGCAGGAGGACGCTAGTAACCAGGGTAAACACCGGGTAACTGAGCAGCGCGTGCTGCTTAGTTACCCGATGTTTACCTTGGTTACCAGCGATGACACTGCTGGCTGGTCGCTGGTGAGTCTGCCTGTTTGACAGCTCACCAGCGACTGCAGAGAGACTTTCTAGCGATCCTGGCCAGGTCGGATCACTGCTTGGATCGCTGGAAAGTCTCAGTGTGTAAAGGGGCCTTAAGATTCTACTGCACCAACTGGTAAATTGTTTGACATGCGGTAATATAATTTATACCAAAAACAGTGAGTAATCTGGTTAGTCATATTGGACTGCTATTAATTTGAACACTACTGTAATGGCCTGACACAGGTTACTTGAAAACAAAGTCCTTTAAGGCTGGCTTCACACTTGCAGATGCATCTGCAGCGTTTTGCAGATGCATCTGCAAGTATCAGCATGCAGACCGCGGCCGCGGTCTGAAAGCTCTCATTCATTCCTATATGTGAAGCGTCCGCAGGCGCATGCCTGCTTACAGATCACACTCTCCCGCCCGCACCATGGACGCGACATCTCGCGTCCATGGTGCGGGCGGGAGAGTGTGATCTGTAAGCAGGCATCCGCCTGCGGACGCTTCACATATAGGAATGAATGAGAGCTTTCAGACCGCGGTGCGCCCTATTATAAACATAGGGGCCGCGGTCTGCATGCTGATACTTGCAGATGCATCTGCAAAACGCTGCAGATGCATCTGCAAGTGTGAAGGCAGCCTAAGTAGGTCCTTGCAGAACCAGGTACAGTGTCCATATGACCTATATATCTGTAAGCATTGTCTGTGTTGTGTAGATTACTAGAATTAGGTAAAGACAAAATATAGTGATAGAATGACACAAGGAAACTAGTCTTGCTCCAATCAACTGGGACACCTGCCTATGTGGCATTTTCTCCAAGAAGTCCTTATCTTTGTGTTCAGACTGATAAGTGTATACAATTCCTGCTTACTTTTCCTATCTTTATTTGTAATCCTGTTCTAAAGCAAATTGAAGGTTCATGTTTACTGAAGAAGAAAAAAACCTATGTATATTTTCCTGTGTTTGCATAAATTCTGTCCACCATTGATTTTTCACATACTTGTGTTTAACTGTGAATTGTTAATTGTGAAACCGTGTAATACAGGTTATTATTGGATTATGCTGAGACCTCTTGAAAGGAGTCTTCTGTGAAAATGGTGAAGCTTGTAGTAGGAAAAGGTACTGTCTTACGCATGTCATTTGTTGTTGTATTACTATTCCTGATGTTATGTTGCTAATACACAATATTGCTATGATTTTTACCTTGGTTCTTAAAGGGAGGTATCCCGCTTTTAGAAAAATGGGTTCGAATAGATCCGATATTGGTAAACAAATACAGATAGTACACATCCTCCCTGGGTCCAGTGTCTGCTCCCTACCATTGCACTGACCTTTGTCTTTTGGCTGCAGTGGTGAGGTAATATCGACAGCGCATATCACTGCCGCAGCCAATCACTGAGCTCATCAGCTCTGCCAATGAAAACGACACAGGCCACCGGGCTTGGTAATTGGCTGCTTTAGTGATGTGTGCTGTCACCCCTGCAACCAAAATACAGAGACTGGAGCAGTGGTGGGGACCCAGACAGTGTGAGTACTACCTGGAACTGTGTCTGACTATTTGGGGACCACTTTTCTAAAAGTGGAAAAACCCTCTAAATGGCCCTGCCAGTAAATGTTTATGTTACAAAACACTCATGAAATATTTCTGCAGCATCTTTTCTTAAAACTCGTCTTCAGTTTCCATTGTAGGGCTCAATGACATGCACTTTTCTGCGCTTAAAAATGTTCTTTAGGAATAGAACAGAACATGAAGGAGGAAAATGGCAATATGAATGAACACTTAAATACCTTTTAACGGGAATCTGTCACCAGGATTTTGTTATACACTAAGAGCAGTGATAGGAATAGTAAAACTGCGCTGCCATGCAGAAAAGACAGTAAAGGGCTCCTATGATGGTGATTTTATTGTTAACGCATTTCTGAGATTCCATCTCTTTCTTCAGGACAAATTCACGTAAAACGCTAAGAGTAGGGATGGTCGAACCCGAACCGTATAGTTTGGGGTCCGTACCGAACACCTAGAGTTTGGGCACATACTTCCCTGACAAGTCTGTGTCACTGTTCAGGTTCGGCTGTAAAAAAAAAAGGAACAGAACAGTGATTACTTACTGGGTCTGAATGCTTGTTCTTCTAGAGCCACTTATTAACTTCCTGGTCATTTACTGCATGGTAAATGCTAGAATGTAAGGTTGCTTCTAGGTTATAGCACTGGCTTCAACAGCCAATCACAGACTCCTGCTCTCTGTGACTGCTTCTGTGATTGGCTTTGCGCTTCTCACCCATTTTGCCAGTGTCTGTGATTGGTTGTCAACAAACTGGACGTCATAGTATTGTAAAAAAAAATATTTAAATAAAAAAAACGCCGAGCTGCCTGGCTTTATCCTGGCTGGCAATTGGTTGTCAGCCAAGGTAAAACCTAGGCAGGTGGGGGCCAGTATTCTCATCGTGGTGAGGGCCATAGTTATCGGGCCCCCCAGGCTAAAGAATAGTGGCCCCAGAAATTGACGCATTCATTAGAAGTGCCAATTCCGGTCACTTTACCCGGCTCTTCCCGATGCCCTGGTGTGGTGGCATCAGGGTGATAGAAGGGGTTAATGACAGCTGAGTACTGACAGTTTGTCATTAAGCCCAGATTGATAACGTTCAGGTCTGAGACTTGCCCATTATCAATCCTGTGAGGACATGGTTAAAAAACAGACACAGAAAATGCCTTTATTTGAAATAGATCAGACATACAACCCTCATTTTCCAATTTATTACCCCACACATATCCCTCCTATGATAATCCACAGCGTCCTGTTAGCTGGGTCACCTGAGTTCACTGCTGCAGGGCCTCAGTGACTGACGTTACTGCTCCTCACGGCAGTCAGTGTGTGATCGCAGAGGCTGCAGGGAGAGAACACTTGTTCTCTCGCTGCAGACTCTGGATTAAGCAGAGCCAGGATCGTGTGCTTCGTGGGACCATCGCTCCAGTTCATCTCTAGTGATCTTAATATGTTCATAATTCATGTGACTACTGCAGCCAGTCATATGGATCATGTGGTGTACATGCATGTATCACCGCTGAGTCTCTGAGGCCAGTGATTTGCTGCAGTGGTCGTCACTAAAATGGCCATTTCATCATTACTTTAAGACACCCAAGGGCCCCTGGAGCAGAGGCAAAATGAATGAGTAATGAACTACTTATATAAACGTCCTGTTCTGTCTGTCATCCACTTCCGTCCTGGTGGCTACCCATCACGCGCCTGTGGCAGCCATATTTGCACACCCAAGTGATGGCGCCTGCTGGCTGTACTGGCACATTGTGCAGTGCTACAACCACCACCGTACATCGCAATACGTCACCCCCATCTAAGTAACTGCGCATGCGTGTACCCGGCATGCGCACTTACTCAGATGGCTGCCATCTTTGGACCCTTGGGTGTCAGTAAAACCATCACGTGAGCCCTGGGAGAGTGAGTGCTGACATGGTTGGAACTGTATCAGATGGGAGTATAAGTGTTGTTGTTCTAACGACGGGCGAACATGCTGAATGTGACAGGGATGTCTGACTAGGGCACTACCCCTTCAAAAAGGGTCCTACTCTTAGCCCCCTTTTTTTATTTATTTTTTTCTTAAAAACTGTCTTTACAACTCATATAAAAGTGTTATAACTGCAAGCATTTTTTATGGCTTTTCTTTCAAAGGTTTTGTTGAGTTCTACAGAAACAAAATCAAAACAAAAAGATCAATAACCACTGACCTCCAACCCAGTGACTGCCGTACAGAAGTGATGCAAGTGTCATTTATTGTGCAAATGGGTTTTAATGTTTGTTACTAATTTGTCTTACAAAGGAATCACCATGTTTATATTCTTGTTTGATAACAAAGAATGTATTCACTTGTATGTATCTTATGTCTTTTATAGTTCTATTTATTAATTTTTTATTTTTTTTTAATTTTTTTTAGCAATTCAGTAATATTTGAATATTTAAAAGCTTTTAATCTTTTATATCTGATATGTTACTTGTCCAGAAATGGTGCTAGTATGGCAAGATGGGTTGTTTTTATTTTTTTATGTATGTGCGTGTTATTTAGGATTCTAAATATTAGTGTGTGGTAAAGTACACTGCTGAAAAAAAAAAGTTAAGGGAACACTTAAATCACACATCGAATCTCGATAAACGAAAGGTTCAAGTTGAAAACCTTTACTGATGTACATTGTGCAATTGAATGAGAACAAAATGGTGTATCACCTGTCGATGATAACGTAACTGACCAATAGACTGTTTCGGACAGTTTGGCTTGGTCAGTTTGGGCTCTACCAGTGCTCCTCCTTGCACAAATGAGCAAATGTGGCACCCCAGGGGTTAATGTGCCACAGTAACACCACAAAGGGTTAACACCCCACACAACCCACAACACTCCACTAGCGCCTCCAGGCCAAAAGGGGGAGGTAAAGCTGCTTCACTATATATTCTGGTGTGGAGAGGAAGTGGGGAAGAGCAGAGTGGTGGGAGGAGCTAATGTTGTTTACCTCAGAGTGGCAGTGACAGTTAGTCAGTTGGAGTTTGTTCAGTTCCTGGGAGGACTGAGGAAGAAAGACTGGTGGTGTAAAGGCGCTGCCTTAGGCCTCTCCACAGCCTGCTACCCACTTCCAGGCGTAGCCAGGGTCTGAGGGAAGGAGTATGAGAAAAAGGAGAACACATCTGGGAGACTGAGTTACCTCATAACTCGCCCCGGAGGAGCGCACAGACTGGATACCGGATCCGAAACTGTGACTGACACACGCAGCACAGTAAACACTGGACTAGTGGAGGTTCTATATCTACACTGTACCTCTGCGAAGCAACACGGCGGGGTCAGAAATACAGAGAAAAGACTCAAGTTGCCTAGCAAAGGGGGTACCTGTGAGGAGAGACAGGCCAGCAGCCTAGCTGAAGCGGCAGCAGGGCCACACACAAAGCGCAGAAGAGGGAAGCTGAGGACCCGTACAGGGTGGGAGCAACCCGGCCCCGGTACAGACTCAGTGGACCATACTCTGCCAACAACATCATCTGCAGTAAAGACTTGGAAAACTTCAAAATCGTGAGTTTGTGTGATCGTTGCGCTCAAATCCTGCATTCCCTCACAAGCAGCTATCATCTCTACTACCCCCTATCCTGCAATATCCATAGCACCATCTATAGACTGTTACTATCTCTGCCCCAGGGAACCAAGCTCTACCTGTGGAGAGCCATTACATCCCTAGCTGCCAAACATCATCCCTGGAGGTTCTGCAGCAGCGGTGGTCATCCTGACCACAACCCGTGGGTGGCGTCACTACGAACTTCCCTGTAAATATCCCCCCATTACTTGTGGAACCCGGGACACGGTCCGGATCCAGACCACTGTGATTCCCCCTGATACCCCGGTCTGGTAGAGTGCCCCATCCCAGTGGGCTCCACACAGACACTAGTCCTGTTTCTAGATCAGTGCCTTTCTCCTGTTTAGGCCAGCTCTCCTTGTGTAATGGCGAATGTCCTGGCATCTACTAGGTGTACTTCAGATTCTTCTGGGAGATGCAATAAATCTTGTTTCGACGGCATATATGGATCGGTTATCCCAGGAAAGCAAGAACATGTGGGTATCCTAAATTCGCTGCAGATACCTCTTGAAGCTACCGTTATGGACCAGGGCACCAGCAAGACTTAAAACCAGAGAAAAAGCAGATAAGAAGGATAAGGAGAGCCCAATTATCTGTGGCCAACACCTGCAAAACCTTTTTGGGAGTTGCCTTGTTGCTAGTGCTTCTGTTGTTCTTTTCATCTGAAGCAACACACGTTAATTCGATTGACAATTACATATGCTTGCTTCCTAGCTGAACAGCTCTATATTCCTGAAGTTTATCTTACTTTGACTAATGCTAGTTGTATACATATGTGTCGGGAGGTAGTATGGACCAAGATGCGTTGACCGGTCGTGGCTGTCATGAGACCAGCAGTTCTTATTTGGACTACAAAACACTGATGTGTGAAACTGGCCTTCTTCTGTGATGCTTAAGTATTCCCTTAATTTTTTTAGCATTGTATGTTAAAGGAGTTGCACATTTTGTGACCTACCAAATGCCAAAGCCTGCAATTACCTTATTTTTGGGGATCTTTAAAGAGAGGAGAGTGGTTGTACAAACTACTCTGTTAAGCAAATCAAGTGCAGTTTATTAAATTAGAAGTGCTCCATTTATGTAATATTTACTCTGCTGAATTGCTGTCCCTCTGCACTGTGAACTATGGCTACAAGGACAGGGATTGTTTCCCCAATATGTTACATCCAAAGTGATCATTATACTTCCTTGTCTAATCTACTGTTCTGTTAGTGGAGACTTTTTTCTCTGATAGTATAGAGGGATTGAGATCAGTAAAAAGGATTTTCTTTTTTTTTTTTATAAACTTCAAACTTGTATGCTTAATTCTCTATATTTTGGTATATTCCAGACCGGGCAAGGGACGCCAGAGACAAGCAATTCTGGGAGACCATCCATCATCCTATAGATACGATGGTTATGGTACGCCATTTTTATATTTACATTTAAAAATTCCAGTACTGTTTAGAAGACCTTCTGCTAAGCACTGCATTTAACAATACTGTCAAGGTTTCTATCTGAATTCTTTAAAAATGGGATTTATTGAAGACCCTGCTGGACCTATTCAGTATAGCGAAACAAACAGGGTTCTGATGGACTTTGGTCGCTTTCCTTTGCAGTGGTGTGCATCTGTTCTGACGGTATAAGAACATAGTCAACTATGAATACAAGTCATGAAAGCCCTGCTGAAGGGATGGCTAATCTTAAGACCCAGTTAGGCTGGCTTCACACTAGCATTCCCCTCCGCAGCGTCCTGCGGAGGGGAACCGCAAGCTGAGCACAGGCACCGCAAGTCCCTATGTTTAACATGGGGACGCAGGGGCAGATTGGCGTGCGCACCCTGTGCGCACCCATTCACTGCTATGTATGATTTGTACGCAGGCGGATGCATGCATAGAAATCACACACACTCGTCCGCACCCTGAACGCGACATGTTTTAGGGGTTTTAGACTTAAATTACCCTGAGAAGCTTCAAGTGTCACCTGAAGACTCACCTATTCCGTCAAGCCTACAACCTGCCATGAGACCCAGGCGACCGCCCCATACCTGACATTCCCCCATCCTACTGTATCCCAACCCGCCCCTCGTAGACTGTGAGCCCTCGTGGACAGGGTCCCTGCCCCTCCTGTACCTGTACGTCCTGATCGCCTAGATTTAGTGTACTTGTTCTTGTCTCCCTTATCCTCATGTAAAGCGCCATGGAACCTAATGACGCTATATAAATAAATAATAATAATAAAATTCTATTTGCTGTTCCTGTAAATGGAGCAGACAAACGGAATGTGCAGATGAATAGGTAACATCAGCCTAACTCACTGCCAAGGCTGGGCTCATTCCCATAATATCTAGTAAATGGAGAATGTTTTATAGTGGCCTTGGGTGAACTAGCTGTCGATTAAAGGGACACTGTCGGATCATTTTTCAGTATGATACTAATATTACCCTTGAGTAGTGCTCAGACAGACCTCTTAAAAACATGTAAAATCATTATTGTACTGTTTGTAGTTTCCATGTTATCACTATTGTCACACCCTACAGAGAGCTGCTGCATTAGTCCTGTCCTATTATAAGCAAAGACCATTAGTCATGTGCTGTATAAACTGTCATGTAATTATGCACTCCTCAGCAGCTCTCTCCTCCCTCCCTTTGCTAACAGTGCACTGTCAGGTTTCACTTACAGGAGGTCTGTTCAGTTGATATCACCACGGAGGGAGAGAGCTACTGCAGGCTACCTGATCTAGACTCCATTTGTTTCTGTAAAGCAGATACCCTGCTGTGCTGTGACAGTTTCTGTGTTGTAGTTCACCTCTTGTGATGCTGCACACAGAGAGCAGAGAGGAGGATACAGCCCCCCACTGATCTCCTGTGCTGTGATGTGACATGCATATTTATGTATGGGGAGTGGCTAGCAGAGAACTAAGTGGATACTTCACTGTGAGTGACAGATGAAATGATTCTCTATATTTGAAGTTTACAGAAGATAGGAGGGGAATATAAATAAAAGAAATGCATAGAGAGAGTTTAGAGGGAGGAATTAGAAAATTAAAGCCGTTACATGTGGATTTTTGACCTGACAGTTTTCCTTTAAAAAATGTATAGCTTGGGCTATAGATATAGAGATAGATAGATATAGAAATAGATTTTTTTTTTTATTATAACCTTACCCTGGTTTATTCTCTCTCCATAACTGACTTGTCAGGTGTGTTCCTTGGTTTTTATGATGCTGTTTGATTATTAGGCTATGTTCACATACCTAAGGTATTGCTGCAGCAAAATATTAGGGGTTTCTAGTATATCTAGATTTCTTGGCAGGAGAAAACCTGCATTTTTTGCTGTGTTTTTGTTTCCTGCCTTTTCAACACGCTCATTCTTTTTAAAATGCAGCAAAACCTGTGCAGGATTTCTTTTCTGCAAAGAAATTAAACCAATGTGGGTGTACGGCTTTTCCCTGAATCACATAGGTTTTGCTGGGAATCAAAAACGCAGGTTTAGATTAGCATAAAACCAAGGTAAAAATGCAGTGTGTGGACATAGCCTAACCTCTGAGAACTTCACTGAACAGCTGTAGTTATACTGAGAATAAGTTACATACATATGTACTCAATTCACTAATTAGGTGATTTCTGGAGGCAATTAACCAGTCATGATTTTATTTAGGGGCATCAGAATACACATCACAATTTTGTGAATAATATTTTTTAAAAATATTGAGCAAACCATGTACGGTATATTTCCTTTACACTTCACAAATACTTGTTACTTTTGTGTTGATATGTCACATACACAAACACATTTTATTTGGATTTTAACTTGAAATAAAAATGTGGAAAAGTTCAGAGGGTATTAATACTCTTTCAAGGTCTCAAAAATGTTGGTAATAACTTGTAACTCTGCATCTTTATAGGAAATCATGGTCCATTGTTACCTTTGCCAAACCGCTACAGAATGGGATCTAGAGACACCCCAGAGCTGGTTTCTTATCCTTTGCCTCAGACCTCTTCTTCCTACATGCATGGTGGCCAACCTATTGGATCTGTAGCCATGGTTAGTGGCCTCCACAAAGAAGAGATGAACTGCTCTCGGGTGTTTAACTTGTTCTGCCTATACGGAAATATTGAAAAGGTGAGGTTTCCCCAAGAGGCTGTGTACAACTTTCCTTTCTTATCGGTGTTGGAAAACATTTTGTGTGGTCATTTTTGTTTTCTCTACTGTTCAGAGTACATAATTTTAGATAACATCAACTGAAATACTAGTGCACTCTTACTTGTTCCTACCTGCGATGCGGATTCTACTCTAAAGGCTCTCTCGCATAATGACCGCTCCAGCGATCCCGACAGCGATAACGACCCGTCGTTACCTGATCGCTGTCAAACAGGCAGATGTCCCCAGCGATCAGGGCCTTGGGAGCCACCTCTCACTGCTTAACGCTGCCTGTAAGCAGCGGGAAACCAACGATTAAGAAATGACCCAGAGCAGATTATAACGATCAGCGACCTCACAGCAGGGGCCTGATTGTTACTAAATGTCACACATAGCGACATCGCTGGAGAGATTGTTGTAACGTCACAGTTACAACGATCTCTCTAACGATATCGTTATGTATGACTGGGCCTTTAGGCCAGAGACACAGTGAGCGAGACTCATGCAAGATACTCGCATGAGTCTCCCATGTCTCACCCGGAATGGCTGCCGACTATGGAGAGGAGCATATCCGCTGCATCGAAACACGCGCTGACATGCTATCGTCCAGAGAGCCGGCAGCCATTCTGGATGAGTCATGGGAGACTCATGCGAATATCTTGCATTAGTCTTGCTCACTGTGTCTGTCTCTGGTCTAAAGGCCCAGTTACACACACAGATAATTGTGCAGAGATTGTTGGCAGATCTCTGGTTGCAGTGAAATCATGGACACATTGCTCCATTTTGTGACAGTGTACAAATAGAACGATGTGGCCATGATTTCACTGCAACTAGAGATTTGTGAACAATCTCTGCACAATTACCTGTGTGTGTAACTGGGCCTATAGTCTTCTATTAGCCCCTTGTCAACTATCCCTTTATATACAGCCTGACACACTCTGTCAGCAGCAGGTATCAACTGTATATTGCACCTGCAATGGCTGGGATCGGTGATAGTCAGACTTTTAACCCCTTTGGATACCACAATCAGGTGCGACCTATTTAAAGAGTAATTAAAGGATTAAAAAAAAAATATTTCAACTGTCTGCAGATGAGTTGGGGTATAGTGATAGACCCCACCTGTCTGGAGAAATGCACTTATTCAAATCACTTTGTGCTACTTTTACTACCACAATATTGATACCTATAAAGAACAGCAACAACCAAATGCATAAGAAATTTCCTTCAGCTATACAAGATTTTTTTTATTTTATTTAAAGGCATGGTGAAATTTACCATATGTTAAAGTGGGATAACATTTCTCTGACTAAACATGGGCAGAAATACTAGAATATATCAAAGCAAAATGTTAGCAATGAACATATCAACTTTAGTTTCAGAAAATGGTGAAACAAATATGATTTTTAGTATTTTGAAAAAAATTATCTAAATTTGGTATCTCTTTAATGCTAATGACTACTTTGCTGTAAACGCAAAAAAAAAATCCAATATTTCTATTTCCGTTCATGGAGGTAAAAAACACAGAACACGAAACATTAGGCTGTGTCCAGACACATTGTTTTTGCAAACAAACACAGTAAAACCTTAGGGGTTTCTAGTATCTCCTGATTTCTTAGCAGGAGATTTGCTGCATTTGTGATGCATTTTTACTGTGTTTTTGCCATAGAACACTGCAGAAGCACAGAAAACAATTTGACATGCTCATTCTTTCAAAAACGAAGCAATGCCTGTGGTGGTAACAGTTGCTGCATTGGTTTAAGTTCAATGTGTGTGGACAGTTTATTGCAGAATCACATACAGTGCCTACAAGTAGTATTCAACCCCCTGCAGATTTAGCTGGTTGACACATGCGGAATTAACTTGGCATTGTGACATTTGGACTGTAGATCAGCCTGGAAGTGGGAAATGCACTGCAGCCAAAAAGATTTTTTTTTATTTTAAAGCGTTAAAAGTTAATTCAGAGGGTTATTTATTATTCAACCCCTCAAACCACCAGCATTCTGTTTGGTCCCCCTAAAGTATTAAGAAGTAGTTCAGGCACAAAGAACAAGGAGCTTCACATGTGTGGATTAATTATCTCTTTTGCCAGCCTTTTCTGACTATTTAAGACCGTCCCCAAACTTGTGAACAGCACTCATACATGGTCAACATGGGAAAGACAAAGGAGCATTCCAAGGCCATCAGAGACAAGATCGTGGAGGGTCACAAGGCTGGCAAGGGGTACAAAACCCTTTCCAAGGAGTTGGGCCTACCTGTCTCCACTGTTGGGAGCATCATCCGGAAGTGGAAGGCTTATGGAACTACTGTTAGCCTTCCACGGCCTGGACAGCCTTTGAAAGTTTCCTCCCGTGCCGAGGCCAGGCTTGTCCGAAAAGTCAAGGCTAACCCAAGGACAACAAGGAAGGAGCTCCGGGAATATCTCATGGCAGTGGGGACATTGGTTTCAGTCAATACCATAAGTAACGTACTCCACCGCAATGGTCTCCGTTCCAGACGAGCCCGTAAGGTACCTTTACTTTCAAAGCGTCATGTCAAGGCTCGTCTACAGTTTGCTCATGATCACTTGGAGGACTCTGAGACAGACTGGTTCAAGGTTCTATGGTCTGATGAGACCAAGATCGAGATCTTTGGTGCCAACCACACACGTGACGTTTGGAGACTGGATGGCACTGCATGCGATCCCAAGAATACCATCCCTACAGTCAAGCATGGTGGTGGCAGCATCATGCTGTGGGGCTGTTTCTCAGCCAAGGGGCCTGGCCATCTGGTCCGCATCCATGGAAGATGGATAGCACGGCCTACCTGGAGATTTTGGCCAAGAACCTCCGCTCCTCCATCAAGGATCTTAAGATGGGTCGTAATTTCATCTTCCAACAAGACAACGACCCAAAGCACACAGCCAAGAAAACCAAGGCCTGGTTCAAGAGGGAAAAAATCAAGGTGATGGAGTGGCCTAGTCAGTCTCCTGACCTTAACCCAATTGAAAACTTGTGGAAGGAGCTCAAGATTAAAGTCCACATGAGACACCCAAAGAACCTAGATAACTTGGAGAAGATCTGCATGGAGGAGTGGGCCAAGATAACTCCAGAGACCTGTGCCGGCCTGATCAGGTCTTATAAAAGACGATTATTAGCTGTAATTGCAAACAAGGGTTATTCCACAAAATATTAAACCTAGAGGCTGAATAATAATTGACCCACACTTTTATGTTTAAAATTTATTAAAATTCAACTGAGCAACATAACTTTTTGGTTTGTAAGATTTATGCTTCTGTTAATAAATCCTACTCTCGTTTGAAGGCTCTAACTTATTTGCATCTTATCAAACCACCTAAATCTGCAGGGGGTTGAATACTACTTGTAGGCACTGTACATTTTGCTGGGAAACAAAAGCACAGGTTTAGATTGGCATAAAACCAAGGCAAAAACTGAGCCCAAAAACACATTAAAAACGCCCTGTGTGAACATAGCTTTAAGGCTGTATTGCCACAACTAGCTTTTGGTGAGTTTTTGATATTGCAGAAGTTCTGCACGTATTGTGTAATTCAGGTTCATTGCATCTTTTGTACATTCGGTTTTATAACTGCATTTTTTTGGTGTGGTGGTATGTCATGTTTAAACCCCTTCCTTGCTTTAATGCGGGTTCACACGCTGAACCCACATCTTTCCCCGCACATGTTGGCATATCAGCCAACGTGTTTCTAAAGGCCCCGTTACATGGCTCAACATCGTTCAAAAATGATGTTTTGAACGATGTTGAAACAACCTCCTTAGTGAGTCGTTGCGTCTAAACGCACGATTCAACAATGATAGTTGTTCAAGTCGGGGTTGGCAGATTTTCCTGCATGCAGGAAAACCTGTCAATTTTAACTTAAAGAACCTGCGGCATCGTTCAGTGTGACACCACAATAGCGATGTCATGGCCGAATTCGCCCATTCACAGCAGTGAGCAGGGATTGTTCACGGGGTTTGCAAACGATCCCTGCTCACAACATCGTTGCTGAGTTGTCCACGATATCTATAAGTGTGATATCTTATCAACGATGTCTGCAATGACCGCGCGCACCCGAGATTGTTGCCAACATCGTTTCAACATTGAAGCGTGTGACGGTACCTTAAAATACGCGGGGAGATCGATGATTCGCCTACATCTGTTACTTGGTGAAATCCCGATGTCAGTCTAGGACAGCGTGATTTAGCGCACCGGCAGGGAGTGTGTCATTCCCCTCTCCCATCAGTGGCCCGTGACGTGATCACTGTGTAATGACCAGAGGTCCGTACTAGATCCAGTGAGTCACAGAAACAGAGACGGAGGCAGAAGCAACATAAAATACTTGCTTTTACTTGGGGAAACAGATGGAAAATTTAGAGTAAGATGCACAGATATGTTATTTCCCCAGAAATAGATAAATTATTTACATACACCCAGCATCAAGCTAGGGGTCGGTGTGTTACCTTAATGTTCCTCCTCAGTGTGAGGAGACAATGCCAAAAATAAATTTACCTAAAATCTACACAGAAAAATAAGCGATTTACTACACACAGCAGCAGGACAGGTGTAAATCAGATGGATGCAGTTTAGTGAGGATCACTGAAATAACACACCGATTTACAATCTTATCAACTCTATACATACAATACATATAAACCCAGTGTACATATATGTACATATATATTTATATATCTGATCTGTTGGATACCCGGGTACCTTATCTAATAGTAAAGTTTAGTCCAATTACAGTCTGTACAGGCCTGGGGAAGTACTGTTAACGCAGTCACTTCCAATGGTCTTCAGCGCCAAAAATGAAAAATAAATAAAACACAACTGTAGTAAATAGGGATATTGTGTTCTCTTGTCTGAAGGGGGGTCTTAGTCTCTGTAGCTTTTTGGGAGGCCAAGTGTGTTCACCTAGAGACACCACACCGAGGCCTGCAGTCTCACAGCAGAAATTCAGTCTTTTCCTCTCACAGTATGGCCGACCCGTCTCCTCTAAAGCACTCCTCTCCTGGCAGTAGTATACTCACTTCTTAGCAGGGAATAAGTCTTTGGTCCCCTCCAGGGGCTCTGCTGTCCAGTGGATCAGTGTCCGGTCTCAGCTTTGTCTGGCTCAGACTTCTCCACAGCCACTCTCCTCACAGCACCTCAGGAGACCAGTTTACCTCAGCCCAAACTGTCATAAAGTCCTCCCTGTCTCCGTGACAACCTCCTCGGCTGACAGCCCCCACCTTTTTATTCAGGAAGTAAATTTTTACACACTCTTACAACTGGACTGCTGATGGGTTGTTATAACTGCCAGGTGTCAGCTGATGATCTCTGTGTCCTGTGGACACTGGCTGAGTGCCAGAATTTGTAGGAAGACTGCATTTGAGCTGTACATAGTGGATGATCACACTAGTGAAAACAATACAAAGTGAAAAAAGTTGTTTTTTAACCCCTGCACGACCCATGACGTTGGAAGACGTCATGGTCCTGTTACCAGGGTTTGATGCGAGCTCCGTCATGGATCTCATGAGCTGAGATATCTGGTTTACAGCACCGATCGGATCCGGGATCCGGGTGCTGTTAACCCTTTGGATCTCGCTGTCAATTACAAAGCAGCCGCAGTGGGGAGCATCGGAGATCCCGCGATAGTATCGCGAGATCTCCGGTGCTCACTTGACAGCCCGTGGTCCACGCTTAACCCCGGAAGCTGTCACGGAGCACTTCCTATGAGTGGTTGGCAAGCGCTGCCAACCACTCACTGTGAGCAATCCTGACAGATGGCGATGTGCTGCAGCTCAATGGTATTTGTCAGAAGCATTCGGCCACTGCAGTGCTGTGGTGCCCTATGGGGGTGTGTAAAAGTAAGAATTAATTAAGAAAAAGTTATTACAAATATATATAATATATTGTGAAGTAGCACCCAGGGAACCCGCTTGCATATCAACAAGACATCTGCTTATAATTTAACCAATGACTACCCGTTTATTTTTTATTATAAGCTCCATACATAAATACACAATACATTTACATATAACATTACATAACACATATATTGCACATAATGTCTTATAGTTACCTGTGACCTTTAACCACCTCTTTTTCCCCATTGGAGCACTAACAACCGCTCCCGTGGTGGCTCCGGCCTATCTACACGTTCCACATACAATTAACCGTACATAAGTTAACATATATATATATATATCAACGGGCCCTGTGGGTCCCAATGGCGGAACCAACCGCCTGACTTTATTTCCCCAGCTCCACACTACCCCGGAATACAGGCACCAGCCTGACCGGGTTCTTACACACTGTATGTGATCCATCTTCTAAACATCCATGGATCATACACATCATTTCATACGCTCACAGTCCATCATATAAATATCCATGGACTGTGGCTCTTCTGGGTCCATAACAGGGATTGGCAAACCTTAGCACCCGGGAAAACCACACGTTGCTTCTATAGTGGGTCCTATTAACCCCTGTGTCTGGCCTCAGGTTCACACATACCACTAGAGGCAGTGGTAGAGGGACAGGTACCCGCTGCATGCAGCAGGCCAAGCCTCCCTCTCGTCCCACCGGGACGAATCGCCTCCAGGTTACACATACTCTCTGGGTCTCTCCCACAGGCACCGTACATGGCCCTTTTACCTGAGCCATAACATACACATATACTTCAACAGATCCCTCACTGACCATCTAGTCGGACATATGGGCGGCTATGCCCGCCTGGCACAATTTACGCACAGGGTGCACAGTTCACTCAAGCATACGGGAACTGCCTTCTTACCGGGCACGGATCCGGGTCTCGCTACCTGGGTCATGGGTACACCGAGCGTCCCCCAAGGGCTCCTTTCCCGGACGTGTTTCGCCCCACGCCCGGACCAGTATCCACCGGGTTCAGCCATGGCTTTCCCACTCCAGGAGCTGTCACGACCTCTGTCCCAGGCATCGGCATGGAGCTAGCATGCTCCCATCACACTCACACACAGAGCCCTGGACTGCACTGCACTCTGGCTGGTGATCAGGATCATAATGATCTCCCACTCAATCAGCTGGCAGGCTCTATATCGTGCCTGCCACTCCCACACTGACACATCCAGCTGGGCTGCTACCAATCAGGACATACAGTTCCCATACAGCCGCTCATCAATGTGTCCGATGTACAGCACTCACTCTCACATTTAACTCATTGTGTTCTGGGTAGGTTCACACAGCGTCATCACAGTAAAACCGTCCAGTGTAAACAGGATCATGCCCTGATCCTGCATGAGATGCGCCCCATGCCGGCGGTGCCTCACAATATATAAAACATAAGTTCAAATCACCCCCGTATTCCCCCATTCACAATAAAAGTATTAAAAATTAAAAAGTACACATATTTGGTATCGCCGAGTTCAGAATCGCCCGATCTATCAATATATAAATTGCGTAATGAAAGAAAGGTCCAAACGCCAAAATTACTGCAACATTACTATAAAATGCAATAACGGGCGTTCAAAAACAGCACATCCACCCAAAAATTGTATCACTAGAGATGTCCGCTGAAGACGCAAAAAAATAAGCCGTCACACAGACCCAGATCTGAAAAATGAGGATGTTACGGGTCACAGAACAAAAAGGGCAAAGATGATTTTTTTTTTTTTTTAACTGTTTAATTTTTTTTTCACCAACTAGTCACCATTAAAGGTATACATGTTTAGTATCTACGAAGTCGTACCGACCTGAGGTATAATACCGTCACGTTGGTTTTACCATATACCGTCTTTTCCCGAAAATAAGACCCCCCCCCCCCGAAAGTAAGACAGGGTAGGGGGAACGGGGGGGTCTGCTAATATAAGGCCTCCACCCCAAAAGTAAGGTCGCCTGGGGGGGGGGGGGAGGGCGCTGGGGAATATAAGGCCGGTACCTGTCCCCTGGTGTGTCCAGGCTCCTCCAGTGTCCTGCAGGTGCAGCCGCTTTGGAGCAGATGGGGTTAATCACAGCCTAACTTGCTGTGTGCCCCTGCTCAACTCTGCACAGCCCGGCTCGATCTCTGATTGGCTCCCAGGAACCAGCGGGCGCGGCCAGATGACGAGCCAATCAGAGCTCAGGACGTCATCTGGCCACGCCCGCTGGTTCCTGGGAGCCAATCAGAGCTCGAGCCGGGCTGTGCAGAGTTGAGCAGGGGTACACAGCAAGTTAGGCTGTGATTAACCCCATCTGCTCCAAAGCGGCTGCACCTGCAGGACACTGGAGGAGCCTGGACACACCAGGGGACAGCGAGGACAGCAGGGAGCCGGTAAGAAGCAGTGTGTATGTGTATGTGTGTGTGTGTGTGTGTGTGTGTGTGTGTGTGTGTGTATGGGTGGGTGTGTGTGGATGGGAGGCTGCAGTGGCTGGGGCTGCCAATATAAGACCCCCCTCGAAAGTAAGACAGGGGGCCACTTTTGGCCCCCAAAAAAGTGTAAGACAGGGTCTTACTTTCGGGAAAACACGGTAGTGAACATGGCGACTAACAAACCCAAAAAACAAAAGTGTAATTGCACTTTTTTTTTGCGATTTCATTGCACTTGGAATTTTTTTGCCATTTCCCTGTACACTATATGGTAAAATAAATGATTGCATCTGAAAGTACAGCTCTTCCTGCAAAGGCACCAGCCTGTCACTTGCCCCGGCACATCCCGGCACAACCTCATCCCGGTGCCCAGTAACGGCTTCTCAGGTGTGCTGCACAAGACGACGACGCTCTTCCCCCCGCCCCCCCTATGGCTTCTCGGCCTTCAGTCTTTGCGCCAAGAAGGATGAGGGCAGCCTGGGGGACAAGGGGACGCTGCCCGACGTCTTCCGCCCGGCCGCCCCGGCTTTCAAGGACTCTGTATACTCGCCCTTCCTGGTGTTCTGGCCACCACTCCGTCCTGGATCTGGAGGCACCCTGACCATGGATGACGAAGCTGCCAGACTCTTTCTCCAAGCAGCCAAAGCCCAAGTCACTCTTTCCGCAGGTACCGCCTGCGCTGCCCCTGTCTTCTGCGCTGGACATGCAGGCTGGTGATTCGTTACAAGAAGTGTCAATATTGGGAACTTTGTGTTCCTGTCCTTCCCTCTCCCCCACTTCCTCCTCCTCGCCGCTCTGTTCTCACTCGCACCCGGTGGTCCCATTGCCGCTGAAAGCTCCAGGAACAGAATCAGACATGTCATGTGACAGGCTCTTTGTGACGATATATTAGCCCGCACAGTCACATGACCCGCTGATTGTATTACTGGAGCGTTCACCGGCAATGGGACCACTGGGTGCTGGTGAGAACAGAGCGGTGAGGAGGGGGGCCGACGTGTGTGTGTTTGTATATGTGTATATATGTATATGTTTGTGTGTCTATATGTATGAGTGTGTGTGTTTACATGTGTGTGCCTCTAGACATGTGTGTATACATGTGTGGCTGTGTGTATATACATGTGTGTATGTCTGTATACGTATGTGTGTCTGTACATGTGTGTGTATACCTGTGTGTACATGTCTGTGTATACGTGTGTACATGTGTCTATACATGTGTTGTGTGTGTGTATATGTGTCTGTATGTTTGTGTATACATGTATGTGTGTCTGTATACGTGTGTTTATACCTGTGTGTGCATGTGTGTATACATGTCTGTGTACACGTGTATATCTGTGTGTTTCTGTACATGTGTGTCTGTGTACATGTGTGTATATCTGTGTATACATGCATGTGTGTACATGTGTCTGTATACATGTGTGCGTGTATCTGTGTGTACATGTCTGTATACATGCGTATATACCTGTATGTGTACATGTGTGTTTGTATACATGTGTGCGTATACCTGTGTGTATCCGATTATGTACGTGTGTGTGTATACATGTGTCTGTATACATGTGTGTCTGTATACATATCTGCGTCTACGTGTGTGTTTGTATACGTGTGTATGTACACTTCTATATGTCTGTGTGTATATGTCTATACGTGTGTGTGTGTGTGTGTGTGTCTGTATACATGTGCTGTGAGTGCACGGTGGGTGGAGAGATGGTCACGGAGTCCATCCCTATTGTGTCCTCACCACCTTCCCGATGCGATCCCTATTTCTATATTCTAGAACAGAGGTCCCCAACTCCAGGCCTCAAGGCCCGCCAACAGTGCAGGTTTTCAGGATTTCCTTAGTATTGCACAGGTGCTAATGTGATCATCTGCACAGGTAATGATTCCAAGCCCTGTGCAATACTAAGGAGATCCTGAAAACCTGCACTGTTGGTGGGCCTTGAGGCCTGGAGTTGGGGACCTCTGTTCTAGAACACCCAATGCGTTAGAATCGGGCCACCATCTAGTATGTCTATATTGATGGAAAAATAAATAAGTTATGGCTCTTAGAAGCAGGGGAGCAAAAAACAAAAATAAAACATGAAAAATTCCTGGGTCATGAAGGGGTTAAAATATGAAGAAAAAAAATAAAAACACATGTTTAAATCACCCCCCTTTTGCCCCATTTGAAAATAAAAAAACGGGAAACAAAATGCACATATTTGGTTTGGCCGCTTTAAGAAAAGCCTGATTTATCAAAACATAAAATTAATCTGATTGGTAAAGGGTGGAAAAAAAAATCAAACCGCCAAATTTATGTTTTTATTTGTTGCCATCACATTGCAATGAAGTGCAATAGGAGGTGATCAAAGCATTAAGTATACACCAAAATTTTAAAACGTTAGCTCAAGACTCAATGCCCCAGATTCCAAAAATTGAGAACATTACAGGTCTGGTAAAATGGCAACAAATGTGCAGGTTTTCTTTTTTAACTATGTAAATAAAAAAATCTATATGTTTGGTATCTACAAATTAGTACTGACCTGGTGAATCATACTGCCAGATCGGTTTTGCCATATAGTGAACATGGTAAATAAAAGCGCCAAAAACCATTGTAGAAATGTCTTTTTTCTCTAGTCCCCTTCCACGACAGCAGCATCGGAGGATGTCTCCGTGCCCTAAAAGGGAACAGGAACACAGAGGTTAAATCCCCCTCCCCCTCCTGCACACACCAGTGTTTTTCCTGTTCCCTATTGGGCATGAAGAGTTTCCTGATGGTGCTGCCGTGGCTGGCGATCTTGAGCACTCAGCTTCACTTACTCAAATGTCGGGCAGCCAAGGTCAGGGGCTCCGCTCTCCTCCATGAGCTGCTCCTATCTCCACTGTGCCATATTAGTCGGTACCTCCTTTCTGTACCCAAAATAGTATTCATGAATACTTTGAACTCCTCCCACAAAAAAGGCTTTACATTGGTAGGTTTATTTTTTTTAATACATGATTGAGTAAAACTAATAAACCAAGGCGAATAAATTTATTGCAGTAATTATACCAACAGGCAGAATAAGGTAGTAGTAATAAACATTGGTGGAAGTACGGTGTTTATTTCCACTCCACCCCTCTTCAAAAAGTAATGAACATTTATTTCAGTGCATTATTTGATGCCAATAGAACTAATAATGCAAATGTTAATAGGAAAATGAAACTTTTTCTCTGGAAATGCGGTGATACAAAAGTGGTGGCCATCTTAACAATTGACGGGACGTGTCTCCAACTGCACAACACATCGTGCACCGAAAAGCCATCTATGGAATAATTGCACCATCTGCTCCGCATTACTTGTTGGCCAATGTTTGAGGCTCAAAATATTTAATAAACCACTGCATAAATGGCTCCAGGGGTGACATTTCTGAAATGGGGGTCGATCCATGTTTTTTTGTTTATTTTATATTAAAGCCTGGATGATTGTCAGCTATGCTATGTAAATCACTAAAGGTACCGTTACACGCTTCAAAGTCGTTAAGATCTCACCAATGATCTCATGGGCATGCGGTCATTAAGACATCGTTTAGAGATCATTGGTGAGATGTCACGTCGTCTAGATATCGTGAACGACGCACCAACGGTCCAGTGAGCAGCTATCTTTAGAACAACCCAGCGAACGATACTTGTTCACTGTTGTGAATAGTGGAAGTTGTGAACGACCTCATTATCGCGGTGTCACACAGAACGATGCAGCAGGTTGGCTGATCGAGGATCGTCTGATTTGAGAACATGTTCTCAAATCTGCGATCCAACGATTTATTATAGTCGTATCTTGGTTTCACACACAAATCGTCCTAACGATATCGTTTGAACGACTCCAAACCCCGTGACGTTTGAGCGATATTGTTCACGACCTCCTACCGTGTAACGTGGCCTTTACTTAGATCTTCAAAAGTGCATTTTCCCTTTACACTTCTCCGAAATAAAACAAAGGAAGGAAGTATTGTAGCTTTAAATTCTCTTTCTATGTGTTTTTGCAACTTTTTTTTTTACACCTTATTTTGTCCTTTAGAGATGACTGAAGGATAACACATCACAATAATGTGCATAATGCATTTCATACAAGCAAAATAGGGGTTCAAGGACCCACTAAAAGAAAAACCCCAAAAATGTCAAAAAGCTACAGGATATGCGATGTTTGTATTGGCTTAAAGTTAATACCAAAATATGAATTCTGTGATTGTTTTTTACAGCAAAAAAGCCAGGAAAATAGCCACAAAAAAACATTTTCAGAGAAAATTTAGGGCAACATGTAGATTGTTTATATCACCTTAAAAGCAAGTTTTATAATTAGAGATGTCATTTTGTGGCATAAGGTTGGCACAACATATTGGTAACACAATTGGCATACCTAGGGTAATATGTATATCTTTATTTTCCATGTCCCAATGTTCAAAATGTCTATAACACATACACAGTTGTGGCCAAAAGTATTGACACCCCTGCAATTCTGTCAGATAATACTCAGTTTCTTCCTTAAAATGATTGCAGTCACAAATTCTTTGGTATTATTATCTTCATTTAATTTGTCTTCAATGAAAAAACACAAAAAGAATTGTCTTAAAACCAAATTGGATATAATTCCACACCAAACATAAAAAAGGGGGTGGACAAAAGTATTGGCACTGATAGAAAAATAATGTGATGCTTCTCTAATTTTTGTAATTAACAGCACCTGTAACTTACCTGTGGCACCTAACAGGTGTTGGCAATAACTAAATCCCACTTGCAGCCAGTTGACATGGATTAAAGTTGACTCAATCTCTGTCCTGTGTCTTTGTGTGTACCACATTGAGCATGGAGAAAAGAAAGAAGACCAAAGAACTGTCTGAGGACTTGAGAAACCAAATTGTGAGGAAGCATGAGCAATCTCAAGGCTACAAGTCCATCTCCAAAGACCTGAATGTTCCTGTGTCTACCGTGCGCAGTGTCCTCAAGAAGTTTAAAGCCCATGGCACTGTGGCTAACCTCCCTAGTTGTGGACGGAAAAGAAAAATTGACAGGAGATTTCAACGCAAGATTGTGCGGATGGTGGATAAAGAACCTCAACTAACATGCAAACAAGTTCAAGCTGTCCTGCAGTCCAAGGGTACAACAGTGTCAACCCGTACTATCCGTTGGCGTCTGAATGAAAAGGGACTGTATGGTTGGAGACCCAGGAAGACCCCACGTCTTACCCCCAGACATAAAAAAGCCAGGCTGGAGTTTGCCAAAACCTACCTGAGAAAGCCTAAAATGTTTTGGAAGAATGTTCTCTGGTCAGATGAGACAAAAGTACAGCTTTTTGGGCAAAGGCATCAACATAGAGTTTACAGGAGAAAAAAAGAGGCATTCAAAGAAAAGAACACGGTCCCTACAGTCAAACATGGCGGAGGTTCCCTGATGTTTTGGGGTTGCTTTGCTGCCTCTGGCACTGGACTGCTTGACCGTCTGCATGGCATTATGAAGTCTGAAGACTACCAACAAATTTTTGCAGCATAATGTAGGGCCCAGTGTGAGAAAGCTGCGTCTCCCTCAGAGGTCATGGGTCTTCCAGCAGGACAATGACCCAAAACACACTTCAAAAAGCACTAGAAAATGGTTTGAGAGAAAGCACTGGAGACTTCTAAGGTGGCCAGCAATGAGTCCAGACCTGAATCCCATAGAACACCTTTGGAGAGATCTAAAAATGGCAGTTTGGAGAAGGCACCCTTCAAATATCAGGAACCTGGAGCAGTTTGCCAAAGAAGAATGGTCTAAAATTCCAGCAGAGCATTGTAAGAAACTCATTGATGGTTACCGGAAGCGGTTGATCGCAGTTATTTTGGCTACAAAGTATTAGGCTGAGGGTGCCAATACTTTTGTCTGGCCCATTTTTGGAGTTTTGTGTGAAATGATCAATGTTTTGCTTTTTGCTTCATTCTCTTTTGTGTTTTTTCATTTAACCCCTTCCCGACCCTTGGCCCACCGTTTGGGCCATGAAAACAAGTTCATTCCCGACCCATGGCCCAGGGGGAGGGCCATGGAATGATCGGGCTCCTGCAGGTCAAGTGAGGGTGTCACTGACCTGTCACTCGGCCTGCAGGTACATGGGGAGTTGTACAACACCCCATGGGGGGTCGATTTGCCCCCACCCCACCACCCCCGGCTACAGGCGCCGTGATTGGCACTCAAAAGTGAAAGTGAAAATCACCGCACCTGTCATGCTTCCCTGCCTGCCCCTGCTATCCCTACCCTCCGATCTGCTCCCCTGTCATCCTCTAACTGCCCCCCTGTCCCCCACCTCTCTTTCCTGCCCCCTCTTCATCTTTCTTACCCCCCGCTTCCTGTCCCTGCTGCCCGCTTCCTGTCCCTGCCGTCTGCTTCCTCTTCCTGCCGCCCGCCTCCTCCTCACTGCCCCCGATTCCTCCTAAGTGCCCCCCATCTCCTGTCAGCCCCCCCTCTTCCCCCTTCCTGGCACCCCCGATCACCGTAACGGCGATCGCCTCTCCCACTCACCGCTACGGCGGCCGCGCTCCGTCCTGCACCTCTGTGTCCCGCTCCTCCTCCTCTTCTCTCCCGCCGCCTCCGGATCTGACAGCTCTGTGCTGGAGCTGTCAGATCCCTTTCTACAGCTGGATCCTGAGGATCTAACTGTAGGAAGTAATATGACAGCTCCAGCACAGTGATCCACAGTGATCACATAATGGTCACTGTGGATCACTGTGCTGCAGCTGTCAGATCACTTTCTGCAGCTGGATCCTGGGGATCGAGCTGCAGAAAGCAATCTGACAGCCCGGGCGCACTGATGCACATAGTGGGTCTCTGCGCCCGGGCTCTTAGTTCGCTGCTATATAGCCCGATCTCCCTGCATGGGCATCGAGCTGCAGAAAGTGATCTGACACCCCGGGCGCAGTGACCCACTATGTGCATCACTGCGCCTGGGCTGGACAGGGACGGTACTGTACGCATTTTGCCTAAGTACCTCGGAGACCTCCCTATTCATGAAGGAGGTTAGCAATTTTTCACAGCGCACTATAACATTACAGTACCAGGCGTTTTTTTATGAATGGAAGTAGCAGAGCCGACAATGTGCGGCATCTGCTACCTGAATGATTTAACCCCTGCGGTTATAAAGTAATGGGCTATATGGCTCCAGGGAGTGTGGCCACTCTGGGGCCTTGTGGCACAATTTTATTAACCCCTTAATCTCCGGAATCATAGCCGCTTCTACAGCTTTGTGGCGACATGTACCACAGAGCTGCAGAAGCGGCTTTAACAAGTAAAATCGCACACAAATTTAATTAATTAAAGTTTGAAAACTAATTTTACATACTATAATGTGCCAGTGCTGCTGTCACAGTGCTGGCACATTATTGTAACGGCATTGATCAGCATCAGATGGAAAAATCTCCCTCCGATGTTGGCGCAATGCCAAAATGGATATGGTTACCGATATCCTTGTGTGTGACAACGCACAAATAATATATACATATCATTCGTACGATGTCTGTCACATGACTTTTGTAAGGATATCGTTAAGGATATCCTTGCCTGTAACACCACCATTAGATGAGCTGTGGCATCACGTCCTTCTCCTACCCCACCTCCACATGTTTTGGCTGATTGGTGCGAAACCTCTCAAAGCTTCTCCTGCCAGGGAGTAAAAGCTTTGCTGAATCTGGGCCATAGTGTATTGCTGAGTAAGGGAGGTGAAGCAAGACAGTGACCTAAAGCACACAAGTAAATTCAACTCAAGAATGAAATGTTTTGAGTGTTGGTATTATCAATTTTATCCTGACTTTTACTTTGTAGACCTAGCATGATTCGGCCTCCTTAGCATTTCAGACATATTGCTGAACTCTTTTGAGTTTATTTAAAAATTTTGTGCAAATCTTTTGTGCAGCTATAGGAAAGGTTTGGAAGTGATTTGTTAAAGGTTCATTTACTTTTGCTCCCTTTTAAGGTGGAAATGCCTTAATGAGCTTAATGCACCACTCTCGTGTACTCTTTATTGCTCTACTGCAGGGGTGCTTTAATCTAAGTCCCCTTCCCTTGTATTATATCACCTTCTGGCAGCTTCATCTTCTATCGCCACTGCTCTGCCCAGTCTCCTGAGAGTTGTGACCCGCGGCAGCTCTAGTGTTTAATAGTGTGCCGGAGCTCACAACTCAGTACATCTGAGAGCCTCGTTCTAGCTCTGAGACGCATTGGGAGCTTGTGACGTCACAAGATGGCTCCACAGGACCGGAGCGGCACTGAAAAGTGGTAGAGCTGCCAGAGAGTGAGTATATTTTTCCAGGGACAATGTGTCGTCAGTCCGCGCTGCCACAAATAACCTGAATCAAAAGTTCACTCTATACATTTATTTGGATCCATCCAACGTGTTTCGGAGCCTGCTATATTCCTTCATCAGGGAACATAGCAGGCTCCGAAACGCGTTGGATGGATCCAAATAAATGTACAGAGTGAACTTTTGATTCAGGTTATTTGTGGCATCGCGGACTAACGACACATTGTCCCTGGAAAAATCTGGAATTCGACCACATAGCACGTGGAGGTGTGGGTCCAGCAGCAGCCGCCATTACATGTTTTTCATACTGGTTGTGTGTCACACAACTAGACCAGGTGAGCAGTGATCATTACGGCTCTTAAGCCGCTGATTGTTAAAAAGATAAGACCCTATATGCGCTTGCTTCCTTCTTTTTAGTTTATAGAGAGTGAGTATATGACAGAGGGCAGGAAACATACATATAAAGCACCACTGAAAAAAAACAACAACTGGAGTGGTGCTTTAATAAGACATTAATACGGTAGTATGACAATTAGTGTTTTTAGGTCACAATTATAGACAAACGTAATATAAACTAAACAAAGTCTGACAACATTTTATTTGTAATTAATATCAAAATATAGTTCATTTCAAAATGTTCACATACTCTCTTGTGGAACTAATGTACTGTATATATCTCATTTTTTGGGATTTACCTCTGACTTTGGCTGTGGTGTTTATTATCATTATTATTATTTTTTTTTTTATTAAAACAAAAAATATACATACAGTACTGCGCACATGTTTTTAGCAGGTGTGGAAAACTGCTGCAAAATGCTTTAAAAAATAGGTGTGTATTTCTTTTATCATTTAAAGAGTAACTGTCCCTATATAGATATATGACAGATGCTGCACACTTTTGCTAATTGGTGGCGCGGTTCTGGGTTCTGAGATCCCCACTGTTCAGTCAAAATGCTGTCTATGGGTTTGTAAACGGCTCTGTAACACTGAATTTACAGACCTATACACTTGTTGTTTTGCCTATTGTCGCTCTGTGCACCAGGGCTGTGGTGTCATAGTCATAGTCATGTCCATTTTGATGAAGTCTGAGTCAGATTCAGGGAAATTGAGGAGTTGGAAGTTTGGTTTACCGACTACCTGGTGGGCACAGCTCATGCAGGAGCGGAGGACATCCAAGCAGTATTTTGATTGATCGGTGGGGATCTCTGGACCCAGACCCAAACTAGTCAGGGGTACTGTGCATTACCTATCATTTAGAAAGACTTTAATGTAGTGAAAGTTAGCCGTGTGCACCCATTGGCCACCATGTGTGATTTGTATGCATGCGGATGCTTGCGTACAAATCATACATTCTCGTCTGCACCATGCATGCAACATGGGTGCGCGCGGCCATCCGTACCCAAGTGCATACACTGTGCGCCCCATATTAAACAAAGGGATGTGCGGTGCTTGCGCCCGGCTTGCGTTCGTTTGTCACAATGTGCAGAGCAGGCGAACGCAAGTATGAAGCCACCCTAACAAAGTGCAATGTGAAAAATCAAAAGAGTAATCTAAATCAAATCAATATTTTCAGTGACGACCCTTTTTCTTGAAAACTGTATCAATTCAAGGTACACTTGCACACATCTTGGAGATCCAATCATAGATCTGTGGATGTATGTTTGCGTGAATCCTTCTGTCTCTGCACACAATCTCAGACAGCCTTGACGATGGTGAGATTCGGGCTCTGGGCAGTCATGTCTTTACTTCCAGGACTCCTTTTATACTTAAGATAGTTCTTAATGACATTAGGTCTATATTTAGGTTTGTTATTCTGCTGCAGAATAAATTACTGTAGCTGCTAGACGGATGCCTCCCAGATTAGATTGCATCACTGATAAGTGTGTGCCTGGATTTCCCAGCATTGAGGACACCATAAGGGTAGATGTGCACATCGGGCATTGGTTGCAGAAATTTCCGCACTAAATCTGCTTCTCCTAGCAGGAAAAATGCACTGAAAACGCAGTGTGTGTTTGACACCTTTCTTTTTATGAATCTTTAATGCATTTGAGGTAGAAAAACAGTGGAAGAATTGACATGCTACAGATTTATTTCTGCACCAAATCTGCAAGGGGAAAATAATCAACATGTGTACAAACCTTCAGGATTCTCATTGACTTTGCTGGCATGAGGATTTGCATGCAGTTTTTGACAACCGCACTAAGAAATGTGATAAAAATGCAATGTGTGCACAGGTCCTTAATCCTTACAAAATCCCCAACTCCATATGCTGAAATTAATTCCCAAATGTGTAAGGAACCTCCATTGTGCTTCACTGTTACCTGCAGACACTCATTATTGTGCCGTTCTCCAACCTTTCAGCAAACAAACTGTCTTCTGTTACTGTCAGATATTTGAAATTTGACTCATCAGCCCAGAAGGCAACTACTGCCATTTTTTTGCAGCTCAATTCCTATGTTTCGGTGCTTTAGCTGAGTTGCTTTGCCTTGTTTCCATGTTAAAGATTTTTGGCTAAAATTCTGTGAAGACCACTACGATACTAACAAGACTTCTGCAGAGTATAGATGGGTGTAGCTGGGTCTGACTGGTCCCTGCCAGTTCTGACCTTTATGGCACTGCTGAACATCTTCCAGTTTTGAAAGGGAGTAAAGGCCAGTTTACACACACCAACTTATCTGTCCAACTTCTGACCAACTTGCTGGTTGCAGTGAAATCATGGAAACATTGCTCCATTTTGTGACTGTGTACAAATGGAGCAATGTGTCCATGATTTCACTGCAACCAGCAAGTTGGTCAGAAGTTGGACAGATAAGTTGGTGTGTGTAAAGTGGCCCTAAGCATGAAGTCTTCTTTCCAACCACAGATATGAGTCACTTAAGAGAATGTTAATCATTTGCCTACTACCATGCACCTTTAAAGTCCAGCTGGTCTGCAAATCTCATATCATATAGTCTGCAGCTGCCCTAGAAATGCACAGGTTTAAAAGAGACTGGAGCCAGATGCTATGCTAGGGTCACACGAGCGTTTTTGTTTTTTCTTAAGCTGAGAAAATCAGATCAATTATGCTGCTCACACTCTAATCAGTTTGATCCGATATCCCCAGATGTGGAGAAGATAGTGCTTTTTGTTTTTTGTTCGTAAATCAGATGTGACATCGGTGTGCTATTTGATCTTTATATTTTTCTCCAAGGACAATTCGATTTTCTCGGGCATTCTGTGATTTGTTTTTAACTTTTATTTATCATCGGACTTGTGCACTGCCCCTTAGAATAACATCGTGAACGATATTGCTCAAACGTCAGGGGTTTGGAGTTTTTCAAGCGAACATTAGTACGTCGATACGTGTAATACCAAGATACAACTACGATAAATCGTTGGATCGTTGATCGCACAACTAAACATGTTCTCAAATCAGACGATCCACGATCAGCTAACCTGCTGCATCATTTTGTGTGACACTGCGATAATGATGTCGTTAACTACTTCCCCTATTGAACAAGTATCGATCGCAGGATCGTTGGTGCATCGTTCACGATATCTAGGCATGTGACATCCACCAACGATCTCCAACGATCTCTAAACGATGTCCTAACGACTGCGCGCCCACGAGATCGTTAGTGATGTTTCAATATTGAAGCATGTAATGGTACCTTAAGTATGATCTACTGTTTCGTCGGATTGCACTCAGACCGCAAATGCTATCAAATTAGCATACTCTTACACACAGACTCCTGATGGAGAAGGCAAGGAGGGTTTATTACTATCCCTGTCCTCCTGATTGCTGTATGTACAGCACTGGAGTGTCCTATACATAGCTCAGAAGATGCAGTGCCATTACCGCTGTGCATATGATCACAAAGGGCCCAGGTAGCTGCAGAGTGCTAGCAGCCACAAGCTCTGCAGTCAATTTGGTTGTGCAGATTTTTGCTGTGCTGGCTTCATTTGAAATGAGATTGTCTTTTTAAGGCATTCCCTTTAATAATTTGGATTTTTTTGGCTAGTTAATGATGATTATATTGATACCTGTATTGTTATAATTTTATTTTGGTTGTAGGTTAAGTTCATGAAGACTATTCCAGGCACGGCCCTCGTGGAGATGGGTGATGAGTATGCGGTGGAGAGAGCAGTTACTCATCTCAATAATGTGAAGATTTTTGGAAAGAGACTTAATGTTTGGTAAGACAGATCAGGTTATGTAACGTGTATGTGTTATGTTAATTCAACTAGCTAACTATCATAATCTTGAGACCCAGCAGTGCATACCATCTTACAGAATGTTTATTTGGCATTCATTTGTAAGATGAGAAGGCTATTTTAATATGTATACTACGCTTCTAATTGATTTTTCTGAATACATTTTATTTAGTTTTTTTATTCATTTTCTTTCCACATAATGAGTTTGCTTTCTTCTATACTGATTTTTGTGTGATGCTTTCATTCCAACTAGTGTCAAAAAGGTTAAGAAGATATGTCACGCTGACAGTAGGTGATTAAGTAGAATTGAAAATGCGAGAATGAACTATTACTGAGATTGGATACTATCCTTATCTCTCGTTCAGGGCACCACAAGTGAGGAAACCATATTTGAATAACCTTTTGGCCGATTTTTAGAAAAAAATATATCGCATGAACTCGCCTGCAACTCCTTGTAGAGAAAGTAATGGCACTACCACTGGATTGTTTCTGTTTGAAATCCTCTTAAATGGGTTGTTTGGTGACAAAAAAAGTTTATCATTGTTCATGGGATAGGTGACAAGTTATAGATAAGTGGGGGTCCCAGTGGTAGCACCCCCTTCAATCACCAGCGTGGGAATATTTTTATCCCCTTTAAATGGGCTATATCATGTAAAAAAAAACTGCTATTAACCTGCAGATATGAGGTTAATCTGTAGATTAATAGTGTTCTGACACTGTTCAGCCGACGCAACGAGAGCCCCGCTGTCGGGTAAATTACCTTTATTTCTCCTATCAACTTTGGACTTTCAGCCATATGGACACAACCGGCACATTTTCGGTTATCCCTGAGTGCATAGTAAGTGGTGGCATTAATCACTCCCTCGGCATTGACTGACAGCCGGCTCAGCACTGCATCAGTACAGTGTCAAGTTTCCGTCCATGCTGGGGCACAGTTACTGCCTCTGCTCACTATAGACTGAGCAGTAACTGAAAGTGTACCAGCCGTGTCCATATGACAGAGGCTCCTGGCAGCAGAACTTTCAGTGCGGCGGCTGCACAGCATCAAAGCGACATTAACCTGCAGATTAACCTCATATCTTCAGGTTAATAAATTGTTTTTTTATACATTCACTTTACTGATGGAATGGCACTGTCCATACCTCTCCGTTAAGTCTTTGACACTGCTGAGTCTCCATAGAAAACAATGGAGTGGTGGTCCAGCATGCACACTGCTTCACTTTTCTAAGGGAGCTAAAAGTGAGCTATTCTAGCTATAGGTGAGGGTCTGACCTCCCGGACCGCCATCAATTTATAGTTTGTACCCTGGATAAGGTATTGATTTCTTTTGCATCCCCTATAAGCTCAGATCTTTGCTGGTTTCCATTTTTCCAGTGGCAGTGCATTGTAGATCTTACTTGGCATTGGGTATAGTTTGTACAGAATTTGTGTGCTTTGTCATCGTTTCTTTTTTAATGCAGCTAAAACATTTTGTCATGTGACAAAAATAACTAAAAGCTCTTCAGTTCAGAAAAGAAAAAATCTGATGCTATAAAAAAAATCTTTTATTTGAAAAAATTCAACATATAAAAGATGAATTTCTTTTTTACTTTAAGCTGCATTACAGAGTACATAAATATAATCAAAATGAGCACAGTGTTATAGTAAGTAAATGAAACTCCCAAGTCCCACTGCTGATCCCTGCTACTCAGTTTGCAATGTACATAGATTTGTTGTATAAGTGCATACCCCATAATGTGGTGTTGAAGACAAAACAAAGATTTGGCACGTTGAAATCCAACACTTCTAATTATTAAGGCCACTTCACACACACAGATATCGGAGTCCAATATCTGAACAGATCTCTGGTTGCAGTGAAATCATGGATACATTGCTCCATGTTGTACACAGCCACAAAATGGAACAATGTATCCATGATTTCACTGCAACCAGAGATCTGTTCAGATATTGGACTCAGATATCTGTGTGTGTGAAGTGGCCTTCAGTTCA